>JAVLUX010000022.1:9002500-9730000 GCA_032164185.1 Moxostoma hubbsi | reverse complement strand
ACTTCTACAATAATAGTTTGTGAAAATTTATATTTTATTTTATTTTTATATTTTCACTATTTAACCACGTTTTAGCTTTTTGTTTTTATTAACAAATTCCACGTAGCCTATTCTATCCATATCATTTCATATTGCATGTGTAATTACGAGTTGACTTGTCATGTCAGGGTACACTTTTTAACACAAAATTCATAACATTGGAACCTAAAGTTGAAAATACAATCCCCACATCTCAACATTTAAAGGAATGTTCTGGGTTCAATACAAGTTTAGCTAAATCAACAGCATTTGTGGCATAATATTGATTTATCAAAATAATTTATTTAGACTCGTCTCTCCTTTTATTAGTGAAAAACAAAAAAGCAGGCACTCACAGTGAGGCACTTACAATGGAAGAAGTCATTATTTTGGTCACATATTATACATTTTTGTATATATAAATATATATAAATATACTTGTTTTTACTTATCCCAGCTAAACTGGGGTCAGAGTGCAGGGTCAGCCATGATACAGCACCCCTGGAGCAGATAGGGTCAAGGACCTTGCTCATGGGCCCAACAGTGGCATCTTGGCAGTGCTGGGGCTTGAACTCCTTATCTTCTGGTCAGTAACCCAGAGCCTCAACTGCTGAGCCACCACTGTATGGAGACAGTTTTGGGAGTTTACATGAATGTGATATCATCAAAATTGGTTAGTAAGTGATTTTATCACACTAAAATCATGTTTACATGCATATCATTTATGTCTTGTGTCTATACTTTTGAAACGGTGAGTATTTTAACATTCATAAATTGGCCCCCATTTACTTCCATTTGTAAGTGCCTCACTGTAACCTCAATTCTTTTTTTTTTTTATAAGGATATACTCGAACCAGCCCACCTGGCACCAACAATCATGCTACAATCCAAATCAGTTGTGATAAAACATTTCCCCATTCTGATGGTTGATGTGCACATTAACTGAAGCTCCTGATCTGTATCTGCATGATTTTATGCACTGCTGCCACACGATTGGCTGATTAGATAATAACAAGGATGATTGCCGGTTCCAGATGGGACTACAAAAGCTAAAAGTCAGTAAATTTGGCAAGACTGAAACTGAGAAACATGGCTGATGGCTTTTTAATTGTTCAGCACTGAACAATTAAAAACACAGAATCTGGGAATAGTTGAGCCAAACCCTTATGCCACAGGACAGATCATAGTCCAAGACAGTGGTTCTCAACCTTTTTGATAACGAGGCTTTCCCTTTGTCCAAGACAATTATTTGAAGCCCCAAAATCAAAATATTTTTTATCAAAAATCCTAACATTATTTATTATTGTAGGCCTATCATTATCTCATTTCAGAGCCCTAGCCCTCTGGTTAAGAACCACTGGTGGAAGAGACTTTATTTCAGTCATAACTCAATTTGACCAAATGTGTAGTTGAGTTTTGTCTTTGCAGGGCAGTGTAGTCAGCACTCTTACTCCGAGGCATTGAGTTGACTTAAAGTAGGAAATCCAAGTAGATAAGATTAGCAATAAATGTATTATATATTAGCCAAAAATGCAGGATACAGCCAGTCTGAGTGTAATTGACTATTTCCCACTAAGCTGTGTACTTCCAAATGTCCATTTTGGTTTGTCGTAATTGTGCTTCCTCCCTCGATGTCTGCCATTCCAGTTCATGTGATAATCATTTACAATTTGAATAATTTATGGTTATGTACACATTTTACTGCATCACTTAATGTTACAAAATGGCATGGACTTATGAAGCACATTCTTTCGCAAGAAAGAACACAGCAAGTCTTTTTTTCCATCTTCAACAGATAGAATATGGCTCACAATTAACTACAGAAAAAAACTGCTGCATTCCCCCAAAGCCCAGCTAAGAGAGGATAATGGCTGCTTGTTATGACTCTTTTAACATCAATCCGTCTAGTCTGCATGCTCAGAGAATCAGATGTCTTACAACAATAGCATCGATTTGACTTGCTTTTTGCAGAGCATGATGTGATGTATATTGGGGGGCTTTCTTTGCTAGGCATGGCTTTCAGTTTAGTTTCTCACTGCAGTGGTGAGATGAAATGCCAAACCTGATATTTGATTTCTGACCTGAGCCGTCTATGAAGGGGAAAAATTGTCCACATTAAAGGATTAGTTCACCAAAAAATTGGATTTTCTCACCGTCATGCCATCCCAGATGTGTAGGACGGTCTTTCTTCATCAGAACACAAATTTAGATTTTTGGGATTTCACCTCTACAAGTCATAAAATACAATGGAATGGATGCTAAATTACTGAAGCTCCAAAAAGAGCCATTGCCATATAGATTACATTTATGATGGCTATGTGCTTTTTGGAGCTTAATAAATTGCCAGCCATTCACTTGCACTTTATTGACCTACAGAGCTGAAATATTCATCCAAAAATCTTTGTTTGTGTTCTGCTGAAGCAAGTAAGCCATGCATGTCTGGGATGCCATAAGGGTGAGTAAATTATGAGAGCATTTACATATTTGGGTGAACTGTTCCTTTAAGGAAGTGTTCAGACAAAATCTGTCATATATTTTTTAAATGATTTATGAACTTTGAACAAGAAAGGCAGAATACTAAACTCATGAAGACTATATGTTAATGGGTCCAGACAAATGTCTCATTGATGTTCTGGGGAGTAACTCTAAAGATTGATTCAAAATATGTTTTGGGACTGCTTTAAGCAGATACACTTTCAGCCTCAGTTAAAAAAATGACATGTATAAAAGATCTCTATGTGAAGAGCAGATTTAATAAATTTTTTCAGTAAGAGTTTAGTGACTAATGTTGTCAGTATTCATAGTAGATGAGGCCTTTTTTGTGTACTGCCATGCTGTATAGATCATAAAGTTATACTGTATAGGCTTTAAAGTATGTATACAAATATATATTTTGGCTTGATAGAGCCAGTTGTCCTTTGTCTTTGAAGACTGCAGTGTACATTTTTGGCAATTTCAAGCATTGTATAGTCTTCATTCCTCAAAACAACGATTGACTGACTAGTTTCTAGAGAAAGCTGTTTCTTTTTTGCCATTTTTGACCTAATATTGACCTTAAGACATGCCAGTCTATTGCATACTGTGACTCAAAAGGAAACACAAAGACAATGTTAAGCTTCATGTAACGAACCAAATAGCTTTCAACTGAGTTTAATGTAATGGCAAGTGATTTTTCTTGTACCAAATTAACAATTTAGCATGATTACTCAGGGATAAGGTGTTGGAGTGATGGCTGCTGGAAATGGGGCCTGTCTATATCTGATCAAAATAACTTTTTTTTTTTAAATAGTGATGGTGCTTTCAGTAATGTCCTGACTATTCTTGATCAGTTGAATGCCACTTTGGTGAATTAAAGTACCAATTTCCTTGCGAAACAACAAAATATGTACATTATTCCAAACATTTGGCAGCCAGTGTATATACACTGATGACCCAAAACATTATTTTTTATTTTTTTCAAAGTTATCAGAAATCAGGTTTTTGCTTTGTCATTGTGGTATGTAGTTTAAATAATTTAAAGCATTTTAGCATAAGGCTGCAACATAACAAAATGTGAGAAAAAATTAAAGCATCTGACTAATTTCTGAATGCACTGAACATAGGGATAAATGTGTAAATGTAGGTGAGTCTGTTATACAAGCCTTAAAATGTATAATTTTTCAAATGATTCATTATAAAAGCGTTTTGATATAATATAACAGTGTGTGAGAATTTATGCAAAAAATACATGTTTATAAAGTCATAATCCACCATTGTACATTTTACTTTTGTTGTTGTTGTGAAAGGGAGCAGCGAAACGTAGAAATGGCACATAAAAGTCAGTTTGCAAAAATGTTGTTACTGTATAGTAACATTCCTTCAATGAAACTTAATTGCAGCCACTAAATATATAAATGTCACAGGCAGAATAATGATGACCATGTCATAAGATATTCAGTGGAGGAGTCGCTTGGTTAAAGATATGAGCTCATAATTTAAAGGCTGTAGGTACAAAATATGAGTGAGGCAGTATATTAATTTTCACTGTTGTGATGTGGCTTTGAGAAAAGCATAGTGTGCTTCAATGCAAACCTTCTTGTTGTAAATGTACAACACTTAATGTACTTTTGTATATTTTAAAGTATAGGTCTATACATATCTCTTAACTTTAGATCTTAAAACATAGTTTATATACATTTTTAAAGAATTGTATATTTGGGACAGTTTCCATTATTAGATGGCTAACACAATATTTTGGGATATTTTGTGAAGGTTCTGTATTATATTGTACTCATAATTCCTTTTACCTGTTCTAGATGAGTTAAACAGTTGCTTTTATGGCTAATTCAGTGTGCCACTGGAGGTCAGTATTTACTTTTTACTGAGAGAATCAGCCTTTCCTTGATTGGTTGCTGTTGAAAGCATACTTGTCCCTTTTACCTGCAACTTTTTTGTTTTAATTTACATCAGCGTTTTCAAAATATGTTTTTCATGGGATATTAAAAATAGACAAAGATATAGCACTCTTATTTTCTTTTACTTCATTGTCCTAAAAGCTCAAATATTCTTGGGAGTTAAGCTTGCTTTATGAATCCTAATTGGTAATTTGGCATACCAAGTTTTTTAGCTGACCCCATCTAATTGTAGTTTTATTCTTACATATATTTATAAAATTTTCTCAACTAATCATTAAAGTTAGGATGAGTTATTTCCTTCCATTAGGTTATAAAATGAAAGACACATTTTTTGCTAATTCAAAGCAGCAAAAATGTGTTTTGCTTTATACTTTCGGATTTGCTTTTTCTATTAAAACATCAATGTTCTACAGCCATGTGAAAGGTGACCCGATTAATGTTCGGCAATTATTAGTAGTGTGTGTGTTTTTTAAGTAGAATGGTCCACTGATGCTGCTGCGCTCTGCTTTCTGTCTGTTTGACAGAGCTCCAGTTCTCTGATTGGCACAATGCTGTAAACTTATGGAAAAGGCCCTCTTTGACATTGTTTTCCTTCCTTGGATTTTATCAAGTCTTCAGACTGTGCAGCAGCTACATAATAACATTCTTGTAGTAGACAAAGCAGAGTGCACGGGCTGACATTCCTGAAGATACAATTCTGGGCTTACTACAGATGTCAGTGAAATACTTGGGTATTTCCTCAACTAAAGAGTCGCACTCTTTCGTCTGACAAACGTCGAGCTTGCGTTGATGCTTACACGGCCAGAAAAGGCATATAGGATATTGTAGTATGCTTTGTTTTCTGGGAAATTGGTAATTGGATGGATGTAATCAGGCATTCATGGATGTGATTTAAGTGGCAGTACCATTTTTGCTTTTGTTTTATACAAATTAATATAAAATCAGTGTTATAACTTCTAAATTGTAAATTTTTCAAACAGTTTTATATAATAATAATAATAAATATTTATTGCAAATATTTCTATACAATTTCATGATATAATATTAATTTATAGAATGTAGAATTTTTAAAAAGTTAATGTAATTATAATGATGACAAACAAATTTGTGTGTATGTGTACACATACCATTTCAGGACCACTTCTGTTCAGTTGAGCATTTATATTGTTTATTTAATAACTTTATTTTTTAATGAGCAATTATAATGTGCATTTTTCTGAAGATATTAATACATTTTTATTTATTTTTTTGTCACACTCGTACATCGAACCTAATTGTAAGATAACTATATCGCTCCATCCCTACTGATTGGAGGTGCTATTGTGAGTTGTCATAATGTGACCGATCCTAGGATACTGGAACTGTCAGAAACTACATGCAGACTTTCCGTGTGATCTTGTTGCCAAAATTGCCTTCTGATTACGTAGATTGTTCATTACTGGAGCTCTTTAATGTAACTGAAAGGGGCTTTGTGGCAACTTTTAATACACATGCTAAAACTTGAAAAAACTTTTTTTTTTATGTATATTGTCCTTTTTTTCCCCCCTCACTTCCATTTAAAAAAAAGAGAGAAAAAAAAAACAACCACTTTTGGCAAACAATGGATAAGTGTTTTTATTTTCATGGTTTGCAACTGTGAATGATCTCAGTGTTGCATTGTTTCAGATTGGATGTTGAGCATTATGGTCGTAATATATTTACAATGAAGACTTTGTGACTATATGCTATGATCTTCTCTGATGGACACCAGATCTCTGCAAATTGGTCCTCATGGTTGAGGAAATGGTCTGCTCTTAAAGAAAAAAGGACTGGAAGTGCTTGGTAAAGATGTTTCAAAATTAGCCTTTCCTCTCATCTGCCATCTGCTGAACTGATAACCATTTGAGTTATAACCTACAGTATTTTTAATCTTCGTTCTTTCAAATGCTATAATGGAGATTCTTTCTTGAGGACACAGTAGAGTAAAGAAGTTTTACTTGATATAAACCATGAATATGAATTTAATTATAAAGGTCCTGGTCAAGCTAACAATGCTGAAATGTATTTTAAAATGGCTAGCAATTGCACACTTACTGTCTATTCCATTTTGATGGTTTGTATTCTGTCTAGTAGTTCTCTCTCTGATCAAAAACATTTATAGTGTGCTTCCTTTGGCTGTATAACTGCTTCAAAATCTCACTTTAATTTGCATCTCATCTCTTGGCAGAGAGCGCAGGTCTCCCCAGCAGCATACAGACACCTTTATGAGGACTAACATTCAGATTGTATTTGCCCTGGCCTGAGCCCTCACAGCTGGATATATTTGCTTTTTCTCACTTCCTTCAGAAAGTTGTAATTGCCAGTTCATTGTGTTTGACTGGATAATGAGTTGAAAATCAGAATTAGATGACTGATTTCAAGGTCTACATCTCACACAAAGTGCCATTCAAAGTCCCATCCCAGTTTTACAAATGTCACTTCAGGTTAGCATGTGGAATTTATTTTATTTGGATATTTTATGTCACTAAAAGCACTTTTGACTTCAATATAGAGATAACATTTGTTCCCAAACCTCTTCCACTGCCTGTTTACAACAAAATATAATTTCACATTGATTCACTGTTTAGTTTTGTTGGATTATACATGCAGAAGAATTGAAATGACATGATTTGAATCTAGGATTTACCCAATCTTAATCCTGGAACTCCACATCGTCTTAAATTAGATGGCCCAGGCATCAACATTGCTCAGAAAGGCCCCTCTGCACGACCGCCTGAACTTCCACACAGAGTTAAAGCAGACTTCTCTTTGAAAGGTTTCCAAAAGACCATCAGATTTGCACGACTCAAATACTAACACATTTCATCTTAATCCAGGAACATTCTACACACAGTCACGGTACTTTACCAATGTAACCTTCTAAAATGTACAGAATGCATTTAAATCCATGATTTATACAATACCTAGGCTTGCTAGGGAATTCAGTAAATTGCTTTGAACTGTGGTAACTTGTATAACTGACATTAATGATTATAGCCTGATGTTCCTCTTTAAAATGTGTGTAATGTTTTACCATGTTGTATAACCAAGGAATTAACCAGTATGATTTGTAACCAGGGATTTTCCTGTTTTGTTACCTACACATACAAATATTAATGAAAGAATGTCAAATTTAATATGCAAACACTCGCTTAGTTACATATAAAAGTTCATGATTAAATATGCACAATTTTTGAGCAGGAGATTTTTTTTAGAATCTGAAACAAAGGACCATAAATCAACTGTCGGAAAAAACAGCCTAGTTGACCATGTGACTGAAAAGTCACTTATGATTGGCGCAGGAAACCTTAGGGGATGCGGCCAATTTCAGTTCAAATGTTTCCAAACAGGAGTTCCCTCTCCTCCTCTTCAGTCTCTTCTCTGGTCGTCTTCCCTCGCTGCTTGTCTCTCCTGCTCTCCGGACTGCTCAGACTTTGCTCTGACTCTTCCCTCGTGGTCTTCTCGGAACCAGGTCCTTGCCATGTGAAGTCCAAGGGAGCTCGGACTCAAAGTCCGAGAAAGCCTCTCGCTCTCTCACTCTCTATGGTCCATGAGAAGGCCTCGCTTCAAAGCCAACCTCATCATTCATACAGACAATAACTCCGATCTTACAGAGGTCCAAAACATCGACGGAGCGAACCTTGACCAAGAACCACGCAACACAAAGAACACAAGGAAACACCACTACATGCAAGTACATCTCCAATATTGTTCTCAAAGTGCTGGTGTATTATTTAGATAATTTGGGTAATCCGATAGCAAATCAATGTAGACTCAAAGAAGGGTAAATTGTTCTCAAGGATTTGTCAACAGATTCCATAAAGTTCTTTTTCACTGTATTGATAATTTATTTCACATTCTGTCACTCTTCTCACCAACCTGTCTCATGTATATATGTTTTAGATTAGATTTATGTTTAGAATAGCAATAAAGTTTGTCTGTATTCAAAGATGATTGACTTATCACTTATTAAAGCTAATTCCTTACAGTAGAAATTGTGAGCGGATACATTGTATTTTAATGGTGGAGAATTTATTCAGACAAATAATCTAGTTATTTGTCATTTATCTAATTTATAATGGTTGTCGAACGTGACTAATTCCATTATACATTTCATTACTTAATAATGTATGATTAGGACAGTTTAATATAGTTCATAGCGCACATATTTTGAGACCCTAAATTCCCTTCTAAATGTCGCATACATAAATATCCTTACAGTTTCCTTAAGTTTGCATGCAAATATTGCTAGATTGTGAAGTCATTTTTTAAAGGAACATTATGTTAATTCTATAAATATGTAAGGTACAGCAGGAAACCGATGGAGTGCGTACTCCGGGTAGGGAAGGAGGTATTGCCCCAAGTGAAGGAGTTCAAGTACCTCGGGGTCTTGTTCACGAGTGAGGGGACAATGGAGCGAGAGGTTGGTCGGAGAATCGGGGCAGCAGGGGCGGTATTGCACTCGCTCTATCGCACCGTTGTCACGAAGAGAGAGCTGAGCCGGAAGGCAAAGCTCTCGATCTACCGGTCAATTTTTGTTCCTACCCTCACCTATGGTCATGAAGGTTGGGTCATGACCGAAAGAACTAGGTCGCGAGTACAAGCGGCCGAAATGGGCTTCCTCAGAAGGGTAGCGGGCTTCTCCCTTAGAGATAGGGTGAGGAGCTCAGTCATCCGTGAGGAACTCGGAGTAGAGCCACTGCTCCTTTGCGTGGAAAGGAGTCAGTTGAGGTGGTTTGGGCATCTGGTAAGGATACCCCCTGGGCGCCTCCCTAGGGAGGTGTTTCAGGCACGTCCAGCTGGGAGGATGCCTCGGGGAAGACCCAGGACTAGGTGGAGAGATTACATCTCCACACTGGCCTGGGAACACCTCGGGGTCCCCCAGTCAGAGCTGGTTAATGTGGCTCGGGATAGGGAAGTTTGGGGCCCCCTGCTGGAACTGCTTCCCCCGCGACCCGACTTCGGATAAGCGGTTGAAGATGGATGGATGGATGGATGGATGGTGTAAGGTACAATTTGGCACAGTTTGAAAATTAAAACAATTATGTAAGCCAGGCTTTGTATTTTCATTAAAAGTTGGTTCTCATATATACAATTTTTTAATGAAAACGAAAACTACATTTGACATATAAAAACAGTTCATTATTATCAAATTAGTTTGTTTAAAAAGTGACTTGTGTTTGTTGCATACGATACAGATACAAACTAATGTAACGTTTATTTTTTGTGCATTTCGATTTTGACTCATGTTTGGCCAAGAGGGACCGTTTCATCCCTCTTCATCACACAAATGCTTTTGCATCCCCAGAATACTCTTTAATGCCTCATCTTTGTATTTCCTTTCGGACGGCATAGGTTTGCCTTGTTGAGTTTTTAAATTGGCGAAAGTGTAGTTGGGACCACCTATTATCTTCATTAGTGGAGCATATACCTAAGGCTCTAGGCTTACTTCTTTTTTCCAGATGTATCTCTTAACACTCCCAGCTTAATGACTTTTGAACTTGTGCAATAGCAATTTACTGTTGTTTTGCCTTGTTCCAGACTGCCCATAATGAAAACCTTGTTTGGGATCCTCATTGAATTCTAATCAACACACTCCACTCTAAGTGTTTTATGCTTCACTTCTGCTGTACACTTTGTAGATCTTGCTTCATTTACATATTCAAGTCTATTGATTAAGTTGTGTTAAATTAATAATATAATAAACTGGTGTCTGGGGTGAAGTCACATGAATGCTTCAAAGACTATAATGTATAATGTTTTAAAAGAACAAGATGCAGTAAGAATTCTGTTGTAACAGTCACATATGGCAAATATAACACCTTGAAACCTTTCACCAAATGTCGATGGTTGACGGTGTTTTATAACCACGACTACTTACATCAGGACTTCAGTGGTCTAAAGCAAAGACACATAAAAGCAAAGGATGCAGGTTCCTAGCAATCTAAGGGAATAAAGAAAAGGTGTTTAAAAGCTAACGTTCAGGACTTCATTTTTACCAAGTGAGTTAAGTATCACAGTTCTGAGAAGACAGTTGTGATATGTGCCATGTTTTGTGCATTTATTTGATTATAATCTTTCATCTTATGGGTCAATGACAAATAAGGTTGTCCGAGGTGATAAAAATTAGAAAGATTTTAAAAATCTGGTTTAAAGCATGTTTCAACTTCGTAGTCATCTTTGAGTGCATGTTGTTTTTATTTATTCAATTGTTTAAAATACATTAATAGCAATTAAAATTAAAAATGTCATGTGGTGCAACCATCAAGTTAAAGGTCTTAAAATAGTTACTTTGCACCTTGAATACAGTTTGAATACAAACATATGTTTACAAATATCATGAAATTTATCTCATGGTTAGATCAAATGACCTGAACAAAATGTGCCTATTAATTCAAAAGTAAAAATATTGATGTTTAATGATATGACAAAATAATGATTTGTTTTCTTCACACGCAGTCTTGTGGGTCTAAAGAGATCTTCTCTGTTTTATGATTTTATCACATGACAACAAAATGTCTCCCTACACCCTGAAAATCCTAGGAAATCAGCTGTTACAGAAATACTCAAACCAGCCCATCTGGCACCAACAATCATGCCACGGTCCAAATCACTGAGATCACATTTTTCTCCATTCTGATGGTTGATGTGATCATTACCTGAAGCATCTGGCCCGTATCTGCTTGATTTTATGCACTGCACTGCTGCCACATGATTGGCTGATTAGATAATCACATGGATGATTGTTGGTGCCAGACGGGCTGGTTTGAGTATTTCTGTAACTGCTGATCTCCTGGGATTTTCACGCACAACAGTTACTAGAATTTATTCCGAATGGTGCCAAAAATAAAAAAAACATCCAGTGAGCGGTAGTTCTATGGACAGAAATGCCTTGTTAATGAGAGAGGTCAACAGAGAATTGCCAGACTGGTTTGAACTGACAAAGTCTACGGTAACTCAGAACCGCTCTGTACAATTGTGGTGAGATTGTGAGTTGACGTGGTTTTGACAGCATGAAGGGGACCTACACAATATTAGGCAGGTGGTTTCAATGTTGTGGCTGATCGGTGTAGTTCCAAATACATTCATTGCGAATTTTCGCTTAACTTCATTTGTTTTGTGCAATCCGTTGTACAGATGTGGCCGAGTCAGTGGCGGATGCTTGCATCATAAACATGCACAGATGGGCACTCCATTTCTCACGCTCCACATCTGTTCGGTATTGTGCTCACGGGCTAAATTACGTGACCTTTCGGATCATTTATTCAAAAGATACTGTTCCAGTGAGTAACACTGTTACTTGCCTGCTTATCTTGCATGTCTGTTTGTTTGAAAAGCCTCCTCGCCTGCTAGAAGCCAAATGTGCAGAGAAATGGATGTTATACCATGTCTGAGAGAACACAAAATATAATGTAATCAAATTCTGCAATGCAGTTAATAATAATATTAACAAAAGTAATATCTGGATAAATAGCCTTGATGTTAAATAACACATTATAAAATGATATGATAGTCATTTTACATTAACCAATTTTAGTGTATGAATCACATCTCTGGCTCCTTTTCATTGGTAATTTTTTATTTTTGCATTGTTTTATTCAATTGGCATGGTGTTGCTAAGTTTTTAAGGGATAGTTGACCCAAAAATGAAAATGATCTCATCATTTACTCACCCCTCATGCCTTAACAGATTTATATGAGTTTCTTCAGCAGAGCTCAACATTTATTTTTTAGAAAAACTGCTCTGCAGTGATCAGACATTTGTTGCTCCAAAAATTACATACAGGAAACATAAAAGTTATCCAAATGACTCCAGTGATTAAATGCTTATCTTCATTATTAGATTTTTGGAGCTACACATGTGTCATCACTACAGAGCTGAGATATTGTTCTAAAAATCATGTAGTGTTCTGGTGAAGAAAGTAAGTCATATACATCTTGGATGGCATGAGGGTGACTACATGAGGATCAACTAACCCTTTAAAGGCACTTTTCCACTGGACGTTACGGTTCGACACCCCACGACTCTACATTTCTGAGCTTGCATTTCCACTGCAGTTTAGTGCCGCCTAAACGTGGGTGGGAATGTAGGCTGATTGTCATAGTTGCACCGCCTCTACTGCCATGACATCATCTTAAACACAACACAAACTGACCTAAACAATAACACGACCGCTAGCTATTAGCTTCTAGCTCATTGTGCTGCATAAAGCAGTTGTCGCATGGTGATTTTACACAAGTGTAACAGTTAAATTGGCCTGGTTGTTTTAGAAGCAAGCTTCCAGTAGCTGGGCAACTAAATAAAGTGAAGCTTTCAAGCAGAGTATAGAGTTAACGTAACAAAATGTACCATCCTCCATCGAGTCCAGGGTACTCTCCCTCCCATTGCTTGATGGTCTAGATAGCATCCATTTGGTCAAACCACTTCCACTTTTCCTTGATGATTCTGTAGTCACTTAAGTTTTTTTTTAACTTTTCCCTACACTTTTGGTAGGTCCGGTGGACTTTGTCGTTTCGCTCATTGCTAACGAGTGGACCGTCTGCACCTCGTTTATTGACCATGCCATGGTTTTGTAAATCCATGCTTTTTAAAATTTGAAAGACACATGAACAAATTATACTACTATCACTGTTGCTAACTTTAAAACTAGTGGGTTGATGTCGCGTGTCGGAAATCCAGTGACGCTGGTAGTGACTATTCTCCCTGATTTTGATGTCACATTTAGTACCTCGACCAAGGTGGTACTAAAACATTTATCAGGTACTATCCACAGTAGAAAACCCCAAAAAAGCAAGCAGAGTCGAGTTGTACCATGCAGTGGAAAAGCCCTATAAGCTCCTCATTCCAAATCTGGAGAAATGCTGTCATCTCCTCCTCTGTCAGTGCATTAGTTTTGTAGGCTATGTTAAATTAATAGCCAAAATATTTGGAGATATGTGAATGAGGAATTTTTTTCCAGTAACAATGCACATATGGAATGTACAGATCATGCAATTTTTTTAGTTATTGAAACATGCCATTTTTCAAATTGAATTGCTTAAATTATAAAATAAAAGGATGACGCAGTCATTTTCTAAGTTTAGAATAGATTTTTTTTTTTTTGCAGAAATGAGTTTCAGGGCCTATGTATATTAAAGGTGAGGTTATTAAGCTTATTCTCATTAGCCTTGACTTTAATGTGTTTCAGGTCGACTTCATGCCATGCAGACGGGAATGAAGCTAGATAGCAGAACTCCTGAGTGCCGAAAGTTTCTTGTGAAACTAATGGATCAATTAGAAATGGTAAGCTAGTAAATAAGTCCTTAAGTGCATAATATATAACCGTTTAACAGATATTCATACATTCTTAATATGGATCTGAATCCATAATTAAAAATGAAGGTATTCAGAAGTCACAACTTCATACAAAACACATTATTTGTTATTAACTGTAATTTACAGATAACATATGTGCAAGAATAATTAATTGACCGGTTTTGAATTCTTTTGTGTTTTGTATTATTTTGTGCATTCATTTCCAAAAAGTGATGAATGACATTTTGTACTAAGGGCACCATATTCTTAATGCAGTTCAAAAGGCTGAATTTATAGGTCTCAGAAGGTTAGCAGGAAGCTAAAGAATAAGCTTTTCTTTTATGCCTAAGCACTGTTATAGACATTTCAGAACCAATTAGACGAGAGTGGAGACCCTGCAGTCTCCAGAGCACACTTTTACTATCGCCGTCGCTCAGTTCATTAAATGTCACAGAGACCAGAAAAAACAACCTGTGGAGACACAGATCCTGGTGGGCAAATCCAGTCAAAAGGACTACAGAAAAATGTGGAATAAATTCTCTTAACTCTTATTTAACCTGTATGAAAAGATGATGATCTTCTCTTTAAATGTGATCTGATTTAGCTGTGATTTTCTATCTGTCATTTACAGGTCAATGCACAGGAAATGGACTATACAATAAACTTAATTCTATTTCTTAGCTATTATAGATAAGTTGTGGGCTTGAGCATCTTTAGTGATTGTTACTTTTGGCTGTGGTGAGATACAGGGAACCCGTGTCTGGGAAAGCATTTATAAAATGCATATCAAGAGGTCATAAAAATGCAGGATGTTGTCGTAGATTTAGGAACTTTGTACACAATGCAAACACGCCTCTGTTGATTGCTAATAAAAGGGGAAATTCACTGAGTAATAGGTAATTATGTAATTTAGGCAATGGTGCAAACGCGCTCACAAAAACTGATGAATTCTAATTGCATGATGCAATTCCGATCTTGCTGGCTGCTTCTGAGCATCTATATTGAGGAGGATGCTGCAGACCAACGCAGTTTGGCAAACTCTGTGGACTGTACACATCATCCCAATACTGTGATCCTGGCACTTCAATAATCTCTTTAAAATGCTCAGTGTGCTTGACTGCACTACGCATATGGATAAATGGCAGGTTATAATGCTCTTCTCATCATTTGATCATTATTTGATGAATTACAAAATCATGCAGTGTGCATCAAAATATCTGCAAGTCTCTTTGAAAAATAACATGTATCACCTTTTCCATTTTTTTTAAACAGAACAAGCTTCCTTTTTGTAACACTGGTCTACTCCAATGTTCCTTTTTTTTCCAGGGTGATTTTGAGCAAACCCCAAGGAGTTCATGTGCAGAGACAACATCTGGTTTCATGGCTTTGATTTAGTTTGCACTGGTGACCAAATGCGTTCAATCTCATTTTCTCTCTGCACCATGATTGCACACTTCCTTCCGAATAGGGTTGCAGCGGTATACTGGTTTCACGGTATACCACGGTTTGAAAATGGAAAATCTCACTTGCGCATGTGTATCTCCTTTCCTTCTCGACTGTCTGTCAGACTCATCAACTTGCATCATGCACACAAACATGCAGCAGAGAAAATGTCAGAGAGAAGCGAGGCAGGGGGTCTGACATGAGTGTATGTGTGTGAGTTAAAGCAGTGTTTCTCAACTGGTCTATTTGGACTGGGTCGTGGACAGTAGGGAAAGAACAATGACATGGTTCTCCCATTGAAGATATTTTCGGCTGCCGCCCAAGCGATCGACTATTTAGGACTGCCGAGGCAGATTTAATGATAATCTCGCAAACAGCTAAAGACTTCTCATCTGCACGTTCGCACGAGTGTAACAATCTCGCGATCATGATCTGCTCTTCACTCTGGCGCGCACGTGCAACAACTGGGCTTCCCTCGATATTGCGGAGCACAGATCTCAACACTGATGTGACCAATTTAAATTTTAGTGAGACTTTTCTAATTTAAAGTGTTACAGAGAATGTCAAGTTGAACCTCTCAAACAGTAGACAGCCCTGACATGCCAAACAGCACTGAGGAGGAAAAGAGCAACCGTGCACTGCGCCAAAATAAATTGCACATCACCTTTACAAATTTGTTTCAGGATTTTACATAATTAAAAGTAACTGTTATATTTTGACAAAATGTTGTAGTTTCATATGAAATAATCTAAAGGTAGAATCTATTAGACCTCATTTTATATCAACAGTGGCAGCTGTAGTTAACGTTTCAAGATGTGTTTCAGCTAGTATTTATTTTTCATAAGTACATTAATTTATTATTATATTACTATTATTTAAGACTAGCACACTGACATAACCATGATAATGAGGAGCCTTTCCTTCTTTGTAATATGTGTATAAATATTTAATATTAGGTAACAAATGGGATAATAATGGGCTCATATAAGTAAATATGTTCTTCAATTTTTAAAGGGGGGAGAGAAAACTTCCTGTAGATTTCGTTGTTGACATCAACAACAAAAATAATGTCACTTGATGCATGTCCTTGTACAGGAAAACCATGAACAAAACTATGCAGTATAAAAGGAAATGCAACCCAGGATGCATTACAGGTTATGTTTAATCTATGGGTGGTCGACAATTGATTTCCAATGTAAAACCTGTCCTGAAGCAAAACCAGTTGAGAACCACTGAGTTAAAGGTACAGACAGGAGCAGTATATGTTACCTGTTAATAATCATAGGACATTATTTGAAAAGCTCACACAGCTGATGTTATTTTTCATTAATTAGTTAATTTAACATCGGTTTATTATTATAATTCTGTTTTCTTATTCTGTTTATTTTATTTTCAAAAGGGAGAAATTTTTTTTTACACTTAATTTAAAATAAATGGTTTCAAGTTTCAATTATAATAAAGTGTTTGCTCAAAAATAAATAAATAATAAAATAACCCTTCTGTTTTCACTGATAATAATAATTGTGTTACACCGTGATATTTTCTGAGACGGTTATCGTACCATGAAAATCTCATACCGTTGCAACCCTACTTCCGAATCATGTTTTTATATTATTTTGCAATACAGCACAAGCGATGTACTGTGTCTTGCAAGGTTTTTTCATGGTATAGGTACAAAATTTCATTAAAACATGAACAGTAAGTCCATTCAAGCTCCCGGCTTCCACCTGTTGAAATAACCAGTCGTATTTGCTTTTCTGATTTTACAAGGAAACCTGATGCTCTCTAGCACACTGTAACATCACAGAGAGGAAGGCAAGGCTTGGGGCCGCTGACTGGCCAAAGTCAAACAAATTTTAATTTGACTATACAGGACCACCCCAAACATGCTTCTAGAACAATCTTGGTTATACTTTTATAATAATAGTCTAAAATGTATTTAAAATAAAGCCATGAAGACAGGTTTTATTATAAACTTTGGAAATGCAGGCCAGCTTACAACCCACAGGAAAACAAATAGACATATTTAGTGTGGTGGTGTGCTCAGTATTATTTAGAGGTTAGGACAGCAACAGCCTAATTTAGTGCATATGCTCTACTTGAATACAATGTGATTGTCTGTTCCTTTTTGACAGTTTTGTGTAAATTATGAAGCTGCAAATTCATTTGCGTGGTGCCAAAAGATTCAGAATAATAGCTGGGTGAATGAGTCCACTAATTGTGCGTGGGCGACTCTCCAGAGGACTTTCCTTTTGCGGCACAAAATTAATTGCACTAGGGTTCTAGAGTGGAATCAAAGTGGCTGATGCATCACAGAAATTAATGAGTCATGCCATACCGGTAAACTAGAGCTTTACAGAATAATCATCTAGAATTTGACACACATAGTGCAGCAAACACACTTCATAGTATTGCTCATGCTTAAAGCTTAAACCGTTGCTTGTCATGCCACACTAATTTTTGTAGAATTTTGATAGAACATTTTGATTGCAATTAGTGTCAGGGATTCACACAGAAAACTAACTTTTAAATTGTTTTGTTCTTTATTTCAGATGAAGAAGGAGCTCAGTGACAACGAATCTGTCTCCCAAGAAATAGTTGGCAATGCCCACGTTGAGAATTACGCTTTGAAAATGTTCCTCTATGCAGACACTGAAGATCGAGCAGGACATTTCCACAAGTAAGCCAGGGTCTGGGTTGACTCTGGGATGTTTTGGCCCACTGCCTTTCCATCCCCATGGACAGCAGTAGATTTTTAGACTTCCCCAAAATCACAATTGAAATGAACAAGTCTTGATTACGTTTCCTCTTAATGAACCATGGCACAAAATATTGCACATACTGTACAGAGAGTGAGTAGTGGCTAAAATTAGCAACAATGCTGGCTCTGTTGCCTGGGAGTGAGACGGCATGGATTAGCCAGGTGTAGTGTTACAGGTTACGGCAATATAATGAAACCGTTGTGGACAGTGACGTCAAGCAGCGCAGAGTTGGTAAAGGCTCCAATAGCTGAATACCTGGCAGTGGCTCAGGCCTTGGGTCATGAGGACTGGCACTGCCCAAAGGTATTTTAAGTGATTGTTACTTTGGCTGTGGTGAGATACAGGGAACCTGTGTCTGGGAAAGCATTTATAAAATGCACATCAAGAGGTCATAAAAATGCAGGATGTCGTCGTAGATTTAGGAACTTTGTACACAATGCAAACACGCCTCTGTTGATTGCTAACAAAAGGGGAAATTCACTGAGTAATAGGTAATTATGCAATTTAGGCAATGGTGCAAACGCGCTCACAAAATCTGATGAATTCTAATTGCATGACGCAATTCCAGTCTTGCTGGCTGCTTCTGAGCATCTATTTTGAGGAGGATGCTGCAGACCAACGCAGTTTGGCAAACTCTGTGGACAGTACACGTCATCCCAATACTGTGATCCTGGCACTTCAATAATCTCTTTAAAATGCTCAGTGTGCTTGACTGCACTACGCATATGGATAAATGGCAGGTTATAATGCTCTTCTCATCATTTGATCATTATTTGATGAATTACAAAATCATACAGTGTGCACCCGCCTTAACAACATACAATATTGGATTTGAATCAGGCTCGTCGGACTGATACCCGATCCATCTAAAAATGCCAGTATCAAAGCCGAAGTACTGATCCAGTTATAGGATTGTGCATTCCATAGATTTGTGTACTGTCAGCCAATTAGATTGGAACTAGTGATTTTAGCCAGCTCGTGCCATTTTTGTGTGCAGTGTACATCAGTATACATCAGTAAACGGACTGTGGGCAGTCTGTTGGCATGTTGTCTGAAGCTAAGACTATATAAAATTGTCAGACATACACTGTTCTACTAAGGATCTTTATTTCAAGTTGGAAATAGAACTTTGGTGTGTTTGACTGCAGTAGAAACTTGCACAAAGTTTCCGACCTTGAATTTAAACCGGGTATTGAATGAGGTGAGGCAATGATTAATCGCTCCCAGGATGGTAACAGGGAGCTGCTGTATGAGAATAACAACAAACTTCAATTTCAGGGCCATTGCATAAGTACCCATAGGAAATTAAAAACACCTAAGTAAACTTGTCTTTGATAATTGATATTTAAGTAAGAAAATCAGTTTGGGGTCAATAGCAAAAGCAATATATTGATGACATCAGCAAAGTTGTGTGTTTAATGGTACTATGTGTAGACAAATAAACCCACATTTGAAAACTGAGAAAACCATAAAAAAAGACAGATTGTGAGTCAGGATTACGAGAAGTGGACTACGTGGATATTCCATCCCAAACAAAAATGAAACCGTGAAACTGAACCTGTATAAACAAGACCGGGTGAAATATCTTTTTATGTGTGTGTGTGCGCATGTGTGTGTGGTGTGGGTACCTTTCAGCTTAAGTCACATTTTCTGTAGCTAATTTGCCCAAATTGTTTTTTGTTTTTATTTTTTTTTCTTCTACATTTTCTTTAACATCACTGAAAGTGTTACTTTAAGCTTAACAAGCTTTAAATACAACAAATAAAGAAACTAAAAATATACATCTGGTACACCAGCTGTGACTTTCTCACCTCTCTTGAGTTTGCATCCATGTGTTATTTCTTAAAACATTTTCAAATTAAATGAACTATTGAAATAATTTTCAATAATTAAAAATTATATTAAGTCATGTAAAATTTGTTTTTGCAACACTTTCCAATGCACTTTTTTATGTCTGAATATATCTTACATTTAAATTTATAGAATTCTTAGAGAATTACTGAATTGGTATGTATACTAACTGGTAATTATTTGATATTCATCTCAGTATATTGTAAACAAATATGTGTGCCCCCAAGGGATGAATCTACCGCTGACTAAATCACTCACATGAGTAGGTGTTGGTTAAAAAAGCATTGTATATATACTGGTCACAAAAATATGTATCACAAAAATTAGCAAAACAAAAAAAAAAACTATGTAAAGTGGTGGGGTCTTACATAACACTGATTGACAGGCTGACTGTACATTGACATGCTCATTACAGCTACTTATTAAAAAAGTAAATTGATATTATTTAAATGCAAACTCAATATTTAATTTTATGTTGGAAGACACTGAGTTATCAAACTAGTACAGTACAGCTATGTTGGAAATTGGTTGCCTGGAACTACAGTGAGTTATACATTTTGGAAGTCATTATACATAAATATCTTTGCTGTGTAAGAAATATATGGACATTAAAATCCATATGTTGTAATTTTCACTCCTGCTCTGTATAAGACATAAATCGTTTAAGTGCAATTGAAGAGATCAGCAGTACTGCCAGTAACTACATGACTTTAAGCATGTATGCATTGCTGCGCTAACAGTTCAATGTGTATTTTGATGACAGGAATATGATCAAGTCCTTCTACACTGCAAGCCTCCTGTTTGATGTATTGAGTGTCTTTGGTGAATTATCAGAAGAGGTGAGTCACAGTGGGGTTTCTCCTCTCCTACATTATGAACTGGATAGGCCTGTATTTTGAAGTCCAGTCTTATTTTACAACATTTTGTGTTGAAGGGACTTAAATGTTTCTCTACGATGTGTTCTTTGACACGGTCACCCTGTTTCTTATGGTGCAGACACACCAGCTTGCCTAATTTAGTGGAACGTAAAAACGTCTAATGGAATAAAATATGTCATTAGCCACGTTCTCGTGTTCAAATCTGAAATCTGTTGCAAAACATGGAAATTATTGGAAAGTATAAAGCAGAGCCCGAGAATTGACAACGCCTCAGCACTCTCAGTGTACACAGAGGTTTTGAGAGTGCCGATTCTTGGCAAACTTGTGCCTGGAAAGAGTTGGTAATCCACCAGTTGAATCTGTCTTGAATACTCTATTTCCAGTGTGCCTGTTAGGCCATCTCTACTGGTCGCCATGGCTGCAGATGTCTTTTATACAGAGGGGAAGTGACCTGTGTCCGAATATGGACAATGTTTCATTGAGTGTTCTTCACTCCCTAAGGGCCAGACGTTTTCCTACTGTAGAGAGCTCATTGGATTGACTGTTTCAACAATGTGCCTTCTCTGTGTAACATCATCCCATACAATGAGCTCTCAGAGTCACCATCCATTACTGTGCTGTTTCTCATCAACAATGTCACAAGGAGTTGTACCATATTTGATTACTTGCAAAGAAAGTTAACTTTTTAGTACTAGACTTAAGAGTGCTCAACTCTGATGTATATAAATGTAGAAGTTGACATGTAAAAGGGCTTTAAGAGCCTTCAAGACCCTTTTAATATACATGTGTTGGTGGCGTAATTACATGTTTCAGCACACTTTAGGCAGTTGAAAATAAATCTGATGAACTCTTAGTTCATTATACCTTTATTAAACCCTTAACACTTATATAAACCTACAACTCTTAAAGTTGTCTATAATTGGAAAATCAGGTTTTATAAACTTAGTTTCTTCAACTCTGAAATCTGATTGCATGGTCCACGATTTGAAGCCATTATAAAATAGCAGAATTCGGCAGACCTTTGACAGCAAGTCAGTTCTATAGTAATTTGCCACAGTCTACATACACTGGCATTCAATGTGTTTGGAATAATGTACAGATTTTGCTGTTTCGGAAGGAAATTCATATTTTAATTCACCAAAGTGGCATTCAACTCATCACAAAGTATAGTCTGGACATTACTTATGTAAAAAACAGCACCATCACAAAAGTAATTTTTTATCAAATCTTGACAGGCAGCCATCACTCCCAACATCTTATCCTTGTGTAATCATGCTACTGCTCATTTTGTACTAGAAAATCACTTGCCATTATATCAAACACGGCTGAAAGCTGTTTGGTTCATTAAATGAAGCTTAACATTTTCTTTGTTTGTTTTTGAATTGCAAATTCTAAAGGTCAATATTAGGTCATAAATGACAAAAAAAAGAAACCTCTTTAGAACCTCATCAGTCAACCATTGTATTGCAGAATAAAGGCTATACAATGCATAAAAATTCCCCAAAAACCAAAGAATACATACAAAGGTAGACACTACAGTCTTCAAAGACAAAGGACAACTGGCTCTAACGAGGACAGAAAGAGACGTGGAAGGCCCAGATGTACAACTATAAAAGTATATCAGAGTCCTAGTTTGAGAAATAGATGGCTGGCTTCCTCAGCTGACATTGAATTCTACCTGCTCAATGTACAACAGTAAAGAGAAGACTCAGGGGTGCAGGCTTTATGGGATGAATTGCAAAGAAAAAGCCACTTTTGAAACAGAAAAACAAAAAGAAAAGGTTCGAGGGGGCAAAGAAACACAAACATTGGACATCAGATAATTGGAAAAGAGTGTTGTGGATCTTAACCTCATTGGGCATTTGTGGGATCAGCTAGACTGTAAGGTGCATGAGAAGTGCCCGTCAAGACAGCCACATCTATGGCAAGTGCTACAGGAAGTGTGTGGAGAAGTGTCACCTGAGTATCTGGACAAACTGACAGTTAGAATGCAAAGGTGTTACTGCTGCGCGTGGAGTATTTTTGGATTATAACTCTTTGAAGTAAAGTTCTGAATATTTTTTTATTTGTATTTTTTTCAAATTGTAATAGTTATTTTTCACGGTTTTAATATCCTGACTATACATTGTAATCAGTTGAATGCCACTTTGGTGACTAAAAGTACCAATTCCTTTCCATAAGAGCAAATATTGTATATATACACTGGCAGCCAAAAGTTTGGAATAATGTACAATATCACCAATAGCTTGCTTTTGTATTAGATTGCGTAGAAGGAAAAAAAAAAGTTTATAGGGATTATTGGTATTATTGTTTTCTTTTATCATATTGTTGTTGCCCCTTAAAAAAGCACTAAAGTCTGTGCGTTAGAGGAATTTTACTATTCTTAAGGAAAACATATATATATATATATATATATATATATATATATATATATATATATATATATATAGAATAACAAGAGTCTTTAACCACGGTAAAAATCAGTGTAATGCATGGCTTGTAATTAATTGTTTTTATTGGCAACATCGGGGGGTCATACCAGTTCCTAAACTCTCATTCGTTAGTGGCTGTACTGTAATCACAGTCATGATTAAAGCGTTCATCCCTTAAGTGCTGTACAGTTCAAATCTAGCCAATACAAGCTTCTCTTAATAATTCACTTATTGACTCCCTTCCCTTTTTCCCCACTTTCAGAATATCCAGCACAGGAAGTATGCAAAGTGGAAGGCAGCTTACATCCACAACTGCCTGAAGAATGGTGAGACTCCACAGGCCGGTCCGATTGGAATGGAGGGGGAAGCATATGGTAAGCACTGATATTATATCTTTCCCTCATAAATGTCCTGTGACTCCCATTAACACAATACATACTGGTCGGGGCTTTCATCCAGTAGTCACTAAATGGCTTTCTCAATGGGAGTAAATGTTACCACATTGTGTACCTTATCAAAGTTGAGAAAAAAATCACTGCCTCACCCTATGACCCCTTCCCCTGCGAGTCAGAACAGACTGCAATATAGTGATTATTTTCACAATCACAGACATGATCAGAGTTGCCCTCACCTGTAATAGTGAGAGAATTGTCCATCTAACTATTGTCATTAGGAGGCAAAGGGTTGTAGCATTCAGGACAGATATACTCTAAATCAAATGTCTTTAAAAATCAAGAGAAAAAATCTTTTTAAAATGACCAAAAGAAAGTTATACTTCTGATGTTGCATATTATTCTACACCGGGGTATTCAGTTGCTGCTTCTGTTTCTGCACATGTGGTGCATGTGAGCATTATTTGCCTTTATTAGATATGTAAGTAGAGAAAGACTCTGGAAATGATTATTTATTTGTTTTTCCATCCAATGGCAGATAGGTGAAATGTTCAAGAAACCTGTTTGAAAACAGTATGGTTCCAGTTTAGTCCCAGCATAGTAAAAGCTGCTCTTGTTTAGAGATAATATCAAAGATGTGAGCGTTTGACTATAGCCTCATGTATTTTTAAAGGTTCCTAATATTTAACAGTGAAAGATTGTCCATGTGCATATGTGAGACAACCCCCCCCCCCCCCCCACACACACACACACACACCTGCTGGGTGTGCTGCTTGTGACCTGACCTGCTCATGTCTGAGATAAAGTCATGTAGACTGATCCTTAGGGACATACACATGAATAATATGTGTCTTTAGGATGTGATATTCTCACTTAATCTCGCCCATATAATCACTGATTTTGGTACTGTACAAATGTTTGAAATGGCAGTATTTTTACATTTAACTTGTTACAGCTCATATAGTAAGTCTTATTGTTTTATTTTATGGTATCTACAATGTTTTCTTCAGTTTTACATCTAACAGCTGGGCCCTTCTTGATAAGCAGTGACCTCATGCTTGGTTCTTCCCTCTGATGCAACATTGTCTAGAGAAAACTGATATAATTTATTTTGCCTTGATGAATTCAAGCACCTTATCTCAGTATCTGTCTCTTTGCATATGTCTGTCAAACTGCCTTTTTCAAAGAGGTCCCTTAGATTAAATAAAACAAAAAATTCAAGATGTTTACATGCTGTGTAACTTGCACCAGACCTTGTTTGATGTCAGGCTTGCATCGGGTCCTGACCTCAGCAGTTAAAGGAATAGTTCACCAAAAAGTAAAAAATTTTTATGGTTTACTCACCCCTTTTGTTGTTCCAAACCTATAGACCATTTCAAGGACTGTTCTTCAGTTTAAGGAAGTGGCAACCGTGTCCCTAGAAAAATTCTGGCTAGTTGTCTTACTCAAATCAACTGCGGGATGCTCTGCATTCATAGTGACTTGAACACAATTAATGTTACTAACATTAACGTGTCATAAAATGTCATTATAAAAAATTGGGACCATGTTCAGTGGCTGGATCCTTCCTGAATGCCTGTATCTAATGGAAATTAACATTTTTAGATTTCCGAAAAAGCAACCACAAATGGATCCAGAAACCGCTAAAGACAATTAGAACATTTAGTGTACCTTATTGCAACAAGTAGGCCAAGATATGATGAACACAGTCAAAATTTGCTCTTGTGTAGAAAGTAATAAGTATAATTGATTTCTGTATTTTGTCAAAAGCACTCTCTTCCACTAAAAAAGTAAATTACTGCTCACCAGTTCTGTTTACATGGGTTATGTGTTTTTGTGCCCATTGAAGAATACCTTTATTTAATGTTTGGAATAATGAAATACCAGGTGGTTACCATGTTAAAAACATACAAGCGGTATTGTTTCCATGCCATATGAGTTTGGATTCCCACTGATGGGAATTTATGCATGACAAGCAAATTGCAGGACATGGGAAAAGAGGCTTATTGAAATGAGAGCAAATTTGTAGCAGCTTTCTAAATTAGTGTAGTATTCCTAAGCCTCCTGTGCAAAATTTAGACCAGTAGCTGTTAGTTTCTTGGAGCAGACTTTGCGCTCACACCATGACTCCATGGAAAGTAAGGGTCTCTTTTCTTCCGCCTGCTCAGAAATAGGGTCAAACAGAAATAGTCTTGAGTGTCAGTGCAAGTACAGCTCGGAAATAAATTACAAATTTGAAGAAGTCTGCAAACAACATGCCTTACACATGCTGAAGTCATTGTCTATATTAATTTCTGTTGTATTTAGGGGGACATTTGGAATGCTCCATTTGAATTGGTCTGCATTAAGTAGATTCTAGTAGACCATGGATGGTATGAATATATACAGTGCCTTGCAAAATTATTCAATGACCAAGTGAACAATTCTCTCATATTACCAAATTATAAATGGTACACTGAAATTTCATTCTAATTGATATTTTATTTTAAAACACTGAAACTCAAAATCAATAATTGTAAGGTGACCTATTTTTTTTTTTGTTGGGAAATATTTTTATGAAAAATAAAAAACTGAAATATCTTGCTTGCAACACATTAATATTTTTTTGAGCCACCTTTTTCTGCAATAACTGCTTTTAGCAAAAAGTCAGTAAGACCAAAGTCTTTTGGGGTACATATGTACCAGCTTTGCACACAGCGACAAAGTGATTTTGGCCCATTTTTCTCAGGCAGATTTGCTCCAGGTTGTTCAGGTTTGTTGGTGATGCTTGTGGACTGCAATTTTCAAACAGTGCCACAGATTGTCAATAGGATTGAGATCAGGACTTTGACTGGGCCACTGTAGGACATTTATCTTTTTTGTTCTTGAGCCACTCCAATGTGCTTTGGATCGTTGTCATGCAGAAAGGTGAATTTCCTCCCAAGCTTCGTTTTTTTTAGCGGACTGAAGCAGGTTCTCTTGCAGTATTTCCCTATATTTTGCTCCATCCATTCTTCCTTCAGTTCTAACAAGATGCCAAGTCCCTGCTGATGAGAAGCATCCCTAAAGCATGATGCTGCCACCACCATACTTCACTGTATGGATTGTGTCTCTTGAGGCATAGGAAGTGTTAGGTTTGTGCCACATATAGCACTTTGAGTTTTGGCCAAAAAGCTCTATCTTGGTCTCATCTGACCACAAAACCTTATCCCACATCGCAGCTGGGTCACTCACATGCTTTCTGGCAAACTCCAGACATGCTTTCAAATGGTACTTTTTGAGTAACGGCTTCTTTCTTGCCACTCTCCCATACAGGCCAGCGTTATGCAGTACTCTTGATATAGTTGACTGGTGCACCATTACTACACTCCCAGCCGCGGAACTCTGTAGCTCCTTCAAAGTGATTGTTGGTCTCTCTGCGGCTTCTTTCATAAGTCTTTCTAAGTTTTGAGGGACATTCTTTTCTTGGCAGTGCCTGGGTGGTTTGTTGCAGCTTCCACTTCCTGATTATTGATCTAACTGTGCTCACTGAAATATCCAAAGATTTGGATCTTATTTTGTACCCTTTCATTAATCTATGCATTTTTATTACTTTATCTCTAACTTCTGTGGAATACACTTTGGTCTTCAATTTCCTTCAGATTCACAGCCTGACCAATGATCCTTCAACAATAGGTTTTTTTATCCAGAAAATGTGATTGCAACTTTAATGATTCACAGGTGGATGCCAATGGTAAAGTAATTTTGTCCTTGTTAGGGCAATTTCTTTTATCGGTGTAACCTGGCAGCTTCCACAGCACAGGGGTTGAATTCTTTTTTTGAGTTCCAGTATTTTAAAATAAAATATCAAACAGAATGAAATTTCATTACACCACTGGAAATTCAGTAATATGAGATAATTGGTCAGGGGTCTGAATATTTTTGCAAGGCACTGTATATACAGTACATTGCCCAGGCAAAGTAATTCACCCATAATAGTTCTGATTGCTGCTACAATAGTTTTTGCCATTTCAATACCTCCATACTACTGCAATATTCCTCAAAAGCAGCATGGATATTGTATACAAGTTACTATTCCACAAAGGTATTACCACTATAATGAAAAATTACTCATCTCCCCATGTTTGCAAGATGACATGATCTCAACATTCCAACAACTTCATCTTGCATCCCATTCTGTTCACATCGGTTTACAATTTATACATTGACTCCCTGTCACTAATTAGCACTAAATACATTATTCTTTTAAGTGTAATGTAGGTCACAGTCTTAAAGCTTGAAGAAGAGTCAGGTCGAGCACACCCATTGATATTTTTCATAATTCATGTTGGCCATCGGCACAAATCAATAATAATTAAAGAGCTTTTATTGGCGGAAAGCTTGTCTTAAGCCTCTTGTTGACTTTTACTTATGCAGAATGTGCTCGAGCCACTGCAGATTCCCCCTCAATCACTGTTTGTACTTGAAACCAAAGGCCTTTTCTGGAGAATTCTGAGGATTTAAATCTATGAAAACTTGAATGTATTTTTAAACAAAGTTTACAAGTTAAGTCATTAGGTATAAGCAGTTCAAGGTGGATTCTCTGTTGCGAATTTATGTTGCACAATGCTGGTATTTATTCCCCTCATTGCTCCAAAGGAAGTGCTTCATATATTCAGCCTGTTTTCAGAGTACCCTCAAGAGCCACAGCGTGTTCATGCATAATTCAACTCTTCATCCGGCCCCTGTGTACAGATCCTGACTCTTAATAACAGAAGAGGTGTATTTCATAGTTTGTGGTGGAATCATAGTGTAATCACAACCTCTTTCATCACTATAGCAGCACAAAGCAATTTTGTGTGTAGACTTGCCTTGGCATAGTGAGCAGTCAGACTATTATTGGGGAGCCAGCCTTTGGTCTTCATGGAGTCTACACCCTTCCTGTTTCACAACTCCCTATCTAACAGCAGCGATAGTACGAGAGCAAATTTCTCTTCCAGGATCAGCCAGGAATCCCCCTGATCTGGCTCGGAACAAGCAGTGCTGCGCAGAAACCAGATCAAGGCCATATTTTCATAAGATTAGAATGCTTGTTTGACTTACCCCACCCTTATTATTTCACGGTGGTTAATGAAAATACCCCACCAACCCCCCACAACAAGTCTGTGGAAAGAAACCAAAAAAAATCCAAAACATTTATGCATCAACCAAATTTGGAAATTTGTTTTTTCAAACTTGTTCCTAGTGAAGAAATGTTACAGTATATTGAAGTTTACCTTGTTATTAAATCCTTCTAATATAGGCAAATATAGATGGTGCTAACATCATCTAAACTGTGTGTTTTACTGTAATGTAATATTTTTGCAAAATAGAGTCTGCCTTTGTGTTTCAGAAATATTATAAATATGCGATTTGTTGTAATATCTCAAATGGAAGAACTCAGCCACAGTTTGTTGGAATTTTCTTTTTTGCCCTGTTCCTTTTTCTTTATTAATTTATGTTTGTCACTCATTTTGGGGGTGTCTTAGGGTTTAACTTGCAATTGATTGAAATTGGTTCCATGTGCAATTAATGCTTTCATCATCTTGTTCAGGGTTTTGAGGCAAAGCACAGCATTAAAATTAGATCTTAAGGAACAAATTTATCTTCTGACTCAAATCAGATCATTCAAATGTCACTTGCACAATAGAAAAAAATTAAAAATCACATTTTCAAAAGTTTTATATACAGTTGTGGCCAAAAATATTGGCACTATTGGTAAATATGTGCAAAAAGGCTGTGGAAAAAAAAAAATCAGCATTTTTTATATTCTTTTGATCTTTCATTTAAAAAAATAAATAAAAATCTAATCTTTAATTGAACTAAAACAATAGAAACAACACAATTATTAAATCAATATTTTTCTCCAAAATGCATTGGACACAGCTCTGAGACTTCTCTTATAATGCCTTTATGAGGTTGGAGAACACCTGGCAAGTGACCTGAGACATTCCTCCATACAAAATCTCTACAGATACTTAAAATTCAGAGGTCCATGTTGGTGGACTCCTCTTCAGTTCACCACACAGTGTTCTATGGAGTTCAGGTCAGGGGACTGGGATGGCCATGGCAGAACCTTGATTCTGTGGTCAGTGAACCATTTTTGTGTTGATTTTGATGTTTGCTTTGGATCATTGTCCTGCTGGAAGGTCCAACCAGGGCCTATTGTAAGCTTTCTGGCAGACGCAGCCAAGTTTGGATTTTCTGTTGGTGTATGACCGAGTCCATGATGCCATGTATCCGAACAAGATGTCCAGGACCTCTGGCAGAAAAACAGCCCCACAACATTAAAGATCCAGCACCACATTTAACGATTTTATTGGGTACTACTTCATCTCTTTGTCAACCAATCCAGTCTCTGGTGTTTGCTGCCAAAAAGCTGTATCATCTGACCATAAAACCCAGTCCCATTTGAAATTCCAGTAGTGTCTGGCAAACTGAAGACACCTGAGTTTGTTGTTGAATGAGAGCAGAGGCTTTATTTCTTGAACCCCTCCCAAACAACTTGTGGTGATGTAGGTAATTATATTAAAAACATGTTTTAGACTTTGACTCCAAGACCCAACAAATTTCTGCAATTGTCCAGCTGTGATCCTTGGAGATTCTTTAGCCACTTGAACCATCCTACTCGCTATGCATGGAGACAATATAGACACCCGTCCTTCTTAAGATATCCAGTTGATTGTAACTTTTTAATTATTGCGCTGATGGTGGAAATGGGCATTTTCAATGCTTTGGCTGTTTTCTTATAGCCACTTCCCATTTTGTGAAGCTCAACAACCTTCACAAACTATATTCACATCAGAACTATATTCTTTTGTCTAACCCATTGTGATTGAGGGAATTTGGCCTGTGTGTCTCTCTCTCTCTCTCTCTCTCTCTCTCTCTCTCTCTCTCTCTCTCTCTCTCTCTCTCTCTCTGTCTCTCTCATATTCATATATATATATATATATATATATATATATATATATATATACACACACACACACACACACACACACACACACACACACACACACACACACACACATATATATATATATACACACACATATATATACACACATACACACACAGTTAGTTCCGGTCCTCAAATCTGATTGGTCGAGAGCACTGATGTTCTGACAGGATCAGCACTCGGACGCTTCACTGTGTGTGTATCATTCCGCTTGTATTCATACCATTCTAAACTAAGGTGTAAGAGCAGTATATATCTGTTAGGAGTGAAATTAAATATGTTAGCCAACAGGTAGTGGCAAAAAATAATTTTTGTGTGTAATATGAGCCAGTTGGTAACGTAAAGTGAATCTGTTTACATAGAACAGTGCTCCATGATCGCTCATAATATTAATTACAGAACTCAAGGTGCTTACCAAGTTTCCACATTGGATACAAACTGTTTAAAAATGGCGGAGGACATAGCTGTTTCTATAGTGATCGACTCTTGCGTGGCTACTATGTAATGGGGAGAAATACCCCTGCTTGGACGCTGTTTTTCCACTGAGAAAGCTTACCTAAAGAACGCTGACAGCATATCTGCTTGGGAGTGGCAACAGGTGACACACACGCTCCATCTCTCTCTCTCTCTAACACACACACACACACACACACACACACACACAAAGACACATAGACACATAGACATGCACACACCCATCAATCCATCCTTGTTTATCCAATAACTTGTTAGAAACAGCACAAGCCATGATACTTTTTCTGAAGTTAACTTTTTGATTACTAATGAAGGCTTGGACGCATCATTTGTTTTGAAGCAGCAACGGCAGGTTCTGCTCCGTCGCGTAAGAAAGTAATTCCATGCACAATTGCATTTTAATGACTTTACTCGGTATTTCCTAATTTTTTTAATGTACTTGTTCATTGAACTGTTGTATATAATCAATATCACACTCGCAATCGTGCTATATGGCCCTACATCAGTACTGCTGTAATTACCTAAATCACAGCAGTGCTGATGTAGGGCCATATCGCACTCTTGCTCATGTGATATTACTTAAATATATGTATACCACTGTGAAACAGGAAGTCATGGCTGAAAATGTTAATGTTGCTAGTCACCCAGATGAACTCAAACATGTAAAATATGAATGTGAATATACTTCAGATATATTTTACTCATAATAATTTTTATGGGTGCCAATAATTGTGGCCGATGTGTTTTGGAGAAAAATGTTATTTAATAATAACATATTTACCCTGTTTCAATTGTTTTACTTCAATAAAGGTTAGATTTTTGTATTTTTTTCCAATGAAAATCAAAAGGATAAACAATGCAGATCTTTTCCAAAGCCTTCTTTGCTCATATTTACCATGGTTGCCAATATTTTTGCTCACAACTGTATGTGAACCAAACTATTTTTCATTTTTCAAATGATCTGACCTTTACTATCCACATTACTTTTATACAGTTCTATACTTATACTTTAATTCAGCAATTGTCTTGTGTATATATGGCTATATTGTTATTTCTTCCAAAGAATTTTCTTCTTTTAGCAATAGAAATTTCTTCTGGGTGGATCCCTTTGCTGCCATGTATCTCCTTGGCAGCATGAAGTTGTGGTGTTAATATTACTTACAGATTTAATCAACTTCATTAAAGTGATTAACTGTTTTTGAATCCCTGAAACAGTTATTTGCCTGGCAATGAGACTAATCTTTTCAGTGATTTGTATTCATGATATAATTATGTGAAAAATAATGGTTTGAACAGACCTCTAATAAAATGGATGGGATTATGTGAGAAAATGGAAAAGCCTGATTAGTGCTGTCAACAGGCTGTTTAGAGCTCAATTTGTTGTTGAAAAACACAAAGTTCTAGGAAGTAAATCCTCATTTAGATTACTTTGAATTTGTTATCAGTACTTACAATGGAAGGGCTTTCTATTGAAGTTTCAGATGTTTAAGCAGACAAACCTTAAACTGTTAATATATTTTGCTTCTTTTTTTTTTTTCTTCTTTACTTAGATGATGCATTTGGTGCTGAGGGTGGTGAACCTTCACTAGCTCCTCAGGGTCCACCACAAACCCATCCCTCTTTCCATGGCCATCCAACAAACCAACCCCCAACATCCAATTTCAGTAACATTCCTATACCTCCAGGGTCACACGCCCCAGCCAATACACCTGCAGAGATTCCACCTCCAGAAGGTAAGTATTCACCCTATGGACCATTTTCACATTTCTGGGTTTCGAATTTGGAAGTAAACTATAGCAGGGTAAACTTGTATAGAGGTACATTGGAGAACATTGCATTCTTATTTTCAGAAAAATCCAATATTGCATTTCTAGTCAAATGAAGAAAGATTTTTACGGTGATCAAAAGAAAGAAAATAAACAATTTCTTTCAAATTAATTTGAAAATGACAAAAAATACTGTATGATAAATTAGATTTAGCTAGATTTAACTTGCTAAGCTAAGGTGGAAATGTGCTGTCGCCATCTGTGAAAAAGGTCTGTTCACATCTAATTTTACCTGAGATTACTGGAATAAATCCCTTAGTACTATATTGCATGCTTCCATTGTATTTGTACTTCAAAATAACGTTAGCAATTTTTTTGTGCAGTTGCCTGTTCATGGAGAGCCATGCATTTAATGACTCTTTTATTTAGACTGGGTATTTGCTTGATTTGTTCAAATAGCAGCCAAAGATCTGAAAGATGACCAAATTAATCACTCAAACACATTGCTCTGTGACATACATAACAACCCAGTTCCCTTGTCTCAATTACACAGATTTCAGCACTTCTGAGAGTGCTGGGACAGAGCCCTAGTTTGTCCTTTCTCTATATATTTCCTGTCCAGGTTTCCTGTTTTCCCACCTTTACCTTTTAACTAACAGTCAAGCTTGGTACCACCATGTGGGTGCTTCTCCTTGCAACTTCTGTCCTCTGTGATTAGTGCCCAGCTTCTGATTGCTCCCAGAGGTGCAATCACAGACTTTCATCAGGGACGGCATGCTCTCACTCTCAAACCTGGAAAGCATACAGAAAGAGTTTATCTTGTATTTCACTCCATATCAAGTCTCAGGCTCTCTTGTTGAAACCTAAATTAACTTTTTTCAATGAATGTGGCTTTTGTTCTTTTCTTTCTTAAAAAGAGACTCAGCCTTATAGCTGCGCACTTCTAAATCAAAATCAGTTATAGCAGTCCAAAATAAATTGATTCGTTAATTTGTCCATCGGTTCAGTATACTATCAACAGTCATGAAAGCAAATGCAAAAGTCCATCCACAGTTATGATCTAATAAACTTTTTCTTTGTTTTGGAGCAGCACAGCCCATCAAACCAGTGCCTGTTCCACGTAGCGTGCCAGTGGTCGACCCTTCACTACTAAACAATACCCAGGAAGGTATGCTTTTTTGCAAAGATAACCGCTCTCCATTGAAATCCAATCTCACTAGACCCAGCAAGAACAACAAAATATTGCCCTTTCCCATTCTCTTGAAAGAGAAGATACAACCTCATTTCACCAAAATGCTGAACCTCATTTTGTTGCTCGTAAGGCCAGAGGAAAATTCAGACATTGCACTGGCTTTTCTAAATAAATGAAGACTTTATGGGAAGTAAATTCAATTATTTTGGCTTTCCATAGTGAGTGGGAATAGAAAAGCATGAAATTTCTTCACTGCCGGCCACTGTCACTGGAATTTACCTTTAATAAGAATTCATGCAAATTGTGTCCAAAGCAAGTGTTGGCATTCAGTATGCCAGTTAAATAATTTGACTCCTGAGTGAGGTCATTTGATATAAAATGGCTGCCCACTACAATTGCAATTGCTCAGAATTGGAGCAATTTAGAGATTTTCAGTGCAAGACTAAATTTCTCCAGTTACATATATGTAGAAAACAGTGTTTTGTTTGATATTGTTTTGGTTAATTGACATCTGTCTGTTAGGGCTGTGCCAAATTGCCAATAGTTATACAAACAATGTCTTGCAATTGTTTTTTTCTCACAATGTTGCATCAACATTTTAGATCCGTGCATCTCTATTTATAAGTGCATTTATATGCATACACATACATTTTTTTAATTTCCTACAGTCCAGTTAATAAAGGAGCAGGCTGTCTAAATGCAGAAACTGGCATTTCATAGTGTGGACATGCTGGTTCTCTCTTGTGCGTTTGCCGCAGGTTCAGTTGTGATCCAATTGAAGATTTCAGACCATCTCGTTAATAGGAGCTTTCGTGAATCCCAGCTAATTTAATCCCTATTTTTTCCAGTAGCTTATGGTGATCAGTATATATAGGACAGTGATTTAAAAAGACCAGCAATCAAGCTAGCAACTCCAATTTACTGATATGCCCCTGAGACAACAGCTCTCCCTTCACCAAACAATAACAAACCTGTTAACAAATACAACAAGTCCCAAGGTGAACGATGTCACTACAGTCTATCTGGGAAATACATTACAGTTAACAAACAAAATCCCTCTGTCAAAGGACTGGCACTTAGCAGCATTATTTTTTAATGTACTCTTCAAACAACATGTATAGAGGGCTAAACCGTGCATACAAACTGCTGGGCCATTGTACCAAACAAAGAATAACTGCACACCGATTTAAATTGTTCAAATACATATTACTATTAAAACAAAACTTTTGTGTGTCCCTTCAGCACAATTGCACGTTCTGCTCCAAATTTCCCTCCTACAGGCAAAATAACACAACCGCACAAAATGATGGCCAAGCTCATACCAGTAAGCACTTGTTGAATTGTTCCTGAAATCTAGCATCTCAATCAAGGCAGCTCTGTGGCCATAGTCCTCCTAGTTTGTGTAGATTTTATGAAATCGAGGTGCAAGCAAAGCCATTTATGAATGGAAAAAAATAAATATTATGGTTAAATATTAATACCGGAGTAGAGACAAGATCTAGCGATTTGAAAGCTCAGAAGTACTTTGGTGGTCATCTCTGTCCGGGTAATTATTTCGCTCTTACATTATGAATTCAGCTCAAACTGTCACTCAGAGTATCATTGTGAGAGCTAGCATAGTTTACATTTTGGTAAAGGCATTTGTGTACCTTGACTATAATATTTTAAATGGCAAATGCCTCAACCTAAGCGTTCATAAGCTAGTCCAACCTTAGCTAACCCTATAATTTTGAGTGCTTGTGGGCACTGAAGAGACCAGCATATATCACATGGGTACATTCCATCTCCTGAGTCTTCTCTTGGTTATCAATAAAAAGCTAAAAAATGGAAAAATATGCTGTCTATATATATATATATATATATATATATATATATATATATATATATATATATATATATAAATGTTGAGATGTTACAATCTATTGATTACTAAGGAGCTGATCACACAGAATGTGTTCTTGCATTTTAAACCGCTACAAACAGAGGCGCTTTTTCAATGTAAAACCTGCAAGATACGTTGTAACGGCTAAAAACGTACATCTGATGCATATTTACATAGACAAAATATTTAAAAAGTAGCACAGACAGAATGTAAGAGTGAACGGTCAAAATTTATGCTATATTTTATCTTGTGTCATGGAGTGAAATATGGAGCCTTTTTTTTTTTTTTCTTTGTATTCCACTGATTATTTTCATTATTTACTAATTTTGTTTAATATCTATTTTTGTTTTCAGATAAAAGAAATAAGCTCTTTTAAATTTCAACAGGAAGTTATGCAAATATTTCCTCACTTTACATACAGTAAGCCACTCTCTCAAATCAGTTTGCGAATGTTAACTTTGTTTTACAGGTGATGTTCGGCTCACACCAGAGGACTATACGCGGGCTCAGAAATACTGTAAATATGCAGGCAGTGCACTGCAGTACGAGGATGTGACCACTGCCGTCCAGAATCTGCAGAAGGCCCTCAAGCTATTAACCACTGGCAAAGAATGAGACTACTGTGTCCCACCCTTCCAAAGCCACTTAATCAGTGATCTGGTCCTGAGGAACCTTAAAAAATGCCATTTCCCCAGCCTCAGCTGTATCAAAAAGAGACACTCCACAGGACACCCCCACATCACTCAATACAACAGCTGTTTCTATTACTGGATGTCAATAGCTGCTCATTAAGAGACAGATAAGATAAAGATTCAAAACTGAAAAATCTGGTGCATGTGAAAGACCTTTTCAAATTATAAGTGCACAAATATGCATGGTTTAGGGTGTTTTAATGTTCGTTTTCTGGCTTCACATAGTTAGGTTAGATATGCATGGACATGGGAGCATGTCCCTTAGAAATCTATAAAAGAAGCACTTTTGTGTCTTACCTCAGTCTCTTTGAAACATTAACGTTGTCCAGAGACATTTTGCCTTTCAGTTCACTTCTATGTAAATGCTTCAGTTGGAAGGATTCTGCAGTTAGTTTACATAATCACACTCACAAGTTTTTCTGCCATTAGTTATTTCAATCAACAATAAATCTTTTTTTGATCTGTATTCATTTGCTATGTTTTCCTTTATAATAATACTCATGATAAAGGTCCAGAACAATACTGATTTATTTATGTTCCATATATTATTTTGAGCTTTAAATGTAGTTATTAAATACTAATGTTTTCAGGGTGCCTACATGGCATTGTGTTAACGATAAGCATTATTGTTAGAACCTTCAAATTAAAGAGGATTAGAATAGATTTAACAACGGTCCTCTATTCTGACAGCCTGTAACAAATCCTCAGCAATGCAAAACCAAAGCCATTTGATCTTGCTCAGATTATAATTAAATTAAGAACACGCTTTGAAATGTATCACTGTAGTATTCCTGCGGTTTAATTAAAAGTGCGTTTTGCATTTCAAGGAGGCTTAAAATGTGATTTGTTTTCGGTCTAGAAACATTAAATGCGCTGTGATAGAGATATGAGAACCCAGATCTAAATGTGCATAACCAGTTTTGGCAGAAATTAAGACCTTGGATCGTTGTGCATATTCAGGAATAACTAATTACAATAGATAATTCCTGTTGTTTTCTGCTCAACTAATGCTGCTTATGTTTGAATTAGCAGTGGTGTGGTCACTGTTTTCCACCATGGCCTGTTTTTAGCCTGAAGTGTAATAGAAAGGGCATTGCACTTATCTGGAAGTAGACCACACTATCACTGCATGCATCTGCATTTGCCTGAATCTTTTTCCTGCCTCATTGCGGATGCAAATCAACATCCCTTGGGATTTTCCATCCTACTTGTCTTACTCTTTTGTTAAGTGGCCGCTTTAATGGGCTAATGTGAATTTCAAGGTGATAATTTCTTCATACACATCAAGTTGATCACTTATGAAATCAGTCTAGTTGTCATACTTGAGTACTACAATAAAAAAGAGGATTTAATGAATATTTCACCCAAAACTGGATATACTACAGATACTATGGATGTCTTCCACAGAACACAAAAAGGTTGTGCGAAGGATATATGTTAATTATTCTCAGTCACTACTCTCTACTTTTGTAGCAGCCCCACCTCCCCCAGCTACTGATACGCTGTGCTATAAACTAGATGACCACCTTGCTGCATTATCATTAAAATTCACCATGAATTACACTATATTGGCTATTGAGCTAGAAAAAAACATTTAATGAGTAATTTGCGAACAGCATGCATCTGGATCCAACAAATGTGTTTTTTCTTTGCTCTAATTGTTTTACATTGTCATCCTCAGCCAAGTCTCTTGTGATGATAAAGCATGTCAATTTAAAGCACAGTTTAATCATAATGACTGATATGAATATAGCTAGCCTGTAATAAATGTCTGCCATTGTTGTATTCGGGTTACGGTTGTGTACGGTTTCACACACCTACACCCAAAATACGTCAAGACTTAACAGACAGTAACCCTAGGGACACACTTTCTGTCTGATTCAAAGAAAGAGCCAGGCTCTTGTTCCAAGTAAGCTAAAAATAAAACATGCAATTATGTTTTTGTACCAAAATTAACATCCCATTACATGTGGACAAGGATTGTTTAGACTCTAGAGCATGTTATTTGACCTAAATGTTCAAATGTAAGTATCTGAGGTAGGGCTATATGCAAATACAGTTATCTGACTTGCAGGAAGATCTAACTGAAAGATCTTCTTTGACTTTGAAAACAAAGTAGCCACATGGGTGACTGAGGACAAAATATTTCTTTGTAATTATGCTAATAAATAATCTTTTTTTATTATATAATAACACGTTTTGAATAGAATAGAAGAACAGGGAGCCCTGCAACAGATGCCATGGCCCTCACAGTTCTGTGTAAAAGTTGTAGGCACTTTAATTTAGCATAGTAAGGATGTCTTCAAAACTAATGCCATAGTTTTCATTTCTCAATTATCGTCATACAAAATCCAGTAAACATTAAAAAAAACTCAATTAATATTTGCTGTATTAATATATATATATATATGTATGTGTGTGTGTGTGTGTGTGTGTGTGTGTGTACATGCACTGAGACACAAATATAGCGTTTTGTTTATGTATAATTAAGAATTTAGGCTAAATACAATTTTTTATTAAAAAATACTGTATGCTACAGGCAATTAATCGTTTGTTATTACTATGGTGATTAAGTGTAGTAACAATGTGTAATAGTCACCAACGCAGGCTGCAAGTTTTATTTATTTTTCATTTTGGGATTTCTCATACGAAAGGGTGGGGCTCTGTTGAGAACTCCCTCCAGCGGCGAGACAGACACCGTTTTGTCTAGTAAACTCTCGTTACCGCTTTACCCAGCATCTGTCAGCTCGGAGAACAGGTCCTGCCATCATAAATAGATATTACACTGAGTTTAAGAATCTACGGTAATGTGCTTTTGATCAAATGTGTCGTGGCGCGTGAGTTAATGGTGGGCTGCCTCTAAAAGTTCTCTCAAGTTGTTCAAAGTGTTGAAGAGATATAATGGTTCTTCAAAGAGACGAGCTTCAATGAAATGATGTAAGTTTACTTTTTAAACTTTTTTACATCTTTCTCTTTAAAAAAAAAAGCACCTACAGGCTATAGCTAAACTAAAGAAACCTTTTGCTTTTCCTTGTTTATCTTTCGCTGTTAATAAACTGTCATTCATTTTCGTGTCAATCAAATTTGAAGACATGAGATTAGGGTGTTTAATGTTCAAACTACACCTGTCGACTTTTTGTATTAAAAATAACTCGTTATTTTAAAAGTAAAGAGTAATGACATACTGTATTGTTTTAATTGTATTATTTCCATTTTTTTATCATGACCATTGATCATTGATATGCCAAAGTTATTAACCCATCAATGGAAAGTGCTTATTATGAGCCTTAAGTTTGTGCTTTTTGCTTATTTTTAATTTTTCTTACTCAGGTCAGTAAAATATGGAGGGGCCCATATTTGGTGTCACATTACAATGAATATTATGAGCAGAGGAATTGCATTATGAAATTTTAGATGCCCGCAATGAAAATAGGAAACCTAATATGCTTTAAATCATCTAAGCTTCAAATATAACATTTTATAGACTGTATCAAAACCTATTGAGTTGCCTACCTACTGTCTATGTAGGCAACTTACTTCGTTTTAAAGCACAACCATGAAGTAACTAAATGTGGAATTTCTTATGTAATTAGATGAGATGAGCTCAGTTGATGTCACAGAAAAATGAGAGGATGATGAAAACCCAATTTACCTTTGCAGTGCTGACAGCTGTGGTGTCTCTGAAGTTAGGGAAGTAATTAAAAACTGCTGATGTACATTTCAATGTACTTTGTCAGATCGTCTTAAGTACTAAAACTGTACTTTATTCTTCAACCTTTAGGCTTGGCAACAATAAGCATTATAGGGTTTGGGAGTAACAGAACACATGTAATGGGATTACGTATTTAAAATACAAAATATAAGTTACTGTATTCTACTACAGTTACAATTTAAATAATTGTACATTCAATTTGAATTACATTCAAAAAGTATTTTGATTACTGAAGACATCACTTTGCATTGTATTGTTATTTGCTTCATTTAATATTTAGTCCTTTCAGATGGAAAACATTTATACATATAAATGATGCAATCCAAAGTGCATTTGAACAGCAGTAAAACACTTTCTTATAATGTGTTGCATTCATACAAGCAGACAGAGAATTAAGTTTGAAGTAAGTTTGGAGCAGAAGAAATAGAAATAAACCTTGTGTAAATTGTCAGCTTTACGCTAAGCTAAAATGCTATTTCTAGACATTTTACATGCACATTACCAGACACGTCATATTTATTCATCAAGAAATTTCACATTGGATCATAATTTTTTTTTTCTAGGAATATTTTTGATATTAGTGCAAAAATCGTATTCTTGATAATAATTTTTGTATTTTTTTCCTGTAAAAATATCTAAAAATCCTAAAAACAAGATCAATTTAATTAATCAATCTTGTTTTAGAAACAACACTGGATAAGATATTTAGGCTTTTCAGAGAATGTATTTTTACATTTGTCTTACTGTAGTGGCAGTTTTTATAGTCAAAACAAGTTAAAAAATCTACCATTGCTGAAGAAGTAATCCAAAGTATTTATGGAATATGTTTCAAATGACATTTTACAGCTTGTAATCTGTAGTGGAATACATTTAAAAAGTAACCCTCCAACCCTGTATAACTATATACACACTGTTGTTTTATATATATATATATATATATATATATATATATATATATATATATATATATATATATATATATATATATATATATATATGTATATGTATGTATGTATGTATGTGTGTGTACCGTATATATACACTGGTGGCCAAAAGTTTGGAATAATGTACAGATTTTGCTGTTTCAGAAGGAAATTAGTACTTTAATTCACCAAAGTGGCATTCAACTGATCACAAAGTATAGTTATTACTGATGTAAAAAACAGCACCATCACTATTTGAAAAAAATCACTTTTTGATCAAATCTAGACATGCCCCATTTCCAGCAGCCATCACTCCAATATCTTATCCTTGAGTAATCATAATAAATTGCTAATTTGGTAATAGAAAATCACTTGCCATTATATCAAACACAGTTGAAAGCTATTTGGTCTGTTAAATGAAGCTTAACGTTGTGTTTGGTTTTGAGCTGCCACAGTATGCAATAGACTGTCATGTCTTCTGGTCAACATTAGGTCAAAAATGGCAAAAAAAACAGCTTTCTCTAGAAACTCGTCAGTCATTCATTGGTTTGAGGAATGAAGGCTATAAATTGTAAGATTTCATACAAAAGTGTACACTACAGTCTTCAGAGACAAAGGACAACTGGCTCTAACAAGGACAGAAAGAGATGTGGAAGGCCAGATGTACAACTAAACAAGAGGATAAGTACATCAGAGTCTCTAGTTTGAGAAATAGATACCTCACGTGGCCTCAGCTGACTGTACCTGCTCAACACCAGTTTCATGTACAACAGTAAAGATAAGACTCAGGGGTGCAGGCCTTATGGGAAGAATTGCAAAGAAAAAGCCACTTTTGAAACAGACAAACAAAAAGAAAAGGTTTGAGTGGGCAAAGAAACAGACATTGGACATCAGATAATTGGAAAAGAGTGTTATGGATCTTAACCCCATTGCGCATTTGTTGGATCAGCTAGACTGTAAGCTGAGTGAGAAGTGCCCAAAAAGACAGTCGCATCTATGGCAAGTGCTACAGGAAGTGTGTGGTGAAATGCCACCTGATTATCTGGACAAACTGTCAGCTACAATGCCAAGGATTTGCAAATTCATTGCTGCACGTGGAGGGTTTTTTTTATGAGAACTCTTTGAAGTCGTTTAAGAAGTTCTGAACAATTTTTCTTCAAATTGTAATAGTAATTTTTCACACTATTAATGTCCTGACTATACATTGTTATCAGTTGAATGCCGCTTTGGTGATTAAAAGTACAAATGTATTTCCATAAAGAGCAAAATCTGTAAACTATTCCAAACTTTTGGCCATCATTGTATATTTTAAATAATTTCTGTTATATTTTGCCTCCTGTTTTTTTCCTGGATTCTTGGACTTAAATTAAATTTGAATACTAGAATGCAATGTTTCTGTCTTTCACACACTTTTTTTTTTTTTTGCCATAATGAATCAAGTTCTTTATGCTGCTTGCATGGACCTTTGAGTTGCTGACCCCTTATTCATGTGTCTTTACATATTCTTAGGGGAACACACTGAATAACATTCATATTTTCTATAATGTCATGTATTACATGAATATTATAGAATGGCTAATATAAATGGCCTTATTCTGATTTTTGTGCCAAGAAAAAATACTTTAATGCAGTATTAAATAACTTTGCAGAAAGTTTTGGAAATATGTAGAAAGATTCGGATTTGTTATTATGATTTATTTCTGGGTGTTTTCTTTGAATTCTTTTCAGATTAGTCGAGTCAAGTCAAAGTGCTTTACAGATCAAACAAACAAAATGACAGATTAGATGATTTCTTAATCCAGCAAAGTGCGATAGCCTTGTTTAAAGGGATAATGTCCCTTTTAATGTTTGACTCCACCATTGTTGCCTTTTGATTAATGTGATGGATGGCGTGTATGTGGTTGTTTAATAAAATATGACTTCAGAGCCGTAGCTATTGTGCTGCTGGCTGATTCTGCCTCCACTGCACTGCGGGTTGAGAATAGAGCTCGCCATTATCTTACTTGAGTTCCTCAACAATGATAGTTTGAATGAAACAAGATCTTTGGAGCTCACATAGGTCTTGTAACTTCACACACTTGGCAAGTCTTGGCAACAAAATGTTATAGACTTAAGTGTTATTAACATAGTATCAAATTAAGCATTGCGCTATTCTCATTATAACATACTCAAGTCTTAGATGAGGGAATTTTTCCATCCATTTGTTATAATGAAGATCACAGTCATTTTAATGCAGAGGAACAATGTCCAATTAAACAAATAATGTCTTCAGCAAAATAACTTATGAGGTCTCTAGTGGTTGCCATCTCCCGCTGGAATCTTCCTTTTCCATGAATGGAATAATGGCTCACTCAATCTTGCCTTCTTGGAAGCAGATTTCAGACCAGAGCTTATAGCTGTTTGTTATTATCCAGTTGCAGATTTTAGTTGTGTTATTGTGATTCTTAGTGAAAGGTCACAAATACAGTGGATTTATTCTGCTGAGATTGATGTGTGTCTTAGTGCTATATGCTTTGAACCTTCACTTAAAAATTGTGTTTCAAGAACAATCTCATGACTTAATATTAGCTCGTATGAGATGGCAAATCTAAAAGGTATTGTATATGATAAGATAAAATACAGGCATAACATTTGAGCTGGTCTCCTATCCAACACTTTATTTTAAATAATGAAACATCAGTCGAAAAAGTTGGCTCCTTATTACATATTTATTTATTTATGCATTGCAAATGGCAAGTATGGAATTATGGGTTTGAATAAGGGGTTAGACGTTATGGTTAGGTTAGAGGTTAAACTTGTTGTAATAAACATTGTATGTTTTTATAGCAAACTCGTACAATTTTGGAGGACTCTGCCATCTTGTTACTATGACTTGTCATGGGATGATTTGAAGCATGGTTTGATTCCAGTTACTACCAAAAAGAGGTTTACCACAGAATACTTTAAAAGACATAAAGCATACATAAAGCTTTAAAGCACTTTGTTCTCTAAATATTTTGGAAAGTATCTATGTACTTGTGCTTTAAAGAACCCAGAAACCAATTTGCTGATCTAGCAACGAGCATTTACTCCACATTCAAAATCATGTACTGTAATATTTATGTACTGTATTTGAAGAAGGATGCATTTCTCGGCTGGTAAAAAATAACTTTCTTTAGGTATGCATGTAAGTATATGAATAGATTCAGGACATACTTCAGGGATGTGAGTATTGACATGTTACCTGAATATATGTCGTAATAACAACAACTGCGATCATAGTCTGGTTTTGTTAAACAAGCACCATTGAAGCACAAAGAACAACTTTAACTACAGTTGAGAAAATGACTTCTCAGCTCCTGGGGTTTTATGGATTAGGAATGTATCCAGTCAATCTGTACTTCAGAATTGCACTAGAAATAATGGGTGATCCGGGTATTTTTTGCTTACTTTTTCGCTTACGCTTACTTGCGTAACTATAGTCAATTCAAGAACCTTATACGGTGAAAAATGGTTGTTGACAAAAGGCAACGTTCGTAATTCGTAAAGTCTGGTACAAGCAAACTTACATGCTCTTACATTTGCATAGACACTGAAACGTACATTATTGACAGTATCTAAACATCATAATTTCTGTATTAACACCTATGGAAATGTACAAATGTTTGCATGTACTGTTTGAATTGAGTAATATTATTCAGTTAATTACATTTAACTTATAATAGATTAGTTAAATGCCATCACATTTATTTAACGCAGTTGACATTATAATATGACATTTTAATGGTTTAATTCAGATCTGTGTGATTTCTGCAGCCCTATACAAAGTTTTTAAGGATTATATCACTATAACCAAGAATAAACTTTAAAATGTTAAAATTAATAAAATCTCTATAATTGTTAAATCATTTATTAAGTATTATATTTTATTTTCGTTTGTCATGGGACACAAAAGGAGTTTTCAGAATATGCCAAAAAACAAAATAAACCACAAAAAGCACCATAAAACAATAATAAACTCAATCCATACATTTGTTAGCTATAATCCAAATCTTCAGACTGCTTTCTGTGAAGAACGGACCCAAATTCAAGCCTTTTATTCAATATCTTCATCTCCATCCGCTACAGCACAATCAAACCCCCCCCCCCCCCCCCCCCCCCCCCCCCCCCCCCCGCTGTAACAGTCAATCTCTGTTGGTTTCCTTTTCAAAATTCAACAATCATGTGTTACAAATATTAATGAGATCAGGCAGCAAAAGGAGGACTCTTTGCTGAATCTAAGGTGCTGGAAAAAAATATTGTAAAATAATTATTTTTAAGTGTTGTGTATTTTCTTCACACTTCTCTCCTCAGAAACACTCTAAATCTTCCATTGATGTAATTGCAGCTTGCAACATAATTGTGATCTTGGGAGAAATTTTCTTGCAAACCATTACTGCAATTCAACAAAGAAGGTTACAACATTGTGCAATAATGAGTTGATAGCAATTGAAGGTTAACTTTTGTCATGCTACATGCAGATTGAAAGTTCTTAGTGACTCGCAGCACCATTCAAAATATGAAGACTATGATGCCAGTAGATGCTGTTAAGTCACCTGCTTCTGCAAGAACAGCAGACTCTTTCTTATGAAAGAATAAGAACAGGGACACCTGGGCAACGCTCCATACAGTCCATTATACTTTGGATTTGAAGTGCCAACATTGTAATCCATTCTGGTACAAGAACAGTTTTTGAGTACAGTCACTACTTTTAAGGTCCTTGTTTTGGATAATATGAGTATCCGCCTTTACTTTGAAAACCACACCTTTTGCAATGTGAAAATGGAAAAGCATTTGAGAGTTTGCGAATTGTAGGGTGTTATAAAAAAAAAAAAAAAAAAAAAAATCTAAACAACTTGTTTAAGACTTTGAAAAGGCACTCTAGAATGAAAAAGAGAGTTGTTTAGCGTTTGCATTTTCTCTGTAATATGCTGTATATTGATATTTATATACTGTACATTGATTTTCATGGAAGGTATTTCTTTGTTTACCTTAGCACTGGCAGCTTAGATATTTTTTTCCCTTGCATGCATGTGCCATAAACAATACTCTAATTATACACAAATGGCTTCAAAGCAACAACGTGCATTAATGTAACAGATAACACACTGAGTACAGTTGTTGCGATAAATAAACCTCTCTTATGATTGGCAAACATTTCTCAGTTTCTGTTTTGCATTCATGTCAAGTTATGCTTTGTAAATGGTACCCTTTTGGAGTTGTTGCATAAACCTCACCATCTGTGATTTTTTTTTTTGACATGGGAGAATGATTAGTTAGAATGTAACCTGACATTTTCTGTTGCTGTTGTCACTCTTTTGAGAAGAAGAAAAAAGGGTTGTTTGCATACCACAAATACATAATTTATAAAACTTTATTAATTTAAATTAATTTACATCAGAATGAATAAATATTTTGTGCTCTCATGTGTGTGAAAGAAAGCAAAGTTTATGCCAGTAGCTGTATACTACTGGCATATGTTTTTCACAGTAATGACTATGAATAATGAGATACAAAAGTGCATGCTGCTCATTTTGGTGCAATTAATGTAAATAAAACGTAACGTGTGTTTTCAACATCAGTTGCGTAAAAATTTAAATCCCAGCATTAACTACAATCAATTTAATGAAACCTCTAATCCCAGTGTGAACTTGTGGTTTCTTACATTTTTACTATACTAAATAGCAGATTAGTATGAAATTGTGAAGTATGAAATTGTGTTTGTGCTTTTCCAAATGTAATTTGCTCAATTTGGTTGGCAGGGTTTCTTTCATCAGTAGTAGGTGGTGGAGATGGAAGTGCCTGAAGATTCTCCCAGTTACCCTGCTGCTGATGTGCCTTCCGACTTTAGGTAAAGGAGCAGTACACCTATTAATACAAAATATTATTTTGCAAATTATCTGGCCTGTGGAAATATAAACTACTGTTCTGATGATATATTATGTATGTACTGTAAATGATACTCATCAAGCTAATCAACATTGCCTCCATCTCATTAATTCACTTTTCACCCTATTTAATTTCTCATCTCTTTCATTTACTTCTTGGCTTATTTCAGTTGTTCTCTTTTTCATTTATGTGCGTTTATGTCTCAAACCTTCCTTTAAAACCTCCTCAAGTTTGTTTAGAACAGAATATAGTTACATTTCTTCTTACATTTCATCTTTATTCATTGCATGCTGTTTGTTGTTTTTGCAGAATGTTTGCTTATAAGCAGCAAAGTCATAAAAGAACATAGTTCAACACAGCATTCATAGAGCAATTTAAACTCTTGCGAAGTCAGAATATACAAGAAACGTTTTTTTTTCATGTTTCTGTTGCTTAACTGGTAGAGCATTGTGCTAGCAATGCTATCAGTGTAAATTGACGAATTAAACGAAGAAACAGCTTACATCTTAGTCCAAATAAATCATCTTAGTTGTGCAGATTTACCTCATGCTAAAATGAGCGCATTGAAGAAAGACGTTAAAGGTTTTCATAGACTGCATACAGTTAAAACTGTAACCAAGGGAGAGATTTGAGATCTTGCAAGGTCTTTCAGTGGTCTCACAACATGCATTGCCTGTCTAAACTGTTTACCATGCCTGCTTCTGTGTTTAGGCCAGTCGTTATCCAAAACCTTTTTTAGTGATTTTTATAAAGCTGACCTAATCTTTGTAATGACAGCTCCCCTCTGAGATTGAGTTATTAAAGGGATAGTTCTGCCAAAAATTTTAGGCAGAACGTTAGGGACTGAAAGCCTCAGTTGCCATTCACTTTCATTGCATATTTCTTCTATGCAGTAAATGTGAATGGTGACTTAAAGGCTAACGTTCCACTTTACATTGCCTTTTTTGTTCTTCTATAAAAAAAAAAGTTGCATATCGACAGTAAATTATGACAGAATTTTCATATTTGGCTGGACTATCACATAAAAACATCATGTCTTGAGTCGTTAATCATTTTGTTGTTGCTGAATCGTTTAAGTTCTCAGTCAGCATATGAAAAGCATGTGTCTTTTTAATATTAGTCACATACCATTGCTTGTTGCTGAGTTATATGTACTGTTATATTGTTCCAAGTAAAGTTTACAGCCCTTGGCTGCCTGTCAGAAATGGTTTAGAGCAAAGATCATTTTAATGCTGGGAGTCTGAATCAGTGAAACTTCTAAAGTGTGTTAATTGTTTGAGCGATAGACAACCAAGGGAACTAGGAGTCTTTTGAAATAATGACTTTTAATTGAATTGACGCCTCACTGAAAACAAATAATGAAATAATGTTTGGTGCATAGATCGGCCAAGAGTAATTTCCATCTAATTTTGATTTCAGAACAATGTGCCTATCTTGGGAGAGTTCCAGGCCTCATTTAAATCAAGTCTAAATCAAATGTTGCTCAAACTTGGAAAATTCTTGATTAAATAGCTTGTTGATTACATCTGATTTTTCACATTGTGTAAACAGCGTCCGCAGACACCAGATGCAAGAGATGGAATCTTTACTGTTCCTGTGTGAAGGTTTACCATTAAAACCAGATGCGATTATGGCACATAAGAGGATACAAACCCTCTGTGCATAATTCCATAGTATGCATTTTTTGTTTGTTTTCACATTGAAACTTCAAATGTATGTCATACAGTTTGTTCTAGGAAAACCCTTATTTTTTGACCATGCTCTGCCCTTCGTTAGCCAAGCGCACTTTTTTTCTACTCATGGGTGTGTTTATAGAGTTTTACTCTTTTCCCACTGGATCTTTGAACAACTGTTGTTCAGTGTTAAAAAAAAAATAAAGACCACGTGGAAAAGTTCTTTTAAAAGAAGATATTTCATGTTTGACACATATTTAAAGTGATTGTTTCAATTAAAGGTGAAGTATGTAACAATTTTCATGTAGTATTCGCTTTTTTTTGCCAATGTGTGAAAGGCTTTTAATGCAATTTTTGAAAACAATTAGCCCTTCCCAGACTTCCTAGGTTGTCTATTAAAGCCTGTAAACTGATTTTCATGCGAAGGGAGTGGGTCGCTTTTACGGGGAAAATCCAAAGGATTTTTATGCGCGCTCCGAGAGCCTTGCCTCAGTAATGACTTCTCTTCTGCATCAACAGACAGTCTGCCACACTAGATAACGTTGCCTTAGAGATGGAATCCAGCAAACGACTCCTACACAAACTCAGAGTAAGCCAAAAAATTAATAAATAAATGTATCTACTGAATCCCATCTGGCTAAGCCGGAACGTGATCATGGTTGAGCGAAAACTAGAGTGAACATCGGCAGGGCATTTGATTCCTCGAGGGACCTTCATTTGGTTTTGGAGATCAAAACAGATTTTGGGGATCAATACAGACCCTGAATTGACGTTCTTCTTATTGGACAGGTAAGCTTACATAACTGTAAATCATGTGAAATATAGTGCCATAAGGATTGATCTGTGTAATTTTAGCTAACTCGATCTTGCCTGCTTACACTGATGAATTGCAAGCTACCTTCCTTCGTAACTTTCAAATAATTTCAACGATCTTCTTTCCCACAGTTTTGTCGGTATTTACTTAACACAAAATTTTAGCTCATGATCAAACAGTTGTAAAGATATCACATCAATGCAATGTGGAGAATTATCTTTGTCTGTTTACTATACTGTGCCCGTAATGATCTGCCCTCCCTCAATATCTTTAAAACTGCAAGCCATGCTAATAAACTATGGCATCACCTGAGAAAACTTTTATAGTTGTAGATTTTTAATAGAATACATTATTATGTGGAAAAGAGCTACGTCTTATTTATAGCTCTTTTGTGCACTATGCATCTTACCCACTGTGACCACTGTATTTAAATTCTAAAAAGTGTTGTCTGTTTTAAGCCTAACACCTTACTCTTGTCTTATAACTCAATCAATATGATTCAATTTAAACAACATATCAAATTATTCTGTGAATTTTTCAAAGGGCCTCACATAGTCGTTTTTGAGTCTGCCATATTTATTCAGTTAATCAAATACATCTAAAAGCTTATTCAAGTACAACCATATTGTGCGGTAGCTCAATTAATAGCGTGTTGTACTTGCGACATCAGAGGACCCCGGTATGAGTCCAACAAAGTATGGGAATTGAAAATGTCATAGAGTTGCTTTAGGTTTTTTTAGCAACACACGGTGAACATTTCACATTTCACCTGCCGCAATATGTGTAATGAACCACATAATTTAATTTAGCAAAAATGGCGCCACAATCACGTTATTTTCATGAGATCAGGCTGCATTTTGAAGAATATTTACATTGTTCTTTCTTTACATGATAGTCCATAGCGACCATGTCTGTCAAGCTCCAAAAAGGACAAAAAACACCATAAAGCTTGACAGACGTGGTGACTATGAATTGTCACTTTATGGAGAAGAACTGCAAAAAATGTGCATTTTTGCTCCACTGAAAAACATAACAGCATACATTTTTGGAACAACATGAGACGAGTGAGTGAATAAAAACAGAATTTTCATTTTTGGATATGCAATTTAAGCAGTTAGCAACCCATGTCAGATGAATGAAGAACACGTACAGTACGTACATATAGTAGACAACATGTGAACTGCTAGGAAAGTGAGAGAAACAAGCAACTTGAGGATTAAAGCATCTAAAAAATGTGGTGCAGCTGAAAGGACTAGTTTTAATCATGCAGGTCTTTTTAGCCCTAGATCCATGTATCTGACATTCCATCCTTTGGCATCTTTCCAATACTGCCTTATTCTAAAAGGACATATTCACATCAATGCTTTCCTTCTGTGTAATCAAACTTTCTTTCATTGACCTTCACTTCATCAGCAGTCACTTCACGACAGTGCCCAAATCCCATATAATCAGCCTTTTTCTGTCCTATCATGAATAAGAATACTGCAGGTTCTTCTGGATCTGGAGTTTGAGATGATGACAGTGGAACACTCCAGAAATGAGGGAATAATTATGCTTTGCTGTTATACCATGTTATTACTTTCCACAAACAATGTTATTAGATTTCTCTCCAATGTTGATGCCTAAGTGTCACTTCAGCCAGAGAGATATTATAATGGGAGGAGATGGGCCACTTGTATACAGAGCCAGATTTAATTGAAAAATAAGGTGACTGTTTTAAAAAAAATATATATTACAGGCAGTCCTTACACATATCGCAGTTGAAATGTCCACTGAGTAGTGCTAAAAGCTAGATAAATTTGATCCCAAACAGATGAGGGTTTCAAGGTTAATGCTATATTGAGTTTTTAAAACCTAGCTCCCTACCCTAAGCATTTACCTAAACCTAACCAATAGTGTCAGAAAAAGCTAATGTAATTTGAAAAATGTAATTGCTAAAGCAACCACGCCATTTTGTGGTGTTTCTATGATACTCACATGTCAACTTAAGGGCTCTTCAGGACTCAAGTCCTTTGCAACGCAAGTACAACACTTTTCAGTTGAGCTACTGAGCAATTGAATCACAATTGAACAAGCTTATAAATATAGTTGGTAATGTGATGCAAACGTTAAAATGTATCTCCTTACAAGTCGTGCACAGTCGTAAAAAAGTGTTTTAATGTCAATATAGCACTGTGTGAGGAACAGGGAAATAAACAAGGGCCCTATTTTAAGAGCCGTCTTCATCCTATTATATAGTTCATTCCCTGTCAAGCACCAGCAATATAAAAAAGACATTAGCCATAAAAAGGTTGTGTAAATGGACTGTATGCAATGAATTAGAAGAATAGAAATATGGACTTACATACTTTTGTGCATTAACTGCTTCCATGTTGAATGTCAGGCATATTCCTATGACACCGACATGCTCCTTTTATGCAGTACGCGTGGTAAATGTGGTTGTCATAAGAATTTGGATGTAGCCTCCATTAAATTATAGACAATGTAAGTATTATTAATCATTTTAAACAAGTGACACACAATTCATGGCAAATATGAACAGTGATATTACTGGTCTTCCAGGTTAGGTACGCACTTCACTTCTACCAGTCGATTTAGCTTTAAAAATTAAATTAGTTTATTGAAAGACAAAAAAATTAAACCAAATGTATTTCTGAATTTCTATAATCAAAATAGAAAAGTGGTAATAAAATCCTATATAACCACTGTACCAAATCCAAACATTTGACCCTTTCCAACATCTTCCCACGGCCTCTTTTGCAGTGACTTAAAAATCACTCTACAGTCAAGTCAAGTCAATTTTATTTGTATAGCACCTTTCACAACACACATCGTTTCAAAGCAGCTTTACAGAAGTTCAGCATTAACAGACGATAAAAATGTAATGTCTATAAAGTCGATAAATCATCATCATTGTGCAGGGCTCCAAACTGCGACTAAAAATGGTCGCATTTGCGACCAAATAAATTTATTTGCGAGTGTAATTTCTGTCAAGGTCGCCATTGGCGACAGTAAAAATTTACTCCCTTTGATTTTAAAATTTGCATTACATTTCCCGAGATACATTAAAGTTTATATCAAAGAAATAGCGGGGAAAACGGAGTTCATTGCAGGAACTAACCATTTCAAAAAAAGAGACTGTGAGAAAACACGGTGACAGTAACAAGCATAAAAAAAATGCACGTGATCACATAATTGCGAAGAATGCTCCACAGACTACACTGTTAGCATGTGCAGTTTTTCTTGCATGCGAGCTGCGGGACGAAAAGGAATGGAAGGAGTTAAAAATGAAAATATTTGGCGCCTGTTTTTCCCCCTATAGGAGCCAATGGCTCCTTAATTGATTTTTTGTTTGGAGCCTTGTTGTGGAATTAGATAAGATATGATTCTTTATCCCCGGTTGCCCCGGCCTTTCTGTGTGGAGTTTGCATGTTCTCCCCGTGTCTGCGTGGGTTCTCTCCGGGTGCTCCGGCTTCCTCCCACCATCCAAAGACATGCAGGCTAGGTTAATTGGTGTCTCCAAAAAATTGCCCTAGGTGTGGATGTGAGTGTGAGTGTGTGTCTGTCTATGTGTGGCCCTGCGATGGACTGGCGACCTGTCCAGGGTGTACCCCAGCTTTCGCCCAATATTAGCTGGGATAGGCTCCAGCCCCCCGCGACCCTGTACACAGGATAAGCGGTTGACGATGGATGGATGGATGGATGGATGGATGATTCTTTATCGTGTTTAAAAATAATTAAATAATAATTGTATTAATAACCCCAGTGAGCAAGCCGAAGGCGACTGTGGCAAGGAACACAAAACTACAAAAGATGATGGTTAATGGAGAAAAATAACCTTGGGAGAAACCAGACTCACTGTGGGGGGCCAGTTCCCCTCTGGCTAACATCATGAATAATGTAAATAAGAATTATTTATAGTTAAAAAACATGATTTAAAAAATTATTAAACTTATTAAGTGCTAAGGGTCAGTATTTAGACAGTGATTGTGTTTGAACTGCAAGATTAGTGACCAGTGTCTTTGAAGTCCATCTTTGATTAAATTCCAGAAGTTCACTTAGATGCAATTGTCCTTGTGTGATGAAGGCTTTTGTTGGCAATAGTTAGTCTATGTATCCCATTTCAAGATCGTAGTCCTTGGTGATGGGGCATCTGAAGTCTCCGTGAGAGGCTGGATACAAACTGGAGCTGACGAACGCTATTTACCTCGGGACTGGCGTCCCGAGATAACAGCAGAAAAGCAGATGGGAAATAATTAGCATAGCTGATGTTCATAATATTAATGCATTATAACTGATTCAGCAGTAGTAAAAAAGTAAGCATTATGTGAATGCTTGGTTAAAGAGATGCGTCTTTAATCTAGTTTTAAACTGGGACAGCGAGTCTGAGCCCCGAACAATATCAGGAAGGCTATTCCAGAGTTTAGGAGCTAAATGTGAGAACGCCCTCCCTCCATTAGTGGACTTAGATATCCTAGGTATGACCAGAAGCCTCGAATTTAGTGATCTTAAAGAGCGCGATGGATTGTATGGCGATAGAAGATCCGTTAAATACACAGGAGCTAAACCATTTAGGGCTTTATAGGTCAGTAGTAATACTTTGCAATTGATATGGAACTTAATAGGTAGCCAGTGTAGAGATGATAAAATCGGTGTTATATGATCATATTTTCTTGACCTAGTAAGAACTCTAGCGGCTGCATTTTGGACTAACTGTAGCTTGTTTATTGAGGATGCAGGGCAACCAGCTAATAAAACATTACAGTAATCTAGTCTCGAGGTCATGAATGCATGAACTAACATTTCTGCATCAGAAACAGATAGCATGTTACGTAGCTTAGCAATGTTTCTAAGGTGGAAAAAGGCTGTTCTCGTAACAGATGAAATATGATTTTCGAAAGTCAAGTTGCGGTCTAGTATAACACCCAGGTCTTTTACTGTAGTGGATAATGTAACAGGACATCCTTCTAAATTAAAGTTGTATTGTAAGGGATTTTGTGGGTAGTTTTTTGGACCAATAAGTAATACCTCAGTTTTATCGGAATTTAATAACAGGAAATTACGCGTCATCCAGCATTTTATATCTTTAAGACACTCTGTCAAGTTAGATAAGTTAGTGTTTTCATCTGGTCGTGATGAGATATATAATTGAGTGTCATCAGCATAACAGTGGAAATTAATTCCATGTTTTCTTATAATTTTACCAAGTGGCAGCATATATACTGAGAATAATAGAGGGCCTAACACAGATCCTTGTGGCACTCCATAGTCTACTGACGTTATTTTCGATTTTTCCCCATTTAAACAGACAAAATGGTAACGGTCTGATAAGTACGATCTAAACCAGCTTAATGCCTGTCCCTGAACACCAGTGTAGTTTTGTAGTCAATCCAAGAGTATTTTATGATCTATAGTGTCGAACGCAGCGCTAAGATCGAGTAGAACTAATATTGAGATGCAGCCTTGGTCAGAAGCTAAAAGTAAATCATTTGTAATTTTAACTAGCGCAGTTTCTGTGCTATGATGCGGTCTGAATCCTGACTGAAATTTTTCATAGATATCATTTTCTTGCAAGAAAGAGCACAATTGAGCGGACACAACTTTTTCTAATATTTTAGACATAAATGGAAGATTTGAGATGGGTCTGTAATTTGCTAGGTTATTTGGATCTAATTGTGGTTTCTTAATGAGAGGTTTTATAACTCATTAAGTAAAGCTTATATTACAATGTAAAGCTTAAATATTCTTGGAACATGACCTAAAAATAAAGACGAGTTAATAATATTGAGAAGAGGCTCTTCCACTACAGGTAACACTTCTTTCAGTAGTTTAGTGGGTATTGGATCTAGTAAACATGTTGTTGTTTTAGATGCAATGATTAGTTTATTTAGCTCTTCCTGTCCTATAGTTGTAAAGCGGTGTAGTTGTTCTTGAGGGGCGATAATTGAGGCTGAATCATAAGACACCATAAAAGATTGTACATTAACAATTGTGTTTACAATTGTGTTTCTGATGTTTTCTATTTTCTCAGCGAAGAAATTCATAAAATCATTACTACTAAACTGTAACGGAATATTTTGCTCAGGTGATCTGTTTATTTGTTAGTCTAGCCACGGTGTTAAATAAGAACCTTGGATTATTTTGGTTATTTTCTATTAGTATGCGGAGGTGCTCAGCCCTGGCTGTTTTTAGAGCCTTTTTGTAACGTGACATACTGTCTTTCCATGCGATTCTAAAGACCTCTAAATTAGTTTGTTTCCATTTACGCTCCAAGTTACGAGTTTCTCTCTTGATAGCATGCGTAGCACTGTTGTACCATGGTGCTCTAGTTTTTTCTCTAAACTTTTTTAATCTAATTGGTGCAACAATTTCTAATGTACCAGAGAAAATGGTGCTCAAACTGCTAGTCATTTCCTCTAGTTCATCTGTTTGTTTGGGTTCACTGAGCAGCTGAGATAGATCAGGTAAGCTATTTGAGAATCTATATATTGTGGTTGGAAGGATTGTTCTGCTTGGTCGATAACGTGGCACAATATGACAGATTTCAGTGGTACGTAGTATGCAAGTTACCATGTAATGAACAGTGACATCATCATTTTGCGGTATAATATCTATATCGGTTGGATTGGTTCCATATGATATAATTAAATCTAGCGTATGATTTAGGCGATGAGTGGGACCACTGACGTTTTGCGTGACCCCGAAGGAGTTTAACAAATCTGTAAACGCAGCCCCTAACGCATCATTTGTGTTATCTACGTGTATGTTAAAATCTCCAACAATTATTGCTTTATCGACATTGACCAATAGATCTGATAGAAAGTCTGCAAACTCTTTTAGGAAATCAGCGTAAGGCCCTGGAGGTCTATATATGGTAGCCAAGGCTAGAGATAATAGGGATTTGTTTCTTACATCTGAGAGTGTAACATTTAGCACAAGTACTTAAAACGAATTAAACCTGTGACCTATTTTCTGAGTAACATTAAGAATATCTCTATAGATTGTTGCAACACCGCCGCCACGACCAATCAGACGGGGCTCATGCTTATAACAGTATCCTGGCGGAGTAGACTCATTTAGACCGAAATAATCATTTGGTTTAAGCCAGGTTTCAGTAAGGCAAAATACATCAAAGCTATTATCTGAGACCATTTCATTTACAATAACCGCCTTAGGTGTGAGCGATCTAATGTTTAGAAGACCTAGCTTTAGAAATTGTTTTTGTTCACTGATATTGAGATTTTCTGGTTTAATTACAATTAGATTTTTCCTAGATCCTACAGTAGATGTATTGTTTGGCTTTACTAAACGAGGAATAGACACAGTTTCTATATAATGTTCTACATTGGTATTTATATCAATTAAGTTGGGACAGCAAATACTGTGATTTGGACTTTGACTTACTAGTCATATGGTGTGTAGCGTCTTGGAGATGTTGTCCGACAGAACAGCCGCTCCGACTCTGCTGGGGTGAAGGCCATCAGCACGGAAGAGCCTAGGTCGCTCCCAAAACAGATTCCAATTCCAACAGTACGACAACAGGGACAATATAAATACAAATTAGATCATAAATACAACTGTAAATATAAACATAATTCTAATTGACCTCTAGAAAGTTTAACATAAATCTCTTTAAGAAATTGTTATTTTCAGGCACTTAATTTGACATTCCACTATATTTTCAGAGTTTTTATTTTTGTTTACTTAATTACTCCGTGCTGGTGGAATCTCTAAATTGCAAAGGTGGGAGCTAAGTTTAGGCATTACACTGAGAACAGACGTGTTTCAGACATGATGCTGAAACATCTTAGCCTAATGATCTGTTCCTGAGTAAATTATCAAATCGTGCTTTGTGCCACTTCATTAACATATAATATATCCACAGTTTGCACCCATATGCCCACAGATAGCACAAACACTCCCACCCACAGCCACTTGCGATTTGCACTGAAAATTGCACTTAGAATTAGCGCTCTCACGAAAATTAGATAAGATGTTGTGCACGGTTGTTGCATGTTGCTCTGCACCTAGCGCAGTCACAAAAACAGAGCCCTAAGTGTTTAAGAACTGTTCGTCTGCCATTTTTCGTGTGATTTGTGTGAAATTAAATAAAAGTCATTGTTGTTTAGGGCCTCTAGGGCCCCCTTCGCCAGGAAACTGCCACGATACCTAGAGCGAGCTACGTAAAAATAATTTAGCAAAATTGTAAGTATAGTAACGTAGTTCTATGAGACCAGGTTGCTAATACATATGAGAGAAAGTGCAAATCAGAAGCACTTTACAGTTAAAAAGAGCCAATCTCCTTTTTGTGTACTGTAGGATGTGCATTAGTGATTTTTTCTTTTTCTTTTTGATAAAAACATTTTTATAATACTATTATATTATATTTATAATGTATATGTTATGAAGAGGGCAGACGAGGGAGTAAGGATCCAAACGCAGCTTTTATTGGAATTTTCAAAGGTGAAGGCAAAACAAAAGCAGGAACAAATAAAACGTCCACGAGGGGAAAATAAAGAAATAAATACAAGAAAATAACACGGGGGTCTTGCAAGGAGGGCGTAAGCAGGAACACGGGCCAAGGCAGGATTCTGGGACAGCATGAACAAAACAACTTCATCAAACATAGAACAACGACCAACAAAGGACAAGGTGAACATCAGGGCTTAAATACAAAACAAGGGAAAACATAAACCAATGGACAAACAGAACTCATAACGAGGTAAAAGGGCAGTTAACTAAAACCAATGACCAAACTAGGACAGATAATAAAGTAATCAAACAATAAACCAATGAGGACCGGACACATAGACAAGGGGGGAAAACAGGACATGACAAAACTTCAAAATAAGAGTGCACAAAACAAAAGGCAATACGGAACATAAAAAGTGCCAAAACTTAGTGCATAAACAAACAATGTGGAACATAAAAGGTGACAAAAGCTTAAATAAAAAGGTAAACAAACCAAAGACGGTGAGGATCGTAACAGAGCCCCCCCTTTAAGGAGCGGATCCCAGACGCTCCTAACCAAAGGAGGGGCAAAACGACAACGGAAAACGAGGACGAACAGGTAGATAAAGGGAACACGAGGGGCACAGAGGGACAAGACTTGGACAGAGGGGACCGGGTCGGGAAGACTGGGAAGTTGCGGGGTCGAAACTGGGTCAGGGGGCAATCCATAGGGCAGGGACTGGGTCAGGAGGCCGGGGAGGTGGTCGTAGGGCAGGGATTGGGTCAGGTGGCCAGGGAGGCAGCCCTATGGCAGGGACTGGGTCTGGAGGCCGGGGAGGTGGCTGTAGGGCAGGGATCAGGTCAAGGGGTCTAGGAGATGGCCACAGGGCTAGGCCAGGGTCAGGAGGTCTAGGGGGTGGCCACAGGGCTAGGGCAGGGTCAGGAGGCTTAGGAGATGGCCTCAGGGCTAGGGAAGGGTCAGGAGGCTTAGGAGATGGCCTCAGGGCTAGGGAAGGGTCAGGAGGCTTAGGAGATGGCCTCAGGGCTAGGGAAGGGTCAGGAGGCTTAGGAGATGGCCTCAGGACCGGGACAGGGTCAGGAGGCCAAGGAGAGGGCCACGTGACAGGGACAGGGTCAGGAGGCCAAGGAGAGGGCCACAGGACAGGGTCGGAAGGCCTGAGAGGAGGCCACGAGAGAGGGTCGGAAGGCCAGGGAGGAGGCCGCGAGAGAGGGTCAGAAGGCCAAGGAGGAGGCCACAGGATGGGGTCAGAAGGCCTGGGAGGAGTCAAGGAGGCCCCCAGGGACGGTGCCATGGTGGGCGGTGACCAAGGAGGCTTGGAAGGTCCTGGGGTTCTAGTAGGCGAAGGCAGAGCCGTGGGAGGTGGAGCAGACAGAGCCGTGGAAGGCGGAGCAGACAGAGCCGTGGAAGGCGGAGCAGCTGCAGGCAGAGCCGAGGCAGTCCTCTGAGGTGGAGACCTGGGGGACTCTGGCAGCAGAGGCGCGGAGGGCTCGGGAGACAGGGGTGTGGATGGCTCGGGTGGCTGAGGCGTGGGTGGCCTTGACCTTGGTCTCGAAGGCTCAAGAAGCAGTGTGCTGGGTGACTCGAGAGGCGGAGCGCTGGGAAGCTCTGGAGGCGGAGCGCCGGGGAGCTCTGGAGGCGGAGCGCCGGGGAGCTCTGGAGGCGGAGCTAGTTCTTGGACGGTCGAGGCTACAGACGCTGGCTCTGGCTCTTGGACGGTCGAGGCTACAGGCGCTGGCTCTGGCTCTTGGACGGTCGAGGCTACAGGCGCTGGCTCTGGCTCTTGGACGGTCGAGGCTACAGGCGCTGGCTCTGGCTCTTGGACGGTCGAGGCTACAGGCGCTGGCTCTGGCTCTTGGACGGTCGAGGCTACAGGCGCTGGCTCTGGCTCTTGGACGGTCGAGGCTACAGGCGCTGGCTCTGGCTCTTGGACGGTCGAGGCTACAGGCGCTGGCTCTGGCTCTTGGACGGTCGAGGCTACAGGCGCTGGCTCTGGCTCTGGCTCTTGCTCTTGGACGGTCGAGGCTACAGGCGCTGGCTCTGGCTCTGGCTCTTGGACAGTCGAGGCTACAGGCGCTGGCTCTGGCTCTTGCTCTTGGACGGTCGAGGCTACAGGCGCTGGCTCTTGCTCTTGGACGGTCGAGGCTACAGGCGCTGGCTCTGGCTCTTGGACGGTCGAGGCTACAGGCGCTGGCTCTGGCTCTTGGACGGTCGAGGCTACAGGCGCTGGCTCAGAGGACGGGGCCGTGAAGGGCGGAGATTGGTGAGCGGAAGCCCCTCCTCTTCTCCTCCTCTTCCTGGCAGACGAGGCTGGCAACGTCGGCTCTGGGACGGACGAGGCTGGCAACGCCGGCTCTGGGACGGACGAGGCTGGCAACGCCGGCTCTGGGACGGACGAGGCTGGCAACGCCGGCTCTGGGACGGACGAGGCTGGCAACGCCGGCTCTGGGACGGACGAGGCTTCCAGCTCGTTGGCCGTGGCAGGTGTGGGCGTTGGCTCGTTGGCCGTGGCAGGCGTGGGCGTTGGCTCGTTGGCCGTGGCAGGCGTGGGCGTTGGCTCGTTGGCCGTGGCAGGCGTGGGCGTTGGCTCGTTGGCCGTGGCAGGCGTGGGCGTTGGCTCGTTGGCCGTGGCAGGCGGAGACCGGGAAGCAGAAGCCTTTCCTCTTCTCCTCCTTCTTCTGGCGGACGGGGTTGTCAACACTGGCCCTGGGACAGACGAGACTGGGGGTGTATTGGCCGTGGCAGGCGTGGAGGAACGAGTCATGGAAGGCTGTGAGGTGACCACTGTGGGGGGAGAGATAGCATCCTCCTCAGCAATACCCACAGTGAAAGGAGAACCGCAGGTCCATAGGGTCTCCTCCACGTAGTCGTGGAGCGTCCAGCAGGGGGTCGCTGGTGGCAACTGCTTCCAAAGCGAGGGGTTTAGATTGGCCCTGAAAATTTCGACCAAAAAGGTTTCTGGGAAGTCAGAAAAATAGGCCAGTTCCAGAAACTCACTGACGTGGGGCTCTATTGGACGATCCCTCTGTATAAGGCTGAGAAGCCGGAGATTAGCCTGCATGGGTGTCATGGCTGCTGGGTCCATGTTTGGTTGGTCGTTCTGTTATGAAGAGGGCAGACGAGGGAGTAAGGATCCAAACGCAGCTTTTATTGGAATTTTCAAAGGTGAAGGCAAAACAAAAGCAGGAACAAATAAAACGTCCACGAGGGGAAAATAAAGAAATAAATACAAGAAAATAACACGGGGGTCTTGCAAGGAGGGCGTAAGCAGGAACACGGGCCAAGGCAGGATTCTGGGACAGCATGAACAAAACAACTTCATCAAACATAGAACAACGACCAACAAAGGACAAGGTGAACATCAGGGCTTAAATACAAAACAAGAGAAAACATAAACCAATGGACAAACAGAACTCATAACGAGGTAAAAGGGCAGTTAACCAATGACCAAACGTAAAAGGGCAGTAAACCAATGACCAAACTAGGACAGATAATAAAGTAATCAAACAATAAACCAATGAGGACCGGACACATAGACAAGGGGGGAAAACAGGACATGACAAAACTTCAAAATAAGAGTGCACAAAACAAAAGGCAATACGGAACATAAAAAGTGCCAAAACTTAGTGCATAAACAAACAATGTGGAACATAAAAGGTGACAAAAGCTTAAATAAAAAGGTAAACAAACCAAAGACGGTGAGGATCGTAACAGTATATATATATATAAACAAATTTAATTGTTGTCATATTTTATTTGTCTTTTTAAATATGTTTTTTGAACGAAATCTTGACCAACTTTCCCCATTCAAGATGAGAGCTGTACTAACGAAACTAACGAAAAGACTTGCCTGAAAGGGACTTTGACTATTGTGCAAAAGAACCTTTAAAGTTAATAGCCTTTGATGATTTGGAATAGTCCGTCCATGTTTTGTTTTATATGTGTGAATGAGATAGATTTGAATATGGGGGTGACGTGTTTGGTCCCCTGATAGACACAGTGTAGAACATTGAGATGAGATGTACTTAATGGGAAGCAGTGTTCTGGATCTGTGCACCAGACCACACTGTGCCAGTTCAGAGGTGTGGCTTCAGTGGCAAACTCACAAACACAGTGGCATGGTAGGTCATTTCGCTTTTTACTGTGGCCGCACTGCGTAACGACAACTGACAGCTTTCCACACATCAATTAAACAGCAGGATAATCCAGTGGGGTTCTGTCCAATAGTGATTTCAGCCTCTCTGCAAAACACCCCCCGAGGCCACTTGTCAAAAGCTGATACCATTAATTTCCTTGTTTAAACCCCAGGCATGATGGCGGAAGGAGTGATATTTTTTCCTTGTACCTTTCTTCTTGTGTTTACCAGGAAACGGTTATGAATTTTCCACCATTTTTGGTCCCAGGTGTTTTGATGGGGTCTTGTTTGTGGCGCGTTTTCCCGTTACCCAATTCACCAAGTGGTCTAATATTCTGACGTTATTCATCAGTGTTGTGTAATGTATTTGATCCTCCTGAAGGGAGTTATGTAATTATCCCAGCATATGTGCCAACAAAATATGCCTGCTTTACATTTACAATGTGTTTTTTTGCATGTTTTTTTACTTGTAGAACAATTTGTTTAATTGTTTTACAGTTTACAACTTGCCATGATACAGCCAAAGATCGTTTAGCTTGAAGCCTAGAAAGGTAATTTGGTGTAATTTATTTAATTCTAAGGCGCTGTCCAAAAGTGGTTTTCATCACATACTTTTCCTTTTCTTGAGTAATTTAGTTTCATTTAAATTTAGCTTGAATCCTGGCACAAAACTATGAGTGTTCAATTTAGTCTTTTTTAGTGTTATTTCTTTAAGAGGTTATCCAAAAGAAGTTTATCTTGTTTGTCACTGTAAAACAATCATTTAGAACACTTGGTCCGAGACACATAGTAACACCTTTTTAAGAATTGTGCTTTTGTCAAAATAAATCTCAAAAGGTTATGACAGTGATTTTTGTCCAGAAATGCTTTTAAATGTGTTTATTTTAGAGATTGAGTTAAAAAATGGCTTAAAACATTTTTTAATCATGTTTAACTCTCTTTTCTGTGATGTGTTGACAGTTTTGGTTTGGGCCTGGTTGACTGTTATTTTCTATGGTTAACCATTCAAAATATTGCAGAATGCTGTACAAACCCTGTTTTTTTTTTGTTTTTTTTTCCACATAAAGCACGTGTGTGAACAAAGCTTAGCCTGACCACAGGGCACTCTTTATCACGGGTCTCTTTGCATTCGTTTCTTCCTGGCCCAGTGCAAATGAGCTTGAGTTTTATTGAGTTCAGCTTTTATACTGCAAAAACAAAAGTATTTTTGTCTTGTTTTCCTATTTTCTCATTTTTTCCAAGTTGTCAAGTCCTGTTTTCAGAGACAAATTTAGTGAGGGTTAGGCTTAAAACAGGACACAAAAACAATTTGCCAATGGATTACAAGAAAATAATATCAAAAACATTTCTTAACACATTGACAAATGTTTTAAATGTTTGCAATTTTTTCTGAAAACAAATCTTTATATCTTAAAGGTAACTTGTTTTCAGGATATTTAGGCTTCCCCGTCTGTCGCTCACTTCGACGTTGTGTCAAGTGAAGCTACACTAGGGGACTTCTTTGAAGGCCTCGGTTACATCTGAACTTGAGAAAAGGCCAGACAGAATTTGCATGTCCCTCCCATGGACATACAGGTATAAAAGGAGGGAATCATGTGTCTGTCCATTCAGATTTCTTCTTCGGAGCCGAGCAGTTGTGCAGTCAGCGAGCTGAGATCACTTACTGTTTCAATCACCTCTGCAGAGCTTACGCTGTTGGATCTATGGCGCATATCAGCGGCTTTCTCCTTCTCTGCATGGCAGTGCAGCTTTGCCCCTGGGCGCTTCGACAGCACTGCTAAAAGAGCCTTTTCAGGACATGTCTTTATAAAGATGCCCTTCCGCCCCTGTATGCGGTCGATTTCTCTCCGCTTCTGACGGTCATAAGTACTGCCTCACGTGCCTGGGCTGCGATCACACACAAACAGCATTTTATGAATGGTTCAAGTTCTCAGTGCGAGAACATAACCATGGCAACATTGCGATTGTGGCTTTCTTTCCTCTGAGAGGAGGCCACGCCTCCTTCCTACGGGATTGTGGCGGCACGGCTGGCGCTGAAAGCGATTTGGGGAGTGCAGCGGGCTTGGTTTCCCGGATAAATCTCCACGAACCACCCACCCCCCCCCCAGCACACTCATTTTGCTTCTGTTCGGGCTCGAGGTGAGAGCGGCTCGCCTCACGGCCAGTCTGTTTACTTCCTCGGACTCCGCGGGCGCTGCATCGGAGAGCATCGACTGGGCTGCCACCTGTCTGCTGACGTGCAGGGCTATGCTTGCCTGGGCCGCGTGAGTGCAGGGCGGGACTGGAACCCTTCACCCCCCCCATCCCCACCCCGGGGATTGGTTCCCCGAGTCAGGGTGCCACTCCCAGAGGTGCATGATGAGTTGACGAAGTCATAGATGGCACCTTTTACTGCCTGAAACCGGCTTCCTCGCTCCTCCGCTCTCACTACCCTCAACGGCGGACCGCCCCAAGCTGTCTCCGCCCTACATATTTACATTTACATGTATGCATTATTACAGGGACAATTCCCACGGAGCAACCTGGAGTTAAGTGCCTTGCTCAAGGACACAATGGTGGTGGCTGTGGGGATTGAAACCAGCGACCTTCTGATTACCAGATATGTGCTTTAGACCACTACACCACCACCACTCCACAGACATATTCAATTTCTCATTGGCCTTTTCTCAAGTTCAGAGGTAACCAAGGCCTTCAAAGAAGTCCCCTAGTGTAGCTTCACTCGACACAACGTCTTGTTCCCTCCATCAGGGAACGGAGGTTACAACAGTAACCTAGACGATTTTTACTGGAAAACAAAACAAAGAAGATTGTTTCATTCTAATTTTTTGCAATGTAAACAATGCTACGATAACGACGATTTTTACTGGAAAACAAAACAAAGAAGATTGTTTCATTCTAATTTTTTGCAATGTAAACAATGCTACGAAAACACGCACTGAAGTCGACACACTGATGCTTCTCTCACTGTTGTAATAAGCTCATCATGTGACAAAAATGGGACATTTCGAGCTGCATGCTCTTCATCAGTCTCCAGCCTCTCATCCACACTAGAAAGACATTTTCCTCCATTGAAAATGAAGCATTATGAAAACACTCTCCTTAACCACATACTTCACCTTTAGGAAACTGAAAACAGAGTTTTCAAACAAATCCAGATTAGTGTGGAAGGGCCATAATGATAGTGGTCCTGCTGCATTTAAAAACAAAGTGTAAAACAATATGTTGAATATTTAGAGACTTTCAGTTTAAGTCAGTATGAACATCTCTGCTTTCAGTGCCTACAAAATAATAAACTGCATGTAGTGATGCATTATTATTTCAGTGCAGCTCAGGAGTTCAGCTCAGTTCATCTTTACATTTCTTTCTTATAAGACAGCCTTTTGGTCATATTGAGAGTTTTAAAGGAAATTAGTCTCAATTGACAGCATTTATGGCATATAAAAAAAATAAAAAATCGAGGTTACAGTTAGGCACTTATAATGAATGTGGACAGGGTTTAAATGCAGATATGTAAATTTTATAAAAGCACTTACATTCATTTTTCTGATAAAACTTGTGTATTATTTGTGCTGTAAAGTGTAAACACACATATTGTGGATGTCTTGGGGCTATACTTTTGAAAAAGTGACCATTTTAATGTTCAAAAATTGGCCACATTCACTTCCAATGATAGTGCCTTAATGTAACCCAGATTTTCGCTTTTTTTAAAGAAAAGGAGGAGCAAGTCTAAAATATTTTTTGTGGTAATCAAAGTTGCCATAAATACTGTTGATTGAGCTTAACTTTATTCATGCTTTTAGATATGTGACCACTTCTTCCAAACAAAACCTTTCACTTATCAGAAAAGAGAAAAGTGTGTGGTTTTCACTAACTGGCAATTTGGTCTGAATTTTAAAAGGTATGAAATCCAACCTCTGTATCAACTGTCCACTCTGGTGAGCTCAAGGCATGAGTCCAATCTATAAACTGAGTGCTGTCCTGAAAATCTGTGGTTTGGGATTTGTCCCCACAAATGGAAAATAATTTTCCCTTTCCAGGGTGGATGCCCTTTATCCTTCTATTAGAGTAGAGTTCTTGGGTTTAAGTTGTCCCAACTTTATTGTTCCCCACCTGGAATCTGTGTAAAGCCATAATATCCCAAATGTCCTGTTTCTCCAGAGGTTTGATCTGTACCTGTGAGTCTATACCTTTGAGTTTAGAGCCAATGACCAGGAATGCTCAATTTCACTTCTTTATTGCTGCAAGGGGAGCCCTATGCTTTATTGGATGTTTCTTCCAAAGACCTTTAATATTTTCTGCATGACAATTGTATTCCTTATTCTCAACAGTATTATTACTGGAAAGGAAAATGTATCTTTCCACTGAGACAAAATGCTATGAAATATAATAAGTGGAAAGGAGAATAAACTGTAAATATTTAAACAACATAGTTCATTGAAATGGAGGATTTCTTTTTGTTTCTAATTTTTTTGTAATACCATTGGAAATGTTATGAAATTTAACTGACAGTGTTGTTTGTTTACTTAAGTTGAACTGAGGAAGTAAGTGCCACTTGAGAAAGTTTAATTGGACTGAGATGGGAGTTTGCCCTCAGCGCTGTTCAGTTAGCCAAATATGTATCGTGGTTTTCTCTTTTGTGCTCTTTGGGACTGCATGAACAGAGGCCATTGTCTTTTTCAGTACATTGACGTTACCCTGAGCTAGTTCGTTCTATTTGAGAGTTGTCTTGAGGCAATCCTTAAGGATATTGTGGGAGAAATATTTCTTTAGTCTACAATGATTTAAATGATTTGTTGTTGTTTTTAAAAAGATAGAAGCATCTACCCTCTAGTATGTGTGCCTCATGGAACCCTTTGAAATAAGACTTATATCAGAGAAGGTTTAGCACAGACTGTTAAAATTAATGGTAGAAATTTGAACTCCCAACCGACAAGCTCTAGCGCCCAATGGTCAATGGATGTAGAATGAAAGTTCACCCTTACAAGTAAAAGAGCCAATCACCTTTTACAGTAGATACAGACATCGCCTGTCAATCATCTTGAGAATGTGCATGCGCATTAGCTATAGAAGTGGGGAAAATTGTGGGGAATTTTTGTGTGTAATCTGAGGTAAAGAAGCACAAATTATGATCCCAGCATTGCCAGATTTTACTGCTGAAATGTCTTCTTTGATCATAATCTCGACTGACTATTTTTGAGGTTTCGGTGTTCCCCCTTTAAAGTAGATAGGAGCTGCTCTGTCATGACTAGAAATAGTCTCCCAGGAGTGTTCTAAAGATGGTCGCCATGGGAATGACTTGATAGAAAGACTTTGCTCATATACGGTATGCAGTCTATTTATTTATATGAAATGTATCAATGTATTGGCCAAATATTGGTATCTGCCTAATAAAGCATTTATTTACATCATCAGACATTGACCAATTGTTTAAAAACACTCAATGATCAGGCAAGATTATTTCTTGTTGAAGAGGGTTGGAAAAACATTAAAAAAAATTAAGAAATCTTACAATTGAATGTGAGCCTAATAAGAGGCTATTCAGAATTCAGTTATTGTGAGTTAATAATGTTTTAGTGTTCTGTTTATAACTGGGACCAGTTATTCTGTAACATGGAAGAGATATACTGAGACATAGAATAAAGTTAATATTTACATTTCTTGTTGTAAAAGTTGTGTAATTAATGAACAGTGATTTGAAACAAGGTAGCATAATAGGTAGAATAATTAATTACAGTGATGTTTGTACGCTGTTACTAAATTTAAGTAGCAGTCCGTGATTGGACTCTTCTTTTGATTGATTGAAAAACAATTTGGGACACAAATAGTTTTAAGTTCAATGAAATTTGACTTGAGTTACAAGTTTTGACGAAGGTTTAAATAAATGAGCATCGATGTGAAAAAAATAGCCTATACAAAAAAATGATATACCGCAATCCAATCTGGGGCAGGATTAATTAAACATTCTTAAGAATAAAATTATTCTTAACTACTATTTTCCCCATGGCAACGTTGCGATCGCGGCTTTCTTTCCTCCGAGAGAAAGTCACTTCACCCGCCCCCTGTGCCACGCCTCCTTCCTACGGGATTGGGGCGGCACGGCTGGCGCTGAAAGCGATTTGGGGAGTGCAGCGGGCTCCCCAAAAGACCATCATTCTCGTCTCCTAATGACTTTCTTAATTGTTTCCACTAAAGAAGTTAGCTAAAAAAAAAAAAAAAAAGAGTTGGACATTTGCTCTGTAGTTTTTACTAAGGTTGTGCAAAGAAACATGCTTGTTCAATTCAGACGAGATCAAAAACACAAGGTATGTCATGTGAACATGAATTTCCCTTCCCTCCCCAGGGAAAACTAGTCCCATTCGAAAAGGGCTTTATCTGTCTTACTGGAAAACGGCTATAAAGGATTTTCACTGTATAAGACTTGAGAGTTTTCCCCATCCACTTAGATGCAGGGCAGAGAAACCTATATCTGTTTCCCTCTGTTGCTGTTGATGCACTAACCTGATGACTGTCTAAACACCTTTTTCTATTATCTGACTCCTGTCCTGTCCTTGGCCTCTGCTAATAACTCTCTCCTTCGCCCACGCCTCTGTCGCAAGGTAAAGTGACATGTGCCCTGTTTAATTGCAGTAGCACCGAGCTGCCAGAGTAGCATCAGCTGCAATGTGGTGCTCACCGACTCCCAGGGCTTTTTCACCTCCCCCTGCTACCCCTCTGACTACCCATCCAGTCAGGCCTGCGAGTGGACCATACAGGCCCCAGCTGGCTTTATAGTGCAAATCACCTTCCTAGATTTTGAGCTTGAGGAAGCGCACGGCTGCATCTATGACCGCATCATCGTCAACACTGGCACAAGTGATGTCAAATTTTGCGGCTTAACAGCCAATGGACTAACACTCAACTCCACTGGAAATGTGATGGTGGTTTCCTTTAATTCAGACTTTAGTGTTCAAAAGAAAGGTTTCCATATAAATTACAAGCAAGGTATGTTTAATATATGTCATGTTCTCAATCTGTTTTTTTTTTTTTTGTTGTTTTTTTATTAATGTTTTGTAATTTTATTATAATATGATTCTGTATTTATTATTTATATGATTCATATTCAGTTATGAATTGTGGGATGCGGTTAATTATGTTTTGCTATAGTTCTGCAATTTTGCATTCAAAAGAACAGATAAACTCTAGTGATTCCATTTAGTGAATAAGCATCAGATCTCATAGATATCAGCATTATTGAAATAGAAAATGGATAACTCTACTGCAATTCCAGTTTCCTCCTTACAGCTGTTCACAGCATATCGCCTTGCCTTTCACTGCCCTATACCTACTTATATATCATTATCATCTCATTGCATTCTTGTGACCATAATCAAAAAAATTATGTTGAGTCATTTATTAAAAACTTATTTTATTCTCTCAGTACAAGTCCTGGAGATGTGCAACATATTTTGCAAAGATATTGAAGAAAGGGGAAAGTAATAAAATCACACCAAATTTAAGTTTGTTTAGCCAAGTTGTATCTTATGTGTTCAGTAACAGAACACGATAGAAGGTTCATTGTTATCAAAGTCCATTAATTCACATCAGAAGGTTTATGTGAACAAAACCACAGCAAAATTGCTGGTCCTGAATACATTGTATCTAGTTGTAGCTTATTGTCCAAGCACAAAGGGTGCATCTGTAAATTGGCTGACACTAATTTGTTCACTTGTTGCATCGAAAATGCCTACAATTCTCCAAAGAAATGCCAGCAATTTGTAACCATTGTAACATCAAGGGAAACGGTGTTAAAGGACCAACAGAAATAAGCTGAGACTTTTGTGCTTTGCTTTGTTTTGCCTTACAGCTCGATGAAATGAAATGAAACGCATAATAATAACAAATAACCTAGCTAATAAATGGAAACCAGTTGTTTGCTCTGTGATGATTCAATGGTGTCAGACCTCAGGTAACATGATGGCATGAACTATGGTGATGTAAGTATGTGCTGCACAAATGTAAACTGAAGGGAACATCAAAAAGAGCTAAGAAGCCATTCTGAATCTTAACAGTACAACTGTAAGTGTACCTTTCCATTGCAAATTGGCTGTGTCTTTCATATAAATACAAAATTGAGCCAACAGACGTAGACTACCACCAATTTGGAGTGCCATTAAACTTAAATGTGTCAGCAAATGTGACTTAAAAGAGGTACTTTAACCTGGGCAGTGAAATATGACTGTCAAGCTTGGAAGAAGTTTAGTAAGTTTGTCCTAGAATGATTACTTAATATGGTCTTCCTGTCGAACCTAGATGATTTCAAACATTTCAGTTTTTTACACAACGGTAAGTGATGTCATTATAAAAGTGACGTTATTATAAAATAGTTTCTCTGTGACAAATTTGAATTTGGCCGGTTTCATTGTTGCCATCTTTAGCCAATACTGTAAAAAAAAAAAATATTTTGAAACAAACTTGTGATATCTCCCAATTCAGTTGCAAAAGAAAATATTTCAAAATACATTCTTAATAAATTTTTTATGGAACAAGATAATAGTACTGATACTGATTATGAAAATGTTTATTGGTTTGAACAGCAAGGTTTGTATAACCATTTTTAGTACACATGTATTGAGTATGTTTTAACCATGCATTTTCAGATTTTATGATTTTTCGCCCTTGCAGTGGCAGTGGTACTGAGGAACCAGAAGGTCACTATGCCAAAGACCAGCAAGAATACAGTGAGAGTGAGCAATTCAGTCACATTCCCTGCACTTACTGCATTCACAGTGTGCTTTGAGATCGCCCGCACTGCCACAAAGAGCACAGAGACCATCTTTACCTACACTGATTCAGCTGGAACATCTGTTTTGGCATTTGAGAAGACAGCAAGAGGTATGGAGATGTTCATAGGCAGTTCCTCCTGCTCTGTAAATAACCTTATCACCAGCTCAGATATCAACTCCAGCATGACGCCCATCTGCCTCACCTGGACCAAGTCCTCTGGCCTTGTGGCAGTATACTTTAGAGGCAACTATCGCACCAACACCTGTTTGGCCTCTCAGATTTACACAGTGCAGAGTGGAGGAAACTTCCAGCTTGGAGGACAAGGATCTAGTGCGGTCATTGTTGACAATCAGAACTTGGATGGCTTTATTTACAATTTCCGATTGTGGGATCACGCCATGGCCGTTGCTGAGCTCTCTGCCCTCACCTGTGATAAAGAGGGTAACATCATTGACTGGGATCATAGCTTCTGGACCATCCCAGGCACTTACACAGTGACTGACAGCACACTCAGCTGCAGTGAGTATACTATTTGAGTTTTATTGTTTGAAAGTTGTTTTTTAACAGATTCATTTTAATTCGGAAAGATTGTATTAACAAAAAGTTAAGGAAGTATGTGTCAAACATTAACTCCATCTGCTGTATTGTTTTGCTCAACAGTTCCAAAGTTATTGGTAAATAAATGGACAGGCTGAGGACAATTAATTTGATGAATTATAGTCATTATGGTATCCTGATTTTCAGTGCAAAATTACACATAGAGAAAGCGAGACTGTGTGGACAATTCGGTAACACTTTACAAGAAGGTTCTATTTGGTAACTTTTTACAGCATATGTTAATGTTGGTTAATGTTAGTTTATTTATTTTTGTAAGTTCACGTTAGTTCATATTTTTTATTAACTGATGTTAATGTATATAATATCTATAGATTTAAAAAAGTGTTAGTATATATTAAGGTTATCGTTAACCAAGATTAATACGTTTGGTAAAAGTTTTGTTCATCAGTATTTCATGTTAACTAATTTTGTTAACTAATGTTAACAAATAAAACATTTTTGTAAAGTGCTTCCGTAGTAATTATTATTTAAGTAATTGTCATTCTTTTCATTGCAAACACAGAAAATGTTAATGTAAAGGAGACTTAATATAGATTGAGTGCTATTTATCAGGAGCAGATCATCTTTGATTGTTACCATCCACAAAAGCAGGCAGAAAATGGAATTTTATGGAAAAGATGGATTTTTATTGATCACGCAGCAGTAATTCATTGAATGATGATCAAACGAAAGAGAAGAGTGTTACAACTTGCCATATATCCAGATGCACAATAGTCTAGCACATTAAGTATTTTAGAGAGCTGAATTAGGATCCTGGATCACAGTGGAGATACAGTGTACAGTCCCAGTAAAATGTGCCAGATCACACTGCAAACCCTAATGTTGTCATTACTGGAAAAATGATGTTATCTTAATTAAACATTACTTGAAATAACTGTTGAGGACAAAATTGCGACTTTGGGAAATACCAATAGTCCCTTGCACTTGAATTTTTTATTTATGATTCCTTTGTCAAAGTGAACATATGGGGGCAGTTAAATAGTTGTTATTAAGACTTCATAGTTCGTTTTGTGTGATGATGTCATTAGAATGATCTATGTCCCCTTTGGTCATGTTGGACCATGTTAATTGTAGTTCAGTTCACCTCATGCATGTACGACTGAATTACAGATATTTATGCATTTCAGTGGAGAATTAAGTTTATTCAATTATTTGACCTTGAATTGGTTATAATTTGGTTATAATATTCTTAAGAATTTGACCTGTTAATGTATTAATTTTAGTGAATTCTACTAGATAAAACAATATTTACATAGAAAATCTGAGTTAAGTCTTCTTGCTTCTAGTTACCTAAACTTAAATAGTTAATTCTATATGAACACCAAGTTCAGAAAACTAAATTCAATTGAGTGAATGAGTTTACTTGATTCATTGTTCAAAGTCAACTTATTAGTGCTTTTAGTGTAGTCTGCTGCATCCTCCCCAACCTATCACTCAGAACTGACACCCAAGATCGGAATTGTGGCATGCAAATTGCGCTTAGAACTACATTTTGTCGTAGTTAAGTGCAATAATTCTTAGTGAACCAAGCACTTAAACCATGCATGGAAATATATGATGATATTAGGTCAAATCTAAGTATTCATTCATAGTGAATCCCCTTGTTAGTTTTACCATTGCTTGTTAATTTTCTGATTAAAAAAAAATGCAGACAGTATCTTGAGATCTAAATCTTATCCCACCACTTACTTTACCAGCATTCCTAAAACTGCACTCTGAAATTCGTTCAAATGTCCTCCAACACTGAGCATTGAGAAATTAGCTTGGGGTGGGATAAAGCAAAGAGCAAAGGCAGGCATGACTCATAATAATAAGGCATAATAAGCCTTACCAGGGACTGCTTTCTTTCACTTAGCTGGGTTCCTGAAACTCTAGATACTCAACAAAGCTTGGGTCAGCAGCCCATGGGGGAAAATGTGTTCCTTTTAAACTACGGCACCTCAAATCAGATGCATTAACTCATTATACCTTCTATTCTCCAAGACAGATAAAGCCGGATGTCCTTCGTGAACATTTGGTCTGTGTTAGTGTTGGAATTGGTGTTGGAATTATTCTCTCCAGATAACCTGATGAATGCTGGTTCTTTTAATCCACTTGCCAGCAGTTTGAATACAAATCACCTATGTAGGTACAGATCCCTGTTATAGGCGTTTTGTTGCCAGGAGGACATAAAAACAGAGAGGGCTCTGATTCCTCAGAGTTCCTTTAGATACCGGATCATATGCAAAGCATTAGCGACACACATTGTCTTTTTATATTAGCATATACTTGCGTATGATGTGGTTCATGTTTCCTATCCTTTTTAATTACCTGTCAGTTTCAAAGAGAGATGTTTTGATTCTTAGACTAGATATGGAGCTTACTTGCATACCACTGCCTGTGGCTGATTTGAATTAAATGCTTGTGCTAACTGTAAAACTACGACTAATTTGTTCTTCTCATCTTTTCCAGTCTGTTACCCAAATTGCATACATTTAACAACTGCTTCAACTAGTGGTGAGTGTGCTGCTAACATGCCTAATATGTGAGTAGTTGCTTGCTTTGAGCTGTAAAGGTCATGCATGAAATGTATATAATGTAATTCAATGTTTTGCTGTATCTACAAAGGCTTGTTGCACATAATTGTATTTTTATCTGTGTTATAACTGATGGACATTTACTTTTCCAGGAGAAATGAGACCCAATGTGACCATCAGTCAATATATGTTTGATTTAAAAATAATAATAATAATTAGGGAGTCTAAATTCATATTTCCTATTAACACACTAAAGCTGAAGATATAATTAACCATCTTAAGAATTTTTTTTTTTTTGTGAAACATCATATGTGCCTAATACTTTTGCACAGTACTTTAAATTAACTGCTTCAAACATGGTTCAACCTATCAGAATTTATTGTCAGAATTATAGAACTATTTCGTAAAGTCCTATTCTAAATAATTAATTTTAACTTGTTGTCCACTAAAAAATATCAAAATCCTTAAAACAACATATATGTATATGATAAGAAAAATTACATAGGAGATTACAGAGATAGTTCATCCCAAAACGAAAATTATGTCATAATCTATTTACTGTATGTTGTTCCCTAATGACATTCTTTCTTGAATGTGAAACACAAAAGGAGCTGTGGCCAAATTTTCGGGACTGACAGCCGCAGTCATTATTCACTTTTATTGCATTTTTTTCCATACAGTGAAAGGAAACTGAGGCTAGCATTCTGCCTAGCATCCCCTTTGTGTTCCACTGGGAAAAATATAAAGCCTTATGGGTTTGGAACAACACAAGTGTGATTAAATAACAGAAATACTGAATTTCATTTTTTGTTCAACTATTCCTCTAAAACTTATCAGTGAATGTATCTTGAATATGCAATAAGTATATTTTGCCTTATTCCATTCATTCACTTTTGAATTTGCAGTATCAGTGCTAGACCTGTTCCAGACCATTTTTTGCTTTTAGCTGGCAATTTTTGACCTTCACTAGGGCAAAGTCAGACCCCCTAAAGCCCACAGCAGACAGTCAGATGCTGGAACCAATGACACATAACTATTTCCTTTGCTCAGTTACAACCAGCTGTGCTTGTGATGTTGGCTTGAAGTCAAGAGGCCCGTGAAGTTATGCCGTGAGCAAAACTAATGCTTTCACTCATAAGCATGCCTTTAAAACACTACCCTCCTCTTTCTTTCCATTGGCTACTGTTGTGGCTCTCTCATCCTTTGATAAGACCAGTGGGACATGGTGATCCTAAGACGCATGGAAATGCATCAGAGAAGCCGTCCTTAGAATAGCTCTTTTTTATCCTCACCCTGCCTTTTAAAGCGCAATTTCAAGATGATCAGAGACTTAATGCTACAACACCAGACAGCTGCCTCAGTGTGACGTCTCCATTCATACATTTAAGAGCTCTTAAAGATATCCTGCTATTTCATTGCTTCAGATGAGACATTTAACCAAGGTCCTGACTCTCTGTGGTCATTAAAATTCCCAGGTCACTTCTCATAAAAGAGTAGGGGTGTAACCCCGGTGGCCTGGCCAGATTCCCCCCATTGGTCCTTATCAACCATGGGGTCCTATTAATCCCCATCTATAAATTGGCTATATCACTCTTCTCATTCCTCTCCACCAACAGCTGGTATGTGGTGAGCATGCTGGCGCACTTTGGCTGCTGTTGCATCATCTAGGTGGCATTCCACCTGTTCACTATGTAAAGCGCTTTGACTGTAGTGTCAGAAAAGTGCTATATAAGTGCAACATTCATTCATTCTTTCATTCATGATGTGCTATGGATTACTTCTGTGTATTGACATCTAGGGATGTTTTCTGTCTTTTTCAGTTATTGCATTTAGATGTTCATCAAAAATCAGCTAATTATTAATGCAAGAGAAATTAGTTTTCATGAAATGTTTTTCTCAGGTTTTGACATCAAAATGTAAACATATTGTTTTAATGCAGTGCAAAATCGATTATCAGAATAATCAGATTTAAGAATGAGCTTAATGAAATTGCATTATGTGAAACTCAAGCGTTTTTTTCTTTACTTTGAAAAGCACAAAATATTTATTAAATGAAGTTGGTGAAAAAAATACAATATGCTTTAAAGCAGTGGTTCCCAACCCAGGTCCTGGAGTACCCCCAACACTGCATGTTTTGGATGTCTCCCTTATCTAACACACCTGATTCAACTCATCAGCTCATTAGTAGAGGCTCCTTGAGCAGAATTGTGTGTGTCAAATAAGGGAGACATCCAAAATGTGCAGTGTTGTGGGTACTCCATAACCAGGTTTGGGAACCACTGCTTTAAAGGATAGTTGACCCAAAAAGATAATTCTTTCATCATTTAATCACTCTTATGCCATCTTAAATTTGCATCACTTTCTTTCTTATGCAGAACACAAACAGATATTTTGAAGAATGTATGTTTTCTGTGCAAATAATGTATGTCAATGGGGTCCAAAACTTATAAGCAAAAAGGCAGCATAAAAGTGATACATACGACTCAAATGGTTTTATCGATGTCTTCTTAAGATGTACAAGTCCCCCCCAATAATCAGATAAACCCAAAAGTCCCCGTGCTCTAAATAAAATAAGTTCTTTATTTCTTTTGTGATATCTATTACAAATCCACGTAAATGTCAGCCTTTTTTTAAATACCATTTGTTCGGCCGAATGCCGAATGCGAAAGCAGCACGAGCACAGGCACTCGAGTGTGCACTCAAGGAAACTGCGTCTCACAGGTGCAGTGCATTTATTTGAAGAACTACAGAGAACAGTCTTTGTTTTACAAAATACTTTCAAACTCAAAGATAAAGTGCAGTTTACAATGGCAGTCTACAAAGCTGATGGTTTAAATTGATATAAGTGACAGAATTCGTGCAACAGTATGGATGACTTATTTACTGAAATATTTTAGTCCTGCTTGCATTGAATGTTTACTGATAAAGAGAAAGGTGCCTTAATACCCTAAATATGTTCACGGTACCCTTTTGTAATATTTGGTTAACCGCAAGAGTTCACAAAGGGTTATTCAGTTTTTTTGCCAGGACTCGGAATAAAGAACGTCTATTACCATGGATACATCAAACACAATCTCAGATTAGCAGTGAATAAAGTGCAGTGAGCTATGAACCTAAATAGCACAATACATAGATCTTCAAAAGATAAAATCACATCAAAGTCAAACAAAAATAATCTCTGTCAATGTCTGAAACATAATAGGCCTATTCTTAGTCAATGTAAAATGTGCAATTCTGCCTGAACAGGTTCACTTTACATGAGGCAGAGAACGCTTGATATTTTTTAATGGTTTATAATGGATTATAAACCTCTTCGTGATGCATTGATTTGTAAAACATTGGCTCCCTGTTTAACAAGCGCCGAAACTTTGCCAGGTGAAAAACAATCTGGCATCATGTGTAACAGTCACATTAATTCCTCTTTGCAACCTGAACTTCATCAGAATGTTCATGTGTGACACCAGCGCTGATGTAGCACAGAAAATTATGAAACAGGACACAGGTGTCTCAAGATGTGTTTATAAATGTTAAATTTCCTTTAAACTTAATGCAGTGTCAAAAAATGTTTTATGGTCCAGAGTTGATCAATGATCAGAGCCGTCCACCCATTGTGTATTTACATAGAAAAACAATTTAAAAATAGCACAGATGCAGGTGTGAACAGCCTGCAACTCACCCTATAGCCTGCTTGAAAAACTGACCCAAACCTGGCCCAAAACCTGATGGTTTGTCAGGTACCATCAGACTCCGGTCAGGTTGAAGACCTCTATACACTGTATTGGGAGGTAAAAACAATGAAGGGCAACTTGAGGGCAGTTAATAATTTTGTGTATTTTATTTTTGCTAGCCAGCTGACACAGTCAATTGTAATTTTACAGATACATCAATGGTGAAAAGAAATTCAAATTATATTCATCTTTACTTTGAGACAGCACAAAACAGAAAGAAAAGATGACTGACAAATGCAAATTGCCAGCAATGCAGACACAGTGTTCGTCTTGCACTGTGAACTTTAAAAATACATGTATCTTTAAAAACCAAACATTATATAGTTTTGTGCCTTTATCGCATTTCAAGCATTTATTCAGAAAATTATTTCATTCAGCGTTTTTACTATATTAAAGGACCAAAGAGGACCATTATAGTTGTGACCCCCCACCCAAATGTTCAAGACATGGTTAAGGCCTTGACAGACCAAAATTTAAGTCCCTATTAACTTTAAATATTGACATCTGTGGTCTCCTGAACTATCCCTTTAAGGAGAAACTTCAAAAACTTTGAATTCACTCAAATTTTGGTCTGTGCTTTATGCTCAGACAAGTTTTGATGAAGCTTATTCTGAATGATTTGCTTCAAATTATGTTCTGTATTTAGTGTCAGTGGATGCATTCAGGTGACTTGTTAATACACAGCTTGAGCTTTATGTCAGAAACTAGCAGATGACAGAGCAAAAAATATAACATTTTGTATTTAAGACATCTCTTATGCGTTTGTGTTGAGAAAAGGTGGCCTGAAATCAAACGAGCGAAATTCCACCATTAAGTCATTGATTGAGTTTCAGTGTGGAAATTTAGAGGTCACATTCCATTTTTCAAAGCCCAAAGGAGTCATGAGAAATATCTGACGCTTTAAAAATCCAGTTCTTATCCTAAATTGCTATATATGTTCATTTTTCAAATACTTATTTTATTGTAAAATTTCAAATGAGTTAATTGTGTTGTTTTCAAATCTTTTATAGGCACTGTCTTACCAACGCTTGCCCCAGGAACACCAGGTTGTACTTCCCCTGGACTGGGCTGCCCAGGTAGGGAGAAATATATTTATCATAACTTTAGAACAATGTAAAGTTTCATGATGAATATGTAATTAGGTATTCCTCATAATGTTTATGTTTCATAGATAATTAGCTGACCCCTTGTAAACAATTATTGCCTCATCAAAGTCTTTTATCTAATTATTTATTTTTATAAGGCTTTGCTAATTAACAATATTCCATTGTGTTTTCATTTATTTGATGGTTATAAAATGAAGGTTAAATAAGGATTCAATTATGCTGTTTAATTTTGTAATCTGAGATTTTTAGGTATGCTTGTCCCGTTAAACAACTCTCTTGGAAAAAGATTCATAATACTTCATTTGCAAGTTTTAGTACTTCATGCACGCAAGCATTCCCAAAGTGAACAGCTTGTCTTAGCTCGTTAGGAAGCCCCTAAACTGAACCAGTGGCCAATAAATGTCCATCATCTGCTGGGAGCAATGAGAATCCTCAGGCCTCCTGTCCTCAGTAATGGCCATTAAAGGTCATTGTCCTGTTTTAACCATTTGCCTCTTTCCCACTGCTCATATTTCATTGCATAATATTAATTCCCATGTAGTAAAAAAAGTCACATTTTTGCTTGGAGGTCTGACAGTCTTCAGTGACCTATTTTTTTTATAAAGTTAGTATTCCATATTTAGAAGTGTCTGTTAACTTTTCCTTCTCATCATTGAGCTATGATATGTATTGTATTTTTCTGTTTTATCTCATGATTGCAGGGTATCATGGAGCTAAAATGTTGATCTAGATAAGTGGTTCCCAACCCTGGTCCTGGAGTACACCCAACACTGCACATTTTGTATGTCTCCCTTATTTGACACACTCAATTCTGTTCATGGAGCCTCTACTAATGAACTGATGAGCTGAATCAGGTGTGTTAGATAATGGAGACATCCAAAACATGCAGTGTTTGGGATACTCCAGGACTAGGGTTGGGAACCAGTGATCTAGATGAACAAACATTTTAGATTAAGAATGTATTTAGGCCTAATGAATTTTAATGAAGCACACTCGATGGACAAAAGTATGTGGACACCCAAAAACCACACCCATATGTGCTTGTTGAACATTTAATTTAAGAACCATTGGCATTAATAAGGGGGTTGGTGTTCCTTTTGGTGCTATAACAGCCTCCAATCATTTGGGAAGGCTTTCTAGTAGATTTTGAAACATGTCTGCTGAGATTTGCTCTTATTTGGACACAAGAGCATCAGTCTGCATTCCAACTGACCCTTTGCTAAGCTCCCCCCCCTTTGTTTCAGTCGATCGTTCTGACAAGTTCTGCAGAACTCCCCACTGGAATGAATGTGAGATTGCCATGAACGCCACATTTTTTTGGCTAAATATTCTCAAAAATTGAATGAATAAAATTATTACATGGGCTGGAATGAAGAGTAGCATTGCAAAGCATATTTATCTGATGTTTTTTGTCAAATAAATTGCTAAATTACACAGCAATTTGATTGAAAACTGTGCAGACTGTAAATCAGTATTGAGGCAAACGATCATCAGTCACATAAAAAGAGAAAATTGTCACCTGATAGTGATTACAAACCTCATATCATTAGTGTAAGTGAAAAGAACTGCTTATAACATCTCATAACACACTCATTTTGATGCTGTGAACTCTTTATTTACTATCACCTTTACTAAGACCTGAATCAATACGTAAATGAACTAATGTTAAGTTGTTAGCTTTAATTTACCTTGGAGGAATTGTAGGTGTCATCGCTGATGTTATACATGCTCATTTGGGAATAATGAATGACACGTTTTAATTCATAGCATGCTCTTCTCAATGTTTATTTAAAGAATTTTTTTTAAAGAATGAAACAACACTTTATCCTCTCTATGTACATCGTGTCACTGTTACAAATGACCCAGAAACAAAGTTTTTACATTTTTTGTAGCATTTCAATAAAATCCCGCTTCAAACACAAATCACTCCCAAAGGCCCTCATTGTAAACCTCCTCGTGGTCAAGATTAAGTGGTTCTCATTCTCAATAGTGCATGTGGTATGTTGTGCATGGATCATGAAGAGTAGCATGATTCTCCACATGCTGTGAGTCTCCGCGGTGTCATGTACAGCAAGCCACATGATAAGATGCGTGGATTGACAGTCTCAGAAGCGGAGGCAACTGAGACTTGTCCGCCACCACCCAGATTGAGTTGAGTAACCGCACCACAACATGGACCTAGTAAGTAGTGGGAATTGGGCATTCCAAAAATGGGGAGAACAGGGGATAAAAAAAAAAGATTGCATTGCTGCGCTTGATTTTTGGTTGTAGCTGAATTAAGTTAACACATTCATTTTTGAAGTGGTGTCCACAAACATTTGAGCATGAAGTGTATCTTTAAATAATGGAGTGTTTGGTTGGGCAGTCATAGATACTAATCATAATTGCTTCAGTGGACTCATTTACCTAAATCTGTCAGATCTGGGGAAAATAGCATAGGTGAAAAGAAACATCAAACTGACTTAATGCACTTTTTAGGTTACATAAGATAGTCTTCAACCTCCTGGGTGATTGTGGGGAATTACTGGTAACAGGCGGAAAACAGGAAAGAAATGGGAAACTAGCAGGAGAATTTTCAACTCTCCCAATTCAAATATACTTTCACAATCCCAGCACATTAAGTAGATTTAATCAAGTTATTGAATATTTCAAGCTGAGAGAGAGCAAAAATGGCCACTAAGGCTAGGGTACTAAGTTTTTCTGTATGCTGTTTCAACTCGTGCAGTATGCACAGTATGCAGTATACTATTCGACGCATACACACTACTACTTCTTTGTGATACTCTTCTAAGGACAGTCATGTCTGCTTGTCTAAAATCTGGGCTATAAGGATATTCCACATGGACTGTGCTGATGACAACATATTACTAAATTGTTTCAGCATGCAGAAAACCTACTTAAGGCATTTACATGACTTTAGACATTTTTAGAGTTACTAAGCATAGTTAGTCAATGAGTGTGCATGTAAATGCATAAAACATTTCTTAGATATGAAATACATTTTTTGTTCATCATTTTGTAAATCTCTCGTTTGTGATCATCTCACGCTATGCTTGTGACGTCACATCTGTTCACTTGTTCCAACAATTGTTCTGGCATTTTTTTTTATTTCACTCTAACTTCCATTTAATGCCAGTGTGCCCTTTTTCCATCCCTGCCACCAGCCACATTAACAGTTACCACCACATCCACTGCCACCACTAACACGATTTCCACTAATGCAGCAACCCACGGTAAGCATTCACCTGTGCCTTCTCATAATTTTATGTATGCCCATGTTCCTTTTGTTTCATGGGTATAATGTAATTTGCATAATACAGAACAGGTGGTTGTCACTTTTTAGTGACAACCACCTGTTATCACTAAAAACTCATTAGGAGAATATTTTGAATAGCTGCAAGAGTAATCCTCAATCCACAAAAGGAAAGTGGCTGCCGTATCTTTTTTATTAATGTCAGTGGCTGTGTTCCAAAATAGCAACCATAATTATTTTATAATGATGTTATATATGAAAAAATGTCCTTGGTTTAAAATTATTTTATGCTTGTTAATGTTACTGGTAAAAACTGATTCAAGAGCTAGACTACCTTAATGTGTTGAATCATATTTCAGCACTAACTTTTATATAGTATTAAAGGGATAGTTCACCCCAAAATTCTCTTATTATTTACTCACCATCATGCCATCTCAGATGTGTATGATTTTCTTTCTTCTGTAAAAAAGAAATGAAGATTTTTAGAAGAATATTTCAGCTCTGAGGGTCATTTCAATGCAAGTGAATGGTGGCCAGGCCTTTGAAGCTCCAAAAAACTGATTAAGGGAACATTAAATGAATCCAATCGACTCCAGTAGATTCATCAATGTCTTCTGAAGTGATCTAGTTGGTTTTAGGTGAGAACAGACCAAAATGTAACTTATTTTTCACTGTACATCATGCCATTGCAATCTGTATGCACAATCATCATTGCAAGCTTGATTACACATCATTGTGCTTGGCAGATGCGCAGCGCACTAGATCAAAGATAGCTTTTTAGCAAGTCAGTTCATTTGGCAGCCATCTTTGGAATGCTCCCATGCCACCTTTGGAACACTCCTATTTTTTCTATGTAAACAAGCACCATACAAGTGCAGCTTCTGTCTTCTTGAATGGGGAAAGACAAAAATCTCCAAAACGGTTGGCTAAGATTACGATCAAAGAACATATTTCAAATCAGACAACAGTGGTATCATAAATTGTGCTTCTTACATTAGATTACGCTAAAAAATTTAATTTTGTATAGCTGATGTACATGCACGTTCATGAGTTGATTGTCAGGTGATGTCTGTATCTAAAAGCTGTTTGGCTAATTTAATCTTTAAGGTGAGACTTCCTTTCTGCATCTGTTGACTGTTGGGCTTCTAATCTCCTATGCATTTTAATAGAAGTTACCCCTCTCTACTTAAATATCTCTGACTAGATGGCACTATAAGAATCAAGCTTGAAATCATGATTGTCAAGGAGGCTGTTTTCAAGATTTATTATAATAGTGATCTGTTCTCACCAAAAAAAATATTGGATTGCTTCAGATGACATTGATTAACCAACTGGAATCATATGAATTACTTTAATGCTGCTTTTATTAGATTTTTGGAGCTTCAAAGGTCTGGCCACCATTCACTTGCATTGTATGGACCTACAGAGCTGAGATATTCTAAAAATCTTTGTTTGTGTAATGCAGTTGAAAGAAAGTCATACGTATCTTAGCAAGAGGGTGAGTAAATGATGAGAGAATTTTTATTTTTGGATGAACTAACCCTAAAATCCTAAAAAATGCTGATTGTGTATTGTAAAAATTCTAAAAGATCCTTGCCAGATGCTACAATTTACTTTATATAACAACTTTAGTCTTATAAACCATCTTCCAGCATTACTACTAGCATATTCCAGTTCAATGCAGCACTTAGGTTTTTACATTGTTATTAAGTAGATCAATATTAAGCTTTTCCACACTGTAGTCACAGACTCTGAAAGTTAGTGCATGTTGGTATCATTATCTCTCTATTCTCTTCATCAGCTCGTACTACTACTCTTTCATACACATCTACTCCTAGCATGCCTATAACCACAGGTTCTGGTAAGCAGATATCTAGATTGCCTACTATTTTATATTCTGTTTAATGAGGTATCATAAATGCCCACACTAATTTTTGCACACAGCTCTGCTTCATGTACCAACAATAGTGAAACTCACAACAACTAGTGCTAATACAATAACCACGACTACTGGTAAGCTATTAGTCCACCTCTTACCTAATAACAGATTTATTTTGAGTCATAAACTATACTTTTTATAGAAATGCTATATATATGGTTTATATTGCCTTACTAAGCAAAGTGTTAACATGTCATGTAATGTCATGTCTGTGTGTGCCATCATTAGTAAAAACTGCATCACCCATAACCCTATCTAACCTACCATCCAACAACCCTGGTAAGACATCACTTCTGAAAAAGATATATTACCATTCCCAAATGCTCCATATTGACTAGAACATGCTTTAGATTACGTTGATAATATTTACCAGTTAACAAATTTCCAATTTAAATAGTTTTCAAGGTCCAATTATTTGATCCCATTTTACATGTATTTATAATTCAACTTAAAACTAGATATACCTGAATTTGTTATATAATTTTGTAGCAATTAGATACTAATGTGCCATACCTTCTAATATTTTGTTGTTTTTTAAAATGTTATTGAAATGGGCCACAGGTTATGACAGATAATGTACTTTTAATTGCCAAACTGGGCAATAAAAATAGAACCAAAAACAGGTAAATAAACAGACAAATGCATGGCAGTATATTTTCTCACATCCTTATGCATACCTTCACTCTGTGTTCATTTACCTAAACCATTCATATGCCACTAATCGTTTAATCCATTCCTCCATCTACAGCTGCTGCTACTAACCCACCTCTGTCCAACAGCAAAACCAATGGTAAGCCAAATGTTTTCTCATGTCATACATGTCTTGCTTGTGCTTAACTGGGGATGTCACTGCTACACTTCCATTTCTACTAACAATGGAAGTCCAGCTAGCTTGTCTAAATGGAATCGTGAATAAAATGATTGGTTTATTGCTCTGGTATTCTCTGGCCATAGATTAAAGGCCTCTTTCTTAAAGCCTTACATGTTTGATAATGTTGTCATAATTATCCCCTCCCCTCTAACCCAACAGGATAATATTATGTTGTTTTCACATAGATTAATTGGATAAATAAACACAACTCTTCACTGTTCTGTCAGGTGTCTGCTGTGTCTAGTTAATTTGTGGTGTTTTGTATTTCCTGTATGTATCTGTTAGACTATTGGAAGCTTTGTGCATTTTTTCAGGTCATAGAAGTCTTTCCAACACTTATCTTCAATCTTCTTCATTATACAGCTTTCTTAAATGTGTTAAGTCAAAATCTTTCTGGGCTAACTTTACAGTTGTTGCTGTCCTAGCTCTTCAGCGAAGCATCAGAATTAACTTCCCTTATATTATGACATTAATTTTCTTTCTGCATAACACTCTGTCAAGCCATTTACATTTAATTAATTACATAGATATGTCAGTTATCATTACTCATTAATGATGCTGTTGTTATCTTTATCGCCTTTTTCCACTTACATTGCTTCCATTATATTTACCTGCCTGGCAATGCCTGATAGATAATTTTCTGAAACCTTTGGTTTGTGTATTTCTAGTATTACTTCCATTTTGCCATCTTTGAAGTCTTCAGCAAAGCCTTAACCACATATTTTTCCTTGTATCACAAAAAAATATTTTTGATTGGGTTAGTTGGTTTTCCAATTAATTGTTCTGTGTTCTCTTTTTGTTGTGTTGTTTTAATATATATCTCTGTTAAGATAAGTAATTGTCTGAATTGTCCTCTTAATTTCTGCTACATCCTGCACGCTCTGCTAAATAATTAATCTGGAGCAGAGAAAGAGAGGGCTGCATATTTGTGGTCATTGCTGCGGCTTAATCCTCACATAGAGACTCCATCCACTAGCTCTCCCCCTGCTAGGCCTCTTGTTGCTCCTGTTTCCTGGAGCCCTAAAACATCACTCGGTTTCATATCTACACCCATCATCTGGCCTACAAGGAAGCCACACAAACGCCCCATCATCCATCTAGACTAAGCCACCTGCCCAACCAACAATAAGCATGACGAATGAATCCCACTGGCCCATAATATCTACAGTGGCACACGTTGCCAAGAAAACAGACTCTACGTCCATGAGGCCAGCATATTCCCAAGTGAGGCCTCTGTAGCAACCAGACGCTCACAATCAGGGTAAAGAATTTGAGTCTTTCCAGACTGCATCACTTATTAATCTCAAAAATATCACAGAGATACTCGATTACACGTCTGGGTTTGGTTCTGAGGCATTTTTTTATGTCATTGACTTGGATGATGATGATGTCTTCAGCCTGTTAGACATTGATTCCACCTACTCCCTGGATGAAAACTTGGCCTCTGCCATCCCTCATAACATCTCCCAGTCTTTCTTAGGTAGAAAGTGTTTCTACTGTCAATACCAATATGACTGGACCAGTGAGACAGGCTGTTAACAAGCAGGAATATTTACACAGTCAGTCAGACCGTAGTTTATTCTGGGCTATCTTAGAGTTGGCAGAGATTGAGACAGACAGCAGCTGGACACTTATCCCCTCTCTTGCCATGAATCTAGGAGGAACATGCTTGCAAATGATCCAGCAAGATCTAAAGAGTCTCTTTGGCCAAACAGCAGCACAGACTTCCCTCTCAGGTCCCGAGCTATCACCCACACAACCGGTGGAATTAAAGCTAAAAAGTATTGTGCCCTGAGGATTCTCTGAGGCAACTGTCACTGAAGACTATCATAAAGATGTGAAACATGGTCAGAAAAAGTCCATAAAGACAAAACTTCATCTGATTGAGCCAACAGTGTATACACATGAACAGATAGAAACTTTAACAGGGTGTTATGGCAGGAAAAGCTTGATAGAACCAGTGTATAGTCTTACCAATACCACCAGTGTATAGTCTTACCAATGCCACCCCTTTCCTTTCTTCATCAACCTCCTGACAGAGCTCTCTCCACTATCTCCCTGATCAAACTAAATTTATTTTACTCATAGAGCCTTTGGCAGTTAGCCCTCTCACAACAGAGACACATATTATCTCCTCTCTCAGAGTGTTGGAACTGTGGTTAGACTGCTTAAGGATTCAGCCTATAGCGCTGCCATTCTTATAGAATTTCCGAGTTCACACACTAGCCCGATGCCTACTGCAGGGGTTCAAAGTGACTCCTTAATGACAGAGGCCATCAGACAGAGTCCATTATCTTCTTTGCCTCACACTGATGTTTTCCAGTCTCTGACATCAGTCTAATCGCACAACACTGACCTGGTTTTACACTCGTTAAAGAATCACTTTATCCTCTCTGAAAACCCACATGCTTTTGACTCCAACCATTTTCCAACTCCCAGGGTGTTTACCTCATATTCAGGCATTGCAAGTGCCATTTCGAAGTCAATAGAGGGTAGCCAGTCCAAATTAGATTCACCTTCGGTGTTGGAGCCATCACGTGTAAACAGATTGCCAGAGACTCTTTTTAGAAGCTTTAACAGGCAAGAGGACAATAATCCTTCAGAGGCTGATCTGAGGCTGATTTGTCACATACGCCTCATATTTCTGTCAGCAGTACTTCTGAATTACCATACAGTCCTGTGGTAGCCCTGACAGATGAATGGGGATGCTCTCAGTCTTCACCCCTTAATTCCCAAAGAGGATAGATGTATTGCCCAAATTCAGTTCACCCTCCTACTACATTTTTGATTCAAGCTCAAAACAGGCCATGTTGGTCAGACGACTCCAAATATGAATGGTAAAGTGCCTCTGAGATCGAAATCCAGACAATGGATTCGCACCTTTCATCAACAGAAATATTTCCCTCCCACACCATTTTTTTCAACGCGCAAAGTGAGACATTTATGCTTCCGAATGTACCAGAGGAAGCATTGCTTTATGAAACCAAATTCAGGTACTAATCAGAGGCAATGCACATTTCTAACTTCATAGAGCCTGGCCATGTCCTTCCCTTTCAGTCTCAAGAGCTTCATCATGATGGACTTGTCATTTCTGGTGCACATCCAATAAGTATTACAACCACCACTACTGGTTGGAATGACAAGACACCTTCTCTAAATGGCCCAGAGGTCCCTTCTAGGTCATTTAAAAGAAATAGCACACAAATCCCTAGTGGTTCACATACTAAATTTACAAATATCACTCTAACCATTCAATTGCTAATTTGTACAATGAACTGTTTAGTACAAAACGCACCCATTGGTCAGATACACACACATCTGTATCAATACCTCTTGAAAGAGCAGTGACTCTTCCTCATGCCACAGAAAACTTGCCACACCCTCATCCTCCTTTGCAGATGACCATAACTGTTGACACAGCTAATTTTTTGGATTCTACATTGTGGAATCTGCTAATGCCGTCAGAGCTTAAAACAATTGTTCAAAACGCCATTCCAGTCCTCCACCCCAGCAAATCATTGAAGGTCTCAAGCAACTACAGTGAAGATCAGCTGGACACTAAACATGTCCATTCCCAGCAATAAAGTGGTCAAAGAATGAATCAGCAAACCCCTTCAGCCACAGCCACAATGCACTCGTTGTTTAGGCCGCCACCACAGATACTGAGACGCATCTGTCTCCAGCTTCTGACGACCAGCCTTTTGTCATCAAAAATGGCGCAATCCCTCTCGACAACCCAGCCAATTGAGCCAGCGCAGATTCTGGCTTTGTGCCTACTGGTGCCACCCATGTGACTACTTCAGAGCCCCATGAACTGGCCCCATGTCCATGTAAAGCTCCCTTTCGTATTACATGTCTATGAGGACTTTCAACTGGGAAAAGTATGTTTTCCAATAACAATCTAGATGTTAGAAAGAGAGATAGCTTCTTTATTGCTGAAACCTGCCTTTCTGAGCAAGTGATCATAGAATGATGGGGGAAATCAGTCTGTTCTCTCGGTGTACAAATTTTAGACCTTGATTTCATGTGATTTACTAGAGGTAGAAGTGTATTAACCATAGCCAGTTCTGACAATCAATGAGTTGCTGCACTTCTCATGTACTGGTTGTTAATTGCTCACTCAAATTGAGTGCAGAGGCCTCTTGTAATTATCCAGATTTTTATCATTCTTTCTTAGGAGACTGCCTCATTTAATTACGTTTTTATTTGAACAAAAAAAAAAAGGATTTGATGTTTTTACAAAAGACAACATGGATTGCAGAGTTAAAATACAGTGTGCTATCTCTATTTGGCATCTCTGTTATCTCTGTTTTCTGGAGTCTTCTAAGAAAGTATTGGCATGGTGTAGTGATGCATTAATACTGTAGTCAAGCACTAACAACTCAAGATACACGAGGGCCATCTTGTGATAGCAGTGGAGCATAGCAGTGGATTTCTTTATATATTTCCTGATCAACCATTGTGGTGGTGGCCTAGTGGGCTAAAGCATTTAACTGTTAATCAGAAGGTTGCTGGTTTGATTCCCACGGCCACCACTATTGTGTCCTTGAGCAAGGCACTTAACTCCAGCTTGCTCAGGGGGGATTATCCCTGTAATAAGTACACTGTAAGTCGCTTTGGATAAAAGCGTCTGCCAAATGCATAAATGTAAATCAACCAAGCTTTTAATTGCCTCATCAAAATGCTGTATACAAAATTTTTCCCCCAATGCTGAATATACATTTGATTCAGCACATTTTTCTTGAAACCACATTTGTTCCAAAATTTGCAATTAGCAAGCTTGTGTTTTAATTTTCAACTACTGCATTGCAACACAGAAAAAAATTTAGTAGTATTTCCTAAGTAAATTGTGTTTTTTGATTGATAACTAAACAATACCTTATTTTTCAATTCCCAGAGGGTATTTTCTACAAGATTTCCTTAGGGGTAAATGATGTAGCAAACACCCCAGAAAGTGATGTTGAGATGATGATAGCTCAATGGGTATGTTTGTATATATATATATATATTCTCATTTATTTTAACTCAATTTTAAAGCTCCATTAATTAAGTATGATAACTGATAATTGTAAGAATCTTGAAATATTTAATAGCATAATGCTATATAGTGACTGTGATTCGGAATATCGGGTGCCGATATTCAGTACAATACTTTTTTTATACAACATTTCTAGACAAAAGTAAAGTGTTTACCAATAACATAAAACAGTATTAGTGAGATAAATAGTGAGACTCCTTCTAAACATGCCACTGTTTACTGATCAGTTTCTCTGATTATTACAGCTCAATCAAACCTTTCAGAACTGGATCTACAGTGTTTATGTTAATGCTGTCAAGTAGGTTTCTTTTTTACATAAAAGTATACGTACAAGAACATCTCTAGCTTTGGAACTAATGATAACTGTTAGCAATCTCACTTGTTTCCTCTTCAGGTTTGGACCTAATACTGTTCTTTCAAGGACCACAACTATCCGGTAAACATGTGAACAACACAAATCTCTCTCTCTCACTTCCTATCTACATATACAGTGTGTGTATATATATATATATATATATATATATATATATATATATATATATATATATATATATTTAAATTGATCAGTCACAACATTATAACCACCTGCCTAATATTGTGTAGGTCCCCCTCGTGCCACCAAAACAGTGCCAACCCGCATCTCAGAATAGCATACTGAGATGCTATTCTTCTAACCACATTTGAATAGTGGTTACTTGAGTTACCGTAGACTTTGACAGTTCAAACCAGTCTGGCCATTCTCTGTTGACCTCTCTCATCAACATGTCATTTCTGTCCACATAACTGCCGCTCACTGGATGCTTTTTTGATGTTGGCACCATTCTGAGTAAATTCTATAGACTGTTATGTGTGAAAATCCCAGGAGATCAGCACTTACAAAAATACTCAATCCAGCCCATCTGGCACCAACAATCAACCATGTGATTATCTTATCAGCCAATCATGTGGCAGCAGTGCATAAAACCATGTAGATACAGATCAAGATGCAAAGTGATGATGCTGTCCCCAAGGTTCTGTCACAGCATCTCTGTTTCATAGTGTACTAGCCAATGCATTACCCTGCGTGTAATCTTAACATCCCATTTAATCCCACCGGTTATAATTGTGACCAGGGTCTAAAAGCAGTTTTTCATGTATTTTGCACAGAGTTGTCAATTGTAAATGACAGTGCAGACTTTTTTGCATGTCTGTCAAAACTCCATAAAAAGAAGAAAATAAATCCTGTTATATACACTTACAACTACTATATTTTGTACATAATTTGAATTGAGTTGTGCTGTGTTAATTTTCTGTTGTTCAACTCTTGGTAGGGTAGGTTTTGTGTGGATGACAAAAAAATACATCTGATGAAGCATATTTTGTACACTCATGTTTATAAAGATATTGTGATTAATCGCGATTAACAACAAAAATGTATGCGATTAATCACGATTAAATATTGTAATTGTTTGACAGCCCTAGTTTATATATATATATATATATATATATATATATATATATATATATATATATATATATATATACATATGTTCTTTTCTAATGTGATTACAGCCATGTTTGATGCCCTGTTTTGTTTTAAATATGAATTTCAACTGAAAAAACAGCTATTACAAATATGATGCAATGCTGTATTATTCTCAGATATACCTGCATGGCCTTGCTTGTGTATAAGAATACCAGTGATGCAGTTCTAACAGTGGCAGAGATTGAAAACAGGCTGCGAAGTGCACCTGCCATAGGAAATGGCTTGTTATTGGACAGCGTGATGGTGAACTCAATGGGTATGACATGTTCCACACTTCAAAACCAATTCTGCCTTCCAAGATATGAATAGGCAACAATTAAGCTGTTGCAGTTTGCAAAAAATTTAATAAAAAAATGTAACTATTGTTAAGAGCAAGTTCAAGTGATACAGTAGCATCACAGAGCCTACAGTTCTTACACTTTTCGGGAAATCAACCTACAAATTGTTTACAGTATGCTGTGTCTGCATATTATGCTAGGATAATAGCGTGGATTATTACATCAAAATTATTATTCACTTTAATCAGGCATTGTGGCTGGAATGTTGCAGAAGATGTGGCACCTTTTCAAAGGAGGGTGTTTATTTGAATCCTCTTTATGATATTTTGTTTGTTTGTTTGTTTTACTTCAGAAAACTGCCAGTCAGAGAAGTTTCCATTTCACTACAGATGGCCAGAGAGCAGACCGACAGTCACCCAGTATGTCCCCTGTTTCCCTTACAAAGAGCAGAATGCATCCAGGACATGGTGAGTAGACACCGATAACTTATGTTCCTTCCCAACCTAGATAAATCGATATTAAAGGTGAACTGTGTCACATTTTACATTTTCATAATACAATTTTCTATCCCAGCTTAATATGAAGAGAAAACTATAAGTATGAAATTTGTGGCTTAGTTCTGCTGAACAGTGTAAACACTGTGGTGCGATCAAAACATTTATCTATTTGCATCCTGCTCAGCTCTACACACACTAATGGCATACGTTTGGGGCGGGACGAACTGTTTAGTTGACCAATAGAAGACTAGGGCAGTGTTTGGAAATGTTTTTTTTTTAAATATTACTTTATTTTTGCACAGAATTTTAACACTTTACCTTATACTACTCATTAAAGCAGCATTACACTCAGCAATCACATATTATTAAGGTTATCGGTAAGGTTACACATAAGGTAAGTCATTCGAAGTCAATTTAATGTTTTGTTTTTGTTTTTCCCCATCCAGCATGATTAGCCCAGATAATTATACATCAATCTGGGCTCTTCCAGATCTCAGAAACTGCACTGATATAGAGGACATTCCAGTTTCACAAGGTAGTCTATCCTTTTACAAAGATCTTCTGTACTCTGCACATATTACTCTGAGATCAAAATACGCTTTAATAGCATTTTATTCTTTTTCAATTTCAATTTAAACAGAGAATGCAATAGAAGTGGCTGTTCAGCTTGCTGATATCAGCAATAATGAGCTCTCTACGGAAGAGGTGACAAAGGTTGTCTCCAAGGTGAAGGAGCTGGTGAATGTTGCCAAAATTAATGCCACTCTAGCCAACACTGTGGTCAGTATAATCTCCAACGTTATGATCAGCTCAGAGGATGCTCAACTGGCTGCCTCCAAGACGTATGTGATGTTACTTAGACTAGCAGTCAAAAGTTTGGACACACCTACACATTCTTTATAATTAAAATTTTACCAATTTTAAAATAATAGTAAAGTCGGGAATTATGTAGTGAACAAAAATGTTAGTGTGTCCAGACTTTAGATTTTTAGTCATCTGTATTGTCTTACACCCTCAGAAATGTCTTTGTGCATTATTCATCCAAATACTGCCTCTGGTTCCTCTTGCTTTTGTATCTGCTTGTGTCAGAGCACTCAAAACAGTGGATGAACTGATGCAGAAGATTGAGTTTGATGGACCCTCTGTGGCCATCACATCCAAATACCTGGCTCTGGGAATTTCTGCCCTCAACACAAGCAATTTCAATGGGACCACTTTTAGTGCATATATAGACACCAACACGACAGACCCTCAGGTAATTGTCATGGTTTCTCTTTGCCCTATGCTCACAGATTTGCATCCATTTGAGATGTACAACTTGAAGGTGTATATGTCTGGTTGTGCAGGTATATATGTATAAGTACTACATGTAAAATTAGCTCAAGACTTCCTCAGTTGGACTGCCAAAACAGTTTAGGAGTATTTATGAAGTGTTTCAAAGTATTCTTTTGCAAATAAACCAGTGTAATAAAAGGTGACATGTATGGACCGTGTCCAGGGGTTGCACCCATTGATTAAGAGCCAAAGCTTCCTGGAAAGTTGAGGGAGGAAAGAGCAACATTGTCCAGTCTCAGAGTGACTCAGAAAAAGACACATTTGTGCCCATTTCTCAGAGCATGATTATCAGGATGTACTATATTTTTGCATATATATATATATATATATATATATATATATATATATATATATATATATATAAAAAATGGTAATTAGAGGATTTTGTGATTCATAGCATGCTCGCAACATAATTTAAATCGTTGTATGTTTTTAGCCACTTTTTTTTTAATAGCTATAGGTTTAACTTTAAGGGACAATTGAAAGCTGAAGTGTGTAATTTCTGCACCACTAGCCTCATTTTGCAAAAGAATTTTCAAACATGTTTCCCCCGAACAATCCTCCATCTTTCATTGGTCAGACAAACATATTGTTCCACCCAGAACTCATGCCATTGGTTGAGCTAATATTGCTGTGTCTAGCTGGTTGGGATACTCAAACAAACAGAACAAATATTTTGATAGTACCACGGAGTCAAAGTGTTTACATTTTTGGGTGGAATCAACCTACAAATGGTTTATGGTTGTCTCTGCTGGCATATGAGAAAGTGTTCAAAATAATAATACAAAATTGCACACTTCAGCTTTAAAGAATTCAAAATACAAACTATTCAAGCAACAGTTTGCATTATCACCTTAAAGTGATAGTTTGAAATTCTCTCATGATTTACACACCCTCCTGGAATTCCAGATGAGTATGACTTTCTTTCTTCTGCAGATCACAAATTATGATTTTTAGAAGAATATTTTAGCTCTGTAGGTCCATACAATGCAAGTGAATGGGTACCAAAATTTTGAAGCTCTACAATCCACATAAAGGGAGCATAAAAGTAATCTGTATGATTTAAGTGGTTAAATCCATGTGTTCAGACACAATAGGATATGCGTGTGTGAGAAACAGATCAATATTTAATACAAATTTTTGTCATAAATTCTCCACCCTGCCCAGTAGGGGGCGATATGCATGAAGAATGTGAATCGCCAAAAACAGAAGACGGAGAGAGTGAAATTGAAGGAAAAAGGACTCAAATATTGTCAAAACTTATCATATTGCTTCAAAAGAAATGGATTTAACCAACAAAGTTGTCTGGAGTACTTTTATGTTGCCCTTATGTGAATTTGGTGCTTCAAAATTTTTCATTTTTGGGTGAACTAACCCTTTAAGGCACTGTTTGTATCTGCCTGTAATCTTCAAATCCCAAAGCCAAGAACACATAATAGGTTATATCACCAGATTTATTTATTTATTTTTTTGCCCTACTTGAGGCCTATTAATGCATTACCCCTTTCTTCTGACAGAGGGCACTATAACCTTTCAAATGATATTTGTATACATTATGTAGTTCTCATAATTTCAGGGTAACTCATGATTACACATTTAAGAGATTTTACATTTAGTAAAGTATCATAAGCCTACTGGCATGGTGAATTCTCCATAACAATGTCATCACCTTTGAAAAATAAGTTTGTGCTGATCAGTTGCAACACTCTCTCCTCAGATTAATTTTGAGTCAGAGGCCCTGAACGCTTTGGCTGTGGTCACACTGCCTCCCACACTTTTACACAATCTGAGTAATACACAAATGAAAAGAGCATCCAGAATAAACTTCATATTCTTCAGCAAGACTGGACTCTTTCAGGTAAGCACTAAGCTATTTAGCTGTTGTTATTGTAAAATAAAGTGTTCATGGTATTTGATACTCCCTTATCATACTGTTTTAAAATTATATTTTAAAGGGCTGAAGAGCAATATACTGTAATATTGACAAGTCTCATTGATATTTTTGTCAATAGCACTTTGGATCATTCATGGTATGGTAATGAACCTCTGGGTGTTTTTATGTCAGTGTTGAGTAAACTAACTCAGAATGAACTAAGAATTTAGATTTTGTAGAAAAATAATGTGTCTGAAATGTCATGCATTTGGTTAAAATATATGTTTCTTATCTGAATGCCTCTGTTGTCAATTTAAATATTTACTAAAAGCTAACAAGGTGATACACTGTCCATACTTACAAAAATAATATTTCTAATGATTATTATAAATTATGTTTTTTCCTATTAATTTAATTTTTTTTTTACATTTTATTGAACATTTATTATATCGTATTGCTGTTTACCAAAGTGATTTGATCATGGTAAATGGGGTTTTGGACACTCCACTTCCAGTTGTGCTTAAGAAAACCCCTTACTTGTGGTAAATTCACTGTATATCTATAGACAGAGTTGGGGAGTAACGAAATACATGTAACGGGAATATTTATTTAAAATACAAAATATAAGTAAGTCTATTCCACTACAGTTACAATTTAAATAATTGGTATTTAGAATACAGTAACATTCAAAAAGTATTTAGATTACTGAACGGATTACTTTGTGTTTTATTTTCATTTATTTTTTTCATTTAATATTTAGTCCTTTCAGATGGAAAACATTTATACATATAAATGATGCGATCCAAAGTGCATTTGAACAGCAGTAAAACACTTTCTTATAATGTGTTGCATTCATACGAGCAGACAGAGAAATAAGTTTGAAGTAAGTTTGGAGCAGAAGAAAGAGAAATAAACCTTTTGTAAAATGTCAGCTTTATGCCGAGCTAGAATGCTATTTCTAGCCATTTTACATGCACACGTTACCAGGCACAATCATATTTTTTATCAAGAAAAATCATGTTAGATCATAATTTCTTTTTTACTAGTAAGAACTTTGATATTAGGGCAAAAATCATATTCTTGATAGTAATTTTTGTATTGTTTTCCTGTATAAATATATACAAATCCTTAAAGGGCACCTGTTATGCCCCTTTTCACAAGATTTAATTTAAATCTTTGGTGTCCCAGAATGTGTCTGTGAAGTTTCAGCTCAAAATACCCTAAAGATAATTTATTATTCCAGTTGAAAATGCCAATTTTTGGGTGGGAATAAAAATGAGCTGTTTTTGTGTGTGAAAATAGTGGTGTTCAGCCCTAAATGTTTGAACTGGAGTCAGTCACTGATGAGGGAGAGACTCAGTCAGAAGTAACAACTTTAAGAATTAACCAGGAAGTTTCCGAATGGTTATTTGATTAATGTATTTATTTGTTGTAGAATTTTTTCAGCAGTTTTGCAAAGATGGATGAACAACACACACACACACACAAATACAATGTTCGCTATGCGCTATAACAAAACAAAACACACAAACAAACATGTCTGTCGGCAGTGTCCGCCAACAGTCACGGGCAGGGCCAGAATCTGCGAACTGCTTTTTCTGAGATGGTGCTTATGATTAATGGGGATTAAAAAAAAGGACTGGGTGGATTTTTATCATTATAGGTTGGTTGTGTACACACACTGCCAACATACATTTATGTTCAAACTCCATGTAAATGTGAATTCTGCATAATAGGTCCCCTTTAAAATTAACAGTTTGTTTGATCTTGTTTTAGAAACAAAACTGCATAAGATATTTAGGTTTTTCAGAGAATGTATTTTAACATGTGTATTTTGTCTTACTGTATTGGCAGTTTTTATTGTCAAAACAAGTGAAAAAATCTACCAGTGCTGAAGAAGTAATCCAAGTATTTATAATATGTTACAAACCTTGAGTAATCTAATGGAAAACATCATGAATTACATTTTACAGCATGTAATCTGTCGTGGAATACATTTCAAAAGTAACCCTCCCAACCCTAACACTAGACAGCTATGATTGTGCCATTGTTTACATGTATGGCTCTCTATAAAACTAATACAAGTTCTCTTCTCTTTTGTTCTGTAAATCTGGGGGTACAGTTTATTTTTGAATGACAAATTATTGCATTTCTTCTCAGGATAAACAAAGTAATGGCCTGTTCTTGAACAGCTATGTGGTGGCTAGTAGTGTGGGCAACTTCAGCATTAAAAACTTGCAGGATCCAATCAAGATAGAGATCGCCCATTTGGAGTACCAGGTACTCAGCTGTCCACAGAACAGCTGTCTGTTCGTTTATATTTGTTAAATAATTTTTAGAACAAAAAGGCTGGATTTTGCCTGCTTATACCAAATATAATTGTAAAACCAGTTACATTGATAGCCACAATCACTGTGGTAACATTAGTATTTTGGTGAAAGTTATGGTTTCCATTGTACATTTTTGTTAGGGTAATTACTGTGAAAATTCCTGTCAATTAAACAGATTTGTATCATATTGTGTCTGCTTTCCCTCCAGAGAGAACCAAAGCCTCAATGTGTGTTTTGGGATTTTAACCTCCGAAGTAAGTGTAAAGAAAGATATTTATTTGGCGCCTTTGGCCCCTTTAGGCATTAAAAAGTTACTGTTAATGTATTTAATGTGAAAGGAGGTGGTACATACGGCATATACTTAAAGTAATTGTATAACATTTGTCTCCTATAGATGGCACAGAGGGCTGGAGCACTGAAGGCTGTAAGGTCAGTCACGAGTCCAACAGCAACAGGACCGTCTGCTTGTGTAACCATCTCACACACTTTGGCATCCTAATGGTGAGATTTGTGGGATTGGCAACAGAATGACCAACAGAGTGGTTTCTAATGCTATGCCAATGTTAAATACTGGAGCAAACAGCTATGTGTCTTAAATGTCATTTAGAGTGGCTTACCACCACTGAAATAGATAGGGCTAAATACTTGGCAATTAGCATGTCAAGGGAGCTTTAAGAGTGTGGCATTGCAATTAAATTATCTAGATTACATGCTTATCATATTACATGGATGGTATCTATTTGAAGTATGCTGAATTTGGCACTGTGGAGTTCATTTGTAATTGAAAACTCATCAGATGGCTGTTGCTTTTCTGTTTATTTTCTGATAAAAATTGGATAAATTCTGCATGGCTTTTGTCCTGTAGGACATTTCTGGAGCTGCTACACAGATTGATGAGAAGAACAACAAGGTTCTCACCTTCATTTCCTACATCGGCTGTGGCATCTCAGCCGTTTTTTCAGCAGCAACGCTGCTCACGTACATCGCTTTTGAGTGAGTGTTTTACAGAATCTAACAGAAAAAAATACAATCATTTGTCTTGGATTTATGCAAGTTTATGGCACTTGTGTTGTAACATTAAAAACAATGCCACACAATCATTGTTTCAGGTTTATATGGTAGCAGGTAACTTTCTCTTTCATTTTTAACAGACATTAAGATCTCTTGACATTATTTATTTGTTTTTTATCCCCCTTTTCTACCAATTTGGAATGCCCAATTCTCACTACATAGTAGGTCCTTGTGGTTGTGCGGTTACTCACCTCAATCCGGGTGGCAGAGGACAAGACTCTGAGACTGTCAATCCGTGCATCTTATCACGTGGCTTGTCGTGCATGACACCATGGAGACTCCACATGTGGAGGCTCATGCTACTCTCCGCGATCCACGCACAATTTACCACGTGCCCCATTGAGAGTGAGAACCGCCAATCATGACCACGAGGAGGTTACCCCATGTGACTCTACCCTGCCTAGCAACCAGGCCAATTTGGTTGCTTAGGAGACCTGGCTGGAGTCACTCAGCACACCCTGGATATGAACTCACGACTCCAGGGGTGGTAGTCAGTGTCAATACTCGCTGAGCTTACCTCGGACCCCTGACCTTGGCTTTTTTATAAAATCTATTAAAATTCTGATGGTTGCTCAGAGAATGTTTTTTTTCACATTTTAATTTAAAAGTCCAGGATTGCTTTTAGCCAAATTTGCATTGCACGAATCCTGCTTTTGTCATGAATATTTACCATAAGCATAGGCTGCTTGTGTCTAGATTAAGTTTGCCTAATGTTTAGCACATTTTTCAAGAGCTGGTTTTTACAAAGTTTCTAAGGCATGATTCTGACCACTCTTGGTTTGAATTGGCTGGAGTGCAAAGACACATTATTTTCTTTGACATTAATCTGACATCTGTAGGAAGCTGCGGCGAGACTATCCCTCCAAGATCCTGATGAATCTCAGCACTTCATTGCTCTTCCTCAACATGGTGTTTCTCCTGGATGGTTGGTTGGCCTCATATGAAATGGAGGGACTGTGTGTGACAGTGGCTGTCTTTCTGCACTTTTTCCTTCTCACATCCTTCACCTGGATGGGTTTAGAATCCATCCACATGTACATTGCCTTGGTCAAGGTCTTCAACACATACATACGGCGATATATCCTCAAGTTCTGCATTGTAGGATGGGGTAAGTCCTTCATCAAAACTGCAGTTTTTCCATGTAATCTTTAGCTAGTTGTTTGCTATTGAATCATACTTTTTTTTTGTCTATGTCCATGCAACATTTTTTTTTTTTTTAACACCAAAATGGTATTAGTTCTCTGTGAAGGGCCTTTGAACATACAATGTAGTGAGAGGGTCTGACAACATTTTCAGGTGTTCCGGCTGCAATTGTTGGCATTGTGTTGGCAGTGGGCAAAAATTCCTACGGAAAGAAGTACTATGGAAAAAGCGAGAATGGAATGAGCACATCAGAATTGTAAGTTTGCCCAAATAAATTCAATTCAATGTCCCTGCAATTGAACATTTTTTATGTCCTCTGTTCTGAGAAAGTTAAATGCAATAGGTATAAAAGAGACCACGTTCCTATTAAAGGTAAATGCTTGCTGAGTGTGCTTCAAAATGGTTTGTTACTTTTTTATTCTTACTCTTTTGGTTTTCCTGGTCCTTGTTTCCATAGCTGTTGGATTCATAGTCCGGTGGTATTCTACGTAACATGCGTGGGCTACTTTTCCATGATCTTCCTACTGAATGTTGCCATGTTCATCGTAGTCATGATCCAGATCTGCGGGCGTAATGGCAAGCGCAGCAACAGGACACTGCGAGAGGAGATATTGCGTAACCTGCGCAGCGTGGTCAGCCTGACATTCTTGCTGGGCATGACCTGGGGCTTTTCGTTTTTCGCCTGGGGCCCAGTCAGCCTGGCCTTCATGTATCTCTTCTCCATTTTCAACTCATTGCAGGGTTCGTTTATATAAATGTGATTTTTGCAGTTTTTTTCATTTTTCTTTTTCATTTTTTTAACATTATTGTATTCTTTGTTAAAATTATTATTGTATTATGTGCAGATCTCTTTTTTCCCCCTAAAAAAATCCTCTGCATTTTATGTTCATATTTTATTTTACAGAAAAATATATTTATATCACTTTTTAGTATATATTTTATTTATTTATTAGTATGTATTTTATAAAGTTAGTGAAGATTTGTGAAATTCTGTGTATTTAGCTTCGAGATTATTTAGCTAAATAATTTTTTTTTTTTAGAAAAAAAAGATTTGCCGAAACCCGGGATCGAACCAGGGACCTTTAGATCTTCAGTCTAACGCTCTCCCAACTGAGCTATTTCGGCTTTTATTTGTCGCCGTAGACTTCTTTATCTGATCCTGTAGAGGTCGCTTTGGTTTCATTGTCTTTCAACTGAAAAGTGGCTAAAAGAAAAGAACACAGCTTGTGGGTCAATAGCTTACCAAGATTAAAAAATACATAATCTTTTTTTTTCAGGGTTATTCATATTTGTGTTTCACTGTGCTCTGAAAGAAAATGTACAGAAACAATGGAGGAGATACTTGTGCTGTGGAAAGTTCCGCTTGGCAGACAATTCAGGTAAAAATCTACAGTATGATGCATGGGAAATGCAATCACCATGAATTGCTTAAAATGGCTTTTATATTTTAATCTATTGCTCAACAGTCAGTTATTTCTGTGATTAGATTTGGCTTAGAAATTTGGCATTTGCTTGGTATGTTACCACATACATTCCTGTAGTGCAAGATTCACATACAGTACAATATTTGAATGTATTTCATGAACTAATTTGATCCATTGTATATTAAGTTTGATTTAGCCTTTTGCAATACGGAAAGTTTTTCTACTTTACATGTTGTGGCTGGGCATATGCAGTGTGCTTCTTTTGTGTTGAGAACTTACATGTTTACCCAGTGATTGTTATATTTGTTGTATTTTATCATAGACATAATGGAAATGGCCTGTGCCTTGAACACATCTTTAGGTGCTGAGACACTTGTGTTCCACTTATGTGTGTTACAGTTAAGACCAGATTTGTTTGTTTGTTTTCTATGCCTCAACTATCACACTTTTTTTGTTAATTACTGAAGGATTGGACCAGTGAGGAATTGAAAACCTATGTGCCATTTCCATTTAACTTTCCTTTAGAAACCTTCCTTTCCTGTGTTTATGATCATGGCAATTCAGCATATTACCTGAATCTTTTTGCATGGGATGCATATGTGTAATGGCATTATGAATGTTCACTAGATGTTACAAATAATATTTGATTTGATTATTTATTTTTCCAGACTGGAGCAAGACTGCTACTAATAATACCAAGAAAGTGAGTTCTGATAACCTGGGCAAGTCTCTGTCATCCAGCTCTTTTGGCTCCACTACAGCCAACTGGACATCTAAAGCCAAAGCCACACTAAACCCCTTTGCCAGGCACAGTAATGCAGGTAAGCTATAAAAAAAATGAAAATATTTGTTTGTGTATAATACCTCACCCTGAATGACAAAACAATGGCTTTTATGTAATGCATCAGTGGTAAAGTTTAAAATCAAAATGTTACTTCATTCAAGAAAAATAGGGCTTGAAAACATTTTGGTAGCATGCTAGCACTAATATTATTACTAATTATAATTGATTGCTTTGGTGTGTAATGCTGAACTATTTTACCAGTTAGGGTATTACCATTTGTGCATTGTTATGTTGGGCTTTGCTCTACTATGTTATTTTTGTGTGACTGTATGCCTGGACTCAGTGGTGCTCTGTGTCTGTATTTATGTTTGTGGTATAGATAGTACCCTGCAATAATGCCATGGAGAGACTTCCTGAGGTAAAACCACACAAGCCAGCTTGAGTTCACACTGCTTTTCTCTATTCGTGTGATCCCCTTCCCCTGCTGGGATAGACAGAATTCAATCCAGCGGCCCTAGACCAAATACCTAACTCACTCTTAACACAAGTCATGTTTTATTTATTTTACTCCCCAAAACAGTCTTGATATAAAATTATCCTTTGAGAAACCTTAGGCATATGTCATGATGTTTTATGATGGAATAGTTGCCTGTTGGATTGAATCCAAGTTGTGGAGTGACATTTAAGAACTAGAAAGCACTGCTGCTTGTTTTCATTGTCAGTAGCCCAGCAAATAGAGTGTATAGTGAAGTAACATAAGGAAGCACCTCAATCCCTAATAAATCTGGACCCTTTTCACAGAGTTCGATGAAATATTTCAGATTTAATTTAGCAGGGTAAATCTAGATAAATCTAGCAAATTAGTTAACACAGTTGTGATGGGGTTTACAGCTTCGCTACACCACCTTCCACAAATTGGTTTTGGTAACATCCCCTGGATTATTAATAACATTTAAACTGCTAAAAAGTTAAAAGCTGAAAAGCGGTACAGTTTTTTATATGAGACATACTTCTTCATGTAAAAGGGTGACTGATGATTTTAGGTTTTATTTGTTAACTAACTAGCTAGTTTGTTAAATTAATGAATCAGTTTATTTTAATGTTGTGTGGGAGATGTGATAAGCTAATTGCAATATTAAACTGACTTAAAATAACTGCATCATATAAATAGTTGCATACTTTTCAACTATACCGACTTTACATCCAGTTACATATACCTGCTGAGGGAGGGACACTACATTTGACACCTTTCTCTCTTCTGACTATCATATATTTCTCTTGCTTAATTTTTCCTCTTTTGAAAAGTTGGAAAAGTTAAACATTTTTCTTTGACTGTTGGAGCAAAAGGAAACACTGCATTAAAGGGTTATTTCATCCAAAAATGAAAATTCTCTCATCATTTACTCATCATGCCATCCCAGAAGTGTATGACTTTCATTCTTGCTGAACACAAACAAAGATTTTTAGAAGAATTTCTCAGCTCTTTTGGTCAGCATAAAAGTAATCCATATAACACCAGTGGTTAATTCAATATCTTCAGAAGCTATATGATATCACATTCTTCTACTATTGTTTTTCGTAATTTCGATTATTCATGCATATCACCACCTACTGGGCAGGGAGAAGAATTTCAAGCAAAAAAAAAAAAAAGGACTTAAATATTGATCTGTTTGTCACCCACACCTATCATATCGCTTCTGAAGATATTGATTTAACAACTGGTGTCTTATGATTACTTTTATTCTCCCTGCAGAACAAAAATGTAAATGTAAATTTTTGTTCTGCAGAAAAAAGAAAGTCATCCACGTCTGAGAGAATTTTCATTTTTAGGTGAACTATAACATTGGTCTCCAATGTTATGTTCTCCAATTTTACCTCCAAATATGAAAACGTGAAAAGGGTCCATAATAAAGAATTGCAGAGTTTGTAGACTTGACACCCACCCAGTCTCTCTCTCGACAATGATACGCTTTAGTGTCTTTTATTAGTTCTGAATGTCATTCTCACTTTTTTTTTTTTTTTTTGCATACATTTTTTCTCATGGTGGGCTGTTTTTTATTTACAGTATTTGTCTTTCTGTTTTGTTATTTTTCGTTTGGCAGCATTAATGTTTCCACAGGAGAAATACGAAGCTTGCACTGCTGGCACTAAAATATATAAAACTATAGACACCAAATAGGCTACCTCAGCCCCACACCAGGAACACTCTTTATGCTGAGGATTGATTATATGCACCTGCTGTATGGCATTACTAATGAACATAACAACAATTTAAACAAAATACAAAGATATCAATTTTAATCTGTAGTTAGTAATAAGAGCTCATTACTCATGTAATTGTGCTGTTATATACAGTACATGTTGTTTCATTCTAAAATAGTTATTTAGGATTTAAGAGGTTTGTTGTTGTTATAGACTGAGCTATATTTGCATACATGCTAAGCTAAAGTGAATGCTATACTGGTCACTACATGGTATTGAGCAAATTTGGATCATTTATTTATTTTTATTTTATTTATTTTAAGTTATTATAATAGTCATTGTATAGATTTGTATTTAATGAGCACTAAATGGCTGTTCTTTATTTCTAATTGAATTTCAAATGTTCTAAATTTCTGTCATTTCATACAACGTTGTATTTTGTATATCTTATAGAGAGGGAAAATCTTAAATTAAGGAAATACTTTTTTCTAATTATACAGACCAATGACAACCCAGATTAATGGTTTTGGATGATTTCAATACAGTTTTAATTTTTAAAGTGATTCAAAAGTCCTTCCATCTGTTATCCACGCCTATTCTTCTGTGTAGGGCTCTACATTTTTTGTTTGCCAGGATTGCACCTACTGTTACTTCCATTTTTTTTAAAACACAATGACACCCTTTATAATGACCTCTAGTTGGATTAATTGGAACCTAATGTAATCAAACTGTCAAAGGATTGATTCAAATTTAAATTGGTGCCGATTCATGATTATCCATGTGAGTGTATGGTTACTTTGGCATCAATTGATCTGTCTGTTATGGAAAATATGTAAATTCCATCAGCTCTTCAATCAACCATTGCAATATGCCATGCGCTAAATATGTTTTGACTCCCTTCATTTGGCGTACTTGCAGGTAAAAGTTTTTCCAATCAGTGCAGTCCCAAATGCAGTCCATCCGATGGAGAGGCCTCCTCGTCCATCCTCCCTGTGCACCACGTCCTGGACAAGGTGAAGGGCTTCTGCTCCATACGCTCTGACAACTTCTACAAAAACATCATCATGTCAGACAGCTTTAGCCACAGCACTAAATTCTAAGGAGAAAGGGCTAAGATGACACCCTCCCATGTCCCACAGACTCACCTTGAGCAATAGAAAGACAGAATCATGTTTATACTCTACTATATTGAGCTAACCCTCCCAGCCTCCTTTCTACCCCTTCCCAACCGGAGTAGAGAAATGTATAACCCTGTAGAGAGGGCAAGCTATGAAAGTGTGGATTTGACATACTGTGATATTCAGCTAATACTGACTATGTGATCTGTAAATAATCATAATATATTTGACTGTTTGTGCTTTTTCTAATGTCTTTTTTTTTCTCGATTTTTTGGTGCCTTCTGTATATAAAATGTATACATGCTTACTACAACATTTCTTCAACCTCTTTAGAGAGAAAGTGGGACCATTTCATGACCAAAGATGGTCAAACATGAGGAATAGTCCACTATTCCTTTGTTAGGAACTGAAAGAACAAGAACGGTTGGAGCTTGAATTTTCATGCTTGTGAATTTTGCATTTGTTGTTTTTGTCAGAGTTAGCTTCTCTTATCCCAAGTAGTCAAGTAAAAATGTTCAATGTAAATTAGTGAACCTTTAATCCTTTTATTTTGTAACTATTTAAATGCTCTATTTTTGTCTTTACACAATCTACTACTGATTAATGTGTTACAGAAAACTTTGTTGTTTCAATGTTTCAATGCTGTTCCAGACTGCTCCAACAGAAGGACAGAAGACTGAGAGCAGTCAGGTTAGAAATTCATAGAAGTATAGTAATTAAAACTTTCAAATGATTCTGTTATGTGATAATGGAAAAAAACAGCTAAAAACAAATGTATCAAATCAGATATTGCTGTAGTTTCATAAAATTCTTATTGGACTTATTGGTATTTATTTTAAATGCTTTTATGAGGTTTCCACGCTCCAATGAAGATAGTGTCAGCAGAGTAAATGCTTACTAAGGGCTATTCAGTTTACTCTGGTCTTCAGTGTAGATCATTATTGTATAGCGTTTATGGAGGCTTTATGAAAATGTGACACTGCATATTAAATGCACTTAAGCCAGTTCTTGTCTGTCTTGAATGTTTTAAACAACACACTAAAATAATTGTCTTTTTATGGAACAATGTGAAAAGAAAGGGCTGCTTCGCAACTTTTAAACCGCTATTATAAGATGGATAGTATCTATTCTGATTAGATGAGCCACATAGGTTGTGAACTGTAAATGGTTTGGGAGTAAACCTACAGTTTAGCCTATTCCGTAGTTTACATAAATCAGCATGGTGTTCACTTCCATTATATTTAACTTCAATTTACTTTTTCTTTTTTTTTTTTTAAGACAAGTTGAAATATTTTTTTGCGGTAATCAACATTTTGCCACAAATTTAGCTTTATATGCTGTCCCATCTGAGAAACTAGCATTTCATCACATGCCAAAATCCATTAGAAATTGTGTCTATTGTACTTTGTAAACCACTCACAACAACAGTTATAAAGCACACATATTAAGACATACTGTTTGGTCTGGCTTGCGACCCAAAAAGTAATAACATGGTGTACAGTAAATTATTACAGTATTTTCCTCCACCAATTTCAGGTTGTTTGAATTGGATTGTGCCTCCTCGATCTCAGGGGGAATCCAAACTTGCCACAAATGCTGTCGACTTCACTTGACTTGTGTTGAACCTGGATTATACCTTTTAGATGTATCTATGCTAGAATTAATGAAATGGCCAACCATATTAATTGTAAGGGGGTGTCTACATACTATATAGTGTATATTAAAAAATATGAAGATATTAAAGAGCATATTCAATATCATGATGCTGAAAAATTTAGATTGTAGTATGATTCTGCCATACCTTGATAATCTTTATCTGTTTTTAGCTCACTTTTAATCCTTGGTTGGATTTAGTAAGGGTGTTTCCCAGAGCCTAACAATGTGGTTAGTGGCGGGCTCAATGAGTCTGACTGAAACAGGGGGTACAGGAATAGAGAGTGTTTGTTCCTTTGTCCCGGTAGTAAATGAGAGCACCACAAATTCCTTCCAGAAGTTGCTTGTGAAAGCCTTCCTGTGAGGTAAACCAGCATTCCTGATGATGCCAAAAATGAATCGAGATAAACAGTCAGCCTTACATAAAAATTGGCGATTCAGACCCATTACTGTCCACCTTAAATATATGTTCTGTCCTTCAAGACCCGACAACAATGTACATCAGAAAGGCATCACCTCATAGACAACAAACAGCAATGGCAAAAGAAAGCACGAGTGCAGCTATTCAGATTGATGGCCTCTAGCACTGTGGAAACATTTAGCATTACCATTACCCTCTCCCATGATGAGAACACTGTTTGATCTCTGGACATGGTGACAGTTTTATCGGTTTCCCTCACAGTAGGCTATAGCTCACAGAGTTTACTTTATGCTTTCTGTACAGACTTATTTTGCCTAACTGTTAAAAATGAAGGGATCTGAGAGATATTAGCTGCCTGGTACATTTACTGGTAACATTGTCTTCCGCTCTTTTTTAGTAAGGGACAACATACAGTCAGCCGACTGTTATCGCACAACAACCCCCGAAAGGGTGATCAGGACCTCAACGCAAAGCGGAGGGAAAGATGGCTAGCAGAACCCGGATGAACGGTCTGACAGGGCCGTAACCACAATATACATTGAGGGGAACAAGGCCCTTAACAAAGTGTTAAGACTCTACCGGGGGAAAAAACACAATTAGGGATAACTTAAGGGTAGTAAATAATTTTGTGTATTTTCTTTTTGCTAGCCAGCTGACACGGTCATGTCATTTTACAGATGCATCAGTGATGAAAATAAATTCAAATTATATTCATCTTTTCTTTTAGACAGCACAAAAAAAGAAAGAAAAAATGACTGAAACAGGCAAATTGCTAGCAATGCAGACACAGTGTTCGTCTTGTACCGTGTGAACCTAAAAAAAAACATGTATCTTTCAAAACCATAAATTATCAAATTTTGGGCCTTTACCGCATTTAATTTGTTCAGAAAATTATTGCATTCAGCACCTTTACTATTTAAAAAAAACCAAAAGAGGACCATTATATTTGTGACTTCAATACCCGCGATCCCCTACCCCCAAAATGATTTGGTAACCCCCCAACGTTCAAGACATGGTTACGATCTGATACGTCTTAATCCCCGGACGTGCGGTTGTTACAGAGCAATATCTAACCGCTGAATGGCGCCACTGACCAATCAGAATCGAGTATTCCAAAGAGCTGTGTAATAAGCAGTGTTGGGGGGTAACACGTTATAAGTAACGCATGTTACTTAATCAGATTACTTTTTTCTAGTAACAAGTAAAGTACTCGTTACTAGATTATGGTCTTTTATTTTAGACCATAATGCTATGGGAATACTAAGTAAAACACATTGCATTTTTACACCTCTCATTTCCCCATATTGCATAAAATCAGGAGTAAAAGAGTGCAGACTTTGGGGAGGAGACATAGTTTATGATAGGTATTGTAGTTCTAGAGAGTATGAGGCTATGAGCCATGCTTATCAGCGATAACGTTTTAAAAACTGGTAAAGGAATGAAAATCTGAACGCTTCAGTGGAATTCAGTCGTGTTCATCATTTGCAGTGGTTGAATTTTTTTGTACACTGGAGTTTACATAAGCAGCCATTATACACTTTGCCATTGTCATGACAATCACAGAAAAAGTTACGAAATATGTACAAATTTGTAAATGTAGCATTCGGGTAAGTGAAATTTTGATTCTCATGACTGATTCATGTAGGCTGCATTTAAAAGTGTGTAAACACACATTTTTGTGGTATAATATAGCACAGGCATAAGCCTGGAGAAGTCTTCCCGTGGCAACTGGACTGTTTGTGCATCCGAATGGCTTTGTTTTAAAGCTGCCTGTAACTACTTCTCTATGATCAATTTGCATCCGAACTGCTCTGTGTAAAAGCATTTAACATTCAACATTCGGTTGAGTGAAACGCGATTGATTCATGTGTAAATGCATGCTGTATTAAAAAAATCAGTAAACGTGTTTAGGCAGTGGGATTATACAGTTAGACTTCCACTGGCCACGCCATGATATACAAGGTGAAATACTCCCTCAATTCATGGATTTATGCAGCCAAACTGCTTCTTGTTACAGCTCTGTTACAGTAACTGAGTTACTTTTAAAAGTACCTAACACTGGTAACAATTTCATGTCACTATAATAATTTAATTGTGTGAATAATTTCCTCTCTCTTGTTGTTGGTGAATCTATATACAATTTCTGAGGTTTTAAACCTGATGTAAAGCTGTTTTTATGGACCATATTGCTCACTCAAATTAAGATGGGGGCTTTTTCTTAAGTGCAGACCATATAAGTGCAAACCATTTTCTTTTTGTACCTTGAGAAAGGCTTGGTTAATAATTAAGCTTGCATTATGAGTTGAACAGTTATATGTTTTCCTATTTTCATATAGGCTATTTGTAAACACTAAGCGCAAATACTGTAGTGTTAGATGATATTTTCACCCCTAATTAAATACTAAAATACACTATAGGGGCATCACTGCAGCATGTTTATTTTGTTTATTTACAGACCATAAATCAACCCTTACAAAAAATGAACCATGCTTTTACTACAGTAACCAGAGTATCATCATGGTCTTTTGTAGTAAAATCACGGTTACCATATTAACACCATATTACTGTAGTAATACCATGGCTAATATCAATCTTTTGAGTGGTGGTGGCATAGTGGAATAATGCACAACTGTTAAGCAGAAGGTTGTTGGTTCAATCCCCACAGCCACCACCATTGTGTCCTTGAGCAAGGCACTTAACGCCAGGTTGCTCCGGGGGGGATTGTCCCTGTAATAAGTGCACTGTAAGTCGCTTTGGATAAAAGCGTCTGCCAAATATAAAAATGTAAATGTTCTCTCAACTCCCCTACCTTCACTGTGACCAAATAACTGTGAGGAAATCAACCTTTATTTTCAATAAAGTTATAAGAAGTATTAAAGGAAATATTAAAAGTGGAGACAGGAAACTGGATGAAAAAAGTGGGACAAAAGGCAGAATCAAACCCGGATCATCTGCACAAAAAAGAACATCTAGACTGTTGTTAACCCCCACACCACTGCAGCAACACTGGGGGTCTTCATTTTCTGTGTTTACATCAGACTAGGAGTGCGAATAGCCATACTGTGTGGCAAGTGCTATTTAAACCTAGTGCAAATAATCACTCCCTGCTTTTCTAGTCATTTTCAGTTTAAATCACTGCAGAGTTTACTTCAAGAAAGTAGTCACCAAACCCATAAACTATGTACTGCAGCCATATTCCTCTAAGAAAGATAATGTATATTTCTGTCTTTGCTATTTAAATAACAGGATAAAATATCATTGATTTCTATTAAAAATTCATATTCAGTCAATTCATTAGATAACAAAACTGATTGCAGTCTCAACCCTTCAACTTTCATCTATTCATAAATGTAAACTGCTTGTCATAGTTCTATGCATATCTTTTTTATCATTTCTTTATTATTTCTTTATTTTTATAATTTGTCATTAACAAAACATAGTCAATTAATGTGTACAGAGACTTAAAAATAAAATGAACACTCTGCAACTAATAGGTAAAAAGATATAAAAGATAAAGTGCTAATAAGCCACAATTTAATCCTCAATAAATATTAAATGAACAAGTCTGCCCTAGATGTTGTACTCACTTATACACATTATGAGGAAACATCAAACACCATACTGTATGTGTATCAAAAGCCAATTAAAAACAATATGATTTTCCAGTATTTTTCAATAAACTGACATGAAAAGAGTACTCGCTCCTACACTTCCTCCAATTTGCTTTATATGCTGTCCCATCTGAGAAACTAGCATTTCATCACATGCCAAAATCCATTAGAAATTGTGTCTATTGTACTTTGTAAACCACTCACAACAACAGTTATAAAGCACACATATTAAGACATACTGTTTGGTCTGGCTTGCGACCCAAAAAGTAATAACATGGTGTACAGTAAATTATTAAAGTATTTTCCTCCACCAATTTCAGGTTGTTTGAATTGGATTGTGCCTCCTCGATCTCAGGGGGAATCCAAACTTGTATTGTGCTTTGGAGTTTATGGGATGGTACCTTTTGGCTGAAACATAATTTTCTCTGTAAAATATAACAAGTACAGTGCAACAATTAAATATTTTGTGTAATGTTCAATTTGTTTAAACAACTTCCACAATGTGTGTCAAGTACAGTAAAATTTAGAATTATACTCACTCTTGTTGGAGATACAAGTAAGAGCAAAACTGCACACACTTTGTATCTCTCTTGTCTGCACAAAGGCACCGTTTCGCATCTCGCCTTAGACGCACTTGAAGTGAACCCACACCATAGGGAATGACCTGACTGAAGGAGAACATCTGATATTTTAGATAGTATTCAAAATCTATCCATTTTTAAATCAATAACCATCAATTACAGATGTAAAATCTGTAAAACAGATTACAAGATATGAAATATACTGTATATATATATATATATATATATATATATATATATATATATATATATAGTATATTTGTGTATACTGTATAATCTGTATTTGACCTTCATATATTAAAGCAGTACTGAGCAATCAGGACCATAAACTGTAGACTGCATATATTTGATGCCTCTTTGATGTTGAAAAAGTGCAATGCCATATATTGTGAGGTGTGAGATATAGTATAACAGAGTTCACACTTAGTTAGTCATTTTATTTCCCGAGATCCAGACATCTTAGTCTTTGGGTTTCAGGTTTGTTTTTCACCAAAGGCAGTCTGCCTGTCCTGAGGTCTCCATGCATGGGCCACATTAATGAGACCACACACTTAAATACAACCAGACACGTGCTTTCAGCGTGTACAGGTTACAAGCATCACACATCAACCTCCCCCTACTATTCTCTACAATACATCGCAATGTATTTTTCATTGTATGTTTCAGGTTTATGAGTAAATCTTAAAATATCTTTGTGCTGGAGAGTACTGTGGCACCATACAGGGGTCGGACGTGTGAACGGCGAGCTCTGCACACTTTGCTAGTTTTTAATACTTTTTGTATCTTAAACCGGTGAGATTCGATAAACACTGCTACATAACTGTTCTATGGAGTCAACATGTCAAAGAATTACAAATTTTTGGGCTGTGCAGATATTAAAAGCCACTTATGTGCTCAAGCTGATACCCCAGATAGGGCCGCAGACCAGGGACTCGGTTTGGACGGTGCGGCGGGAGAGATTCAACGGCAACTATCGAGCATGTCTGTAATGCTGGTGAAAATCGTGGTGGACTTGGAGGATCTTGCTGTAATACGTCAATATATCACTGCAATGGAGACAAAATTCTTTGAGTTGGTTACAAGAATCAGGGATGTCGAGAAATGGATTGACATATCTTGAGTCTTCAAAGAGGGAATTAGCTGCTAATCCGCTAATGACCAAAGTAGATTTGGAACATGTTTGAGAAAAGCTGGAAGACCTTGAGTATCATAATCGGAGAAACGTCAGAATTGTTGGAATTCCTGAGCATGAGGAAGGCCGAGATATGGTAAAATCTGCTGAGGGAGACATGCCCGATCAATTCTGGCCAAATTTCTGAGATCATCCGATAAAGATCATGTGCTACATGAGGGGAGGAGTAAAGGAAGGCTTTCTTGGAAGATCCGTAACATTTTCTTGTTCCCAGACTTTGCGAATTCAACAAGAGAGAAACGTGATCGATTCAAGGAATGCAAAAAAACACTTACATCAATGGAAGTTTGCTTTTGCACTGATGTTTCTGGCCAAATTGAGAATATATATACTAAGGATGGCTGCCTTTATAGAGACAATGTTTGGTGATTTTCATGTTGCTGCGTAGTGGGCCTAACTCACTGAACATTCACTTGACTGTCTGAAAAAGATGGGTGCCTTTTTATTTCTTTTTGTGTTGTTCCACCAAGCGTCTGGAGTTTGTTTTTGTGGAATAACACTCCTTCAAGAATCTTTTGCATCAACTTAGAAAATCTTACATCAATGGAAGGTCACTTTTGCACTGTTGGTCCTGGCCAAATTGTGAATAAATAATAAGGGTGGCCGCAAAATATTTACATGCCCACAACAAGCAATGTCTTTCATAAAATCAAGATACTGAGGAAGTCATGGTGTTTCTCACATTACAACCAAGTGAGCTTGACTCATTGAACATTCACTTGACCGTCCGAGGAAGCTAGGGGCCTTTTTTGTTTCTTTTTGTGCTGGTTCTGCCTAGCGGCTGGAGTCTGTTATGTGGAATAACACTCCTTCAAGAAACTTTTGCATCGACGGAGGGTCGCTTTGCCCTGAAGTTCCTGGCCAGGTGGAGAATGGATGGCCATAAAGTGTTTACTTGTCCCCAACATGCGATATCCTTCATAGGGTCTATGGAATGAGTGAGTCATTGTGTGGCACTTGCTATGCAGCCTAGTGGACCTGACTCACTGAACATTCACTTGACCGTCCGAGGAAACTGGGCTCCTGTTTTGTTTCTTTTTGTGCTGGTTCCACCAAGTAGCTGGAGTTTGTTTTGTGGAATAACACTCCTTTGGGACAGTTGTAGATTAATCAGCATGTTCCTTGAGTTTATGCCTCCTATTAGCTGGAGTGTGTTTTGTGGAGGTTTTTTGCAGAACATTGGAAGGATTAGGTCATCTGCTGCACTCATGAACTGCCAGCTCAATGAACATTCGTTTGACTGTCTGAGGAAACTGAACAGATTTTGTTTTGTTTGTTTGTTTTTTGTGCTGGTTCAGCAAGCAGCTGAAGATTGTTTTGTGGAGGAACTTTCGGGACAGTTTTGTGAATCTTTGCAAATCTACACGTTCTTTTTGTTTATTCTGCCTATTGGCTGGAGTTTGTTTTATAGATTATTTTCTGTTATGTAATTCTGTCTCACAAAATGTGTTTAGAAACACCGGACTTGATCAATCCGATGGCAAATTTGTAACTGGGGCTCTTGTAGGTATACATGAATTATTTGAGATCAGTCAACAGTCTGTCTGTCGTTTGCAGGGTTAATGCCCACATTATTCTTATTTCTGGGTTTGACTGTTGTAAATAAATTAGTTTTTGACACACAATCTATTTTTTCTAATATGCCAAAATGTAAATGTTAATATGAGTGGATTGTCTCTCCACGTGGAATGTGAATAGGTTGGGGCACCCCATTAAAAGAAGGAAGGTTATTTATTTTCTTAAACGTATATTGTTTCTTCAAGGAATGCATCTTTCCCTGCAGGAAGCTGAACAATTTGGGAAGATATGGGGTGGACATGTTTTCTGTAGTGCTGGCTTAAGTAAGAGCAGGGGAGTAAAATTTATTGATATGTAAACATCTACAATTCAAATATCTCAAACAGATTAAAGATAAATTAGGAAGAGTCATTATTGTTTTAGCATAATTCAGGGGCAAAGGTTGATTTTGGCTAAAATTTCCGCACCTAACGCTGATGATTTTTTATAGATCTTGAAGGCAAGCCATTGGCACCCCTCATGATATAATATTGGGGGTAGACTTTAATCTATTGATAGTCCTTGATCATAGTGAAGCAAACGTGTGTAAGCCCCCTAGAGCAACATTGATGCTTCACAGGATGTGTAAAATTCTTACAGATATTTGGAGACTATTAAACCCATCTGGTAGGGAGTATACTTTTTTTCATTAGTCCATAAGATTTAATCTAGAATATAATTGTTATATATATATATATATATATATATATATATATATATATATATATATAACAATAAGTCCGTCATTTCATCTGTTGTTGATTGCTCAATTGAAAACTTCTTAGTATCAGATCACGCCCTGGTGAGTTTAGAGGTGTTGCCAAATATGGAGAAAAATAAATTATATAGTAGGTGCTTTAATGTATACCTTTTGCAAAATCTTGATTTCCAACATACGTTAAAGGCAATGTTTATATGGAGACCAACTGGTCCTCAGTATCCTCTGTGGGTGTGGCTTCTTAGGGGTCGGATCATACAGTATGCCTCATTTGTCAAAAAATCCAAAGCACGAGAACTTGTGGAGTTGGAAGGGAATATTAAATGTGCCGAGGCAGAGCTGAAGCGCCGAATGTTATCTGATGGCCCCAGAGAATTGACCCAATTGAAAAACAGATATAATACTATTTTGCGCAGAAGGTGGAGTTTTGGTTATTTAGGACTAGACAGTCATACTTTGAGTCGGGGGACAACGCAGAGAAGCTTTGGCTATATGTATAAAGCAGAGTGAGTCTTTTTCTACCATTCCCTCAGTGAAATCTGCTAGTGGTGAAATGTTTACTCCGGCCATTGATATTAATAATGATTTTAAAGAATTCTATCTTGATCTCTGCAGTTCCGTGTCTTCGTCTACTGATGAGGATATTAGAAATTTTGTGGAACCATTAGAACTCCTGATGACTGAGCAAAAACTTTCTCTTGGTTCTTAGATAACCTTGGAGGAGCTTGGCGAGGTAATTAAGGCCTTGACTACCAGATGGCCAGATATGCTACGGAACTGGCTCCACTTTTGTTAGAAGTTTTTACGGAATCAATAAAGAATGGAAAGCTTCCATCAACCACGACACAAGTCTGATTCAGTGATTCTTAAAAAAGTCAAAGATCCAAGCGAGTGTAGGAGTGATCGTCCATTTTCCCTGATCCAGATAGACATTAAAATATTGTCAAAATTTTAACAAAATTTTGGCTAACCGATTAAGTAAAGTTATGACATCTCTTATACATACAGATCAGGTGGGGTTTATTCGGGGCCGCAGCTTTTTCAGATAACATTACGCATCTCATTAATATTATGTGGTCATTGGCAAATGATCAGACTCCGGACATGGCCATCTCACTTGACGCTGAAAAGGCATTTGATATGGTAGAATGGGATTATCTTTTAAGATTTTGGAAATATACAGGTTTGGGAATAGGAACTTATTATTATTAGGATTATGTTACTTTATAGACACACGGTAGCGGCGGTACAAACAAATGGATTAATTTTAGGTTAATTTCCTCTGCATGGGGCACCCGGCAGGGTTGCCCACTTTCCCCATTATTGTTCTGTTTTGCCCTGGAACCATTAGCAGCCACGATAAGAAGGGAAGATGATTGTCCAGGGGTGATGGCGGGAGGTGTGGTGCATAAGCTTTTGCCTTACGTAGATGATATTATATTATTCGTCTCCGACCCAACTAGATTTTGCCTCCACAGAATTAGAAATTTTCTTTTCTAAATTCTCAGGATACAGAGTTAATTGGTAGTTAACTGACAGCGTACTGACCAGTAACGTCTATCTGATTTCGTTAATTTTGATCCCTTAATAAAAAGGTTTTCGAGTAATGTGGGCAGGTGGGCTTCATAAAATGTATCTATGATTGGGAAGGTTAATGTTATTAAAATGAATTGTATTGCAAAATGTATCAACCTGCTACAATTTCTCCCTGTAGATGTCCCTTTCTCTCATTTCAAACAATTTGATAGCATAGCGAAGACCTTCATTTGGAATGGTAAGTGTCCTAGTTTACATTTTAATATGTTGCATAAGCCGATTGACAAAGTTGGGCTAGGTCTACCCAAGATTTAATTTTTATTATTGTGCATTTTTATTATTATTGTCTTAGACATTTGGCTCATTGGTCACTTCCACCTAAGAGAGTCCCTCCCTGGTTTTGTATTGAACAGGATGTTCTTACCCCTATTTCGCCATTGCAAAGCCTTTCTATTAAACTAATCGGAGAAGTTAAGTTACACCCCTTTATCTCGCATTTGCACTCGGTATGGACAAAAGTGTCCAGAGTGTTTAATTTGGACATTTATTTTAATGTTGAATCAAGCATATGGCAGAACATAAAATTATGTATCGATAAGTCCTCTTTCTGCTGGTCAGAGTGGATTGTGAGGGGGTTGGTGACCGATATGAGAGTGGAGTGTTGAGATCTTTTGAAAATTTGGTACAACATTTTGGGATTCCCAGATCTCAGTTCTATAGGTATTTAAAGCTTCGTCACCCGTTCTGTATTGTTTTTGAGAGTAGCATACACCCACATAAGCAGCAGATACTCTGGGAGAGGTGACTACTGCTTTTGGAAAAAGTCATGAGGCATCAGTGTATTACTCCATGATAATTCAGAGTCTGGTGGACGGAGATCTAACTTCTATCAAGAGATCATGGGAGAAAGATTTATACTTGATATTGGAGAAGTGAGTGTGAGCTAGGATTCTAAAAAATGTCAAGTCTGTATCTAGAGATGCAAGTGTTCTCCTTATGCTGGACCCCCTCTAGATTGGATAGGCTTGGTCTTAAAGTCACACCCACCTGCTGGCGATGTCAGTCTGAGGATGGAGACACAACCCATGTTTTTGGGGGGTGTGTTAAGATCCAAGGGTTTTTGTTGAGGGTTCAGAGTCATTGCGGTCATCAATGTGGGGAATACGCATGTGGAGGATTGGGTCCTAACCAGTGTTATGGTCACACCAGACAGGTGAATTTGAGGGGTTGGAAGTTGGCTGGAGCGCCCCCATTTAAGGAGTGGAGCACAGAGATGGGTAGGGTGGCGGCTTTAGAAGAAGGGTCATATAGAAGACTGGGGAATTTGGATTTGTTTGTTGGGAAATGGGTAGATGGGCATAAATGGGCATTCAATCAAATCAAATCACTTTATTGTCACACTACTGTGTACACAAGTGCAACAGTAGGTGAAAGTCTTGTGTGCAGTTCCGAGCAACATTGCAGTCAAGACAGTGACGAGACATATACCAATTTACAATAAACAACATATGACACATTTATTACAGAATAAACAACATTCTTGGAGGGTTCTCGGGGTGGAAGGGTTGAGAGAGAGAGGTATTTATTAATGTGTGTGATTTTTGTATTTTATATTAGTTGTTTTTGTTTTCTTTTGTATGCGCTCATGTATGACAACAGGGGAGTTTTTTGATGGTTGGGGTGGGGTTGAGGATGGGGAGGGGTGGTAGTGAGTGTTAAAATTTTATTCTGTGTATTTATGTTTTGCTTTTCTGTGTTTGAATAAAAATGTTAATCATAAAATACATTTTTGTTCTTTCCTTTGTTGCATATTTGGTCTATGTTTTGCTAATGTACCTGGGTGTATCGACCCAAACAATTCCTATGTGGCAAAAGTACACACACTCCTTGTCCTTCAGGTTTTCACAGGAGCAGCGCCTCTCACGATGATGGATTTGTGGAGTATGGTTCACCAATGGGCTTCTGTTAACATGGGACCCTGAGACTGACGAAGATGTTGTGTAGGCTGCATACATACAAAAGAGGTATATATTCAGACATAGAGGGTTACTTTTGAAATGTATTCCACTACAGATTACAGAATATATGGTGTATAATGTAATTTTTAACGTATTCCGTTACATTAATCAAGGTCAGTAAAATATTCAAAATACTTTGGATTACTTCTTAAGCACTGGTAAATTTTTTCACTTGTTTTTACTATAAAAACCTCTGCCAGTACAGTAAGACAAAATACACGTTAAAAATACATTCTCTGAAAAAACTAAATATCTTATGCAGTGTTGTTTCTAAAACAAGATATATAAAATTGATTTTGTTTTAAGGACTTGTGGATATTTGTACAGGAAAACAATACAAAAATTGTTATAAAAAATAAGATTTTTCCCCTAATATCAAAGGCTAGAATGGCTAGAAATAGCATTTAAGCTAAGCATAAAGATGATAATTTACACAAGGTTTATTTCTATTTCATCTGCTCCAAACTTACTTCAAACTTATTTTCTGTCTGCTCATATGAATGTAACACATCATAAGAAAGTGTTTCACTGCTGTTCAAATGCACTTTGGATTGAATCATTTATATGTACAAATGCTTTCTATCTGAAAAGACTAAATATTAAATTAAACAAATTACATTAAAATGCAAAGTAATCTCTTCAGTAATCAAAATACTTTTTGAATGTAACTGTATTCTAATTACCAAAGATTTAAATTGTAACTGTAGTGGAATACAGTTACTTAAATGTTGTATTTAAAATTTAAAACTCCCTATCCCTGCGTAGATAACTATATTCTTGTTGTTTTTTAAATGATATTATACTGTGTTTTTTGACATGCATCATGGCAATACCATGATGTCTTTGACATATACCATGGTATTCTTGGAAGTCAAGTCAATTCAATATAATTTGTATAGTGTTTTTCACAACACACATTGATTCTAAGCATCTTTACAAAAATGCAGTAATAGAAAATAATGTCTTAAATTCCACATTGTGTGGTTTAAAAGAATAACTGATTGAAAATCATATTTTAAAAATGATTGTCTTTAGGCCCCCAGTGAGCATACCAAAGGTGACTGTGGCATATAAAAGTGCCATGTTAATGCCATAGTAGATGAATATGATCATCATTTTAGTACCATGGCAAGCAGAATGTCAAGTAACATGGTCTTGCCATCTGATACATAACCGTATAGCACAGCCACATTATTTTGAAAGTAATATATGTTGCTTTATAGATATTTATAGCTGTTTGCTATAAATGGTATATAAAAGGTATCTCCATATTGTCAGTTTAGCCATCAAACATTGATCGTGCTGATAATAACATAACAACATTACAATTGATGGTACTTCTTCCGATCAACTCTCTCAATACAGCTACTGTACAACTAATTCACAGATTATGGGAGACAAGCTCAACAAACATAGAATAAACCTACCCCCCAGGATCTACACTTAATTCAAAGATATAAAATGTCTAATAGGTTTCTGCTGTCTAAACATTTCAATAATGTTTCTTTGAGGTCCTCTTTGTTTAGTCTAATAATACTGAAGTTTTTTTTTGTTTGTAAATCCATGCAACTTTTAACCATTTTATAGGTTATTCAGAACTGATTTTCCTTACAACAGCAATCAAAATGATAAAGGTATTTTTTCACAAAAGAATGAAAATTAAAAAATTATAATCTAAAAAACTAAATATGTAACGATTTAGCTTCATTGGCATTGAGGTACATAAAAAGCCAAATGGCCCATGTGGGTTGTGTTTAAAGAAGACAGCAACAATGAATCAGTGGCCAACCACATTATATGCCTCAAGGATTCCTGCCGTGCATGTAGATGCTAGTACAAAGCAAACCACCACTACAGCTTCCGATGGTTGGGGTTTTAAAACTTGAATGAAAAACAGATTACTTGCTTATACTATGGGCAACATGGTTCCTCTTCTGCAGATAAACAAATCTCATAGGAAAAGACTCAAGTTTAAACCCAGTGCAATTTCTCCACAGTAGTATCAAACATATTTTAAAAGCATAAAAATTCAGATGTACAGTACATTCCAATGTCTCTGTAGAAGGCTCTGCGAGGTGTTCTAGCAAGATAGGTCTAGAGGCAGGGTCATGCATCTTTATTAATATTTTTTTGGTGGTTGATCACAGTGATCCTTCAATAAAACAATGTTGTGGAGGGTTACTATATAAATGCAATATACAGAGAACAGCCTCTGATTCACAAAATGCTTTCAAACACAGAGATAAGGTGCAGTTTACCCTGTCTGTGTACAAAGCTGATGGTTTTAATTAATTTGCGACAGAATGCATTCAACACAATCTGTGGAAATCAATCAAAACTACTGTGCATAAGCTTAACTGGCTGTGTTTGACATTGCTTTTGTTTTTACTGTAATAATTACAAAGTTTTCAAAATATTTGAAAATCCCAATCCAAGCGTGCATAAAGAAGAAAGTGTAACCAGTGTCATGCAACAGTAGTAGTAATAATATAATTTGTATTATTTTTTATTGGGGGCCTCCATGGTGTATCGCCCAATGGGCCACTCAGCTCTTAATCCATCCTTGAGAACTTGAGTTTTGATATTGCTGACAGCATTGGTTGACATCCACAATTAATTTTCAATTAGAGCTGGGTTTATCTTGATAAGTGTGAAAATGTAAAAAAGCTCAAGTTAGAATGCATTACAAATTCATTGGAATGTTTTATTAAAATGCCTGGCATAAATCCCTCAAAACTGACTATATTCCACCCTACCCTAAAACATAACCTTTGGAGAGAGATCCAATCAGGAAACATTTTCTTCATCCCTGTACAATCTTATAAAGCTAGACTGCTCCAACATGAAGTAGCTCTCCTAAGCATGGTTTGTTTTCCCAAGAAAAATTAAATTTTGTGACCTGTGCCCTAAAGATAGAGAAAGATTGCCAAGGTGGATCAGAAAGGACAGGCAAGGAATTATATAAATCCATAACCACCAACACTGAACTAGACCTTTCTCGTCTATGAAGAAGCAACAACAGGCTTTGTGTTGTTAGCCTGTATGTTTTAGCAAGATCTGAACATGAAAGCCATGATAATTTCTCTCCTGTGGGAGACCTGCCTGGAAACTCGAAACCAACATAGATAATTGTATTGTAGAATGTGAATTCCATTCAGTTTCAGAAATCAACTGTAATAACAATATTTTGACATGGATTGTATTAGCCTAATAACCTACAGTTTTGCACTACAAACACAAATAATCCAGTGCTCAATAACACACTTTGTTAAGGAGAAATTGTGGATCAACTTGCAAACATCCTTCTGTTAGTTGATTCAAGATCTGCACTCACATGAAAAATTCCTGAGTAAAATCAGAAATTATTGTAATTTCATGGTTTTTCATAGTTCTGTATAGTTGTTTGAACTAACATTTATAGAGAAAACTTGCACTGGCTATGAACTCTCCAACACTATTAAAATTAAGCCTACCCACAGCACAAAAGCTGTGTTTCATCCAGCTAGAGCATTCTGAGGCAATTCTGCCACACTATGGGGGAAGAAACATGTTCTGTGGTCCATAGAAGTGGTAGTAGATGGCCTACACATGGGGGTTTACACCCTTTACATGCTCAAATCAGGCAGGATTAAGCAGTGTTTTACGCCACATTTAACCCTAATTCAACAGTTCAATAGTTCAGTCCATCATTTTAATTGCATATTGTGACTGGTGTTGTAACATCTCCATTGATTCGAGTGAGATTTCCTTTGCTTTATGTAGAATAATTTTTGGCAGCGAGAAACAGATTTTACAATTGTGGTAACAAATATCTGATGTCTGGCAACTCGACACAAAAATAACAGAATTCTACTTGTATATCAAAAGCTGATTATCAGACAATGTGAGTTAATAACAGATAAGACAACAGCTATACCTTCTATTTAAGCATTAACAATGATTAGGAAATTTGTTGATTGAACATATACTTTAGTAAATATGATGCGAAAATACAAAGTACACGTAACAGAAAAAAAGAAAATCTAATTTTAAAAGCAATGGCTTACACTATTAAATAGCATAAAGCTAGAATGATATAAAACATGATAGTGATTTACCTTGTTGTTCCAATATCAAAACCACTGCATTTATCAAGAACATGAAGGAAAAATCCATAATGTTCCTTTCCTAAAATGTAGAAGCACTGAGATGCCCACTACTTTAATTGGAAAAGTCCTTGTGGTCTATCCAAAGGTTGAGAGAAAAATTGTGTGGAGAGAAAGCAATATGTGGAGTCTCTCAGTAACTCCTGCCATCCTCTAGACACCTCCAGCAACCACACCCTCCTCCCCCCAACTTTTTTCTTTAGATCATCCTGCTGAGTTCTTCTTCTCAATGCTAGGACATGCACATCATACAGTATGTTATAAATTGAGAACATACCAAGTGCACCACAAGCATATCAGTGGCAAGAGTGGATCAGATTGGACTCCATCAATAAGATGGTATTTTTTGTGTAATGGGAATTTCTGTGCACTCTTTTCCCCCTGCCTGATACTAGGAATGGAGGTTTAAAGAACAAAGTCAAAACGACAGCCTAGAGAGGAAACCCGTCTATTTCAAAGTAGAAAGCCTAGACAGACCAGGTCTTTTTCTCAAACCAAAGGGAAGCCCATTGTGGTAAACCTCAATCTTAATTAAGACAATAAAAAGCCAATTGAAACATCTCAATATAAGCATCTGCATGCCAGACTCTCTTAATTGCGGAGTGTTCCTTTAACTGGTTAAATGTATTCTGCCATTAAAAGATGGAATGTTCACAGAAACAATGCCATTTTTTGCTCTCATTTCAGATCAAACCTGGCAGAGATTAGGATAACACAAGTTCCACGGCACATCTAAGCTGAGAGATGAACTGTAGTGTGAAAGTTGTTAAGAATTGTCCTCAATGGGGCCTGTCATTTAATCACAGTGGAGGCAAACTGATGTATTCTATTCAACACCACAGGGGTTATTTTTGTCCCCCTCTTAGTTCAATTTAGCTCACTTTTTGACTTCTCATTAGTCCAGATTAAGCTTAGTTTTGCATTCAGCAGAGATAATTAAAGGCTGGGCTGTGACACAAAACAACATATTTGGTCAAAGAGCCCCTGGCTACAGCAATAAGATCCGTGAGGTGAGGTGATGTGGAGGAGGGAAGGAAGGAGAACTTCAGAGCCCCAAATGTTTTCTTCTTGCAGCTGTGGGAGAGATTTAATGAACAGTCTGTCAGACTGTCTGAAAAAATGGCCACTTGCTCACACTCCTCAAACTGAGCTGTGATCTATGGGATACTGTGCCAACATTACACAAGTTTTGCTGTAGAAACAAAATATAATGATTCTTAAAGGTGCATTCAGTAATTTGGGGCTAATTTAAAAAGTTTTACACATTAACAAATTAACTGTGTTTTTGAGTGATCTGAATGGTGTACACTCACATGAGATGAAGACTGTACTCAAAATAGTTTTCTAAAAAAAAGTGTTTTTGTTATATATGGTGCAGGTCACCACTTTAATGTGTTTCGTCATGTTGAAATGATATGGTTCGATGTGTTTCACTAAACGTCAAAGAAGAAAATCCTTGCACTCATTGGATGCATCCTATGTTGATATGCGTGTCTATGCTTAGTGGCGGGAAGAGCAAAAAGAACACAATGGAACATACTTATTATTGTGCTTTAAAGATTTGATGATGGAGAAAAACTGGAGTAGTGATGCCAATGTTGCTTTTTTGTTGGACAGGTAAGAAATTATTAATTGTTTAGACAAATTTCTAAAATAGTATCAGTGTTTCCCTTGTACTTTTTTAAAATTACGTTTGTAGTCAACATGTGTTTGTAATGGGCTGCTTTCAGACTACAAACGCAACCGGAAAGCATCATGTCATTTTATTTTCTTTGTTATTACAGCTATAGTAAGGGGGCACATCTACCTCTGCCTCTATGAAACGGCATACATCTTCATTTGTTTAGTAGCTTGGCATAGCGATTGTTGTGGATTTTGAGTAAACCATGACATTGGTTTGCTTGGAAACTGTCAGGGTTTGTGCAGGGAAGAGACGAGAGAGTGAGGATCCAAATGCAGAACTTTAATATTAAACAGAAGAGGAAATAACGATCAAGATAGCACAAACTCAACAGCAGTATGTTGGTAAATAACACACTACATAAGATGAAGATAACACAAACTCAACAGCAGCATGCTGGTCAATATCACAAGAATGGCATGACTGAAACAAAAACGAGTTCTTCAAATACAGTATTCATGGACTTGCTCAATTTGATCATCAAAAACAATTCTAATCTTTCCTTTATCATGACATTCTGTATCGCTAGACAATTGAGGTTTATTTCATGCTAAGCAGTTCTCTAATAAAGGTAATAACTGTCTTTAGAAATAATGTTAAACGTAAACATTCTACAAAGATTTATTGATTTATTTTAGATTTTCTCCCCTTTTCTCCCAAATTTGGAATGCCCAATGCACTCTAAGTCCTTGTTGTGGCATAGTGACTTGCCTCAATCTGGGTGGCGAAGGACGAATCTCAGTTGCCTCCGCATCTAAGACGCCAATCTGCACATATTATCACATGGCTTGTTGAGTGTGTTACTGTGGAGACATTAGCACACTGAAACAGCAATGTGATAGATTGTGAGCAGACTTATAAAGCAACAGCTTACATGTGATTGGCTGGGAATTACCCAGCTAATGGTGCGATGATGTATAGCTGCTAATCTTCCCGCTAGAACTATGCTGCGCATACATTGCTGACGCTAGTTAGAGAACTACTAAATGCCCCTATGAAATCCATTGTACAGTATATTTGTTGCTGGTTTTTCTCATTCTTTTCCCCTTTTATTGAATGTAGAAGGCTGTCTTTATCTTTGGCACAGAAATATAGAGCAAAGAAACTTTGAATTTTTGTATTTCAGAATTTGTTATCAGTTTTCATTGTGTGCTGTATGACACACATCTTAAAATTTCATGTTTATATTTGGTCAGATGTATTTTTGTCTTTCTCAGCTGTACATATGTGCTGACCACTTGTTCATTAAACTAATAAAAAAGAGAGTACTGCCAACTGCTCAAAGTGACAATTGGAAAGATCAAGACATGAATTAGAATTATTTATTTCTAATGAATTATTTATTTCTAATGAAACAAACTGTTGATGATTAGTCATTTAGGAACCAGAAAATAAGTTGTAAAATATATTCTTAAACTAGATCATGTATTTCACTATTAAGTCTTGTATGAAAAATTTCCATCAAAATGAATTGAGTAATTTTTAGCTAAAGGTACAAATTTCGAACTAAGCATAATGTGAAGTATTTAATTAAACTTAAATACTTAACATTTAAGTTTAATTTATAATGTAGATTATTTAAAGGTACACAAAAGTACTTTTCCCATTAAAAAAGTGAATATATTACTTTGAAATTTTGAAGCATATGTATAAAATCATGACTACTCACTTGAGATGAGGACTCTAGTCAAATCAGTAACCTTATTAAAGCTGTTTTATTCTTCATGGGGCAGGGGCCCCTCATGGGGGCTCCCATTTTAGAATCACATGACCATCTGAATACTACTCGCTTAATCTCAGTAACTGTTTTGTTATTGGACACTTTTACTCTTGGATTAAATTAATCATAGTTGACTGTGAAAAGTGCATTTTTACAATGGCAGCTATAACTGAAAGCTGTTGATTTTTAATAATGCTGCATCCAGGCCACTAGGTGTCAGTATAAATCCAAGATGACATGATGAAAAAGTTACTGAGTGCACCCTTTAAAGACTACTCAATTTAGTTTAATGGAACTGAAACTGAAATGAGTAATATTGAAAAAATAGACGGATTTTATTATTATTATTATTATTATTATTATTATTATTATTATTATTATTATTATTACAATGAATGTTGAAATTACCCTTACTCTGAATTTACATACAGTAGCTCTCTCATAGACTTCCTCTTCATTCATGTAAAATACCTTTAAGATGCAAGACCAAGTTGTCTGAGACTACCTAGGAAGTACCTTTCTGCACCAATGCTGGTGCTCTGGATTTACTGCTTTATTCTATATTTGATCCACAACAGGCAAATGTCAAATGTAATGTTTTTAGGAGCATGGCCCTTATATTCTGTGTTTAATATGTTTTCTTTCTTTTAGTTTTATTTATATTATAAGAAAGCTGATGGTTAAAGTTGCCCTTAGTATTGTGTCTTTATACCCACAGTATTCGGCATACTCGCAGCTGGATGAACTTGAAGCTCAAGGCCTCAAGTGCGCAATGCAGTGCACACAAGCTATGTCATAAATTTCCACTGTGGACCTTCAACAGACTGCAGGATTCCAAGAATTGTGTGTGCATATTATGTCCTCAATCTCAGATCAGACGATGACAACTCCCATTGACCCTGAAAGCCAATATACAGAATTTGCACTCTACTCCCTTTATCTACCTCATCATAGACACAGGTGCAGTTTTTTTTTTTTAACACTCCCCCCGGACACTCAATGACCCTCAGCTGCACTTCCCCCTTTAAGCTCTTCATAATATATGAGGAAAAGATGTTTACTCATAGGTGGACACATTTTAAGTTGCCTATGGGTATGTTGTGTCCAGCTGCAATAAACTATTGCATTTTGTCATAGATCTTACTCTGAGTACTGACCATATTAATATTATGTAATTATGAGTTAATAATACATCAGATATTTTAAAGCAATGCCTCAGAATAAAACGTAGGTTATATCTTTGTCAACAGACATGCAATCACACCCAAATTATACATTTAGTATATACTTTAGTCAACTATATCTACTTAACTGATAGTATAAGTGTAATTTACACCCCCCCAGGTTTTATGCACTTATTTGTAAAAAAAAAAAAAAAAAAAAAAAATCTATTAAGAAATAAATACTTATTTTTCATTTATTTATTTACTTTTCAATAAAATCTTGAGACGTTTCTTGACAGAAAAAAAAGTGCGCTTTAACCCCACCTTGTGGTCAAATCTGGACATTTCATTTTTAAACTTGAAGCTCAGCACTTTTGAAAGGGTAGCCTACCGTGACACGCCGTTTTCAAAATAAGTAACTAAGTATGCTTTTCTTGGCACGACTATACTTTCTTACATATTATCCTACACATCTCTAGAAAGGGTGTGAATAATAATAATAATAATAATAATAACAATAATAATAATAACAATAAGCCACGTGTTGTTCCCTCAGAACAGTAGGGAGTAGTGGTATTCCCGCTAATACCAGAACGTTTACAAGATGTTGACGACTTGCTTAGTTAACAAGCTGTTCAATAATAAGGCCCATCGCATATGTAATTTATAGCGTAAAATTATGCATTTGCTTTGATGGCTGTACCTCAGCTCATGCTCATGTAGACCTACAACATTCAGTGGCTGATTGTCGTCACACATGGCTCCCAGGATTTTTATTTTTTTTCCACTCTTGACTTCTTGTCTTACAATATTCTTACAAAATACTATTTTACATAGATTGCTTTACAGTTGACCATATTTACAAAAGTAAATATGCATACTATATGTCACTATCCTTTGATCACCAATCAAATCCCCATTAATAGTAATTATTTCCACATAGTTAGGCTACCATTAGTGTATTATAAAAGTCTCCCTTTTGCCAGTTATTTAAAGTCCATTCTTGGTCTAATGAACAGAATAGCATGCTACCATATTACTTACACAATTATTATGATTATGATTATGATTATTATTATTATTTTACATTATGCCAATTTTCTGTCCATGGAATACCTGGATGAACTCTTATAACTCTTAGAACTGCTTATGTCTGAGATTGTAACTGGAACCCACCCCTGAATTCAAAATGCAAAGTAGCCTGGAATGTAACCTGAAAAATGTAGCATACAGCTGTTTAAAATGCTTATGGTCTATTAGTATATAGTTCCCTGGAATACTTGATTCTGATTAGCCTAAATGGAATTATGTACAGTCAGCTGATTATTATCTCAAAATAAACTTTTTTATGATTATGACTGGCTAACTTTAGTTTGTCCTATATTATTCTTTAGTATACCATTTCACATACTGTTTTTTTTTTTTTTTTTTTTTTTTTAAATAGTGGGCAATAAACAGTATTAAATGTACAGACTGTAGAAAGCAATATGCCAGTAATCCATTCCGAACATAGCCTAGTCAATTTTGCATTTCCTGTGTTTAATTGTTTTTTTGTTTTTTTCAGCTGAATTTGGCTGTTGGTTTTTTGGATTTCAATTGTGTTGTGTCAATTGTCCTGTTATATAGTATCTGAGGCTGTCATTAAAAAGATCACTGCAAATCTCCTGAATCATTAAAAAGGTTTTGAAAAATGGGTAATATTTAGAAAAATATGTCAGCTTGTCATAAGCAGTACGTATGCTTTCCTCTTGCATAAGTGAAGCATAATTTTAATTAAAGACTGCATGGTAACCTTGCAGAAAGTCCAAATAATAAAGATCCACCACATCAGGTCTCATATGCAAGCGCTGGTCTTGGACGTGTATATGCAGGGAAATTAAATGTGATTTATTACTGATTATCCCAGCAGGAAACCAATGAGCCAGATCCATTCACAGGAAAGAAAAAATAAAAAAGAAGTAAAAAAAAAGCTTGTCATTTTCTATTTCTCCCATTTAAGACCCTTTGTTACGGAAAGCCGTACATTTGACATTTGTGTAAAGAATGAATGCAGCTCCATCAAACCTGTTGAGAGACTGTTCCAGACAGCTTTAATGGAGCAGTGTGGACTTTCCTGGCAGCAGCTGAGATGGTTTCGACAATCATATTGATCTCAGGAGTCATGAGAGCTTGTCAGGTACTCCAAACCAATGTTAACTGTGTTTTTACACTTAGAACAGTTAGCAGTTTTCTTTAAAGTCCCCTACAGCTCTGGGGATCTAAAAGGCAAAATTCATAACTTATTTCTCATTTACCACACCCAAAAAATAAAAGCAAAAAAAGTTGTATTTTCTTTAACGTAGCTCCTCATTTTGTGAAAGCATTTTTGCATTCGCAAAACATCTCTAGTGTTTAGGTTTATGTTACACAGTGATGTGCAACCATTCAAATGTATAGTGAAATGGAAATAGCATCTGCGCACATTTTTATACAAACGTTGCGAAAGAGCATATGGTTGCCTTTAATTGCAACATGAGAGGGTTTCTACATCAGGAATTTAATGTTTCTGATAAATCCATGAACCACTTATAGAGCGTATGAATTAGATAAGACAACAAAACGAATGAAAGGTTAAGCAGTGGATAATTAATGTTATTTTTGTGCTGAATCATAGTAATTATGCTACCAGAAAAACACACGTTGGTCAACTGTAACTTGAAATACCGAAAAACATTTTGAGGCTATATTTAGATAATTGGGCTCAAGAAGGTCTTTAAGAGTTATTGGGCAATTTCTTTGAGGAAAACACTGAACGTAGTGATTGCAAATGCAAATTTTCTTTGATGACTTGCCACATACCTCTTAAAAGAAAACTCAAAATGTGAATAGCTGGTTTTGTACATAATATAAGACATTTAGCGTGTAACATTTTGCAAGTGCAGTTGACATTTCAGTTGAGAATTTATAAGACCATCAGCAGACAAATCTTTCTAATTATACTGAACTAGCAGAGGATGTATAGTCCTACAGTGCTCAACTGGATCAAATGCGTCAACCATGGCTTGCTGGGTATGCTTTGGCTGAAGGCAGCCTGAGAACCCATTTAATAACAGTGAGGAACAGATTTTTCACCATATGCCAGGTGAGTCTTGCTGAGATACCATCTACCCCTACTATTCTTCTGCCTTCCTTTTGTTTTTCTGCCTGCCTGATCACTTCCTCCCTGCCACTGTACATTACATGTCTCTATTCCGCTTGCGAGCTCACAGTTCTGGAATCACATGTCCGTAATGTATAAGATACAAACAAAGATGAACTTCCAGGAGATTAAGAACATCTAAACATCCTCTCTTGGCTCTTGCCGTGAAACAATATGGAGTTGTTGAGGCCATTAGTGGAGTGATTTAGAGTTCTGGATGAATGGAAAGGTTCTCCCTCGGTTTGCTGGACTTGCGCTCTGTCTCCTTTGCCTTGCTCTATGGATGGAAAGTAACCTCTCTGTATGCACCTTCATGACCTCAGCCTTTCCAAAGTCCACCTAAGCAAAGTATTTCCAAATGACTCACTTTAAAGTTGGCAGCTGTGATCACAGTATAAACTAAATTGTCTTCAAAGAAGCGTGCTCTCCTACGTCTCGTTCTTCCTCATCATATGTTTATTCTTCTTTTGAGATTGAGCAATGAGATTGAAGGCATTGTAGGGTAAATCCACAGAGGTGGTGAATAATAATTTTCTTTTGCCATAGCATCACGTAGATGATTAGAGATGAAGAGAATGGAAACATAAACTGATTGTGAGGTTTTGTTCACTAAAAAGACAGATTCAGTCCAAACATAACTCAATGTCTAATTGATTAATAAACATAGCTAAAAGGATAATAAGATTCAATCTCTTTGTCCCAGGTACTAAAATATTGCCAACCACACACTGTGTTAGTGCAGTAACCACATTTATAATCAAAATATGCAGCGTTTGGTGCTGAGTTTCCTTTCGACACATTCTGATCTATGAATTTCCATGATTTTTTAACAGCTTTTACAGTCACTTGTGATTTCTCGATAAGGATTAAAATAATAATAATAATTTTATCTAGATTGCACTCTATCTAGATTGTGTTATATCTCATTATATATTTCAGAGTAAAGCCCATCTAGGAAAATGTGTATTCACAATTTTTTTTTGGAAGTGTTATTTAGCCTGTAACATGATCAAACCACTCTTGTAGGCAGGGGTGGTCTTGGAAGAGAAATCGGCCTGGGATTATACATAGAAACTGGCAAAATAGTTGTTTTGGGGGGTCGCTGCCCCCTTCGACATATCATGGCACCATTTTGTAGCCCATTCTGCATAACGCGGTGGCTCGTTTCAGCTTTTTGAGGCCCATTCGGCCAGTTTCATGGTCGGCCCATTTCTCCCGATGGCCAGTCTACCCCTGATCGGCCCCAAAGTGCGTCAACCCACCGGAAAAATGCCCGGTATACGAGATTACCAATCCAGCCCTGCTTTTAGGCTATCTTTAGACCATAATGCATTCTTCACATGGTTCAATGATATTCTTTCAAGTACAGTAAGTACCTAAATGCATAATACAGTATGTGTTTCGTCCTGAGTTTACAGAGGTTCTTTTTAACATCTGCAGATGTTGATAGAGATGCTAATACAGAAATTCAGAGACTTATTAGAGAAGAGGATAGACATCATGCATTAAGTGATGGTAACACTCCATTAGCTCACTGTCCTTGCATGAAATACAAGATACAGGACAGCACAGCTTTAGAAGCAAGATGTCGTTTTAAACCTATCAAGAAAATCAGAGCAAGTACTTCCATGATAAGAGGGCAAAATAACATAGTCAGTAAATTACTTTTGGAAAGTTTCTCAAAAGCCTCCATCTTAAGGGAACGCTGAAGGGAAAGACAATAAACAGTACCATAAATTTGACCGTCGTCGTCTCCTTTACATCTGGCTCCTATTATGACTCAGAAGTTTCAGGCAAACCATAAATGTCTGTCCCTCTCAATATTTTTGTGGTGAATTGTTTTCATGTTTCGTTTTCGGGAAAATGCAATTATATTGAATACCAACAGATGGCAGTGTGGCTTAAAGAAAATAATGAAATGCAGACTTGGTTTCACAAAGACTGCAACTCTGTTGCATGTTTCTATGATATACTGGAAATATGTCAAATCAAGTTTGAAAATGCACCAATGTAAGCCCAGGACCTTGCAATCAATTTTCTTTATAGAATGGTCTCCAGGAACATAGGGTGCTTATTCTCAGCATCTGTCAGAGAGGACAGGACATCCGGTCACCAGCAGCAGAACGGTTGCTGCCGTCACCATGAATAAAGCTGTGCAGGAACATAGGCTACACATGGAAAATGTGGGCTGTGGTTTTCTTCTTTTATTGGCAAACACTGCCTTAGTTGGGGATAAAAAAAATGGAAAAATGTTAACTGTTTCAAACATATGTTCATGGCAGGAGCAGCACGTTCGAATGGACAACAACCAACATGCCAGCCAAACATTGGGTACAAATGGGCAAAAGGCACCCCTTAATTAAATTTTGCTATTTTATGGTCACAAAATGTATCAAGGTAAACACTTTTATTTTTTATTTTTATTGAATATTGATGGAGTAACAGTAATTTGGGTGAAAGGAAATAATAACAGAAGGCTGTTTCATCCCCTAGGGAGTTTAAAGTGATATCATGTAGATAACTGGGCAATAGTTATGACACAATTTGTCAACTATGCAAATCATTTTGAGAAAACAATATGCTTTTTTGAGTAACAAATTAAGATGATTACTACCTTAGAAAAAGTCGACAATTTCCTGTTAATTTCAAACACATTTCACATTTTATTACAACTCAAGTACTGTATTCTATAAACAAGCTAATCTCAATTTTGATTGGATGAGTCAATGTGAACCCACTTTTGAACATTTTTCATAACATATCTACTCCCCCCACTTAAGAAAAACAATGTTTAATAGGGGACTTTAACCCCTTCAACAGGGGGGCATTTTACCCCAAATAATATTATTTTACTTATTGGACAGTTATTGAGAAATGTTTGATTTAATAACCTTAAACAAAAATTAAATTGAAAAATAAGTATGTTATATAAACATATATATATATATATATATATATATATATATATATATATATATATATATATATATATATATATGTGTGTGTGTGTGTGTGTGTGTGTGTGTGTGTTTAGGAGAGTGCTGTGGTAGTTTTTGTTGCTATTTACTGTTTTGAGAGAAAATACAATTATTGGAGCCCATTACCCCGCAGAACCTTTAGCCCCATTATACCCTACAATTATCAGGGTAACACTTTACAATAAAGTTCCATTCTTTAACATTAACGAATGCATTAGGTATCACAAACAATTAGCTATATATTTTTAAAGCATTTGTTAATCCTTGTTACTGTTATTTAATAAAATACAATTCAGTTCATTATTAGATGATTTTAGCTCATAGTGCATTACTATTGTTAACAAATACAACTATTGTTTTTAAAAATGTATTTCTTTATTTTGAAATTAACATTAACAATATTTAAAAACTGGAAAGTATTGTTCATTGTAAGTTCATGTTAAATAGTGTTAATTAATGTAATCAAATGAAACCTTATTGCAAAGTGTTACTATTATCAAGTATTTCTTCCCATATTCAAGCTGTATCAAAGCTATTTAGATGTAAAAAAAAACGTGAAAATATGTCAGTCTGGCTAAATAATCACAAAAATTTTATGTAGATTGTGTGTCATGCTTAATTCTAATCTCCATCAATTTTAAAAGGCTTCTGCTGGTGACAGCAATCGAGCAATTTGAGTTTCTTGCCCAATAAAATTATTCAGTTGCATAAGACAATATTGCTCAATCATTGTATAGAGGGAGGTGTGGGAAGCTGTTCATTTTGTAGAATAGGGAAAAGACCATGTCATTTCTGGAAACACTCAAAGAGTTCCTTGCATTGTTCAAGAAGCACCGTTCCCTTCTTCAGTTAAACAGTACACATTTAATCATAGTTATATGCAAGTACTGCAAACCCAGGAAGAATAGCATAATGTTCATGGTAATACTGTACTAATACAAAATTACTGTTCTATTAATATATAGTATAATATACTAGATATTTTCCAAAAAGCCTATTTGCACTTGATCGGCTGTGCGATGACATTGTACAATGTCAGCATGCTGATGAGTGTCAAACCCTCTTAATAATGGACTGCTAGCCAGACATGGGAAGATTTTGCCTTAGTCAGGACTCTGGAGTACACCCTAACATCTGTAGTTCTACCTCTGGTGCACCCATACAATACAACAATATATTTATAATAAGCAATCAGAAGCTAGGATCTGTGTCAGTCCATATAATTATGTAAATGTAAACTTGACAATAAAATTTAAGAGGATATTTAGTTAGTACTAATGATATTGTAATATTGATTATTATGCGAGACCGTGGGTAGAAAATAAATATTTTATAAAAGTTTAGCAGAGATAAAGTTTGAGACAGGTGAAGCTTTGTTAGGTCAACCTTAAAAAATTCATAAAAAATTCAAATTCAAAAATTAAAAAAATTCATTGCTAATTTTTTTTGTAGTTTTCTGGCAAAGACAGATGCATTAAAACATAATAGACCTACAACGTTTACTATAATCGTTTTTATTTGAAAACAGCAATTTGTAATTTTTCAGCTTTGCTGTGATTCATTGTCAAAACTGAGGTTGTACATATTATTGATTTTTCACTGAACATCACAAAGTTACCCTTTTTATTTTTATTATTTTTAATTATGTTTCTCTTTCATTTATTTTTAAACATTTTTTTGTTTATTTCAATACAATGATTTGTGCTTTTGATACCTTAGGATTTAAAGACATGTTAATACAGTTAAGTGAATAGCAGTTACTATTGACAAAAATGTCAGAGTAAATTACATATATCATATACACACAATACAAAATACAGATATACACACAAGAGTGCACTGGCTCTATACTCCAGTTTAGTTAGGTTGCTTCAACTTTTTCCAAATTTGAAAAAAACAAAAAACAAATATATATATATATATATATATATATATATATATATATATATCCAATCCCAGTTCCTAAAGTGATATCATTTGGGATTATTTGCAAAGGTTTGGAAACATAAGGTGCATTTTAGGAGTTCTCAGTATTGGAGTTTATGTATGTACAATTATAAAAGTGTTTGTGGACTGATGATTTTGCCCATGACAAACTCCTTCAATGTTTGCATTTAATATTTACATCTTTTGGAATGTACCCCATACGAATGAACAGGTCATGTACTTCAAGCAACATAATTCACAGAAGATCAAAATACCATTCACATCTACCTCAGAAAACTCTGGAAGAAATGCAGAAGTGCGAAAGTCGATTCTCTTAATGCTTAACATTTCTACATGTAAAATGTGAACAGTGAAATCACAACTAGTGTAGCCTACCTGCCAATAGTAAAGCGAAGGGTACAAGCATTTAGAACCAACTACCATACTGTATGTGGGTGTCAATCTTAAACATGTGCAGATATATTGTTTTTCTATATACTAGATATACAGTATAAACATTGCTTAAATTATATTGAATTCTTAGTAAAAGTGAGTTTACTGAGAAGTATATGCACACATACTTCTAATATATAAAGCCATATTACATGTACATAATCTTTAATCTATGTAATAGCTAGACCCATGCTTTACATAGAAAAGGCATCCACCACATTAAGAAAAATTTACAATTTATGAAACATGATACAATAAATAGTATTATAGAATTACTGCTGTACATGAAAGCCATTTAATTTCATTCGTATAAAAATATGTTTTAGTGCAACCTTACATGTATTGATACTTCACATCGTTCAGACTTATGTGTCCAAAAAGATGGTAAATTGCATTTATTACAAAGCGGATACACAAAACTTGATTTATTTACATGTCTTCTTGTTTAATGCTTATAAGTTTATAAGCAAAAAGTAAAGAAAAGGCACACACACATCTGTACATTTAAAAGTACCAGACAAAGTTCATAAGCAATTTTGGTCAGGCTCATACTGTATATAAGTTAACATATATGTATATTCTTTGAAACATTAAATAAGAAAGTAATTATTGTAGAGATAGCAAACCATGGTATAAAAGGCATGCTATACATGTACATTGAAACCACTGAATATTGAATCAGTTCACTTGTTTATAGACTGAATTTATATATGTGTGTGTGTGTGCGTGCATCAGTGTATGTGTAAATATAAAATGTGTGAGCATAGTTTACCACTCTCCCTTTGACATTGTTCACCTGTTGTTTATAGTGTCTTTTAAATCCTTGCCTTTCTTTATGGTCGTTGGCCTCTCTCCATGGCCCTGTTTGCCAGACGCTTTCTCTGCCGCCTCTGTATTGTAGAGAGCAGGATGGCTTGCTGTGGGAGTCTTTGATGTGGCAGACGTACAGCTCTCTGCCCTGGAGTGTAAAGGGTGAGTGATCTCAGAGCTGCAATAGTGCTGAGCTCTGGTTGGTGTACTCTCTTGCTGAGCCTTGGGTGAATGAGATAATGTGTGCTGATGGAAAGGATCGATTGGAGCCAATGATTTTTCAGGAGTTTCCTCCGAGGCAATACAAAGAGAGGCAATTGCCTTAGTGCATGTTTGAATGCACTCTTCTTGCTTGCTCTCCTTGTTAGACATGTCTGCGCTGTCCTCTCTTGACTTTTGTGAGTAAGGTGATGGAGCCTTGGGGGACACAGACTTCTCTTGTGATTGGGGTGAGTCTTCTGGGATTCTGCTACTACCCCATCTGCCCTCGGAAAGGTGGAAAGACACCTCACTGGTGCTGGACTCTTCTGAGGTGCTCTTTTGCAGGAGAAGGCGGGTGGGGTGGGCAAGGCCTGTGACAGAAGTGGGCACAGAATGGACCATCTGGATGCCACCAATGGGTATCATGGAGAATGGTGTAGAATGGTGGATTTGTTGCTGGGAGTGCAGGGGAAGGTGGCTGAATAATCCCTGGTGTATGCTTGGGGCATCTGTGTTTCGAGCATCCCCTTGGAGATGAGGTGTCTTTCTCTGGTCCTAAAGAGTTGAAAGACATAATTAGGTTACATAGACACCAAAAATCATATTTCCAAGAAATACCAGGAAAATCACTATACGTCAAAACCCCTAATGAAGCTAAATTCATGTTTTGTGACAAGATTGACAATCTAGGAGAAAGAAAGAAACTCTTTGGCTCTCAGATGTGTAGCTATTACCTTCATACATGATTAATTGTGATACTTGTAAATTATTCTGCTTATCTGGGACCATTTTCACAGTTATTTAACCTGGACCTCTTGGAAAATATGGGAAATTTATAAAGACAACAAAGATCAAAAACAGTTTCCAGTGAAAAGGGACCAGCTTACAAAACAGACATTGCTCATTTATATTTGATAGTAATAAGCCAGGTATTACTGAAATTAATTTACTATACTGCAGAAGCACTGTTTGGGTACTGCATTTTCCATTTTCTCAAGGGGGGTTCTTAATCAACTAGTATATAAATTGAAATGTTCCATACTATAGTATGATGGGCAAGAGGAAGAAATGTAGAACACTATAAAAATGTAATACTGTAGTCACACATTGTTAGTTAGGCCCTATATGATATGTTAACTGGCTACTACAGTAATTTTACTTGTCCAAACATTTACAAATTGTCTTTAAATTGTATATGTTATCATTAGGAATCTAAAGTAGATGCTACTCCTGTGGCTTGTTAATATTATTATTTTTCCATTTAACAGCTACACTGTAAACAATTCTAATGGTAAAAGACTGTAAAAATTCTACAGTAAAAAAACATAAATTGGTTAAAGAGTAGTTACCATAAAATGTTAATATATTTAAAAAGACAATAGAAGTAGTTTTATGGCAAAATGTTGTAAAAATGTCATTTTTAGATGTAAAAAGTACGATTTCCCCATATAATTAATGGTTAAAATTGATATAATGTTTAACGAGAATATTTTACGGTAAACTATTGTTAAATTATGGTAAAAAAAAAAAAAACAGTAATCGGGCGCTCCCAGAATTCCCTGCGTGACCCATTACATTTAATTATATTTTATGTGAATAGTTATGTTTCTTCTTATTTTAAATATCAGTTATGTACCTCTGTTGATGAACTTCATGTCATCATGTGCCCTTCTGTAATTACAACAGTGATTAACAATACATTATAAAGTGAAAAGAAGATTTTTACAGTTTCGGAGAGCAAATATATTAACATTAATCATTTAATAATATAAACGACGGTAATGCAGCTTAAAATATAGCATAAAAAACAATAGTTTTAAACTGTAAAATTTACAGGTTGTTCTGTAAAGTTGTTTGCATTTTTACAGAATTATTCAGGCAAGCACAACTGCCAGTTTTTTATTTTGTAAAAACAACGGGATTGTTTTTACAGTGTATAATTATTATTATTTTTTAATCTACAAGATAGAATACAAGATGGCACCGTGGATGGCAGCCTCGGTGTGGAGCTCTCCAATTCTTTTGTTGTTTTTTTTGTTTGTCCTGTGTTTAGTAATTTTTTTCCAATCAGTTACCAGGGACGAACTGCTGAACATTCATCAGCACATACCAGACAATCCATTCCTCTGTGTGGTTTTCGAACAGCGCTACAGAGTATTCATCTAGCGAATCTCTGCTGTCTTCCTAACAAAACGGACAAATTACATCTCCTCACCCATACAAACAAGGACTTTTCAAACTCTGCTTCCTTGTGCTTCACAGAAACCATTCTGGACAACGCGTTACTTCTTCCGGGCTATCAGCTGTTCAGAACAGATCGCACTGCGGAGTTAACGGGGAAATTGAGATGCGGTGGAACATGCTTTTACATCAATGAAAGTTGGTGTACAGATGTAACAACGTTAAAGAAGATGTGCTGTCCTAATTTGTAAGTGCTCTTTATCAACTGTAATCCTTTCTTCTCGCTGAAGGAGTTTTCCTCGTTTATTCTGGTGAGTGTTTATGTTCCTCCACACATGTGCTGTAAATGTAGTGCTGCAACAACTGGCTAATCAGATCACAGACATGGAGAAACAACACCTGGACTCACTTATTCTCAGCAATTTTAACAAAGCCAACCTCACACATGAACTGCCAAAATACAGTTAGCACATTACATGCCCCACTAGAGACAGAAATACATTGGATCATTGCTACACAACAATAAAGGATGCATATCGCTCCGTCCCTAGAGCAGCTTTGGGACTCTCTGATCACTGTCTGGTTCATCTTCTTCTGAACTACAGGCAGAAACTAAAGTCAGCTAAACCTGTAGTAAAAACATTAAAGACATGGACCAATGAAGCAGAGCTAGAACTATAAGCCTGATTTGACAGCACTGATTGGAGTGTATTTGAGGCTGCAGACATCAATCTGGACGAGCTCACAGATACTGTGACATAATATATCAGTTTCTATGAGGACATGTGTATTCCTACTAAGACTTATTTAACATATAACAATGACAAACCATGGTTTTACAGCAAAACTCGCAGCTTCGTTAGGTCAAAGAGGATGCTTACAGAAGTGGGGATACAATCTTGTACAATCAGGCCAGGAACACACTAAATAAGGAAATCAGAGTGGTTAAAAGAAGCTAATCTGATAAGCTGAAAAACAAGTTTTCAGCTAAAGACCCTGCACCAGTGTGGAGAGGCCTGAAAGACTTAACTAATTTCAAGACACCATCCCCCAACACTGTAGGGAACCAACAACTTGCTGACAACTTTTTACAGTAGAGTAGTGTTTTACAGTAGATTTGAAAGGTCCAGTCTCACACCCCACACCCAATCCGATTAATAATGATCAAAGAAATTTGAACTTTCCATGCACCATGGCAACAGTACGCCAAAATGTATGAAGTGAGTATGGTCACTTTTTCATAAAAGGTCAAAAATCTTGAACGGAAAGAGATAACATCATCAAATTTAAAATAATGATGTAGGAGGACAAAAGAAAAAAAAAATCCCACCTAAGCCTCTTGGTGGCGCTGTAACAGTCAGGAATGTAAAAAATACTATGTCTCTGTGCTTCCTAACCTGATGTTTTTGAAAATTAAGATACTTTATCATTATTTTAGGTGCTAACAGACTGTCTAATTAATACGTAATGTCTGTTACATATGTACTTATAGGACCTCAAAGGCTTGAACCCTGTTAATTGCTGCTTGCAACTATATTTTATGTATTTATTTGTTTATTTGTCAGTTTTTGACACTTTTGGACATGCTTTATAAGTTAGCTAAATTTAAGTAGATTTGTTAGTTTTTGTCGATCTACACTGAAAAAAAATATTTGTCGCCTCATCAACCAAAACTTATAAAATAAATGGCTTATACACAGAAACTTAGTTTGCATTAATGTGTACAACATAAAATATTGATTATTACACCCCATCTATACTGGGAGCGTCCGTTAATAGGCCCACACGCCACTCGCATTCGGTGTAGACAGCGTGAGATTAACTTCAAAGAATAATTGTGAGCTGCTTGATATCCTTTGGCCTAAAAATCCATAAATTTATGATTTAAAGTACTACTAACTCAAACAAGTACAGAACTGAGGTTGTGGGGAATACCTATAAACCCTTGCCCCAGAGCAAAACCTGGAACTTTGTAATGATTTTACAATTAAGAAGACAAAAATCACTAAGTTCATTTATTCTACTTCTTTAAAATAGCTTCCTTCACATGCTGGATTCCACTAATTACTACTATTATTATTTGTAGCAGAGTTTTAGAAATGTGAAAAATATTTGAAAAATGACTGAAGCGATCATGATTGAATATCTTATAAGGCAAAGATAATAACTTACCATCTCTAATTCTAGATGGCTTTTGGTCTTTTGGCTTAATGACCTCAACTCTGCATGTGGACTAGGGCTGGGTGCCCATGAGCCACTTTGATAAGGGAGACCCCTCCTGGGGGACACAGGTCTGATCATCCCCCTGTGGCGGCATCTGGGAGAGAGTCTACCTGAGAGATCCCTTCCTGGGGAAGTTGGCCGTCCTGTCTGGGAGATAGGGGAGAGATGCCCCCTTGGAGAATGGTCCCTCCTCTGTGAAAGATCCCTTCTATAAACATCCCGCCTAGGGGAGATATGCCTAAGGGGAGACAATTCTCTCCTCTGTGACAAGCGACCACGTGGGGAGACGTCCCTACGAGGGGAAAGGTACCTCCTTGAAGAAGGTGAACTTTCTCTGAGAGGGGAGGAATCACAGCCAGGTGAAGACAAATGGGAGGGGGAAAAGTCAAAGGAGGATGAGCTGTGTTCTGGAGAGAGAGCAAGGTCTTCATCCAGTCTGTTTTTGTGATCTTCACCCAGAGCCCCTTGAAGGAGTTTCTGGTATTTTGCCATTTGGGCATCTCCAGCTTTCTCACTGGGTGCCATCAGTTGGGTGATCTGAATACTGGGCAAGCTAGTGAAATAAGTGGAAAGAGGCTGCTTACAGGGAGGGCCAAGATGCTCTGGGATGGATTCTTGTGAAGCAGCCACTGCAGTGATTGAGAATGATGGGATGGCACATGGCTGTGGGCTTGTGCTTCGAGACTGTGTCTTTGGTGTTGAATCACCGTCATACTCATCATCATCATCTTCATCTTCATCAACGTCATCACCATCCTCCTCAGCTCCCTCTGAGTCATCAGCATCAGAGAACTGGTGCTCTGCCATTATCTCTGACATCCCAATAATTTCTGATGCTCTGTGTGCTTCCTCAGTGGTGTCTGGGGAAAAAAAAGTCACATTTTCTTAACTAACTCAAATCAATGGTGATTTGAGGTGTCTTGATAATAAATTGGACAGTTGGTCTTTTATTCTTTAAAAATGTATTAATTTAATTTGACCCAGAAAGGTTACTGGGTTTCTTTGCCTCTCTCTGACAATAGGTGTGATGTTAAAGTCTTTATTGTGGGGTTTAATTTGGTTATTTGTTGTAAAACTGGCAGTAGCAGGACTGGTGTTTTTAATTAGACTAAAAGTCCTGTGCTAGTGCTACTTCCAAATGCCAACATTTTTTGCAATATATTGCTTCTATCAAAAAATGTGCCCAGAATCTAAATCATACCTTGTTCTTCTGCATCTCCCTCATCCACAGATGTCACTAACACTCCAAGCTCTAAGCACTTTTTCATGTGAGCTTTTGACTTCATGTGTTTGGTAAGGTTTCCTGAAAACATATTAAAAGGGTTTGAACTGCTTGAACTGGTTATGGGAAATGAGATTTCTAACCCTCAATGCATTCAAAATACCTAGCATAGAGATCTTCCATTGATCAATTTGATACATACAAACAAAAGTTCTACTAATCATGTTTTTATTCAAGCTGTCAAATTTGCTTTTTCAACATGCTATGTGGATATCTGCATGTGTGTTTATTGGAAATGAAAGAGAAAACCCACCCTTTGTTTTAAAAGCAAAGTTGCAGAACTTGCAAACATATGGCCTGACATCTGTGTGTGTGCGAATATGTTTCTTCAGCATGCTTGGCTTTTTACAGCGGATCCCACACTCCTCACAGATGTACTTTCCCCGGCCTCGACCACGCACATAAACATAGTCCTCATTGGATTTGTACCTGACATGAAAACAAGGCAATACTTAACATTACTGGAGGGTATCAAGTATATCAGTGAATGTTGATTAAAAATTAATACATTAAAAAGCTCACATTATACACTGGCGGCCAAAGGTTTGGACTAATGTACAGATTTTGCTCTTATGGAAAGAAACTGGTACTTTTATTCACCAAAGTGGCATTCAACTGGTTACAATGTATAGTCAGGACATTAATAACGAGAAACAATACTATTACAATTTGAAAAAATGTTCAGAACTTTTTAAACTACTTCAAAGAGTTCTCATCAAGAAATCCTACACATGCAGCAATGACAGCTTTGCAGATCCTTGGCATTCAGTTTGTCCAGATACTCAGGTGACATTTCACCCCATGCTTCCTGTAGCAATTGCCATAGATGTGGCTGTCTTATCGGGCAATTCTCACGCACCTTACAGTCATGTTAATACTAGACAGTAGATGAAAATTATAAATAATACTTACATTTTCTATAATTTAACTGAGCTAAATCCAAATCCTTACGAGAAGTCAACAGTCAATAACAAGGAAATTTTAAATTGTCACTTCATATCAACCATTAAAATAATACAATTTTAATGGCTTTGCAATATTAACATCATAAAGTATGTACATAAAGTATGTTACCATACACAATACTCAGTTTGATATAATATGTAACAGGGGTCCCTGCACCATCTTTCTCTACCCACCAAGGGGTCCTTGCCCTGAAAATGGTTGAAAACCCCTGGTATAATCAATATTTAATTTACACATACACATTCAAACTGTTTGAGGAAAGCTCATTAGGACATCATTACATTTATTTGTATGTTGATAGATGTTGGATTCCTCAACTCCTAATATTTTTTTCCCAGTAGAATTACAATTTAACTGGAGTTCATAAGGAGGGAGCCATCTCATATCAAAAGCATTCAGTTAGTTGTCATAAGCACACATCTTCACATACCCTCCTTCAAAGATTTTGATGCGAGTGGGTTCAGCCTGCTTTGAAGAAGCTTCTTTCTCTCCATGGTCTTCTTTTCCCCTGTCTCTCGAACAGATTCCCTTAATTTTCTTCCCAAACTTTCCAACCTCCAGCTGTATAAGCGCTGGCTTCAACTGGAAATGTAAATAGAAGACAGACTGAATTATGAACTCTAAAAATGTGAGCATAAAACACAAGTTGGTCTGTGGATTGTCTTGTCATTGTCACTCATATTTAACCTTAATGTGAGAAATGTAAAAAAGCACAGGCAGTGTACAATAGTCTGTTTTCCACTCTGTGTGATAAGTGGGGGATGGGAAAATCTATGGAAATGTACACCTCATCTCTCTGATTATTGTTTAAACTCAAAAACAGTTTATTGAGTTAGTTTGTGATATTTTAAAGATCTTTGAAATTGGGTTTAGTTGGGCTGAAATAACATGGGTGAGTTCAGTATAAAGTATAGTGCATTATACTGCAAGTTTTCAAGTTGTAAATACAATTTTACAAGTTGTAAAAACTTGCAATATCATTCTATTTAATCTAAAATTATTATACATTCTGCATATGTCCTGAATTGACAATATGAGCATACAGTAAGTTGATGTAATGGAATGTATTTGGCAATTTTTTAAATATTTTTCTTTTGAATGTGATGTTGTAAACTATTCTTATATATTTTTAAAAGCTACTACCTGCTCAAACTTCTGTTTCCACTGCAGGGATGAAACAAGTTTTCCAGTGCCTGGTTGATACATAGAAGCCATTGTATACATCTCTGTATTCTTCTTCTGTTTGGAACGAAGAAGTGCCATGGTCGCCTTGGTGCTGAGGTTGAGTGGGTTGGGGTTATAAGAGCTGACACACCAAGAACCATACACAGAGGTTAAAGGAGTTGTCTGTGCGTAATTTGGCTTAGTATAATTTAGGAAGCACCAGCTGACACTGGTTGGCGTGCAAAGACTTGGAAATTGAAAAAATTGATGGACATCTGCCAGGTCAGTGAGCAAAAGAGTGCTACCCAAAACTCCACCACCCTGATTGGCAGCTAGTTTTGTCAGCATGTTTACAGGAAACTTAGTCTGATTGGATTCTTCTTGTGTGTCACTTGAGATCACTGACTGTGGGCTTGAGCTTGCCTCTGGGGTTGACTCATCTATATCAAGCTCTTCTGGGGAATCTGCTCTATTAGTCACATTTGTAATTATTTGCAAAGGTGGGATGAAGCTGTCTTTTGGTGGCACATCAGGTAAATAAGGAGAATACCCAAGAAGTTTAGAGGATAAAAAATCAGTAGGCGGAGACAAGGACATTCTCTCTTGTTCATCTACAGAGCATCCTCTCTTTGAAAATTCAGGTTTGTGGGATATGTCATCATCTTTTGATGCATTGGAATTGCTCAGCTCAACTGCACTAAGCTCTTCCACTATCTGGCCATACATCTTTTCCTCCTTGACCCGTTTTTGTTGTTTGGTTTCAATAAAGAGCTCAAGACTGCTGGCTGGTGACAACATTCTCTTACTCCCCCCAATACTAGAGGAAGCATCTGTAGAAGAGATAGTTCCTGATGTCAAAGACAGAGGAATTCCAGTATTAAGGGTCCCATGTAAATATTCAGGAACTTTCCATATTGGAAAATGTAAGGACCCTCCTGAATATCCCAACATTTTGGTTAAATTAGTCCCTACTTGGTGCTTTGATGCAGTGCTTGTTAGTGAAGCTGTAGAAGCATTGTCTGAGCATATAACTCTGATAGACGTTGTACTCTGAGCATGAGTAACAAGGATTTGTGAAACACTTGTATACATAACACTTCCATAAGATGGCACATTTGTCTGGATCCTGACTGGGACCAGCATTTCAGGGAGTGCTGGCTGTGGACCTGCATTTTGAGTAGCAAAGACAGGCTGGAGTTGTTGTAAGAAGTTTGTAGAAAGCACTTTGGATGACAAGACCCCAAGCTGCTGTGGGGAGGTTCTTAAGGGATATGGATTGTTATGACTTGCCCCATCGGTTTTTGAGTCTGTTTGCACCTGAATCTGATAAGGAGGTTGATGTGGTTTATGTAACATGGGCTGCAGATTTGGCTGTTTGATATGTTGTTTCTGTAACTGATGTGTCTGGAAAGCCAAAGGGTGCTTGTGTCTTTGTGTTGATTCAGGATGCCAGAGCATAGATTGAAATGGCAAGAAGGGTGAGGATGTCAGGGTGTTTTGCAGTGAAGAATGCTGAATTATGTCCTGGCTCATGTGCTCATGCATTGAATGTTCACTATCAGATGAAAGCTGTGCAGGCAAACGAGAAGTTTTCTGGAAATTATCCTCTGATAGGCTGTCCTCACTGATGCTCTGTTGCAACAAGTGATGTGATCCAAGAACTGGCTGTGCTCTTCTGGGTCTTGCTGGGTCACTGGTTACACAATAGGATGTAGCAGCTTGGGAATTGTGGTCAGAATGCTCTTGTTTTATATTTAACTCTAAGTTTGTTTCTTGAACCACTATTTCAGGATAGACACTGAGGGAGGCCTGTCTAACAAGGTAGCCCCTTCTACGCTCCTTCATAGCTGAAGCACTTGCATATACTTCTCCTTGTCTTGAACCAGTTGAAAGACTTCCATAGTCAAATGACTTACTACGGATTTCTGGTACTTCAGTGGGTAAAGCACAGGGTGCCTGCTCTGATGAGGAGCGTCGCATTTCTCTTTGATGATGGCCTGGTATAGACAAAGAATGGCCACTGCCTGGAACAGTTAAGAACTCAGACTGCTTACCAAAGTCGTCTTGCTTAGTTGGGGACATAGATTTTATGCTTTCCTCCCTGTCAAATGACATTGAGAAACTTGAGCTATGAGATAAGTTACTTTCTTGACTAGGGCTTCTTGAAAGGCTAGTGCAAGTCGACTCAAAGCTTGACTCCCCAGAAGAGTGCTCCATATCTGCAAGACGCAGGCGTTTCTTCTTTGGGGGCAGCTTCTCTGCAGGAAGCTGGGACAATGTTTCACTCCTTTGTGGCCACTGAAATTCCTCAACATGCTTCTCTGGTTCTTTCACTTGTACCTCAGTTTCTTTTTCTGGTTTGTCAGGCTCTTCTGTAACTCTTATTTCAGGTACTTGAATGTTGGGTTGTCGTACAAGTTTGTGGGGCATATGATACAAAAAGTTAGAAGAGAAAGACCCATGTTCATTGTCACCCTGCTGCTGATGTTCCATGCTTTCTGATCTATGATGAGAATCGGGGATATGCACCTCATCAATGATTTCTGTGTCTGATTGCTCAGAATGATGGCAAGCAGGCTTATCTGGCTGATAAAATGGATGTTCAATTGATTCAGTCTTCTCAAATGAGTTTGGCCTGCTAAGCGAATTAGTATGTTGAATAACAGATATTACATTACCAGCAGTCTTTGTGTCTGAATCTTGAACCAGTACCACATCTTCTGGAGTCATACATGGGCCTCTATCAAAACTGTCTGATGGGCTATGTGCTCTAAACATAGATCCTTTATTAGCAGGAGAAGCCTTTGAAGAATCTTGACTTCCTTGTCTTTGTTCATAATCCCCTGCGATTTCAATAGAACCACCCTGACTGCCATCATCTTGTTCAAGGCAATCTTCCTCTTCACCAACACTCTTTTTCAGGCGTCGTTTTCTTGTTGCAAACTCTTTTGTACCACCTTTGAACTCTGGCAACACAGCACCTCTCTCCCCCATTTTAAAACTTGAGTTTGGGCCGGTGATCTTTCCATAGTTCTCTGATTCTCCATGCCCTTCTTGGGCAGAGTGTTCAAAAGCACCCTGCCTCTGTAACCTCTTCAGACCTGCTGTGTAAAAAACATCATCTTGGGTCATCATCTCGTCAAATGAGTGACTCCCTTTAAGACTAGGTGGGACATTGAGGTTGGTAGGGGAAGATGTTGGCATTGAATTGCTCCTTATAAGTGGCCCTGAATCAGAGGGTGCGTCCAGAAGACCTGCATTGGTTTGGCAAGAGCCAGAATGATACTGCTTTGGGTCACAGCCAGCAACTAACTGTGATTCTGCACAATCACTTTGATAAAATACACGGCCCTCTGATATCTTTCCCATAGCCAACTCCTGCATGACACTAGACTTGTTGATATTGATATTAGTGTCTTGATTGGCAAAAGTTGCCATCTTAACTGTAACTGATTGTCTACTTCTGGAATTGGTTCTGTGGTACCAAGTTCTTCCAAACATTATCTCTTCATATGATTTTGCATTGGTGTTAGGTGGACTTATCTGCTGTTCAGCACTCTCGGAGCGGGAAAAGTAACCAGAATCAGTGCTGCCTTTGCTGTGGGGGCTCAAGAGATTTTGAGACTGCTCTGAATCCTGGTCCTTTTTCTCAGTGAGTCTTAAGGCAAGTCTCTGTTTAACTGTATGTGACTCATCTCCTCTGTCCATCTGTCCACCAATAAATGAACCTTTAATTTCTGTGAACTGGGGACACTCTGTGGCTGTTGATGGTACCCCTTGTTTTGGAACAATTAGTATAGGCACTTTCATAGATGCCACAGACAGTTCTTCTGCTGGATCTGCATATGCTGGTCCCCTTTCCATTGGTCTCTTGTCAGACTCAAATGAAATTTGTGGGCTATGTTTTTCAGGGAACATGGCACCTTCTGCAGTTTCTTCATCAGTGTCAGTGCTTTGTTCACCATCAGAGTGTGCCTCTGCTTCCCCAACTGAAGATGCTTGATCAGTGTCTGTGCGAGTTGTTATCTCAGAGAATGGAACTAGTCCTGCTTTTATAGCATGGGCATGAGATTTTCTATGTTTATACAAATTGCTCTTGGTTTTGAATGAGAAGCCACAGGGAACACAAGGATAGGGACGCTCCCCTGTGTGGGACCGGATGTGTTTTTTAAGCACACTGGGTTTAGCACATGCCCTGCCACAGTAGTGGCATATGTACTTTCCTGGCTTCTTGGGTTTTTGTTCCTTCTTATGACCTTCATCTGGCTGCTCAGGTCCAGATTGGGGAAACTGTCCAAAAGCAGCTGGAGATTTCTGACGAGGAAAGACTCCATGTGAGTGGGAGTGTACAGAAAACATATCATCTGGTGGAAGAGATGGTAGTTGACCAGAGAATGACCAGGCATGGCTCTCTAAACCAGGCTGTGGCTTTGTACCACCTAGGAAAGGCTCCTGTGGGTAAGAATGTGGCAACTGGTAAGAGTAAGGCAGAGAGTAGACCTGTTGAAACTGACTTTCTTGCGATGACTGTGGAGATGACAGTAGCTTTCCAGAGCTAAACTTGTGAGTTGAACTAGCAAGGCTTGTCCCACTTGTAAGACTTTGCTCACGATGTGAGTGTCTTTTAACATCTGGATCAGCAAAAGTACTTCTTTTTGTTGTTGCAGAGGGTTCAGAGACCCATTTTCTTTGTAAGAGGTTCTTTTCCCGTGGCTCCTTGGTGTATTTTTGACCAACCGTTGTGCCATGTGGCTCCATTTTTTTCTCAGTACTTCAATGGGGTTTCTTAAGATGGTGTTTACTTAAATGCAATTATGTAAGATGTCATGTCAGATGAGTTACTAAAGTGACTACTAAACAAAATGTCCATCTACTTCCATTTTTTAAGTGTTGTTCCTCCTTAATGTATAAAATATGACCTTCTTTGACAATCAGGCCAATATCCTTCCATCACTCAACATTTCAGTATATAACAGTCCATTCACTTTTTTTTTATCCAGTCTTGTTACTTGTCCTCCTAATCTTCAATGTCTATAAGGGAGAAAAAAAATACAATATATTGGTTACAGTTTGAACATTGCCTTTCAAACAAAGAATACTTTTCCATATTTATTTAAGAATAAAATACTTGTTTAACACTCTCTACCTTTAGAAAGATTATGTCTAATAAGGCTGGGGAAAATACTCAGCTGTCTAAAAAATGTATGACAGTTGATCATGTGACATTGTTGCTCATCATACCTCAATTACAGCTTGTTTTCTTATCCTATTTCTTAATTTTTTATATGTAGGCAGCTGCACATATCTGTGTACTTCTTGCCTAGCAAGTGTGTCAAAACTTTTCAATGAACTGATGCAGAGGAGCTACCACATCCCTCTGCTAATGAGTCATCATTAACAACCCTTGCCCACTCGTTTCATAAAAAGAAACAAACATTTAAAAATAGCCCAAGGAATGCAAATTACATTCCATGTAGTGTGTGCGTGTGTGTGTGTGTGTGTGTGTGTGTGTGTGTGTGTGTGTGTGTGTTGGGTGGGGGGGGTGGGGGGTTGGGGGGCTTGGGCTAAAGGGCAAAAGCATTTTATTTCTTAGGATTTTGTATATTTTGTCTGCTTTAAAAAAGATTAAAACTGTGAACATGGACAAATGTGGGAGAGTTATAACACCAAAATACATTCTCAAGGTACAGTATGTTCTCAAAGCAATGAATAGAGAATGCATGTGTCTGTAAATGTCTTCCATTTACAGACACATTTGCAGAATAATCTTAATCTCAGACTTGTTCTGATTGCAACAAACAGTACTGCCTGAGTATGAGTGAGGAAACTGTGTGACACTGATGTCTGGAAGGCGATGCCACCACTAAAAATAGCAGGGCAGAAAAAACACTGGTATTTATAACACTTGAAACATTAACTTTTGGTTTCTTTAGTTTTCTTATTCTTCTATGACTAACAAACTGTGAGTTAAACTCCTAAGTAGTCATTTTTAATGTATAGCAGCTTTGTCCTACAGCAACAAGCACAACAACATTTCTGCCAAATTATGTAAATAAGTAAGGCTTTTAGAATGTAAAGGCACAGAAAGGCACATCAAGTTTCAGGGTACTTTCTAAATAGAGAAGCTGTATTTACAATCATGGTACAATCTCTTCTTGATAAGACAGTAGGGGCTGGGCAAAATGTACATACAGTATCTTCTTGGGCAGTATATAGGCTACCTTGTAACAGTAGAAATGTGTCAACTGGTAGGACTACTTTGTTATTTACGTGCAGCACATGTCTCATAACCTGACATGACGTGTATGAAGTTTGAATATGCCAATGATAAAAAATAGGTAAAATTTTGCTCATGCTTTTTCCCTTTTTGTACATGTTTCATGAGATAATTTGTGAATGTTTTGAGTTGAGAGATATCTACTGAATACACTGAAAATCTTTTTAAGGAAGGTTAAAAAATACTTTAAATACAATTTTTAAGAGACAAAATGTAAAAGAGCATGTGCTTACAATTTGAGAGAACGTGTTGCACACACACGCACACGTACACACACACAGTCAATAGGATTAGAGCAGTCACCCTAAGGAGAGCAGCGTCTCCATTTACAGTACATCCATCAGAATTTGGAATAGAATGACAAACTACATAAACCAAAAAAAAGGTTAAAACAATGTGAGATGGGACACTGGCATTGTTATCCTGTGAACCTACAGTATTTACCTGCACACACACAAGTACATATACACATAGCTCAAAATAAATTCTTCATCCACCCCACTGTATGTGGTACATTTACTGTATGGTTAAAAAAAAACTTGTTAATGCCAAATCATTATTATGGTCGTTACAGAGATTAGTACAATGCTGTCTGCAGTCCCACTCATCTCCCTGCCCCATTCCACCATACCAAGTGTGGGAGGTTCTTACCCTAAGGCCACAGCATGCCCTCCACACTAATGCACAGCACCACTATAATAAAAAACATAAAACCATTTACGAGGGCACTTTCTTATGAATAAAAATACACCACTTAATCTAATGCAAGGATTATGCATTACAGTTCTGCTGTCAGATTCAAGGGAGAGGATTAGCAGCTATCTTCTCAGAGTCTGTTTGTTAATGAATGCTGCATGGTGTGGCAGTCCTAAAAGGATTTGGAGAGGCATTATGTCACATTCTAAGCCATTTGGATATCCTTTTCTCTTGAAGGGAGACTCCCTGTCTTTTTTAAGTGCATCACATTTAAAGCCATTATGCAGTGGAGATGCCTAATCTCCTCAAAGTTCACTGTAGGACACTGCAAGACTGCAAATGAATACATAAATTAACAAATAAGCAGAAAATTAAATAGAAGCAGACCTGGAAAAAAGGTATTTTGCCAAAGTGTGTTCTTGAAAAATTGCTAGTCATGCTCTTTAAAGGGTTAGTTCACCCAAAAATGCTCACCCTCATGATATCCCAGGTGTTTATGACTTTCTTTTTTCAGCAGAATACATCTGAAGAAAAATAGACAAACATCTTAGCTCAGTAGGTCCTGGAAGCAAGTGTATGGTGATCAGATTTTTGAAGCTCCAAAAAGAACAGACAGTCAGCATAAATGTCATCCGTATGACTCCAGCTGTTAAATAAATCTTCTAAAGTAATACGATCACTCTTCATACAAAAAAGATAAATATTTAAGTACTCTTGGGGGCCTGGGTAGCTCAGCAAGAAAAGATGCTGACCACCACACCTGGATGCTGACTTCCTACCACACAAGCTCGAATCCAGGGCATGCTGAGTGACTCCAGTCAGGTTTCCTAAGCAACCAATTGGCTCAGTTGCTAAAGTGGGAAGAGACACGTTGGGTTAACCTCCTCGTGGTTGCTAAAATGTGGTTCTCGCTCTCGGTGGGGTGCATGGTGAGATGTGCGTGGATGCTTCAGAGAATAGTATGAACCTCCATATGCCCTAGGTCTCAACGGTAACACGCTCAACAAGCCACATTATAAAATGCACGGATTGACTGTCTCAGATGCGGAGGCAACTGAGATTATTCCTCCACCACCTGGACTGAGCCCAGTCAAAATATTTAAATACTTTTTATATATAAACCATTGCTTCCTGTCAGGAACAGTATGCACGTGTGACGTAATCACATTGAGACACTGACGGAAAAGCAGCACTGTTTACAACTCAGAAGGAGGAACGCTGTGCAGAAGCTTTGTTGGTTTTGATTTAGATCTGTATTTGTATCGGTTTGTTTACTCCCAATGGTGAGTTTGTCTGCTTATCCTGGATGTCTCAACTGACTGAAGAATTTTAGGTCCGTAACATGCAAACGTGAATACATCACACAAGAGACCATGTGAATTCAGCACTCTTGTGAATGCATATTCTGCTGCTTGCCATAAGAGATGGTTTGCAGTTAAAATGTACTTAAAATGTATCTTTATCGCACCAAATCGATCATGTCAATTTAGAAGACATTAATTTAAATGCTGGTGTCGTATGGATGATGTTTATACTTACTGTCTGTTCTTTTTGGAGCTTCAAAAGTCTGATCACCATCCAATTGCATTTTAAGGACCTACTGAGCTAAGATATTTTTTTTAATTTTTCTTCAAATGTGTTGAAAAAAAGAGAGTCATACACACCTGGGATATCATGAGGGTGAGTAAATGATAAGAGAATTAAAATTTTAGGGTGAACTATCCCTTTAACGCTGTGATTTTCCTATTCCGGTTTCTGCCGGCACGCTGCATGAGTTTGTAGCTTGCTAGCCTGCTCAGTATTGCTTATTCATCAACGTTCATCATTATATCCTTTGCTATTTTACTGCATGCTTAGTTTTACTACTGTTTCAACTGCGTGCATATTACTATACTCACAATTTTCTTTTCTTTTTTCTTTTCTTTTTTCTTCTTGTCTAAATCTCGCATTTCGACTGCATGCATTCATTTTCTCCTCTGTAATTTACACAGATTATTGCAGAAATGTCAAATATATGCTGATCAGGATCCTCCACAACAACACCAAACAATTATGTGAGGAATTAACTTCGACCTCAAACCCTCGCTGCAAGAACAACCATAACAACAACAACAACAACAACAGACAATTGTGGTAAGTCATGGAATCTGCTCATGTTATTGCTTCCTGCACTGCATGCCATGTTTACTATAGCTTCTTCAATCAGATGTGATAAATATAAGGAAATAGTCAGGCTGATGGAGAAGGTTAATGAATTAGAGACATGCATCTGAACACACGTGAAGGTCAGTGAGAAAGAGAAGCCTATAGATACTTTTTCGGATGTGGATAGAACAGCAAGCAACACACACACACTTTGGGTCCAGCTGTAGAGCCCCTGCAGCCGGGTGTTTGGGTGATGTCTCAGCAGCATACTCACTCAGCAAAGCGACACCACTCTCCCTTTCCTGTTAGAGATTCCAATCGATTCTCCCTATGCAGTGATGCACCCACTGAAAATCATTTTGAAAATGCCCTTGTTATAGGAGACTCTATTGTAAGGAATGTAGAAATAAAGACTCTAGGCTTTACTGTTAAATGCATTTCGGGGGCTCGGGTGTCTGACATCAGATAAAATTTAAAAGTGTTGGCTAATTCTAAACGTAGATTTTCATTATTGGCACTAACGATGTCTGGCTTCGCCAGTTGGAGATCACTAGAGATAATGTTAAAGAGGTGTTTGAACTTGTAAAAACGATGTCAGACACTGTAATGTACTCTGGCCTCCATTCTCATCGTGGTGGCAAGGTTTATAGTAGATTAGTGTCAATGAATGGATGAATGTCCAGAGTGGTGTCCAGAGAACAGCATGGGATTTATAGACAATTGGAAGAGTTTTTGGGGTAGGCCTGACCATCTAAAGAGAAACAGACTCCATAGTCTCATAGGCTCATAGTCATAATAGTGATTGTATTTGAAAAACTGGGGCCCAGGTCAGGAAGCAGACAAACTGGCTAACCCGTGCTTCTGCTTGCTGCTTTGAGACATCACACAGGCCAGATAAACTACAACACACCTAGATATCACATAGAGACTGTGTCTATTCCCCGAACTACCAAACACAATTAAATCATTTAGACATTTTTTTTGATTAAGGTAAAACTTGAAAATAACCAAAAAATGTAATATTAACATTATATAAAGGTTGAGCTACCAAAATTAGATCTCCCATGACAGGGGGGAGGGTGGGGCCTGGATGCTACACATCTGGCCACTAATCAGGTGTATCCCTCCTCCTTCCCGGGTTTTGGCACCAGTGTAAAGGGATTAATGGAAAGGAGGAGGCGAGAACCGGCTTGACAATATAAATATTTTAATGAAGAACTTAGACAAAAAGACAAACACACAAAAGTGTCGGACAGCTGCCTGAAAATCTCTCTCTCTCTCTCTGTCCCACTGCATTCTCCAGTCAGCCTTTATCCCTCTCTGAGGCTTGATTAGCCTGAATAGGGGCCAGATTATAGTTTGGATGTGCTCTGTTAACCTGGTTTAGGTCTTACTTAGCAGACCGCTACCACTTTGTCTGTGTAAATGAGTAATTGTCAAATTAAACAAAAGTTAAGTATGGAGTGCCACAGGGATCAGTTTTAGGACCTCTGCTTTTCTCCTTATATATACTTTCCATGGGAGATATTATCAGGAATCGTGGAATAATTTTCCACTGTTATGACACTGAAGCCACTGAAGATACCCAACTTTATATTTCTTTGAAACCTGATGAAATTTCACAATTCTCCAAAATAGCAGAGTGTATCAATGAAATCAAAGATTGGTTGGCCAGAAATGTCTTTCTACTTAATTCCGACAAAACATAGGTACTAATTATTGGACCAAAAACCACAAAAAAAAAAGCAGCTAAAATATAATTTGATTCTTGATGGATGTACTGTTATATAGCACATTCTACAGTGAAGAACTTAGGTGTTATATTTGATTCCAATCTCTCCTTTGAAAATCTAATTTCCAATGTTTCTAGAACAGCATTCTTTCACCTCAGAGATATTGCTAAGTTAAAACACATGCTCTCCGTTGCTGATGCTAAAAAAACAATTAATGCGTTCATGACCTCAAGACTAGATTATTGTAATGCATTACTGGGAGGATGTCCAACAAATTCAATAAATACATTTCAATTGGTTCAAAATGCAGCAGCCAAAGTGCTAACTAGAACCAAGAAATATGATCATATTAGCCCAATTTTATCTTCGTTACATTAGCTACCTGTAACATTTTGTATTATTTTAAACATTTTGTTAACTACATACAAAGCTATGAATGGTCTAGCTTCACAGCACTTAAGTGACTTTCAACCATACTATATTTCATTACATTCATTAGAATCGCAAAATTCTGGCCCGTTAATAGTTCCTAGAATATCAAAATCCACAAAAGGAGGTAGATCCTTTACCTATTTGGCTACTAAACTATGGAATATTCTTCATAACACTGTTCCGGACGCAGACATGCTCACTCAGTTTAAGTCTAGACTAAAGACTCATTTATTTAGCCAGGCATACACCTAATTTATCCATCAACTTACAATTAGGCTGCTTTAATTAGGTCTGGTGGAACAAGAAACATATATCATCATCTATAACTCTATAACTATGGCATCTACGCTAACATTCTTATATTTGTTTCCCTGTCTCAACTTCAGGATTCATATCCTGAGGTTACCAGCGCTGGCCAGATCCAGCTCCGTTCCTGCTTGGTGTCGGACTCTACTGCTATGTGTGTCTGAGTGATGATGACTAAATGCAGCCGGTGTCAGCCAGACATCACTTTAGTCTATTACAATGGACTTTAGTGGATGAACGTATGCCAACTCCAACCATAAGACATGGGATCCTTCATATGTCACTGCCTGACCTTGGACTTTCGTTTGAACTGTGATGCACCTCACTGATCTCAGCCTGCATCACCTTGGTCTAATGATGGACTACACTCTTAAAATGGAATACATAGACTATCAATTAATTGTCAACAAAAGCCTTCATCAGCCAATGCATCTATGTAAACTTCTGCAGTAAATCCAGGATGAACTTCAAAGACATTAGTAATTAATTTTACAGTTCATACAAAATCTTTGTTTAAACAGTGGCACTTAGCACTTACTTAGTTTAATAATTTTAAACCATGACTTGCACTTGTTACAAGATTGCTTCGTATTTTGTTTGGTTTGGCTGTTGGTGGTGAGTGTGAGTGGTTGAGACCTGAGGGGTATTCAAGAAAGCAAGGTTAACTTATCGTGACATAAACCCTGAACTCTCGGTTGATTAACCCAAAACTTGCTTACGTATGTGGGTTCCAGAACATCCGTGTAGTTCACTCATCCACGAGTTTGAAACTAAGAGTTTGTGTACGTTCTCGGGTAACTCGGAAAGGCATTCTCAGCAGATCACAGTATCCATCTGCGAAACAGACGCTAAGAAGAAAGGCGTGCAATATTTCAGTGAAGCAGAACATGAAGTTTTAATGACTGCAAACGAGCATTATTTAATATTCACTCGTAATAGTGATCGAAGATACACAGGTTTAGGACTGAGAGTTTGCTTGACTGAAAATATACTTGAGTGAATTTTTTTAATTAATAAAACTATAAAGTTCAACTATACATATAAAAGCTTAATTCAACATTAATATTAGACCTCTCTCGACTACATTAATGTTTAATAGGTCGACCATTACATTATTTGTTTGCACTGAACATTATTCTAAGTATTGACATTCATATTCTATTAATATTATGATAATAGGCTATAGGTTTAGTCTATATTTTATTTTAAGATTAATTTTAATGGTATTTACCATGATCTGTGCATGCTTATTTTATTTTACTGTATGTCATGTGAACTGAATGCAATTCCTTTATTTTTAATACCATTTGATGTACTCAGTTGGGGTTTCTAAAAACTTAGAATCGTATCACCTTTAATTTCCCATAGTTGCTGATGGTCTCATTAGACCCTCTTTCAATTGTAGGATCTCCCAAAGTTGTCATCATTTTCCATAGATTTAATGTAATGTTTTTTAGTAGGCCACACATGATTATTCATGTGCATTATAAGATGACGATCTGCTGTATCAGTGGTGGACAGTGATAGGATTTACATGTCCATTGTGTTCTTTTCTCATTTGATATGGCATTTAAAATTGTCATGTACAGTAGGGTCCATCTGCCTCCAGCAACTTGGTACGGAATTAAATTATGTTGTTTTAATTGAAGATCTTGTGTCTGACTATACATTATAGATGTTCATGATCTCAGCATAACTCATCGTAACTCATCTCTTCCTTGTTTATAATAATCAGTAAAAGGTCCCTATTGAAATGCAGAGATGGACCATGTACAGCGTCTGATGGAGTAGAGGGGGCTGATACATATTGTCAATGAATCACCTGACCACCAGCTAAATGAGGGTACTGTGGGTGATTCGAAATTAAAGCATGTCTCATTTATATTTTCAGATAATAAAGAGAGTACAATGAACAGGTCTGGAAATGTGTGCATTTATATGTACAGTAGCCTACATGAATTAGAGTGAAAAAAACAATCTCTAACCTCTATTTATGTGGTTTGTGAAATTATCACATATAATCTAGTTAGTAAAGAAGAATAATGAGTGATTAATTGCTTAAGTTTTTAATTGGCAGACATTACCTACATATTGATACTATGGAATGTCATTTTATAAATAACATTAATATTAATTGACTGAAGGAACTGTAAATAGAAAGTGGGTGCTAGAAAAATGGTATTCTATGAAATGTATAGAATAAAAAATATTTCTTAGAAGGGCTAAATATAAATACATAAAGCCCTGTCTTCACAGTGAAATGTGTGGGGGACTTTCCAATGTGTTAAATGTTAAAAAAAATATTAAGAGTATTAAAACCTTCCCTTTAAAAGTTAAAGCACAATGTACACAGTTTGATCACTTTTGAATGCAAATCTGTGGTGTGAGACTGGAAATGCCAGAGTAAAGAAGATTTGTGAGGTAAAGATCGCAGTTTACCATAATATTACTTAAAAAGTATAAGATTGTGCATAATCTGAACCCTCTGTGCTGCTATTAAAAGGGCACACATGCACTGAAAGCCTCTGAAATAAGTTGCTATGGCTACTAACATACCCTGAAAGTTCCCTCAGTTTTTGGAACAGAAAGCTGAGGTTATCCGCTTATTCTGAGTAAACTTACTTAAGTGAGTAACTCACTTAACCTGCTTTCTGGAATACCCCTCTGATCAAACTTCAGTTACTCTTGATACACCCCTTTCTGCCCTAATCAAGCTGATCCACAACTCATTGTCAGCAGCTGTGCTGCTGAGCAGGCAGGGGATACAAGTCTGTGTTTTCAGTATAGCAGGAAATAGATATGGTGTGGTTGTAGCAGCTAGTGACAAGCTGCTCTCCATTGAGCGGTTTTCTTTCACTCAGGCTTTTTTATTTGAAGGTAAATTGTGTGCCTCTTTCATTAAGAATTATTTATTTTGTTTCTTGAGGTAAATTGTTTGCCCCTTTTTCTTTATCCCATTTAAGCACAGTTTATTTTATATTCTGAGGTAAATTATTTGCCTCTATCTGCTCTTTACTCAGACTCTTTAGTGGGTGTCATTGAAACATGACACCTTTTTAGAACAATGTTTTCAGTTTGTTTACAAGTGTAATATTCTTTAGTCTTTAGTTTTTCCTTCTCTTTCCCCCCTCTTGTTTTGACCCATCTGAGCAGCTATGGCTTGGGTCTTAACACACACTGCACAGATATTAGCAATATTATACAGTAGTGGCCAAAAATACTGGCACCATTGGTAAATGTGCGCAACGAAGGCTGTGGAAAAAAAAATCTTTTTGATCTTGCATTCAAAAAATGTATAAAAATCTAAGCTTTAATTGAAGTAAAACAATTAAAACGGGGAAAATATCTCATCATTAAATATTTTTCTCAAATGCATTGGCCATAATTATTGGCACCCTTTTATTCAATACTCCTTGCAACCTCCCTTTGCCAAGATAACAGTTCTCAGTCTTCTCTTATAATGCCTGATGAGGTTGGAAAACACCTGGCAAGGGATCTGATACTATTCGTCCATACAGAATCTCTACAGATCCTTCAAAATCAGAGGTCTATATTGGTGGACTCCTCTTCAGTTCACCCCACAAATTTTCTATGGGTTTGAGGTCAGGGGACTGGGATAGCAATGGCAGAACATGTGGTCAGTGAACCATTTTTGTGTTGATTTTGATGTTTATTTTGGACCATTATCCTGCTGGATGATCCAACAAGGGCCCATTGTAAGCTTTCTGGCAGAGGCAGTCTGTATCTGTTGGTATTTGATAGAGTCCATAATGCTGGCAGAAAAACAGCCCCACATCATTCAAGATGCAGCACCACATTTAACCATGGGCATTGCATACTTCAACTCTGTGCATGTCAAACCCATCTCTGGTGCTTGCTGCCAAAAAGCATTTTTTGTTTGTTTCATCTGACCGTAGAACCCAGTCGCATTTTAAGTTCCAGTAGTGTCTGGCAAACTGAAGATGCTTGAGTTCATTGTTGGATGAGAGCAGAGGCTTTTGTTTTCTTGAAACCCTCCAAAACAACTTGTGGTGATGTAGGTGAAATCTGCTTCTTTTTTTTTTTTTGACAATTTCTGCAATTCTCCATTTGTGATCCTTGGAGATTCTTTGGCCACTTGAGCCATCCTCCTCACTCTGCGTGGAGACAATATAGACACATGTCCTTTTCCAGGCCAATTCTTAACATCTGCAGTTGATTGGAACGTCTTAATTATTGCCCTGATGGTGGAAATGGGTATTTTCAATGCTTTGGCTATTTTCTTATAGCCACTTCCCATTTTGAGAAGCTCAACAACTTTTTACTGCACTTCAGAACTATGTTCTTTAGTCTAACCAACTGTGATTGATGATTAAGGGAATTTGGCCAGTGTGTTACCTCTGTGGGAATGGGAATATAGTTCAGATATATTTTACTGAAGAATTTCTAGGGGAGCTAATAATTGTGACCGTGTTCTGGATAAAAATATTTATTTAAAATATGAATGTTTTTGAATGAAATATCAAAAGGATAAACAATGCAGTTTTTTTTCACAGCCTTCTTTGCTCATATTTACCAAATGTGCCAATGTTTTTGGCCACTACTTTATTCACAGCTGACATGATTATCAGCTACCTTTTTAAAGGAACGTTTTTGCAATGCAAAGACCCTTATAGTGTGAGCTGTTGGTTTAAGCAATTATAGATCTGAAGTCTCCGTGGTGTACATGGCTCAAGATGAATTTGGAGATATATACGTGGCTTTGTATTTTGCATATTTAAGCTAATGGAGTCTTTGGAGGCAGAGAGTACTACTAGATCATGTCCTTCACTGAGGTGCTCTTGGGCACACTGAGCGGTATGTTCCAGAGATTGGGTTGCACCTTTTGTTTGCCCCCAGTGACATCACAGCCATGTTGCTGGGGAGGTACACAAGCCAGATCATATTTCCCTGAGTCCAGTGGCACAACTTTTATCCCTTGTAGGACAGCCACTGAATAATTCAACAGGCTGCTAATTGTTTCCATTCAGTGGTTATAGAGGCTACAGTGACAAACTCCTATTGCTAAAATAATTCTGGTCTGTCCCTCAACTGTATTTTGCCCCATCTCTGACTTATTTGTATTGCTGATGTGCATCTAAATTTAGATTACACCTTGCTTGTTTGTCTCAAGAAGAGATTTACTACCGTAAATGAAATTTCAAGTGTGCGAGGAGAGGTCACGGAGTTGATTTTCCACAATCCTTGTTCCAGCTATCCCGACTCATTAGTGATGGAGGCAACTTTTACTATTCCAACTAGCTTTATCTTCTGGCGCAGAGCAGATGAGAAAGTCTGAAAATAGACTGAGGTAAGGATACCAAAATAAAAGTCTGTTGTAAAGGATCTGGCACATCTCTTTTCAGAGTAATTATTCAAGCAACCAAGACTGTATGAGGGAATGATCTCAATAGCTCTTCCATTTAACTTCCTAACTAACTGAAAAAAGGCATCAGTCTAAGAAAGGACATTTCTGAAACAATTCTGAATATTGGCCTGCTAATGCTATTCTCATATTACCTTTCCTACTACCCGCTCAGAACTTTTGTCTTTGCAGTTTGTCTCAGCACTCTGCAAGATTCAGCTTTTGCTTATCCAGCAACTTCTGTGGTGTGATTTTGGAATGTGTTGGCAGGACTGGTGAGTGTTTTACCCAAAATGTGTGTTAGTCAGCCCCTTGGAGTGTCATACTGACTAATCATTAAGAAACTTGGGCAGACCACTATCCAGCTCTACATGAAACCTGGTGACAGAGGTCATTGGAGAGACACAGGCCTGCTAAAATTATGTCCAGATGGTCAGCAGAGGGGAGTTCTACACATCTACAATATCAGAATCACAGTCACATTCCAAGGGCACAGAGCATCCATAACTCCTCAACAACAGTAGCAAAGCAAGCTGTCAAAAGAAATGGGAGTTCATGAAAATACAGTTGTACTTGCAGTTTAGACAGATCAACCAGTCTTTCCAAGCTATATGGAGGAGAGAGGAAGTCATTAAAACAAAGAAAAAGTATTTTTAACACTTTGTGCATGAGCATTTATGTGTGTGCTGGAGAGAGAAAGCATGCGTGGGAAGCATCTACAGCTAATCTTGAGATGGGGTGAGGAGAGTGGGTGACTGTTCCTGTGTGGGAGAAGGCATGAATACCATACAGGGTTATGGTGTTGATGAATTGCGTTATGAAAGGGGCTTAAGTTACACAAGCCAGCCCATCCAATTCTGACTGTGTGGGCCGAGAGGGATGGCAGCACTGCTGCAATACGCGCACAGCCGGAAACTAGGTGCATACAACCCTTCAAGACATTTGGTCGAATGCGTAATTATCTAGCAGCTGTGACGCTAGCGACTCGGCAAGAGAGTGAATGTACCGGAAAAATCAGGCATCAACAGTCTCCGTTTCATGGAAATGATTGGCAATTCTTTCATAAGGACAATATCCCAGCATAAAGAAGAGGGAGAAATCACTCCATCGCTCTGATTAGTTTAGAGCTATGGCAGCGGAAAGGACACATTATCCATTAGCTTGTTGTTATTATAATCATATCAATGGTGATTATTTAAATAACATCATCTATCCAAATTGCTATTCACTAAAATTTTACTGGGCCTTGACATCAGGCATTAAATAAGACATTAGCCATAGCCTCAGTTTGTAGTTACATTGCGATTTATCTTCATGAACAGTGACAGCATTTAAGAAAGTGGCCAGCTTCTGTGTTCCCCATTTATTTCCTAATATTAAAAATGCTTCTTATATCTGATTTGCAACAATGACAAAGCGAACTACCATTTAGAGGAGATTGACAGAAATCCCTGAGAATCCCTATCACTGTCAAGCAGGGTAACACTTCTCACTCCACAATCACTATCTCCTTTCTTCTTTCACTCTCTCGGTCACTAAAGAGGCCTAAACTGGGGCAGTCCCATGGTCAGAGTGCTACTGTGGGCATCGGGTCAAAAGACTGGGCCTGTTGAATGAAATCACAAAAGCTATTTATGAGAATAAATCCCTTTCAACATTAGGTCATGCCTAATTTAATTGACACTCTTAATAGCCCAGGCACAATCCCCCCAGCACAACATACTGTTACCAATCAAATAAGTGGCCAGATGGGCCACTACAGAAAAAGAGTACCAGGGAGAAATGTACCCCTGCTCTGAGGTTCGTTCAAGCACTCTCAGGCACTCCAGCAGTCCAATATGGGGGTACAGCAAAGCAGTTACTGCATGGCTCAACAATTGACAACAGAACAGATGAAAACATGCTCTGTGGAAAACCCACTTAAAACAATAGTTGCATATTTGTTAAGGATGTGCGAGACTAGTTGACTAAACAGTATTGCTGCTAGTTGGCACTTGAAATACTTATCCAATATTTCTTCTTATTAAAATGGTCAACATTTTACACATTTAGGTTTGGCTTTATTTTATTACAAAGACTACGCTTAAATTACTGTCATGGTAATGTTACACTTTTTAAATATAATTTAATTATACAAATATTATAAAAAAATAGGATATCTGGAGCAGATGTATACAAAGTTTAATATCACCTCAGGCTGAACATGCTTCTTTCCTCTCTCACTCATGCCGCACACAGGAAAATGTCCTTTAGCAAGACCAGCAAAGTAGCTAAGGAAATCACTTCAGTGGTGGTGCGGAAAGCAGATTTCCGAAACATTGGCTTGCAAGTCGCTATGGATGTTTTCACATTTGAGTCTCCTCTAAATCTGTGCTTGCAAGTTATTTTAGAGCTGAGCTGGCTTTTTCAAGTGCAGGATAATTGCCTCAGGATAGTCAGGTCCCATCTTTCACCAGACCATGTTGACATTAATTTTGTTCATCAAAAATGTATGCTTTAGGGTTAGGTAGACTAGAAGATGACTATTTTAGTCAGAATAGTTTGAAAAATTATAAATAACTTTAGGCCAACTCCTTAACAGGTGAAACTATATTTTATTCTGTATACACGTCATATTTAGAACAATACATTAGGTTTACTGCACATTTCTCACAGGCCTATTTTTTTTCAATCCTATACTTTTTTTTTACATCGTAACAGTTAACATTCTTAACCTGAAAGCTGGAATATTAGATCATAGGCTAATGCATGCTGTGAAATATGTGCGAGAGAGAGAGAGCGAGAGAGAGATCCTTACGGACATGTCCGTCGTCTTATGTGTTTGACTTTTGAGTTTACCATTAAACCTTTAGTTTGTATGTCAAGCCGGTTTCTCGCCTCTTCCTTGCCCGTGAGTCTGAACTTCAAGGTCATTCAATAGATTTGTGACACTTTTCCTGTAAGTGGTGTTTAAAAAGCATGCCCGCCTTGTGGACTGTGGGAGACAGCTTGTGATTTGACGCTAGATCTTGCTTTAGGTACAATAGTTAAAATTGCTAAGCAAAGTGCCAACAATCCAAGCGATTTTTCAGACTCCACAGCTGTTTCTGTTATAAATGTACATGTTTCCATTTAGCCTTGGCTTAAACACAGAACACTGCCCTATGGAAGGAAAGACAGGGATACAAAAAAAAAGTGAAAAACAGGGCTGTTGGTCTTAATTGTCTATGGAAAGACTGTCATATTTTCCACCAGGTAAGCTTGAAACTATTACAAGCTATCCTTCGTTAAAATTTCCACAACATTTTGCAGAAATGTCAGGAAGCAGCTGTGGAGGCACTGATTAATTGTCTTTCTTACTGGTTCCCCACTTGAAACATTATTTTTCATTAAAAATATATCAGGTTTTTTTTCCCCCTTCCTCTCACCTAGATAAGAACATCATGAGGTTTGATGAACCATACCTAGCCCATGTAGACTAGCATGTTGATCCTTCAGCCACATGCAAATCTGCCTACAGCATGGTAAAAACTAGATCATAACAAAATGGTACATCAAAAAGGGTGCTGCACAGGATTGGCCAAAGCAAGTGGAAGAGAATGCCTCAAGTTCGTAGCATTTCCACTGCCAAAATTCTGTAAAGAAAAGGTGCAAAACAAGAGGAGACCATCTGGAGGCTGTGATCCTGTGTGGAAGAGTTGAAACATCTGCCACTGGTGTGCCCCAGCCTCCTGGACTAGCCCAAATATATTACTCTAGTAGGGCTGCACAGTTAATTGAAATAAAATCAAAATCGTGAGATGACCATGTGTGATTATTAAACTGCAAAGGGCTGCAATTTAATTAAATAAATAAATAGTCTGCTCGCTTCAGAATTTATGCTCGCTGTTCTGTGCTGTGTTAGTGGATTAATACAGTTTTTCACAGCGGTTCTGTGCTTCACAACTCTCGTGCTCAGTAACAGCTGTGCTCAGAGTTTAGTTTTGTGTGCTTTGTGTACATGCGCAGAGCAAATAATATTTAAAGTCGGCTCTTGATAACAGGTCAAAAGTGAAAGGGGAAAGAGAGAGAAACTACAAAATCTTAAGGATTTACTTTTTCTTTGCTTCTGCAGGCGCGTGCTGCATGACTGACAGGCTGTGTGCGCATTTTACCTGCATTTTACATGGGTTAGAAATCAAAATGCCCATCTTGGCAAGGTATTACTGTAAACAAAGTCAGTTATGTCAAGTTAAAGAGTTAGTTCACACAAAAATTAAAATGCTCTCATTATTTACTCATCCTCATGAAATCCCCAGGTGTGTATTACTTTCTTTCTTCAATGGAACACATTTAAAGAAAAACTAAAAATATCGTAGCTCAGTAGGCCCTTAAAATGCAAGTGGATGGTGATCAGACCTTTGAAGCTCCAAAAAGCAGCATAAAAGCGGTCAGTATAAACATCATCCATATAACTCCAGCGGTATAATTAACGTCTTCTAAAGGAATACGATTGCTTTTGTAGTGAAAAATATAAATATTAACATACTTTTAAACTATAAAGCATCCCTTCTGGTCAGCAGCATATGTAAGCAGTGGGACAAAAACTGCTTACCATTACCAAAATGTCAGACTTTAATAGACTGAATTTAATAGCCACTGTCTAGAGTGCCATTATATCACTAATCAAATAATAGAGGAAACAGAGAAACAATATAACTCACTGCTCTTGACTGAATAACTTTAGTTAAGTAACTTTAAACAGAATGAATGTGTTATAATCATAAAGTGAAGACCAGTAGTAGATTAACATCACATATAATTTCATTATGATCATTTGTATTAAAAATCTATACTGCTGTTAAAAACTTTTAAGGCTGTTAAAAAGCACAGGACTTAAATATTGATCTGCATCTCAACCACACCCATCATGCAGCTTCAGCACACAACCCTTCCAGATGCACAGCCCGCAGAACATTTGTCTGCCTCTCTCTAACCTCCCTTTTCCATTTTTTTCCACACTTAACACCTGGGTCCTTGATGGGCTCCCAGAAATTAAATCACATCCAGCAATCTTTGCTCTTGTGAGGTATGATATTGCATACTCACCGGAAAGACACGACCAGGCAGACAGGTTTGGGAACTCAGAGCAAACCTCTATGGGTAGATAGGTTAGGCAGGTAAAGTCTTGGCAGTGGGGTGAACAGAAGGATCCTCTGGCCAGGGTGCTGAGATTATGCAGACCACTGAAGAGAGAAAATGAAAGGAAACAAGTTTAATGATAATGTTTAATGTGAGACTATATTGCTTAGAGTAGCTAAAAGCTCTTTATATTGAATAAATTAACAGGAAAATAAAATGTGCTAAAACAATAAGCCCACTCCACTTGGAGCTTGGCCATTTTTTTTTTGTCAACCCTCTTGAGAAATTACCGGAAGCAATGGTCTATAGTTAAAAAGTACTTGAATATCTTTTTTCACACCAAAAGCAATCATCTCGCTTTAGAAAGCATTCATTTAACTGCTGGAGTTGTATCAATGATGTTTATGCTGACTGTCTGTGATTTATGGAGCATCAAAATTCTGATCACCATCCACATACATTTTAAGGACCTACTGAGCAAAGATATTTTTCACTTTTTTTTTTTATGTGTGTTTTGCTGAAGAAAGACAGTCATACCTGGGATACAATGAGGGTGTGTAAATGATGAAAGAATTTTCAGTAAAGTTTGCTGCCTTAAATAACAAATGAAAGAAACTAAGATGACAAAAAAGAAGGCCCACAAGATATTAAAATAACAGAAGAAGAGCACTGGGCTCTGCTGTTTGTGTCTGGCCAAGACTGACCCCCAGCCAGAAAACAATGAGAAAGAAAATTGCAGTAGTATGGCTATAAAAAGTGCTATATAAAATTAGATAACAGGACAGAAAAAGAACAATGATCAAATGGAACAATGGAACCAAATTAATACATTTATTAAGCATATTATAAGGCATATCGCTTTAAATGTAATGAGCCATACAACTGATACATTTAAATAATAATTACAAATCTTTAAATATCTGATAAGGTTTGTTTATGCTACATTAAGAGCTGTGAGACTGTATAATTTGAAATAATAAAGATAACAGAATTCCCTGTGACAAAGCCAGTAACTGTAAGGCAACCTTGTAGTGGACCTTGTAGTCTAAGTTAAACAGCTTGCTCTATTCCTTTTGTAGTGCTATTTTGGCCTGCTCTCCAAAAGCCCATCTACAGAATCATGTTTCATCGTTTTCATGTCTCCTTTCCCTCTGCCTTGGAGTGAATGCAGTGAAGCTGTGCTCTGCAGCCTTGCAATCTAAAATGAGCCCCAGGGCTTGAGATATTACAAACACCATTATGCTGCTCTACTGCACTAAGTCAAGCTCAGATAACCCAGAAAAACACAGACATTTCTCTGAGGTTGCATCACAATCTACAGTGGAGCTCACCCAGGGTAAACACAGGCAACACTTCCTATCACCCACAAAACAAAAAAAAGAAAGAAAAAAAATCCTTCACCAGAGCTTGCACAATGCATATAAAAATGGGTGGGTTAGAAATCAAAACATTCGACATTCAAAATACTGATGAACATTCATTCTTATTATAGCATTATAAGAAAGGTTTATTAAGTCTTTATAATGAAAATTATAATGTTGATTCAGAAAGGTACAAATCATCAACCTTACAGACCAGGCATGAAGTAAAGTGTGTTTGTTTTGCTGAAATGGGTTTCAGGACTTTGGTGCCAGTAAATCCACAACAGGCCCAAGACCATGTTATTAAGAGTGAATGAGAACAAACTGATGCATTTATGGAAATGTGCTTGATAGACACCCTTTAAAATGTGTTTTTATTGTAATTAAATTATCAAGATTTCAACTGCCGACCACTCTTTAGAGATCTAATAAAATCTCTTCACCTCAACAAATTACTCTACACTGAGGAGTGACAATTCCTTCACCATTCTTTCAAAAAGCACACTTTTGTCTCTAGGTATGTTAACTGCAGGAGTTCCTTGGTAAGGGTTTATGAGCAAGTAACTATTTTAGCTGACCTGTTGTGGGTGAACTCCTTGTTGTTCCATGTGTAAAAGAGAAACTATTCTTACCACTGAGATCTCTGTGCTGTGGTGGGGGCAATAATAGCAGGCGATGAATTGGTGATGTGCAGGGTATAAATAACTGCCTATAATTATATGCCTCCACATTTTTCCCCAGGAAATTATACTTTGAAAGGACTTGAGGACATGTGGCACATTTTGTCAAACACTCTTATATACTATGCACTCCGCAGTGTCAATTAAAATGTAAAGAGTGACAAGTGAATGCATATTTTCTCTTTTAATACTCGAAGTAATTACTCTCCTCAACAACCTTGCGCTACTTTCTGCCTCTTTGTCTCAAAGTGAATAGGAAACTGACACAGGAAAAATATTATTCTGGAATTTTAATGAGAACACAAATTTCTCATAAAAAATTTAATCTGTGCTGTCTGGTAAACTGGGAGGTAGTTCTAGCTGTTCAGATGGATATTACGTAATAATAATATTAAAAAAAAAACTCTAAAACAATTTTTTATTTAAGAGCTCCAGTTAAGACTAGCAGAATCATTTTTTGATGGATGGGGCATACGTTGCATGCAGGGATGTAAAGGCACATTGCCAGGTTCATCTTATTTATGTTTTTTTTAAGAGATCTGCAGTACAGTATACAGTATGATTCACAGTATATGTTTTAAGTTCTGATACAATACGGCAGTTTAATGATCATAATGCCATGACACATCCTGCTTAATTGAGCAGCTAAGTTTAGCTCATTGCATAAAGACTTTACATTTTCATTGACCTGGTTCTAGTGATGCATAAGGTCAGCAACCACATCCTCAGATCAGTGAAATTTATCAAGTTGATGGGCCTTCCTATTGCCTCACTTCCACAACATTATTCAGGGTGCTAAAAAAATAATTCAGAGTAATACACAAATGTTAACAATATCATTTGAGGTGGCATTAAGAAGCTAAATGTATCGTGGAGAAGGAATGGCCCTGGGGCTAGCCGAGCTGACTCGCCGCTCATCGTATCGGCCCTGCAACCATGGGAACCAATGAGCAATCTGTCAGGTGCACCTGCCTCAGCCTGACACCTCCATTGCACTTACCATTGCCACACTCTCTCATTTCCTCTTACACATTCTCTATTAAATCTCTTTCCTGTAGCATTTTGCATTCTCCTGAACATCTGACAAATCATGACACCCTTCCTTTCCAAAACTGGGTCTCTTTTTACTTGAGGAAGTCGATTTAAATGAAGCCCAGCTGGGGACAAATAATAGGGTGAGGAAGAACTGTTACTGCCCAGAGTAAATAGTCACAGCACACAATATCAAATCCCTATCCTCAGACTGTCATCAATATGTGAAATATTGACAGGATTTTGGACAAACATACACAAAGCGGTAGCGTTGTGAATGTGCTAAAGTGGTACTTATGATTCTCATCGCATAGCATGTTCTAACTGCCTGGTGAATACCAGTGAGCAAATATTCCTCGTCTTGCATCTCTCCTCCTCCTCCATAATTAATACCATTCTTTTTAATAAATACTCTTAACACTCACTGGATTTTGTGTCTCTTTAATAGGACTTGTAGCTCCAGGCACCATATACAGACAATGCAATTACCTTATATTTAATGGGGTGACTTAAAAATTTATGGAAGGAAACTGGAAAGTACATTTCACAAATGACACAACCAACAAAGGTGACCGCTCCCTACTTCAACTCTGTCTTAAAAAGAAGCCAGAAAAAAGGATCCTGTTAATCCAACACATGTCTCCCAGTGCAAACAAAAAAAAAAATCAGCAAGCGCCATTGTTCTCCAGCCCCAGCTGCACACAATCCCCACCACCAAATCCCCTCTTCTATCTTTTTCTACCTCTTTTCACCCCTTGATTCCCATGTCTCTTTATGACAGGGTGTTCTAATGGAAAGAGCACCACTGACAGATGAGTGTATCAGTGAGGAATTCAGCACATAGTTGTGGTCATGACAACAGAGTCACACGTTTTAATGTTGGGCGGTGAGTGTTCCCCTGACAGCCAGGGTCCAGTGTCATGTTACCCCTCACAAGAGCCGGGAAATCAGGCTAAGTGGATTTCCTGACGGAACTGGCTGACTTCGACTCACATTAGCCACAATGCTGGGCCAAAATCAAGATTTGAAATGAAACTGGGAAAAATGGCCTCTGAAGAACAGTCTTATGTGCATTTAACTAATGTGCATGAGCTTTCCATCAGACAAAGTTGGAGTTTACTCATAGTCAGCGGGTTGGTCATATAATCTTCTTTGTGTTTTGACAAAAGAACACTACTTTCACTCCTATACTAAAATAACATTCCAAGTACTTGGAAGATGATAAAAGGCATAGAAGAACCCGCCAGATACCTTAGTTAAAAAAAAAGTCTTCAATAGTTTATGAGCTGACCAGTCTTAAAAGGTGAGAAATTGATTCATTGCTTACGACTAATTTGAAACATCACAAGGCAAATACCACAAGAGGTGTTCCAGTCAAACAATTCTGCTGGAAAGAAAATATTTGTTTCATGTGTTATTGTGATTTACAGTAGATGAGCAATGAAACCCTAACCATAGAATATTGATTAGTCAAAATTCCAGAGGGAGGGCTGTCTCTTCATTGCTTGTTTATTCAAAGAGTCAGCAGGACCACATGACCAAGAACAGGGCACAATGAGCATCTCCTCAATCTAGCAGGTGTTGAAGAGCTGGGCTCTCTGTCTGTAATCAGAGCATTGAGAGACAGGATTTGGGCTGCAACAAATTGGAGCCACATGGTGTTTAATGGGCATTAATCACAGTGTGCCACAGTCATTCTGCACAAGCCACGACAGCCGCCCCCAGAGTGAGCTAAACAGTATCATCTTCTCAAACCCTTGCCTTTACATTGCATCTGACTCCAAGACCCAGATTGAAAGGGGGAAGTGTCATTTACGTCATTAGAGGATGAGTGGACCGGTTACCGTCCATGTCACCCCTTTCACAAGCAGTGCTCTTTTTGGATCAGAGGCGGGCAATGGAGAAGGAACTGTGCCAGATTCAGCGCAATACATCCCTTGCCAAAAGAATCCTCCCCTGAGATTTAAACGGGAGATGTGTGACTGAAATCACACAAGCTGAGCACACCACATTGGGTGTGATAGTAGCACGGAACTGTAACCACCACAATGCATTAAACCCATTCGTACAACACCCAATCCTGGCCTCCACACTGACATATGGCCGAAGAAAACTTCTCTTTAAGGACCACGGTGAGGACACCGGGTTCAGATGTATTTTGCTGTGTAAGGCGAGTCCTCCCACTTGTCCTTCTCCCACTTGTCCTTCTTCTCTCTCCTTCCTCTACTAAAGAAAAACAAGAGCAGATTCTCCATGATAGCAATGTGAGTCAACTTACTCTATCTGGGGGGTAGTTGATTAAAGTGGGAATTTGACAGCAATTGCAGCAGTTGATTTGTGTTGCTGGTTTTTGATGGAGGACAGAGGTGAAGCAGCTGGTTTCTTACTACAGGTCTAAACAATAACCTACAGCCTTCTCTTCGAGTGTTAAACAGCATTTCCTGTGCATTAGTCTCTTAACATGCTGCTGCTACTACTTCCAGCCCTGCAAACCTAACTCTGACAAACCTTTCATCTTTATGATGAAATTTCCTGAAACCTGCAATACACAAAATTGCAACACACAAGTGAATAAGTACATCATATTTCCATCTATACATCTGGAGGAATTGGTAGTCAATGAGTGCATCCAGCAACATCAAAATAAGGAATAAACTAGGCTTCATAGTTGAGTTTACATGGGAAATTAGAGGTCTAAAAGAATGGTCATAATTTCTGCATCTACAATGTACCACGTTCAGTAATTCCAGAAGAATTAGTCACAGCCCAGACAGGTTCTGAACTATTGTCTAACCTATTTGCACCCAGAATGTGTCAAGAAAAAAAAGCAACAAGAATGGGATCAGTATCTCAAAATGTAGAACAATACTGAGTGACAAGAACCCAGGAAGTCAAGGAGTTTCACACTGAAGGGAAGTTGCTCATAAGATGACTTTGTTGTAAACCCTAACAACAATATATGATTCAGTCTAGGTCAAAGGTGACACTTAGTCTAGTCTAGTCTAGTCTAGGAACTAACTCAAAAGTTTTTCTCGCACTCTTTACTCATGAAAACACTTCTAGAAAAAGACACTCCCAAGAAAAGGACAAAAAGACATCACAATGTCTAAAAGTAGGAGAAAGATTCACCGTAGCATATTTGAATAGTGCTTTAGAGAAGGCAATTTAGGAAACAACATTTTTATATACTGGTGTAACAACGACAACGTCTTCTTGTTGCCTTTTTGTCAAGATTGGATCTGACATTGCAATGCCACAAATACTGAGGAAAGCTGTTTTGAGGAGTTAAGTGCTGATTCACCACTGCAAGGATAAAAGTGCTTTGGACATACCAAACACTGGCCTTTTATTTCCACTCTGCTGTGTCTGCACAGAGCTGTTTTTAAACCAATACCAGCATCAAGGAGTCTGTGCCACTGTTCTCCAAGACAAAGAGTTTTCTGAGACGACACTACAGCGGTTAATGCATACATTTGTAACTGCATACCATTGCAGAGGTATAGTTAATTGGCACATGAAGCAGACAGAGTAGCTAATATGCTGACTCAACAATAACTAAACATGATCCATTTCAAATTATAAAGGAGGATTTTACCAATGATCAGAGAGCATCACCAAGGCATTAATGGGGCTGAGTAAGCTTGACATTTTGCGGCTCTCCCCTAATACCCAATAGCATAATATTGTTACTGGAGAAAGAGCGTCCTACCCTCCAACCACTCCTATAATTAAGAGTGAATACTGGCCATGGGGAAGAGTCTTGGGGGCCAAGAATATCAATGTTATGAGTGTTTTTCTAGGCACTGTTGACTGCTCCACATCATAGAGAGTACAGGACTGTTTGCTTTGTGGCGCCTGTCCCTTTAACTGTCACCCAGCTGGAGACAGACTTGTGTGGGAGATAATAACAGCCCCTCCATAAGCCTCCTGATGCATTAATATTGAAGTGCAGCTAAGCACAGGACTGAAGTGGCCCACTACAGTCAAGCCTGACAGTCAAGGCCACATAATCCAAAGGAAAAAGATAGAGAATGAGGGAGGCCATTTGGAGCCACTTGAGTCCTAAGGACATGGTTATATTTCCAAAACAGGACTCTCTTTTTAGGCTCTGCCTGTGGGAAGAGCTTGTAAAGTCGCCTATGTCCCACACACACAATATAAGAGTCACACCTCATCATATTGTCCAGTTGCCAACTTTTCCAGGAATCAATGTCCTTGAATCACTCCATCCACACTTCCACATCCCACTGTTTAAAATGAGGAAACCTGTCAGACAATCAGTCTATCGACAACGCACAAACAGCACATTGAGGAACATTCCAAGTGAAAACAGTTCTTGACGCTTTATCTGAATAAGGCTTTCTTCACAAATTGGGCCTATTTATATAATGCAATTAAAGCTTTCCTTCCATGAATCTGATAATGAGACAAAGTATCTTTGATGTCTGGCTCATGTGCTGAGGGTTGGACTGTCACAGCTGTATGAGGAAGGAGAGGAAGGCATCATTTTTGGCATCATAATTATCGCATCTTCAGTAAATAACAGTATCTCAATTTCCTGTACACTGCTGCTCTTCACTCATTGCTTTGTGCCTTTAACGCATCAGGCTGCTTTTGATTGGGCAATGTAAAAAAAATTCAGTACATGCCTGAACCAGGGTTTCCGTTGTCCGGTAATTACCGGACATTGGCCGGGAAAAAAATGAAATGTCCGACTAAATTAAATCTCTCCGGTCAAATTGTCCGATTAAAATTGCCTAATAATCCCGCCCCCCTAACACAATCTGAATTTGAGAATAAGCCTAAAATGTATCCAGAGTGGACCAAGCTCGCCAAGATAGCCTGTGTAATCCCGGTCTCGAGTGTTCCTGCAGAGAGGGGGTTCTCGCTGCAGAATCGGATCAAGACGAAGCAGCGAAGTCGCCTTGCGGAGAACAAGGTTACGCGGCTTATGCGCATTGCAAGTTGTGGAGAGACACTGGGAAGTTTTGATTTTAAGTCGGCAGCTGCACAATTCAGCACTGCAAAACAGCGTAAAAAGCAGCCTAAAATGACGCGAGACAATGTTATAGGCCTAGTCATTTGTTTGTTCCAGTTCATTTGACAAGGAGTCATTTCACGGTGGCCAATTTAAATGTTACCAGCTAAATGAGACATACTGAGAGTGTATAATTAAGTTCGCTTGAGTAAAAACAATAGGCTACTATTCAGATATTTTATGTGGGGAAGGGGGATTGGTTTGTTAAACAATGAATGTGAAACGCCAATCGGACGTTCATGTTTTTTTTCCGTCTATTTGAAAGTTAGGCTAATAAACATGTTGCATTCTATACGGCCTGATTATGTCATTTTTTAAGTTACATAGCCTGCCTCCAGTTTTCCTCAACTTGACTAATTAAGAGGCGATATTTGACCGGCATATCATCAAAATGTCCGTAAAACGAAACCTCTGCCGGTCACTTTGACCGGCACCATTTTTTTCTAGCGGAAACTCTGGCCTGAACAATGTAGTAGAACATGTGTGGTGGTGACTTCTAAAAATCAATGTATTCTTGTAAATAAAATAAAAATATGTAGATTCGACCAATAAAATCACTTTAAAGTGCCACGAAACCCCTTTAATTCAGCACTAGTCATTCACACCTCAGACTTAAAAAAACAAAATGAAAATGGTTAATGAAATGGGCATGAAAAATATTAAAAGGTAGGAGAGTAGTGGGTGGGATGTGAATCATACAATCACACAAATACTACAATTGTCCTTCTTAAAGGATGTTTATTTTCCATTCAAACATTCTACAGTACAGAATTGCAATTGCTTGTTGAACAATCAAGCTTGTCACTGTAGTGGTCACAGCAACGTACTGTAAGTCACCAACACAAATTTGCCAAAATGGAATTTGCGGAAAACAAAGAAGGCTATGAAAACAAGGAAAGAAACAGATAAATTTCACCTAGGTAAGAGGGTTAGAGTATGCTACAGTATTGTAATATCAATAACAGTTAATTCTGGGTCAGCATCCTGTCTTCGACCAGGGTCAGGCCAGATATTTTCATCAACATCACAGGCTATGTTTTCCCTAGTCAAACAGTGGGGGTGAAATGCCCTGGAATGCCTGAGCCATCCCTGTCAGGACTCCACAGCAATGTCCCCACAAGCTTCCTCCATGGCTTGGAGAAGGTTGTTCTGTACATAGGGATCTCTGTCAGACCTTCCACCGCCATGCTGAGAAGAACTCCTCTATCGGATTGAGGAAAGGATTGGTTGTGTTTGTCATTGTCACACATTATTGACTATATGAATCCTGAACTTCATGTTATTTTCTTGTATTGTCTGCTTCTGCTACTGTAATGCATTTAGTTTCATGGTACGTATAGTACAGAAAAGTAAAACTTCAATGTATGGTACATGTTTTCATCCCTGAAAGTCCGGAAAGTCGATGCAAATGACTCAGGTTTGTCCGTACTCTCAGCCCAGCTTCCCTCATTGTCATACCTTGTACAACAACATGGTCCACTGCAGTAGCACGGATCTCATTTGAGATTGTTGTTCTTCTTCCTCTTCCTCTTCCTCTCTCATGTTCACCTCCTCTCATTCTTACCATTCCTCTGCCTTATTCTCTGATGTTTGCATCCATAATTCCGAAACACAGGTGATCTTGCCTGTAGCCCTTTTTATTCATTCCAATCTCCTGATTACTTGAGTAATTTTGGTCGTTAGTGCTTACACATGGAAAATTGTTTGTTAAGGGTGTTTGAATTGCACTGGTTTTCTAAATGACAACGTAGTGACAATTGTGTCAATATTTTTTATAGACTGGGGTACAGGGTTTTTCTGCTGGGAATTGGCAAAATGGTTTTGTGAGGATGGCTTGCACTACCAATTTTTGTGTTAGCAATCAAGAAAAAAAAACTGTACGATGATAGAAATGATAGCAAATCTGCAACAGTGTGCAAACCAAATCATTTACAATTCTTAACTGTAATGTGATCTCATTCATGAGACAGCGCAGTGATTAGATGAAAATGTTCAATCTTATGAATAATGTGGAGAAACACTCAAAAAAGTTATGAAGTAGACACATACACTCTAACTAATCACATCTCAGACTATAAGCATATACTATAAGCATATATTGTGATGTTGCTTCAACTTTCGTTTTTAAACCTGAACAACAAAAATGGCTAAAAATAAAACAAAATGTATTCACTTCATACACCCGTAAATGAGGTGTAAAATCGACCGACTCAATGAGGAGAGGTGACATGGTGTACAATGTTCACTCGGCATGTGAAAAATTGGGGTAAGTGATCAGAATGCTATAGAAACTTGAGGGTGGGCTCATTTGACTTGGGTTAACAAGCAGTCATTAAGTAACAGTAACTTCATAGGCATGCCCTAGCAGCCATCCAGAGCATCCTAGCAACCGTTAGAGTACCCAGAGCAATTTACATTACCCAGCCATATCTGGCAGAGGAACATCGTAGAGACATGGGGGTGAGGAGGAAATCTTTTGACTTTGCGAAGAGTACTTAGGCCCTTGGTGGGACATTTTGGCATTATTTTGCCACAGCAAGCACCACACACATTATCATACTAGAGATGCACCGATCGACTGACCAGGGACCGGGATCAGACGATTTTCCACATGCTCGGCCTGGACCTGTTACCGGCCGGTCAGCCTCACGTCTTTCCGATTCCAAGCTGGTCCGTTTTGTTGCTAGCAGCGCAGGCAAAAACGTCACAGCCGCATTTAAACATGTCATTGCCATGGAAGTTCTTCACTGTGAGTGAAGAATACATAAAGCAGTTTATAATTATTGTAAGGCTAAAGTATACCGTGGGGGAACCACCACAATAACGTTCGGAACAACAAACCTAATTAGACACTTAAAATACCATCACCCATAAAATGGAAAGCGGCTAATGCTAGCCAGAGCTCAGAGCCAACCATAAGTCAGCAGCCTCTCTTATCTTTCCTTGGTATGAGCAGCTAAAAGACCAAAGCAATTACCAGGAAAATTATGGAATTCATGGCCCTGGATGACCAGCCGTTCTCCATAGTTGAGGACAGAGGTTTCAGAAATCTGATAAATTTCCTCAATACAGAGTAGGTGGTACTTTTCCGACGTCACGTTGCCCGAGTTGTTTAATCTCGTGGCTTGTCACACACACAGCCTGTTACAAGCATACCTGTCAACATTTGGGTACACTGTATAATTGCACAGAGGGGAAGTGAGGTGCTGGATGGCAGAGGCAGGCTAAATACATACAAATTGTGCCGTTGTGATTTAATGTGCTGAGTAACGTAATTTTTCCCACCGTGTCCGATATTAAAATCAGTGCGACACACATTGCAAAAGGCGTGGGCATTGTCGATATGAAATTAAATTCTTCCGTCCAGCTGTTGTTAAATTTACATGTATATATCTTCTCCTCCCATCTACCAGTGATGCTTGATTCAAATTTCTGCATCTACTGCCTGCGCAGATATCAACAGAGCAGCTGATACAACTGATATTTGGACATCTAACGTAAGCTTAATGTCAATGTTGAGCGTATTGGACACTTCAGTTTTGTTCATAAGCTTGTAATCTTTGGAATTGTTTTGTTAGATGAGTAAAAAAGAGAAAAAGGTCCATTTATAAAAATAGTGGAAAATGACATCTGTTTTGTTATATAAAGCAACTCATTTGCAGTTAATTGTTATTTCTACCTCTTTCCAGTCACAGAGCACTTTATTTTGAGAGTTGTTTAAGTGAGAGAAGATCCTGTAACTTAGTGCAATTTGGGGGATATTGTAATGTTTAATAATTTATTTTATTATGAAAATAAAATGTTGTATTGAAGAAAGGTAGATTTTGTTTGTATATGCGGTCAATAATAGTTCTTAGAAAGAAAATCGGAATCGGAAAAATAAATCGGCATTGGCAGGTCACACTTGCAAAAACAAATCGGAAATCAGAATCAGCCAAGAAAATTGCAATCGGTGCATCTCTATATTATACCTATAATTGCACAGATATGGCAATCCATCCGAGGTCTTTTCATGTAAAGGGTGGCTAAAATAATTACTGTTCAACATCTCTTGGTAAAGCAGCTGCAACAACATTTATAGATGCTTAGATGCTTCCCTAATGGGGATCTTATGTAAAGAGGGGTTTCGGGGAAAGAGAGGTGTCAGGCAACAACATAGTAATTTGTCTCCTTATCTAAATCTGTCTGTCTCTTTCCCTGAAAGGGCCTCAAGCATATGCTCATTGTGGACAGATTTTTCAGATGTTCCTCAAGTGGCTTTGGACCTCTGAGGAGACAGAAACAGGAGACATTATATTAAGATAATTCACTGCAGAACAGAACAGAGAGATAAACAGCAACAGCTTTGAGGAACTAATGCCATTCTCTCTATTAGGGCTGTCGATTTAACGTGTTAATTCAGAGTGATTAATTTAATAAAAAAATAACATGTTAAAAAAATGAACGCAATTTATCGCAATGCCCCCGGACCGTAGTAAGGAAGATTCCAAAGAAATGCAAGCTTGTAGTACCACCTGTTTACTCCAGAGGGCTGTTTACTCCAGTAAGTGAAACTTCAGCTGTAGTTTATACAGTGAAGAAAACAACCATCCAGCAGCATTACAACACAAACATGCGTTACGTTCTTGTGTTCAAAGCACTTGATGGAGCGCAAATCTGAAGAGATCTCAAGCTGTGTTCTAAGTATTAAACTATATTTAACTTGACACATTGACCTCTCAGAGGCTTAATTAGCCTGATAAGGGACTGGGTGTGTATAATCACAACCTGGCAACGCCCTCCGCCCTGTCACAAGTTGCTAAAATTTTTTATGTTGTCTTAAAAGAGTTTTACATATTTATATTGGAAAACAAGCCAAAACAAAAACAGTGTATAATGGGGCAAAGACTACCATCTTTCACCTTTCTGTTCACTTCAATCGATCTTTAACGCACAAAAAAACAAACTCTCATTAATAAAACGGAATATTGCCAATTTTCTTCACAATAAGAAATGCACAGTGACATATATTATTATTCAATAAGTCGCAATCTAATAATAGTAATATATCTCAATTGTGCACCTTAATTTTAAACCCTCACGCTTTTATTTTGACATTTTAAACTCTCCAGGAAGTCCTGTAAGTTTGTCTGTTTGTAGGCAAGTTCACAGTAGTTTAATTCGCTTCTTATTCAAATTCTGGTAAAAAGCACCTCCAGTGCTGTTCTAAATGCATTTTATAAGTGAACTGAACTATTGAGCATCTACATCTGAGATGTTGTTTGTGAGTAGCGCTCCAATATTGCGCACTGCTGTGCAGGCTAAAAACAACCAGGAGTGTGTGTGTATACAGGGCAGCGCCATTCACTGACGTGCTGGAGCTGAGCAGGCATTTTACTTATTAAATACAGCCTTTTGTGATTCACAAAGCTATCGCACATCTTCAAGTGGCTTTGAATAAGCTGAAATTTCTGTGCTACAATGGAGAAAGTGTTCATTTGAGAGTTCACAGTCGTTTATACACTCAAAACACGGATCTGTGGCTCTGCATATGGATACTATTGGACACACTGCATGAAAATTAAGCATTAGTAGTGTGTGTTGGATTTCTGTGTGTGTGCCTCTGTGTGTGTGTTCGTGTGTGTGCCTGTGAAGGAGATGACAGGGCAGAGAGGTGCCTCATTCATACTGTGGCGTGCAGCGCATGTGACTGTATATTATTTCATTAAATGACACCCTTCTGCTGTTTAATGTTCACACTTGGCCATATATAGGCTTTATTATTATTATTTTCAAGTGGTCTTTTATTTAATCTATAATAAATAAATAAATATATAGTCATTTGTTTTTCACATTTATGATTAATAATTATGCTGATATTGAAGGTCTGTGTTAAAACTGAGATGTTTGCATTATGTCCCACGCTCAGATCCACACAGTGATTACTATGTGTGAGGCTGGAACTGTGTCAGTGATGTTGGAGGAAGTGGTAATGTAAAGGTGTGAACTCAACTCGCACAAGAATGCAATATAAAACACCACAACAGTGCAGTCAACTCGCTCACTCGCAGACATGCACACATCCACCCACATGCAAGGTTTAATCTCAATAACACTCTTTTTTGTGAGGAGACAAAGGAAGTGAGGTGAAGAATGAGGAAGAATTGTTCATTTGTTTTTATGTGAGTTCTGACTAGAAGAACTGGCCCCAGATTTCCAGCCATGAAGCTGGGGTCTGCCACAGGAATAGGCTTGTTTTCCCCTAATCAAATGTTACCCATGGAAAAGCTGGGCACTAGCACATATACATACACATTTGCACTAACAAGCACTTTCTCATGGTATTTCATCCCCAATTGTTCTGACAAAGACCCTTAAAATCTTTCTTTTTTTTTTTAAAGCTACTTGCCACAGCAACAGGATAGGGGAAAATCAAGCAGCTCTATGGCTTTTTTCCATTTTCATGTCATAATGTGATGAGTACTCTGGGCATGTTCCTTTCCCGGGACAGGTCCATAGAGTAATCTGACCATGAATTTCCATTTCTAAGAGACACAACTACGTCACAAAGTTACCACAGTGGGGATGGAACCACTCATTCACAATTTCTAAGCCTCTCCCAGCACTGGGACTAAACCTCTCAATGCAAAATTAAAATAATTGTTTTTCCAATTCCATTAACATGCAGCTGAGCCTTTCTGTGTAACAAGTGTTTCCCATTCAGCTTGTTCCGTACCATGTTCGTACCATGGCCACATTCAGCGCGCTATTTCACATGTGATAACAGGGGGCTGGAAACAGTAAAAACAGATTTGGGCTAAGGAATGAACTAATGCTTGGCTAACAACATTAGCAGTCTGTTGATGGAGTAGCACAAAATGGCCTGTGTCTGCAGATGTTCCTGTGAAACCCTGACACAATCACCAAATTAGAGCCAAGAACGTTACGACACAGACCTTTATATAGACCATCTACGGTGAATGCCATACTGAAACAACTAAACAATTTCTGATACCCCAACCATACTGATTTTTAAAGATTGTTTTGCATATCTTTCAAGACAAAATGTGACATTGAGTGCATGAGTCATTCTTAAAGCAACGTTTTGTCTATCAACACCTCTCAACATGAAAACAAAATCGTTGCCCAAATACAAATCAAATGCTTCAGTCTGAATGGCTATTGCCGTTTCAACAGGAAATTTCCCTTCTGATTTGTCTTTTAAAAATATCCCAATGAACTCCTTGTCTACCACAATCAAACAACCTGAACATTCATTTCAGCTGACAGATACAAAACCCTTTGTTTGTTTTTTTTCATTTTCTGCATGCAGAAACATGTAACTGAGCGACACTGGATAAGAGGAAAGTTCAGTTGATGTCATGACGTCGACTCTCAGGGGGAAAGCACTGTCTTAAAAGATCTGATCCAGACAGTGAAGTTCTTGCTTCAACCCTTTGTCCTTTGAGATCTGTGCAGTTCTGCAATCTATAGCACTGTGGGAATGTAAGTGTGGAGAGAATACAATTCAGTCAGAAAGATGAAAAAGAGAGAGATGATCCTACAAAATCCTGAGATGTGTCTGTTACGTAACACCCAGGACGCCCCCTTTTGTGTCTCTAACAATGCAGACCTCCTCACAGATGGTGAAAACAAGGTGTCACTGGGGTCCACCACTGATCTTGGTTGAGAACCTCACTGTGAACTGTGACAGAGTGTGTGTGTGCGATTTGTGGATGTGTGTGACTTACATAACAGATGCGGTGCTGTCTCGCTGGGGCGGAGGGGTATACAAACTCCACTGTGAGAGTGAGTGTCAGAGGTGCGGAGGGGTACACTAGCTTCTCTGTTAAGCGTTTGAGGTCACTGCTGGCTCCCATCGCAAACAAGTTCTCATCATCTGGCACTGAGCACGAATGCACACACGAAGCTTCCGGAACGTTTAGAGTATGTGTATGTGTGTTTGTGTACAGGAGTGTGTGCATCACAGGAGAGTTTGTTTGTACATGTGTATTAAAATTTTTCCCTGAAGACACTTCAGACTAGGGGTAAGAGAAATAAATAAACATATAAACAAACCGCATTGGCAAATATGCCATGGTAGTTTTTTTTTCCTGAGGCAAAAATGGATATATGTTTTTCTGCTGTTACAGCGCAGTCGAGATAAGTGGTGTCATTGATGAGTGATCTTCCTGCCCCACTGAGACACTAAAGGCCTGCGGCCTTAGATGCATGACTGATTATTGTCTCTACGCTCATCTCCCTGTGATTCCATGGAACGCATTTTACTGCATGACAATTTCAAATATGTTGAAGTCTGTCTAACTTTCCCTTTAATGTTTCATTAACCTATAGTCAGTAAGTAGATTAGAACATTTATGAAAATGTTTCAAGAATAAAAACTGCTCTAACTGCAACATCCTTCCAGCACCTGATTACATCTAAATTTGGTTTTGGGCTTTATATAATATAATTTTTACGAAAATTGCTCTGAAAACCGAAATAAAGCTGCCACGTCATCGCCGCACCTGATTTACATGTCTTAAAATAATCTAAAAGTATTTTAGAGGTAAGTAAAGAAAAGAACACCCAAATAATATGCAATCTGTAATAACTGTGAAAATGGTCAGAGAACTGCTAAAGCTGCCACATCATTGCAGCACCTGATATGCATGTCTTACTATAATCTAAAAGAGGTATGGGGGTAAATATAGAACAGAACACCTGTATAATACCAAAAATGTATTGTAATACTTCTTAAGAAAACAAGGTGGAGCTCATTTTAACCCAGATTAGCTCTCCATGTACCCTCTATTCTGGAGCTGTAGTGAAACGTGACAACGTCAAATCTGTTAAAAAATCTTAGATGCAAACGTCACACATTCCGAGTGCTAATAAGGATTAAAAAAAAAAAAAAAAACCCTGATACCACTGTTACAGATTTAGAGTTTGTTGTAGCTTATTCACGCTGAGTAAAACCGCCACAGAAGCACCTAAATCAGGTTTTTGACAAGGAGTGCCATTTTTTATTTTCCTGGTCAATGGCTGTGCCGATGAAATCCAGGCATGCTCATTTATTTGCTGAAAAAGCCTGATTCAACAGACATTCTATTTTATTTGAGCACTGTCTGAATTTATATATTAGACATGGATAACACTAGCATATGACTTCTAGAAGGCTAGATTTGCTACATAATATGTGCAGTGTTCTATCTGTATTATGTCCATGACAACAGCTGTCATGATTTTCTTGTATATTGTTCTAGTCAAAATGTATTCTGACAAACATAAGCCCAAAGCTACCCAACTCAGCTACTAGAAGGAATGCAATAACATACGAACTTAGACACCCTTTGTTCACACTGTGTATTATATGACCAATCCTGTTCCATTTATACATCAGAAACATATCAACAGTTCCTTTACAATTTGCCATTGCCTCAAACAATTCTTTAACTGGTGTTTCATTCATTTTGGATCAACAAATGAAGAGTGAAAGACTGCCTGACCTGCCAGCTCATGAGGTCATTGTATACTGCACATACAAATAAAATCACATATTGTATGGTGTTGCATTGCATGCTGAAGGGCAGAGAGGTTAGTTCGTGCAAGGGGCAATGGAGCATACCATATATATATTTTTTATTACTATTAAACAAGCCATGAAGGGGCCATGCTAGGTCATCTCAGAAGGAGGCCCTACAGTCAGGAATGTAGCGGCTCTGCCGCCTAGGGCATCTGGGGCTGTAGCCACCTCACCGGAGGAATTTCCAGTGTTCATATAAAAACTGATAATGGGATGTGTACACAGCAGGAGTGGAAAATTAGAGGTGCATTACGAGGTTTTCCACATTCCTTGCTCTCCATGGGCCAGACATGCGTGCCTGCCTTGCATATGCTGGAGTCCTGGGATCGGAGTGTGTGTGGATCTCTCAGTGTGTTAATGTGAATGGGACATCCCTACAGGCATTCCATATTTTTTTACATCAACATAGTGTATCATGTGAGATTCTTTGCTAGTAAACGTGGCTAAATTTAAGTTCAGAAATGGAATGCCGTAAGACTTTTTTCTTTTATGGTAAGAGACCATCTCAAGTCAAGGCAGTGGCCTATAGACAGGGTTGGGGAGAAAAAGAATACATGTAATGGCGTTAAGTATATAAAATAGAATGTAAAATAAAACAATAATTCTATTCCATTACATTTACAATTTAAATGGTTGTTAATCAGAATACAGATACATTCAAAAAGTATATTGATTACTGAAGGGATAATTTAGCATTTTTGTCATTTGTTTAATTGAATTTTGTCTATTCAATTGGAAAATATTTATATAAACGATGCCATCTCAATATTTATATAAACGATGCCTTTAAATGCCATTTAAACAGTGGTAAAATACTTTCTTATGATGTGTTATATTCGTACGAGCAGACGCAGCCGTTTTCACACTGTTATGAATGAAACAGTGGATATGGCATCAAAAGAATTGTCCCTTCAGAGCTAAATAGAAGAACCACAGCATATAGAGCTAAACAGAAAAGCAGTTTAAAATGGTTTGACAGATGAAATATTAATTCAATAAATGCATGATTACTAGATGAATGTAAGGTATTGTGGCAGCAGGTGAGTGGTCAAGAATCCGTCCGGAGAAAGAGAAAGAGGTAAGTTGCTTGCACCTGAGCTAGATTATGTATAACACCTGTCTCTAATTCCAGTGAGAATGGAGAGAGCGGCATATCAACAGCCATGCCACCAGCAGAGAGAGTGAGAGAGTCTGGCACAAGCAAGGCCATGGTACTTCTGAAGCTGTTTAATCTGTTATGTTCGTAAAGTTATTACGTTCCTGTGAATCTGATGTGTTTGTTTGACTAACTGCAGTGAATCATCTCGGTTAATGTCATAACCTCCATTTCCTGATGGAGGGAATGAGACATTGTGCCGATGTAGTGACACTAGGGGTCTCTCTTGGGAGCCCCAAACACCTCTGATCTTTGATCTGTTGGCAGATGTGAATTGGCGAGAGGAGAGGGAGATCCTCCCTCAGGGGAATTTGCCAGGGAGGTGCCTTTGCGAGGAGCGTGAGGTCCGAGAACCAAGTCTGGGTGGGCCAGTATGGCGCTACGAGGGTGACTTGTTCCTTGTCCCCCACAGGCTCACTGGGGGAACGTGTATTTGCACAGCACGCGGGGCCAGCTGCGTGCCAGCGCATCTGTCCTGAGGGGGGCTCTCATCAGGGAATATCAGGGAGGATTCCCGGGAAGCAAACAGTTCTACCTGTGCTTTGCCAAATCAATTCCAAATCAGCTGGACCAACTGGGGATGGAGTCGCCACTCTTCCCTGAGCGTCTCCTGCCGTGACAGCGCGTCCACTGTGGTGTTGAGGCTGCTCAGGATGTGAGTGGCTCGCAGCGACCTCAGCCGCTGCTGATTCCAGAGGAGATGGTGGTCAAGTTGCAAAATGCGATGAGAATATAAGCCGCCATGGCAGTTTATATACGCTACTGTCACTGTGTTGTCTGTATGGACCAGCACGTGCTTGCCCTGAATCAACGGCAATAGCCTCTGAAGGGTGAGCTCTACTGCCAGCAATTCAAGGCAGTTGATGTGCCAACGCACATGTGCAGGAAACGCCACGTCGAGGAGCGTAGCTTGGACCCGAAGTGGCTATCTACGAGACTCGTCACAACCCGGTGGCGTAGTTTATGCAGTGCAGCCGGACGCACAAAGTCGGGAAGCCACGTTTGTGAGCTCCTGAGTGCGAGTGCTCGTTGTCCGGTCGCCGAGGTAATGCCGGCCATTGGCACCGGCTGTATGATCCAAGGAGAGAGGAAAGGCGCTAGCCCAATCGAGTCCTTGGCGTCCGACATCACCAAGGTGCTCTCCAATGCAGTAATCAAAATCTCATCCATCTCACAAGCTCCGAAAGAGACATTAGGCTGGCACTGAGGCGAGCTGCCTGTCTCATCCCAAAAATGGACAGGAGCAAACGAGCGTGCTGGGGAATGAGCGGTCCGTGGGGGATTACCCAGTGGAACCGAACCCATTGGAGCCCCAATATCGCTTTCAGCGTCAACCGGGCCGGCCTCATACCCGTATGTTGAAGGACCAGCGTGGCGGATGGCTGAAGTGGCTTTCCCCCAGAAGAAAGATGTCACGACTGCAACGTTGCCATGGTCATGTTCTCGCAATGAAAACATGAACAATCCACGAATGCTTCCTCAACGTGATTATGGCCCAGACACATGAGGCAGCGATCGTGGTCATCAGAGGTGGAGAGGTCACGACCGCACCCAGAAACTAAACAGATGGAAGGACATCTTTAAAAAGAGCTGTCAAATTGCTCAGGGACGTACTCTGCACTGATCGTGGAGATGGAGAGAAAGTCGCTGGAATGCACCGTATATCCAACAGCAAACCCTTCTCGTTGAGAGGGAAAATCTGAATGAGTGGATGCATTCTAGCTCCTTTTATACCTGTATATCCGGGGAGTGGCATGCAAATTCCACTCTCCAATTATCATTGGCCTTTTCTCAAAGATCTGAGGTGTTTGGGGCTCCCAAGAGCGAACCCTAGTGTCACTACATTGGCACAACGTCGAGTGAGTGACAGAAGGGGAACTAATGAATTTGTGACGTTGTAACCCCGCTCCCCTGTGTTTACTTCCCTTCTGTTGTTAAGTTGTCCCACAGGTATCAAACCAAATTAATTTTTGATATATGGTCTATCGCTGTTATTATGTGGTTTAGGTATTATTACAAGAATAAAGGATGTTTACTGCATATGAGAAATGCTAATCTATGTATCCTTTGGCATCGTATAGAGATATATTTTCTGCCTCTTTCTTTGAACAGAATCCACATACGATCAGAAAAGGCTAAGCTAAAATTATATTTGCAGTCCTTCCATCTTCATACCTGTTACCAGCTGCAACTGTATTTTATAATGATTTTTTTTCCTAGTTAGACCTTCGATATTAGGGCAAGGACATAATCTTTGTGTTTTCCTATAAAAACAAATCTTAAATCCTTAAAACAAGATACATTTAATTGAAGCAACACTGCATAAATTTTGTCTTTTTTTAAAAAAAAATTTTTTATTTACTGTTTGTACATTTTGTCTTACAGTACTGATATATTTTGTTAACTTATTATTCATTTGCATAGTCAAAACATGTGAAAAAAATCTACCAGTGTTGAAAAAGTAATCCAAAGTATTTAGTTTAGGTTGCTGACTTTGAGTGATCCAACAGAATGTGTTACATATTAAATTGTACAGCCTGTATTCTGTAATCTGTATTGGAATACATTTTAAGAGTAACCTTTCCAACCCTGAAAAAAATATGATATTACATATCAAACTGACACTTTTCCTAGAACAGCCAGCCCGTGTTTTAGAACAACCAGCCTAATGCAAGCTGAGGTTTCATTCTTTATGGCCACATCCTGACTGATGCAACTATTGACTGGCTCCACTACACTGCTATATTAATTCAGTGCAACTATAAAGCCAATAACTGATACCCCTTTTCTCCAAGGATGCCGTTTTCACTTCCAACCTGGGCAGCCTCTGCTGTCTCCAAGGGTGATAAATGCAGGCAGAAACAAAATAAAGATCTAATTTCTCCCACTGCTGAATGGCTTCCTGCTCAGCTTTTGTTAACTGTGGCTGTTCGCAGATGGATGAGTGGCAGTCTCCTCTCCTCTGATGCCACCGGGCATGCTATGTTCTACTGGCAATAAGGAATGGACAATGGGGATCCGCTCTCATTGTTAAGATTTTTCCCAATTTTTGTTTAAGGATACAATTTAAGTCAGTTCAATTTTGTAATTTAATGTAATTTTTAAAATAATTTGGTAGCTTGTATAAAACTGTGTTATATGAATATGTGAACTTTACATTGTTCCATTAACTACACTGATTACTGTTCTGTACAACAGGCTTCTCTGTCTGTTTTACATGAGATATAATATCAGGTCAAGCATATAATTTAGATAACTTTAAACAGCCTTTAATGGCTGTCTCACTGTTGTAGGACTGTGATCCTCTTGCAAAAAATAAACTTTTGCTTATTCATACACTTTATTTTGATGCTTACCAAGGACAGGGGCAAAGGACAGGGATGTGTTTCAAGTGAAACTTTTACCAGTCAAGGCCGAAACATACTCTACAAGTACTTGAATGTGTGTTGTTGCATTCCAAAATGTGTCAGACCGCAATTCATAACACAATTTAAGCAGGTGTTGCATTCTCAACACTGCCACAAGGGGCGCTATAGCGACCATTAGTGTAAACTGTCTGCTTTTAAAGTGGGTTGTCTCTTTCAAGCCAACTACAGTCATGGTGGAGCAATGAAGGAGAATATCACTGAGCATGTAAGTTGAAGTCAATATATGCTTTATATAGATATTTACCTGAATAATAACATATCCAGACTATGGAAGATAACTCTGTTGAACACTGAGGTTTTTTTACCTCCACGTAACACACGGACACGCGTCAAGCACATTCAACCATACTGCACATGGATAATGACATCTGTGTACACATACTTGCGTGAAGTATGTTTCTGGCCTTATGTTATAATGTATGAATGTCCAATTCAGTATGTGGTCAGATCTGTGTCGCACTATGTCACAATGCTAGCAGCAATTTCTCTATTTCCTTCCCTCTGTCCTCCCACTTTCTCACAAATGTCTGTCTCTCCATCTCCACACACATACCACGTACTCCACGGCAGCATTCACATACTGCTGTGGTTTTGAAACGGAGCAGCACAATCTCAGAAACAGTAAAACAGCTTTCCATCTGCCTGCATATTCTTTTACCATTTCCTTCCATTTATTTTCTCATCTGATGGCTCCTTCCATTCACAGGATAAAAATATAAGCACGGCCCTCACCTTGCCATCAGAGCCTTAGTAGGCTGAATAAATGTCAGCTGTTCTCCTCTGCTCTTTAGTGGTTTCAGATTCAGGTGAGTTCCATTAGAGTAACCTCTGTCTTCTCTGTTCTGAAACCTCTGAATGATTCCCATAAGAAAGAACTGCTTTCCTCAGGCACAAATATGTTGCATCTCTGTGTCTGTCCGATTAAGAAAAATTATGATTAATTACAAACTTCCTCCTCTAACGTCATTATTTTTTTAATGTTCATATTCTCTTTGTCGAAGTACTAAAAATGTTGGAGTTGTGGTGTAGCAGTTAGTACACATTCTCTAGACATTTTGTTTCCTGTGGTGCTCATGTGGGAGACAAAGGTTCAAATTCCTGGTTTCTTGTTCCCTAATCTTCCTTTGATAAAATGTGAGCCTTAACCCAACCCCCCTCCCTACCCTACTAAAAATGTAGTTAAAAAAAGTTCGATACTACCTAAAAAAAACTTGCATCCAGCATAGAATGAGTCATATGCTGGATTATATTGTATGTTTTATAGGGTACAGTCAGTGGTGAGGAAAGCCAGACTTTTTCAACATTAATAAAGGAGTCCAATAATTCTAAGAATGCACATGTAGTCAGGGTGAGACAGAGAGGTGAAGAAAAAAAAATCAGATCTGTCTGAGACAGCTGTTTGGAATAATAAGAGATGGAAAAAGAGAAAACATGTCTAAACCTCATTTTAAAAATAGAGTCTGATAGTCTGGACAGATTAAGCCACCGCGTAAGGGTTGGTTCAGGCAAGGTCGTTGGATAAATTTATGCCTGCGAAATAAATATCTGTAAATATAAGTTATTTAACATCAGATCTGTACCTAGGCTTTTATGTGAATCTCGATCGTGTCTGACAGATTTTCCTGAGCAAAAGCTGCCAGGAATGTGGTTGATTCAGGCCAGTGGAGACAGGTGGTCTCACCTGTGATTCAAGTGTTACGCCATGGAAAAAACCCCACAATTTTCCTGGCTGTTCTCGAGCAGCTCTCTTACCTCTGCATGGAGTTTCACCCACTCTCTCTATCTCTCCTTTTATATTAGCTTCTCGCAGTCTGGCTTGAATTTGCCAACCCCGCAGGCCATCTCACCTGAGCACAGGCCAACTGTCTTTGTGCATCTCTCCTCTAGGAGACTCTCACAAAGAGGAAATGGCATTAATACAAAATGCATGGATTATGCAAACCATAGATAAATCATGATTATTGGAATATATGTCTTTTCCACCTTCTCTTTCTCTTTCTTTCTTTCTCTCTCTCTCTCTCTCTCTCTCTCTCTCTCTCTCTCTCTCTCTCTCTCTCTCTCTCTCTCTCTCTCTCTCTCTCTCTCTCTCTCTCTCTCTGAAGTGTGAGTCACAAAGTGCTTGCCCAATTGGCAGAGGTTGGGTGTCCAGGTCTCTCTGTTTGCTACAGATCTGGCACTGACCAATACCAAACAGAAGGTATGGAGAGCTTAGCCCAGTCGAAGCCTTTAGGCCACAGACACAGTCAGGGTTTGTCCAAGCTCCATCCACACACCTCCAAACTCTTCCAGATCAGTGACATTTGCATCACAAGACATAGATAGAGTAGCTTTCATTATGAAATCCTGGCCATACTGTTTTGTCAGAACCTGCTGCATTTGTCCTGCAGTTGCTCAAGTGCTCATCTACTGTTTGTAATGATGGCAGATGTGCATTTCAGCATGGAAGAATTTTAGAGAACTGTTTTTTATGTTTTGTTTTTGTTTGTTATTTTATCCCCTTTTCTCCCCAATTTGGAATGCCCAAATCCTGCTACTTAGTAGGTCCTCGAGGTGGTGCTGTAACTCACCTCAATCCGGGTGGTGGAGGACATGGTGTGCATCTTATCACATGGCACCGCAGAGACTCACAGAATGTGGAGGCTCATGCTACTCTCCCAATCCACGCACAACTTACCACGTGCCCCACTGAAAGCAAGAATCGCTAATTGCAACCACGAGGAGGTTACACCATGTGACTCAACCCTCTCTAGCACCTGGGCCAATTTGGTTGCTTAGGAGACTTGGCTAGAGTCACTCAGCACACACTAGATTTGAACTTGCGACTCCAGGGGTGGTAGTCATCGTCACTACTCACTGAGCTACCCAGGCCATTTTTTCTGGCTTTGATCACTGATGGTCCCGGTCAAAATAAAACAGCAGTTTTAAGTGGGCCATCAGCCTTTAAGCTACTATACAAAAAAAAACATGATTTATGATTTTGTTATTTTTCCAAAAACACAGAGAAAGCAAACAAACCTTAATATCACTTGTCTTTTGTTGAGCATGCCACAGAATAATTCAAAATATGAATCAATCTTCGTATTGTTATATATGTCAATTAAAAATTGTAAACACTCTGAGGTTTTTGGTATGGTCTCACTGAAATGTACAAATGAAAAAGATATAATCTAAACATTCGAAAAAAAATTATTAATTAAATAGGAATGAATGATTAGTCAAAAATTAAACCACCCATAAAAATGCAGACCCAGATAAACGGCAGAATGATAAATTCATAGAATAGACACATTTTATCACACAAAGGTCGATGTTAATAGTGGACAATGCCATGCTGTGTCACCATGGACAAGCTGCTTCTCTCCTGTGCATTTCTCTTACATCGCAAAGTAAGCAGTCTTCACTTTTTACCCACCCTGATGGTCACTATAGAACCATTCAAGAGTGCCAAAGCTGAATCAGTAGTCGAGAAACCACAAAACACTATTCTTTTACATTCTTTTTTACACTTTTTCATAAGCATCTGTTAATACATGGCACTTGAGAAAAAGGGGATCATCCGGGATGGAATAGCTTGGATGTGTTGATCTGTCTCTTTTGCTCCTCTTCAGCAGAGTACGGAGCACCCTGGCGCAAGGTCATATAAGATCAGTCCTCTCAGATGTACAGGTGGCCTTCTCCTGCCATCTGTACTCTACAGTTCTATATTAGTTTTAGATTATGTATTATTATTATACAAATGGAGCTGCTTTCAATAAATTCATCATCAAAACACTTTTGTAATTCTAAGAAATAAGGTACTTAACTGTAAATGGCTGATTTTAATAAGCATTTGAATACAGCTTGGAAAATGTGTCATGATTAGAAAGAAAATGCATACTAATATGCAAGCCTTTTGGTGGAGAAATTATGCCATTCAAGTAAACTATGAAAAAAAAGAAGTGGATAAAGAAAGCATTATACACAGAACAGAAGTTCAGATGCTGAATGAAGTGCCATTTAAGTTGTGTGCATTAAAGGCTGGAAGAATCTTGTTGGTCAAATAGTTATCCATCATTTTTACTGTTTTAATACCCCTGTGGCAGGATTAAAATTAAACAGAAAATTGGGGCAACAAAATGAGGGGACCCACTTCTGAGGGCTTCTGGATTTATAGTTCTGTTATTTGTCACAGACAAACAAAGTTAAAAGACTTTGGGCTAATCAAATTATTACAAGCAGTAAAGAAGTTAGTGCCGCAAACCTGGACACAATTACATCCTGTCCCACTGCCAAAGCTGGGCAACTGATGAAGTGGGGTCTGTATCAGGTTGTTGTGGACAAAAGTCTAACATCACATTACTCGGTAATTGCTTTCCATTCCGCTGGCAGGCTGGTACGTCAGCTTAGGAAAGAATCTGCCACCACAGTTAGGGATTCCTCCTTTGATACACTTTAGATTTTCAGCTTTCAGAATTAAAACAGTCCTAACAATGGCCATTAAACAATGGAAGGTTAACACTTTACAATAAAGTTATATTCATTACCATTAGTTAACTATATTAGTTAATATAAACTAACAATGAACAATGCTTTTACGGCACTTGTTTATTGTTCAATTCAACATATATTAGGGTTATTCCATATCAAATCAGCCAAATTTCAGAAACTTCCCTGGCTGAACATTTGTATTTTGTTAATATTTTTTCTATAGGATCATCTTTGATCATCAATTAATTATTTGTGTTACCTGACGAAAAAAAACTAAATAAATAAAAAACTAATTTTGAGCTCAGGACCACTGGTTGAGTTGACACGGTATGACCCAATAATACATATTAACATTAGAGAATTTGTATACATGAACATTACTTAATGCATTATGAACTAACATTAACAATGAACTGTACAAATGAATTGTATTTTGCATAAATTAACATTAACCAAGAATAAGAAATGCATTAAAAAAACATTATCCATTCTTAGTTCATAATATCGAAAGTATTTATTAATATTAGCCAATATTATTTTATTGTAAAGTGCAATGCAACCTCTAGGCAGCCAATGTGTGAACTGCTCCATCTCAGTATTTTTGCATTATTCAGTGACGCTTGTCTAATGGGGTATTTCCCGAACCCAGTCACAGAGACACCTCTGGGAAACTCTACAGGAGAACTACAGTCGATGAATCCAGAGCACTGAAATTATAAAGTCTCAATATTTTTGAATGGAAAATGCTTTAGCACACTTGGCATGGAGTTTCATTCCACTGCTATCAGACAGGAGTATTACAATTCTTTCTCTTCGCACAAGCAGACATACAACAGGAGGAGGATGGGAGAAAATGCAGAGGATGTGCTCTGTGACATGCAATCGGGGCTCATCTCAAGGTCATTCTAAACTGTGAGCCAGGTTTCCTGGTTGTCTGATTATCTGAATGGGACTTAGTCAGTGTGCTTATATTCTATGCGTAGGAAGAGCGAGCCGAGCATTTCTGAAATAAATGACTCTTTGAACTGTCAGAGAACGGAGAAGCTGGTGACTTTTTAACTGTGGCTGTTAATGCAGAGATGCAGTATATGTGCCTGTGACAGCCACCTGGGCTGTGTTTTCCAAAAGCGTTGCAAGCTTAAGTTGATCGTAGAGACCGATGCCGCCAATGATTTCTACAATCTACTAAGGCTTATGATGATTTTGGGAAACACAGCCCTGGTGTCTAAGAGGTGTTTCCCTGTGTTATCGTCAGAGCCTTCCCCAACATAGTGAAGTATACCATACTGATAAGGCAGACAGCTGTATGTGGAAAGGTTCATATGTCTGGAGACTAATTTTGCAAACAAGCAATTTAAAAAATAATTCACGGTGGAATTGATGAATGATGCGAGGCATGTAAGCCCAGGGGGTTGGAGGGGTGAGTTATGTGACGGGACACTCTTGTGCAAGCTCAGCACACAGACACTGAAGATGCAGAATCAATGGAAGTCTAACGGCTACATCCCATCCACAGCTGTAACGGAATATCAAGTGCACCGTCTCTGATGTGCTCTGCATCAAGCAAAGAACGAGGCAAGATGGATAAACACAAAGGAAGAAATTAAAAGACAAGCTCTCTCTCTCTCTGCATCTCACTATCTCAAGAAGCAGACTCCTAACAAGCTCAAGGTTTTTTCACTGTTTTAATGTTAATATCAGACAGAGATGGCAGCAAGAGCTCTGCATGTGAGCTGTACAGGAAAAGAAATCAGAGACATTCACCTTACAGCTTATTGAAACCCAGTTTGCCACAGACAAACACAGCTAACACACGCTCTACTTTTGCCTCTGCTCTAATGCCTATCCTTAAGATAACATCAGCCCCCCCATCAGTTTACAAACACTGACAGGGATGTCACCTCTCTGATCAACACTAGATACATTGTGATGAGAAGAAAAAAATAAGGATTTCTGAACCAACCTGGCTTCTCAAGGTCTTTGGTCATGCACAACATTCCGCTAATCTCGAATTCCCCTTGTCCATTCTAGGAGGTCAGGAATAAAACGCCAGCCAGCCAGCCAGCCGAAAATCCCATCAATCAGAAGGCTCTCACTGATAGAGCGTATACTAGGAGACCTACTGATGTAAGCTAGTCACCAGAGAAAATACCCAGTGGTGATGCATATCCAGGAACAAAAATAGCACTGGGGCCCCTTGAGGGATTATACAACAGACATCGCTTGGAGGTACTTTTGCAGTCCCAGTTCTGCTCGGCTTTTTCTCACAAAAGACTTTTAATTCTCAAAAGCTGAACCTGACCTAAAACAGAGGGGTCAGGGTACTTAGGTGGAAAGAAATCTCAGTCAGCCTTGTGTGTGTTTGCATCAGTGTTTGCGTGTAATGACACAGAGTCTTATTGGACTATGCTTTAATTGCAGTCTGGCCTCAGTGCCTTTGACCCGGGGATTGTCCACAGAGTGTGTATAACAACACGGTATCACCGCTCACCTCTCCCTCCACCCCTTCCCACAGGGCTATAAATAGCTCACCAGGCTAATTCTTACAAAATCCCTTTAGAGATGTGCTTTCACTGTTCACTCTAGGCTAGCCCAGACAATGATATGTTTAACTTATAGATCATGATGTGTAATTGTGTAAATTTGAGTGTATGTATATTTAACCACGTTAATTTCCTTATATTGGCACAAACTGTGGCAATGTACAGGAGTGCACTGCGACAATCAAAAAAGAAAGGGGTAACCAGCCTGCTGAGCAAATACTTCCAAGCTTCTCTGCAGTGAGGGGGTTGCCAGATTCAAACTTATGCTAATATATTTACCTCAGCCACCACATGAATAAACTCTCATCTTAAGAATTATGGCCACATTCCGCACAGCTGATGTACCATTCCAGGGAGTATTCACTCAAGCTGCAGGGATGACATCAAGCTGTCAAGAGCAACTGTGATAACAATCCTGGTTATCCCAAGAGGAATCAGTTAATCACATCTGTAAACTAAACATACTATAGCTATATGGCAGATTTTGCCCTTAACACAGAATCCAATTTACAAAGCTAAATATATTTTACCAGAGCTGAGCTCAGGAGAGGGACTAACCAAGAATCTGGCCAACTAGAAGCAAAGATCCCCTGTGTCATCCCCAACTCAAAGATGGAGGGAATAAAAAAGTGAATGAATTGAAATTGGGTCCTTCGGGGTTCTCACTTACTGTCTGAACAAGTTTCTCTGTAAATAACTCTTCTGGTTAAGGTACTGATAGACTCCCATCTCGAAAAAATGCCACATTAAAATGTGTTAGTAGAGTTGTTTGATTTTTTGTTGTTGTTGTTTTTGACAGGAAACAAGGGTCTGATATGCTGTTTAATTGCACTTTACTGCAAATATATCTGCTATGCTATGATTGAAAAGTGAATTCAAGAAATTGGATCACCTTTCTTCATGTGTTTTATGGAAAGCTCGAGATATGTTCACTAGAATCACTACAGATGTACTGTACTTCAGAAAGGAGGCCATCTGCTAATTGTGGAGAATACAGAGCAAGTTTCATCTACAGTATGTTCCAGTTTTTGTTGTCTTAGCACGTCCCACCAATAAATTATTCATTCACTAACTTTGGCCACATGCATACTTACTGTAAATACAGTACATAAACAAATTACACCTAAATGCAGTAACAGATAATAGTGGATTTCTTCTTGCTAAACTAGGCAGGCGAACTTTCATTAATATTTAACTGCTTAGAATGTAATTGCCATTCATCTAAAAACAGCATCAGTAAGTAGTCCACATTTTGCATACATGCAGGTGTACCTCAGTCCAAGTATTACTGATATAAGACAATGTGGAAAAATGGCTGTAATGCCACTAATCTGAGGGACAGCATGAGCAAGCCAAAATTAAATGAGAAAGCGTCAAAATGGTCAGAGAGTAAAAAAGAGTTTTTGTCTTGTTATCCAGAACAAATATTGAAACATCCTTCCTTGGTTTTGCAGGTCAATTTGACCAAAGAAAGATTAAAAAATGATACATTTATTAGAGAAGCAAAATAACAAAAATCTTATTATTGGTTTCAGAGAAATACAACAATTTTGTGAGCCTTAAAACAAGATTAAACTAGCATGGGGCAATGGGGATGGAAACATAAACTCATAAATTAAAATGGAATACAAGTGTATTTTTCTTACCCCATTGGCAAACAGTTGTTGTTTAAAGCTCAAAAATTGTGTTAAATTTCTCTGAAAACAAGACATAATATTATTATGCCATTTTTATCTTAAGAGCATTTATAAAAAAAATTATATATTTGCAATATGCCCATGTAGACAGGCCTATCGTGATCATTTTATTGTCTAGGACAAGATCTAAGGCAGGATGGACAGACTGGCTGTTTCTTTGCATCGTCCTTATTGAGTAAGCAGGTTCTGTGGCCCAGGGACAATAGGACAGGAACAAGATCTCAGCTGGCATTAGTGCTGAATGAACAGTGTAATGGCTGAGGTATAGTTCTGGTCCTTTTCCAAGCTTAAGCACTCCTTTAATCAGCAGGCTGAAAAGAGGTGGACACAAGGGAAATGAAGGATCCTCCCCTAACCAGAGTGTACTCTGCTTAACTCACCAACCCCTCAGCTGGGATTTGCCTTTATTTTCCCCTTTCCATGGAAGTTTTCCCTCTTTGCTAATGATAAATCTATTGCTCAATCAACCTTCAGAAGTGCCTTCATTGTCCAACTGCTATGGTTGCAATATCTTCAATTGCAGTTACCCTCCAAACCTTTGAAATCTTAAATTTTTTGACATTAGATGTGATGCATTGATTAATCATGATATGAATCATAAAGTCCCATTACTACATCAGAAACCACTGAGAACTGTGGATGGTGATTAAAGTGAAGCTAGATGTCTTGTGAAACAAGATGCTGTAGCAAGATGTCAACCTCCACTTCTCGTATTTTGAACATGAAACCGATCTGTTCCAAATAACTGTCACTAATGGGCAGCTTTTTGAGATAAGATTTTATTGGCAAGCAAAATCAATGGGAAAGTTCCCCCAGAGTGTTTCATACAGTTTATCTCAAGTCAACGTTTATGTGCGGACACAAAACTCGTTTCTCATAGCAAGCCAGAGGTAACTGGACAAGGATAATGGCTAAATGCTAATGGCATGCTGTGGATGTCAAAAACCCTCTCATCTCACAGTGTTGATACAGCATGACTATAGCAAATTTACAAATGAAATTAACTTTTCAAAAAGGTGAGACAAAGGAAAAGCGAGGTAATATCATTGTGCGGACCGACACATCACTACCTCTAGTCATCATGGCCCGGCCTCTTAGGGTCATCCTTCTGCCAGGCTCACAACGGGAGTTTACGTACAGTACTAGGGAAAGCTCAGACGGAGTGTTTGCCACATGGGAGTAAGTAAGGTCTGTTTGGAAGGCGTGTACCTTGAGGGAAGATGTGGTCACAGACACAGTTGTCTATGACGATGTAACAGTGAACACTGAAACTCTTCTCCAGGCTCTCTATCCATAATTACTATCTATTTAGCCAGACAGAGAAAGATAATAGAGGACATGAATGAATACATAGCATGTTTGAGTTTGTCAACAATGTTTTTTTCAATTTCACAATGCAACTAATCCCGCCTCTCTGAGATTCCCATTGGTCAACTGATGCATTCACCAGAGTGTGTTGCAGCAAAAGTTTAAATGTTTTCAACTTTTGGATGTATGACGGAGCTTCACTATCGGAAACCCTTGCGTTTTCCCTCTCCGTCCTTCGGATGCGTCATCCCCTTTGATATCAATGCATTCGCAGCGTTCTCTGACACAGAGTTAACTCTAGTGTGTAGGCACCCTTAATGAGCCTCGATTGGGTCATACGCTGGTATGATGAGGCACACCTGATATGAGGTTGCTGACATTAAAAATCACAGCACGCTTCTCCTCAGGAAGCCAGCTTCTATCTCCTTGTGTGCACAGACTGGAATCCTCGCTGGTCCAGGAACAGAGACTAATAGGTCAGGAAACCGGGCCACTATTCTCCTCACATGCCATGGCCCAGGTTATGCGGGCCGCTATGAGGAAGCCGGATCAATAAGTGGGATCGCATTGCGGCAGCTGGACCCCACCCATATTACCTGGACCTTACCCTTTCATCACCACCCATCCTTCACAAAGCCCCATTCACCACAAGGGCACCAGATCCCCCTTTTTTATATACTTTTCCCCATGGACACTTTATTCCCCTTTTGAACATTTTATGTTTATTCATATTTCCAATAAATGCTTCTCCGAGGCCTGATGCCAAACCCACTGTGTCTGTCTCTTGCTCACCCTGCCACAGCATTTGGCTTTTTATTTTTAGAGATTATAGCAATGATTCTTTAAATGGCAGCAACTTACAGCAATTGTTTTAAAAGTGAAAGAGACCTAATGTTAATTGTCCCCCCCTCCCCCCAAAGTAAATCTTTACTACATCAATAATTCATATTAAGAATTGTTGCAAGTATTGTATTCCCATAGAGGTGTACAAGACAGACGACTTCTGATTTCTTTATCAAAGAGGTTTCGTATTAATACTGAATAATTAAACATTTCTCTGTAACAATGTGCTTGCATCATACTGGAGATGTATTATTTTTAGACTTTTTATAGAACTTTAATGAAAAAGCCTGTGCTTAGAACGGAAATGAGGGATGCTTTGTTTCTATGCACTGGTGATAACAGAAGTTTGTGCCTCCAGGAACCATCAATCCTCCAGTGCAGGAAATGTCGAGGGAGCATAAAATTGTATATAACTCTAAAAAAAGCAACAAAATCAGCAGGGAACAGCCCCGAAAGCACTTCTCCTGAGCCTGTTTTACTTTATAAGTCATTCATTTAAGTTTGCTGGAAGTACAGTTACAGGGGTATAAAAAGACACTAAAAAGAGCGAAATCATGCAATAGTGGATCACTAGAGCAGAGCAAATTGGGAGACAACCTGTGTTGTAACTCATTTGTAATGCTGAGTTCTGTCCTTTTCATCAGATCCCTGAAGTGTGCAAGGGAGTGGAGGACAGGGCTTAACCAACTGCTCAAAAACAAGAGCACGCATACAGTAAGCGAATCACACAATTAGAGAATGTTTACATGTTAACAGTATGGAGAGGGCTCGCAGATTCAGTAATCAAGAACTGAGGCACAGTGCACCAAAAGCACTGTAGTATCCAATTTGCACAAAACATCACACTTATCAAATACCCACATAGTGTTTCTCTGTACAGAAAGTGATAACTCAACTGAAAATACAATGTGAGATGTATCAGGAAAATGTGACTTTTTTTTCAATGTAGGTTATACTGTATGTGATTTATTGTACTGTATATAACAATAAACACATGTTTACACAATGCTCAGCCCTAGGGAAAACACATTGAAAATACATGTCCCCAAAATGAATTTGGACACTTTTGGACACTAAAGCCACACAAATGTATGACTGTCATTCCATTATAACAAACTATCAAATAGTGCCATCTGCAATTAAATTATGCTAGAGCTTTTCTCAAAACAAAGTTCATCTGCCAATTTTACAAGTACTTTTAACTATATGGTGTCAAGGTGAATTATGATTTTTTTTTTTTGAGGATATATGAAGTCAGTTTCTCACAGATGTCTGAGCAGATTAACCACATACAGTAACTGTGAACAATATCTTCCAAAAGTTTTACGATTGCAAAGTGTACAAATACATTTAATGTTAACTTTGAACAATATGACTTGAATCTAGGGATGTCCTGATACCATTGTTCGGAGCATGTGTATGAGTATGGATAGTTCCTTTAAAAAAATTAAAACAGTAAGTCATTTTAGCACTCACATTGACAAAATGGTAATAATAACCAATACAAAAAGGCTGTAAAGGATTCTGCAAATGTGAGGAGCAGGTTCTTTTTCATGAACAGAAGTATCCCTATGAAACCACCATTTTTTTTTTTAAATTTGCATTTCCTTTGCTTGCAAAGAGATTTCGTATAACATATTTTAAAATAAATGCCACATGGTTAGATATTCTGTTATATAATGCAAAGACATTTGCAAATTTTTAGTGAGGCTCAAATGTCTAAATACTTTGACAATGTAAAGTTTATTCAGCAACAGCATATTCAACTCAGCAACTCATTCATCATGATACCTGGCAACGGACTTTGTGATGTGCATCTTACAAATAAAGTAATTTTCCAATAGACAAATCACCACCTTTTAAGCTAAAGGATTCAATTATGTTTTTATTCAACACACTTCAGTGACATTCACCCATTTCTGACATCTCAATTTAGGCCTAGATGGACTGTACACAAATACATGTCAGTGTTCCATTTGACCTCTAAACCCCAGCGTGACTCAAGCCAGCAGTGATTCTCCAAGGAGGCCCTGAGGAAGTTTAAGAGGGGTGTGTGTGTGTTGTCTGACAGGCCATGCGCAAACACTGATGAAAACAGTCACTCAGCAGTCATTCCAAAACAACCAGCCTCTCATGCGAGTTCTGCACAATTGCTCATTGGAGTGCAAGGCGGTGGCTCACACTTTGTGCACAATCAGGGACCCGCTCCCTCCTGTTATGCAACCAAGGAACATTTTTTCTATCTGTGCCACTCCTCAGCAGCTATCTCTGATTTTGCCCAAAGGAAAAAAAGGACAAGAAACCTTCTAGAGTGAATACCCCTCTGAGCATACAGTATTCCCCATAGCAGCTCTCTCAGCAGTCTGTCATTCCATAGGGCTCAAGTTGCCCTGCTACACCTGTTGTAGCAGAATTGAGGGGGCATGGCCACCCAAAAGAGCCCTCTTGCCCGCCCTCCCACACCACAGTGTCGGTTTACAAAAATCGTCCAGATAAGCAGGACCAATTTTAGCCCTGGCCCTGAGTCAGATCAGCTGGCTGAGGTTGGGGTTGAACACCGGGGGCTTCCAAAACAGAAGACCCCTGGTTGCACTCAATTCTCCCTCTGCTTCCCTAAACCACAAAACATTTTAGTGCAGGCGACTCACCCACCGCCACACGCCCAATGCAAGAAAAAGAGTTCTACAATAATTAGTTCTATTACAGTACACAGCAACAGGTTCTTGCTTTGTATATGCTGTGCCCAGAGCCAGATGCAATGGGCCAGGGCATGGAAAAATGATCTTAGATGAGGGTAATTTGAGAAATTTAATTTTCCACTTCTGAACAATTACTGTGAATAGAACATTAGTAGACGAAATTAACTCAATTGCTCTGACAACATGTTTAAGCTACATGTGAATAAAAAAGAAAATGTCAAGCGCAAAAGCTAAGGACACGGATTACTAAGTGAATTACTAAGTTACAGAAGGCACTATGCACAGCATACAAGTGGAAAAAAAGAAATGAAATCCTTAAATAAATCTCCATTATACAATAATTAGTCTAATTTTATGTCTGTCTCAAATTCAGTGCTCTTTCTGTTCATCTAGGACCTCCATATAAATACATTCTGAAAAGTCCTATGGGGTAAACTGAGTGCCCCTTTTTGGCAACAGTTTTGTTTTTGATTCCTTACAGTCCGTTAGCATAAAAATACTTGTACTCTTAGTGAATATGACTTGGCTTGGTTATGGCTTGGTAGCTAAACTATTTGAATTCTGTGTAGAAAATCCAAACTTTAGGGCTTGAACAGTAGGACATATTGTGCATATTGTTGGACTCTAAAAATGTAGTAGTCTGTCCCATGGATGTCCCTGAAGGGGTTTGGAACATTATCTGAGTTAGTGCAACAGCCTTTCATATTCTCTACAGCTCGCGCTACACTAGCCAATTTTTCCAATGACCATGTTTACATGCACTTAAGAAAATGGTTTATTTCAGGGTTTTAGCAGAAAGCAGCATTGTGAAACATCATGTAAACAAGAACAATGATTTCCTTACGCCGTTTAAGGGATTAAGAGAAAACGGTTTAACACGTTGCTCATGTAAACACATAAGCATCATTCTGACTGATATTTGAAAAGTGCACGTGCGTTGAACAGACCAGCATAACAAACATCATAGGATGGAGCCCAACAACATTTCAACACAGCAGAAAGAATTCAACATTTCTGGGAGTACAGAGTGGAAATGACATACACTATAAACTATACCCATTTATACACATGAATGTAAAATATTGATTTTCCCTTGTGTCTGCATATATGCACTGGTACATTGAGGGAATCCCAGAGTTTGATTTAAGAGGTAAACCCCCAATACTGCATCACGATTCAGCTGCAGGTTGCGATAGTAAGTTAAGGAAACAAACACAGCAACAACTCTGGAATATCTGGAAATAAAGCGAATAAACAGAGTAATATATTGAAGTCTTCCTTGGATGCCATGTGTGTTATTTATGCAAGCATCACAGGAAAATTACGTTGCTGTGGAGAAAGCAGCTTACTGACCGAGCTGCATGAGTATGCAGGAGTAAAGAGTATGCAGCTTAAACAGGGCATGTACAGTACTGTGCAAAAGTCTTAGGCACATAAGATGTTTCACAAAAGCCATTGTCTTCAGATGGTTATTTATCTTCATCTTTAGTGTGTCAATAGGAAATATAAATGTTATACTCCCAAACTTTAATTTTGCAAATAGAAAATATTAGAATAGAAGAACAGGGAGTTCTGCAACAGACAAACTTCCTTGCCCCCACAGTGCCACCCACTGAACATCGTATCAGTCTGAGATTACATAAAGAGACAGAAGCAATTGAGACAGCCGAAATAGATAGAAGAACTGTGGCAAATTCTCCAAGAAGCTTGGAACATCCTATCTACCAACAACCAAGAAAAACTGTGTCCAGGTGTTTCTATGAGAATTGGTGCTGTTTTAAAGGCAAAGGTGGTCACACCGAATATTGATTTAGATTTTTTTATGTTTACTGGACTTTGTATGACATTAAGTGATAAATGAAACTATTTATGTAATTATTTTTGAAGACATCCTCACTATGCAACATTTTCCGTGTAAACGTAGTCAATGATTTTCAGGTGTGAGCTTCATTAACACAATCGCTAACCAGGCAGAGGGAGACAAAGCAAGAATTTGCGTCTCTCAGCAGGAGATTATTAATCACTTGACCGTCGTGACTTCCAGCTGATTTAATGGTTCCAGTAACAGAAAAGCACATCAAAACATAAAAAAAAAAATTCTGATGCCAAGGCGGGGTCTTGTGTTCTAGTCAAGTGACCAATGATCTTCATACTTTACTGAATAACTGACATGACGTCAAGCAGATCTGAACATTTATCGCGCTCAGCTGCATATCATCACAAATGCTGATTGTAAACAATAGTGATTCTGTCATGGAGTGTTTTTCCTGCCTTAAATTACATCAGAAAGCGAAGCCCCAACGGTCTGTTTTTATTGAACTTCTTTACTCACTGAAAGCTGTATTTGGATATATGTGTTCTTTGGCAAGCCTCAAGGGGCTGAACGGACAATCAAGCACTTTCACAAGGCAAGCTACTCCATGAATCGCACACCAGGCTCATCTGAAGCATTTGTTTCGGAACCTAGTGCATTTTCTCTCTTGGTTCAGTTTGTATTGTCTTATATGAACAAGGTAATCTCACCTGGATCCGCACCAAAACAATCAGTCTGAGACTACATGGATGGAGGAGAAGTTTGTAGGTCAGCTCGACACTGTAATTCATAATCAAAACAGGGATCTAGCTTTTGGTGGCTATATTTGTATAGCGGCAGAACAGACACAGGTAGAACAGCATCAGCAATGTTTTGACAGATAAAAACCTGGATTCACTCTTTCCGTGTGTATATGTGTATGCAAGCGCGTGCACTTGTGTGTGGGCTTGAGAGGGAGAGAAAGAGCTCAGTGAGATTTTTACAGTTTTGGTCAAACAAAAATGCAACACTGTAACTATTTTAACCCCTGTTTCTGAACAAACCAAGCAAGCTACAGGTCTGACACACAAAACACACAAAATCTCCCTTGGGGTTCCTGTAGCTCAACTGGTAGAGCATGGCACCAGCAACACCAAGATCATGTGTTCAGTTACCAGGAACACACAAACTGATACAATGTATACCTTGAATGTACTGTAAGTTGCTTTCGATATAAGTGTCTGCCAAATGTATAAATGTAAATTACTCTTACAACTGTTCAAGCTCACACTGTACTCATTTTATTATTTCGTGAGCGCCATGGGACAGGGAATCAGAGAGAAAGAGACTTGCAGTGGTATGTTTGTCACCACTGCACCATTTTGTGTCAGCAATTGTGTCATACCTCTGACTAAAGAGAGTGAGATCTCAGCAAAACTGACACCCTGTGCCAAAAGTCTGCTAGTGTGGCATTGGATTAATGCATGTCAGTGTTAGCATAGAAGCAGATGCTTATAGGTTAAAAATTCACAATGCAGTTTGTCACAAAACTGTGCAGAGGCTAAAAATTAATAAAACTGCATTTCTGTTATTCTGTTCAGCTTTAAAATATCACTAAGAAAATTGTTGTAATGTAAAAAATAGTTGTGATGTAAAAATAGTTAATAACAACAACTAAATGACAATTAAGGCTTGCTGGACAAGTGGTTAAAAGTATTTATTCCAAAGCTAATGGATTTGTAAGCAGAGAGGTTAATGAACATGAATAGTTTGCTGGAGAAAGAACATAAATTAAGTGATGCCAATGAGTCGGGCTACAGTATTTGCATCTCTCTGGAAATTTCATCCACTCACACAGTGGTGGCCTGGTCACAAGCTCCCCCTCGGAGCACCCGCCAGATTTCACTATCATCCCCATTATTGCAATGTAAAAAGTTTGCTGTTTGAGACTGTGTCTGTTGCTCCTACAAAACCTTGACACTTTTTCCTCCATGTCATGCTCGCCATGTGAAACAAATACGAAAATTAAAATAAATTATCTTATACAACTATGTGACTTTACTGAGATGGGTGTATCCATGTTAACTCACGTTACATTACCATATCATGGCCAGGTCATGACACGCTTAAAGTTCCAGTTGTAAACTACACGAATGTTCCTCTCCTGAGGGGTTATTATGTTGCAGCCCTTTTCCAGTCAAATGTTTGTAAGTTGGTGCCATGCCATGAGCTTGTTAACATCTATTGTAAACCTCACTGCTTTCGGGAAAATAAATGAGTCATTGAGTCTTACAGCAATTACTCAAACAATCAACAAGACTTGTTAGTTTACAAAGAAGATCGTATTAGAAAACATCTTGAATTTATCTCTAATAAGACTTTTTGACAATCTAATCATGCTTAAATATGGCAGCTATACAATGACTTCAAAATGTTTTAAAGTTCTTATATGTTGACAGAAGATCCCATTAATATTTCTACTTTACCACTCCATTGTAAGACAACAATGTACTAAGATTAGGGTGGCCAGACATCCCGTTTTTCCCAGGACAGTCCCGTATTTCAGCACCTTTTCTAGTGCCTGACTTATTCTGAAAAACTCCTGTTTGTCCCGTATTTTCCCTCAGCTAAAATTTCTCTAACACCTACGTGGCTTTCTTAGTCACATGAGTATTCTAATCAAAGGTAGCCTTTTAATTGATAAAACCAATAAAATCACACCGTGAAGTGCATGATTGGATTAAACTATCCAATCACAATCCCCTATCAATAGACATCCAGTTAGTCAACTGATTGAAGGGTCAGTTTGAAAGAGCACACAGATGAAGTTGCGGCTGGAAAAATGTCAAGGAAGCGTGCATGTACATTTAATGAGGATATTCAAAAAGAGTTTAAATTTCTAAAAAAGGAGTCACAGACAGAGCCTAGTAAAGTGAGGTGTGAGATTTGTAGAGCTCACTTTTCCATTGCCTATGGAGGCCACACCGACAACACGCAGCATGTTCATACAAAAACGCATGTGGATGCTGCTAAAAGTGTGCCACAACAAGTGTTGGCAATGTTTTTGTGAAGCAAAGTTCAGAATCTGACAAGGTATATGCAAGTGAAGGACTTTTTGCTTATCATTCTGTTGTGCATGGCCATAGTTTTCGTCCCCTGACTGCACAGTGAAATTGATCAAGAAATTGTATGATCCAAAATTTTCTTCAGCCAGCACCAAATCTGAAGCTGTCATATGCAACATACCCGCTTTTGTGCAGCCAGACTACCAGAAATTACTGCGACATGACAACACAAATTTTCTCTCTCTTGGTCCTTCCACAAGCTTCCAATAAGTTGCTGGAATTTTGGCCCATTCCTCCAGACAGAACTGGTGAAATTGAGTCAGGTTTGTAGGCCTCCTTGCTCACACACGCTTTTTCAGTTCTGCCCACAAATTTTCTATCGGACTGAGGTCAGGGCTTTGTGATGGCCACTCCAATATCTTGACTTTGTTGTCCTTAAGCCATTTTGCCACAGCTTTGGAGGTATGCTTGGGGTCATTGTCCATTAGGAAGACCCATTTGAGACAGAGCTTTAACTTCCTGGATGATGTCTTGAGATGTTGCTTCAATATATCCACATAATTTTCCTTCATGATGCCATCTATTTTATGAAGTGCACCAGTCCCTCCTGCAGCAAAGCACCCCACAACATGACACTGCCACCCCCATGCTTCATGGTTGGGATGGTGTTCTTCAGCTTGCAAGCCTCACCCTTTTTCCTACAAACATAACAGTATTATTATGGCCAAACAGTTACATTTTTGTTTCAGCAGGCCATAGGACATTTCTCCAAAAAGTAAGATCTCTGTCCCCATGTACACTTGCAAACTGTAGTCTGGCTTATTTATGGCAGTTTTGGAGCAGTGGTTTCCTTCTTACTGAGCAGCCTTTCAGGTTATGTTGATATAGGACTGTTTTTACCGTGGATATACATACTTGTCTTCCTGTCTCCTCCAGCATCTTCATAAGGTTCTTTGCTGTTGTTCTGGGATTGATTTGCACTTTTTGCACCAAATTATGTTCATCTCTAGGGGACAGAATTCATCTCCTTCCTTTGCAGTCTGATGGCTACGTGGTCCCATGTTGTTTATACTTTAGTATTATTGTTTGTGCAGATTAACGTGGTTGTTGCCCCACTTCTCTTAAAGAAAATGTAAGAAATAAGCCCTGCACCATGGTACAATGATCACACTCATGCTCTCAAGAGAGCAGCTCGGAAAATGGAGCGCATGTGGAAAAATACAAAATTAGAAGTATTTTGTGATGCATGGAAGGATAGTGTCTGTAGCTACAGACAGGCACTAAGAGATGCAAGGTCAGCATATTTTAGTAAACTCATGGAAAATAACCACAACAATCCTAGATGTTTATTCATTACTGTGGCTAAATTGGTTAGGAATAAAGCCTCAACAGAACCAGATATTACATCATAGCACAAGAGTAATGACTTCATGAATTTCTTTACAGATAAAATTTAAATAATCAGAAATAAAATGGAATTATGCAATCATCTGTCATAGTACCTCAGAAAACTGTGTCTAATAATTTTCCTCACATGCAACTTCAATCCTTCAAAACTTGATCCTGGAGAACTAGCTAATTATAGACCGATTTCAAATCTCCCGTTTATGTCAAAAATATTAGAAAAGGTAGCATCCTCACAAATATGTTAATTTCTACATAAAAATAGTATATATAAACAATTTCAGTCAGGATTTAGGCCTCATCACAATACAGAGACTGCACTTATCAGAGTTACAAATGACTTGCTTTTATCATCTGATCGCGGCTGCATTTCTCTTCTAGTGCTTTTAGATCTTAGTGCTGCATTCAACACGATAGATCACGACATTCTCTTGAATAGGCTAGAGAATTATGTTGGCATTTGTGGAATTGCATTGGCATGGTTTAGGTCATATTTATCAGACCGCTACCACTTTGTCTATGTAAATGAGGAATTGTCAAACCAAACAAAAGTAAAATATGGAGTGCCACAGGGATCAGTTTTAGGGCCTCTGCTTTTCTCCATGTATATGCTTCCCCTGGGAGATATTATCAGGAATCGTCGAATAAGTTTCCACTGCTATGCCGATGATACACAACTTTATATTTCTTCAAAACCTGATGAGATTTCATAATTCTCAAATTTAGCAGAGTGTATCAATGAAATAAAAAGATTGGATGGCCAGAAACTTTCCTTCTACTCAATTCTGACAAAACAGAGGTACTAATTATTGGACCAAAAAATAAAAAAAATAAGCCTGTACTGTTACAGGCTTCCTGTTAAATTCTGTATTAATTTTAAAATTCTGTTAACTACAACGCTTTGAATGGTCTAGCTCCACAGTACTTAAGTGAACTTCTACCACGCTATATTCCATCACGTTCATTACGATCGCAAAATTCTGGCCTGTTAATAGTTCCTAGAATATCAAAATCCAAAAAAGGAGGAAGATCCTTTTCATATTTGGCTGCTAAACTATGGAATAGTCTCCCTAACACTGTTCAAGATGCAGACGCACTCCCTCAGTTTAAGTCTAGACTAAAGACTCATCTATTTAGCCAGGCATACACCTAATTTATCCTCCAACCCACAATTAGGCTGCTTTAGTTGGGTCTGACGGAACCAGAAACCAGAAACATTGATCATGATTTATAACTCTGCAATAAATTGAATGGCATCTATGCTTATATAATTTTATTTGTTTTCCTGTCTCAACCTCGGGACTCCTATCCTTAGGTCACCAGAACCGGCTGGATCCAGCACCATTCCTGCTTCATGTTGGACTCCACTGCTACGTGTCGCTGTGTGATGATGACTAAATGCAGCCGGTGCCAGCTAAACATCAGTTCAGTCTATTATGATGGACTTCAGAGGATGAACTGATGACAACTCCAACCATAAGACATAGAACACTTCATATGCCATTGTTTGAACCTTGGATTTAGGATGGACCACACCAAACCTCACTGAAATGACCGGGCAGGTTGAACTGCGTTTCACATCCCTGATCTCAGCCTGCATCACCTCGGTCTACTGATGGACTACGATCTTGAAATGGAATGCATAGACTATCAATTACCAACAAAAGCCTTCATCAGCCAATTAACAAGGACAATTGCATCAATGTGAACTTCTGCAGTTAATCCAGGATGGACTTCAAAGACATTGGTCATTAATCTTACATTTCAAACAAAATCGATGTTTAAACACTGACCCTTAACACTTACTTACTTTAATCTTTTTAAACCATGACTTTAACTATACATAAGTAATATTTGCATTATATTCATGTTGTTTAGCCAGAGGGGAACTGGCCCCCACAGTGAGTCTTGATATAGTCAATTAAAAGTGAAGCAATCTGTCTGTAAACAATTGTTGGAAAAATTACTTGTGTCATGCACAAAGTAGATGACCGAAACGACAAGCCAAAACTATATATTGCTAATATTAAATCTGTGGAGTGTTTAAAAAAAATGAGTTTTAATGACTTCAACCTAAGTGTATACAAACTTCTGACTTCAACTGTAGATTGGATTTGTTAGTAAAATGGAACAGAATGCAGAACTCAGGACATGTTTTTAAAAGATGTACTTTTTAACACTTGGCACAGCATCTCAAAAACGCAATGCTCATGGCGTGAGAAGTTATGCAACAGCCAAAGACATCCATTTAAATGTAATTTAAAGGGGATGAATTTAGACAAGTGCAAACTAATTGCTAAAGTCTAACAATTAAAGCAGCTGATTTGAATTGTGACTCACCCCTAAACTCAACTGTGGTAATGATAGCATTAGTAAAAACCCTAAAGCTGCCTCGCATCTTCAGATCAGAGATGAGAGAGTGAACATAAGATGGTGCTTTCTTCTTGACAGTAGCACACATCTTTATCCACAGGAAGAGGCCCAAAGAACATCCCTTCTCCAGCATTCATCATGAAATATGCATCCAATTATATAACACATTTTATAATGCAGCTTTCGCATAAGACATACTCTGCCATGCTGTGTGCAACAGCTAATTAAGCAATGCACAGCACACACAACAGAGAGAAAGCAGAGCTGCTAAATTTAGGTTCCTCTCTAAGCCCATCCGCAGAACAAGAGCCTGGAAAAGCAGCGGGAGGTACATGAAATGATGCCCATTTGCTCACTCAGATCTGCATCTAGCATCACACAGTCCTTACAAAAAAGAACTGTGGTGATACTAGAGTAAAGTGATGGTATCAGATGGTAATACCATGATATTTTGTTATATACTGTCCCATGATAATGAAATTTACCATATTCATATTCATATGGTACTCAAGGTTAATGTCCAAAAAATCATGAGTGTTCCATCCTAAATGTCAGTGTAAATAGAAGTACCATGGTACTTTTTGTAATATCCAGAGTTTGATGGTAAGAGAAATACAGGCCTGCAACAGACCTGCATCATGACATAAATAGAAAAGGACAAGAAAGGTGGGCGGAATGGAGGGGGGGAGGGAAAGGGAGTAAGAGAGAAAGAGAGAGAACATCTATCAAGGTTGCAGCATGTGCTTAAAGCACACTCACAGCCAGACATGATAATATATTCCAAAAAAAACATGATGAAGTGTAGGAGCAGTAGAGAGTGAGGAAATAAGGAGAGAGAGAGAGTAGTAAACAGAAAAGTGGTAAAGGTGGGTAAGATTAGAGTTAAAATGGCCTTGATGCAATGTAGTGACAGAGAGAGAGAGGCACAGAGAGAGACAAAAAAACTCACCCCTGAATGCCAGCTGTCTGACTACACGTCCAGACACACAGAACCAGGAAATCAATTCACCCTGCAAGTGCCAGGGTTTCCAAAGCTGTCTATTTACACAAAGAAAATAGTCTAAGCAAATAAAGTGCTTCCCTCAACAGGACACTTGCTAAAAGATGAACAACGACTTTCTTCCATGTAAAGCCCAATCACCTCTGAGCATGCCAATCCAAACTTTTACATACAGTATAAAGCAAGACATGAATATTTCCCACCATCACACATCAATAAAGGAAACATATGCAAGGTTCTGCCTATTAATTGGGAGTTCCCCTCCTGTACTGTGTCCCTACAATCCCAAAGCAAATTGTGATTGCATAAATAAATGTATGAAAAGAAACCTCAATAGTTGACAGGAATACAGTTCTGAGCCCCAAAATTTGCAGCTTCAAAACAATATATCCCAAAAACTTGCCAGATCAGATTTTTGGATCTCATCTTCTGACGAGACAAATAAAAATTAAACATTCAAATTCAGTGGCTGATTTGAAACATTCACGATAAACCCAGACCCAGAGGGGATCCATTTCAATGCCGGGTATTTCTCAATGCAGTCTTGTAAAACATCAATCTATGTCATAACAGTTTCCAATCACTTACTACTAAGCAAAGAATAAAAAAAATAACTCCACTATAAAATAAAATGATTCCACAGTGAGGTTTGGCAATAAAATCCAAAATGTCCAGGTTTCTAGAATGGTTTCAACACGAAAACAGAAGAATTTTTAGAATATTTAAATTCAAGATATGTTAACATCAGCATAAAAAAGACAAGAACTTAGTTCTTACAAGACTGTCTCCATACCCATCATGTAATCACTATTCAACACAGTGCAATGACCTTTGTGGTTTAAAATTGACTCAAGAGTCAGGGTCATCAGCTGAAGTAGCAATGTCTTTACCTACAGCTCCCACTGCCAAACTCTGCTGGGTTCAACATCATTCTCAAACTGTTCAACTGTCATTAATCATGAACATAGGGATTATTTCAAACAAGAGCTGGAGGGCATTGTATAAGAAAAATGCCTTTGCACATGTACAGTACTTTGCTTCAGGAATGGGGACCCCTTGTGGACAGCACAAACCAAACTGGCATGTCACAACAGATCCATTCCTAAAAACCATGGACACCAGCAGCACGGGAGAGCGGAAGCACTTGCAATTCTTGGACAGTTTGCAGAGCCCAAATTAGAAGGTGAGATTGGAGACTAGCAATGTCAGTTTAACAAGGCTGCCAAGCACACAGATGGGATGAGGAAACCAACAGAATTGAGATAAAGTGAAGCCACCTCCTTCCATACTACCGGTGTAGCCCTGCCCAGATCCAGTCCTCAGGACCAGTGCCTCAAGTCTCTCTTAAATTTCCCTGCTTTGCCACGCAATTTGTTTTAGCCAGAGGGTGAGTGAGGCTTGAGATATTTTGGTCAAATAAAACATTGAAATTTAAGTTTTGTGGTTGCAAATTGAAGAGATTTTACAGACACCATCTTAAGGCCAAAGAATACTTCGGGTGTGCATGTTGCAGATCGCTCCGTGCAAAGTATGTGACACAAATTGCATCATCGGCACAGCCGCGTGGCTTGACCACACACCGCCTAGATTTTCTTGACTTCCGCACACGGTCTCAATTCCTTGTCTGAATGTCATCTGCGCATCCACTGGTCATTGACTGTACTTAAAGAGTGTCACAAAGCAGTTGTAGTACACATACGTACTCACGTTCCTATTCGTCCATGGTCAGTAAAGTATACTCACAAAAGCAACATGGTTGACCAGGCACGAGGTGAAGTATAACCGAAGTATACCTGGGCCTATGTGTTCTTTCTCCAAATCTTTCAAGGCTGTTCAAAAAATTCAGGAAACACATAGAAGCCTTGTGACTAACAGTTTTGCATTAGGTCTGCACACCTGACATTTCAAAGGAACTGAATTTCAGTGTTTGCACTTGCACGTACACAAATGCTCACAAGCAGTCAGCAGAGAGCAGATTGTCAGCTCAGGCAGGAAGCTGAGTGTATTCAGCATGGGCTGCTGGGAACACCTGACACTGTGGCAGCTCACACTTCCTAAGCCCTCCAAGTACAGTGTGTGCATGCGTTAGTATGTGTGTGCATGCACCAACGACACCTCCTTTCACTCAACCACCCTACATCAAACCACATGTTGAGCAAGGGGAAGCAGATATCAGTGACATCACACTGAGCAGGTGGCTACCCTCTCTGAAGAGGAAATCAAGATCATAAAGTAGTCAGGCTTAATAATGGTGCTTTGTCTAAGAACTGTACTCTTCGATCCATTTTATGGCCACATAAAAAGATGTTTGATGCTTTGAAAGTAGTCATGTACAAATGTTTAATATAGGTTATCATTTCGGGTTACACTTTACAATAAGTTTGTATAGAATACCACAAAAATAACTCTAGGTTACAGTGAGACACTTACAATGGAAATAAACTGGTGAAAAAACCATCAAAAGTTGAAAATACTCACGGTTTCAAAAGAATAGCCACATAAAAATATGCTTATTAACATGATTCCGCTTACTAATTGGTTCTATGAAAAGTTAAATCCAATTTTACAAATGTATTGCCAGAAGATATATTTCTGCCTTTTAACCCCTCTAAAAATTGGCACCATTCTCTTCCATTGTAAGTGCCACTTTGTAACCTTGATTTTTGCTTCTTTTTTAAGAAAAAGAGGGATGAGTCAAATTGTTTTTTGTGGTTATCAATGTTATGCAACAAATGCTGTTTGACATGTATTGAACCCTTATTCCTTAAACCGAGATTAATTAATAAATGTTGATTATTAATTAATTAATTAATACAATTAACAATTAATTAATTGTTCATTATTGATGATTCCTAATGCATTAACACATTTTTGGGGGGCTGTCAGCATAATAACATCTCTGTTTGTAATGCTTCCTGTCACACAGTGGCTCTGGCAAGCTCTTTGATCATACCGCTAACAGAAACAAAGTACCACTGCACGGAAAAACAATTTTTTTGCAGCCAAACATTTTTTTTAAAGTATGTCATGAAGTGTAGCCCACTCACCAGTCCCCCCACACCCCACTCCTGCAATGTTATTCAAAAGAATCTCTGCTCGCTCGGTGGGCTCTAAAAGCAAAGCATGTTTCAACACGTGTCAAGTTCAGAGCTCATCTCTTTTGCTAATATTGTCAGTGTTTCTATTTAGTTTTTCACTGTTGAGAGATGGGGAAGGGGATCAATGTGACTAGGCAGACAGTGCAGTCTTTGAAGCCATGCATAGATGTAGATAAAGCAAGTGGTTGCACTCGTCAGAACCTATGACACTGCGTTTGGCAGTGCAAGCTCTGAGTGTGCTGATCAAGGAATCGGGGCTCAAAAAAGGAGGAGCAGCAGCCCTACCCTACCTCCCTTCCACCGTCCTCCTGTGATGAAGAGGGGCTTACCACAAATCAAATGCAAAGACTCAAAGGTGCATACATCAGTAGTTTGTGCATCTAAATGCCTCCATCACAAGAGAAACAGACCAGGTGGCACACCAAAAGTTCTCTGAAGAGCTGCTACTTTAGCTAGCTGCTGGACATCTTCATCAAACAAATTAACTTGTCATTTTTATAATAATCCTGCTATTTCACTATTTCAATATTTATTATATTAAATAAAATATAATGTTCTTCCTAAGTTTTCTCTTACCTGGAGGCAAATATCTAGATTATTTGTGAAAACACGATGCTCTTCTACCCAACATGTCAGTATCAACCTAGTCTCAAAGAATGAATGTACTATAACTACAATTTAGCAAACTGGGGACAGTTACATGGCGAATTCAAATTATTTAGCCGTTTCCTTTGTAAAATTAACACTAGAGTTGCTACAACAACTGTGTGTTTTATTTACTTTCATACAAATCACAACTACAATGGCACCTTATTCACCTTAAAAACGTATTATGACGTTTGCCAGTTTCACTGACATTTGCCTGTATACAACTTTTTTTCTTTTGCTGAACACAAAAGGAGATATTAGCCAAAATGACATTCTCATTGACCATTCACTTTTATTGTATAGGGGAAAAAATGCAATGAAAGTGAATGGTGACCGAGGCTAACATTATACCTAACATCTCCTTTTGTATTGATGACAGAATGTTATTTTTGGGTGTACTGTCCCTTTAATTAAGCTTACCAACATACCTGAAGTGACATCCATTTTGCACCAGTTCTTTGCTTTCATTACCACTTCAGAGTATCAGTAAAGATGAATTACTACGGTGTATGTCCAAAGCAGTGATACATAGAGCTGTATTACACCTGTAATCACCTTTCATGTAGATGGAGAACAAAGAGCTTTAATATGTGTCTCCGCTTACATGCCATAATTAAACTTTGGCTTCTATTAATCCCTACAGTAAATTGGAACAAGGGTAGGATTTAGCAGGCCATTTATCACCAGACTATGTGAAGATGGAAGTTTTAATAAAATCTTTCCAAGCAGTCAATTTGGTATTCCAAAGCAGTGTTTCATCTTATTTTGTAAAGAACAACAAATTATAAGAGCCACTCTTGTCTGTCTCTCAACCTCATCAAGCTTTAGCCATTATCTATATCAAGAGAGCAGGGTAGTTAATAACTAAAATGATTCCTTCTGTATATGATAGAATCAGTTATTTTACTAAATACATTTTAAAACAGAACATTTTAATTGGCCTAATGAGCATTGTTATTGGCAGATGCCAATAATTCACCATCATATTTTGTGTTTTGGATGCTGGTTCCCATTATGGGTTGCTGGTGTGCTGATTTCACCACCAGGCAATATCAGTCTACCCTCATGCACATTGTCGCACATGCTATTGTTGAGGATATCTAATTCTGCTGATGTAACAAACTTCTGAATCTTGTTTGATAGGGAAGGAAGAATTTTTAAACCTGTTTTTGATCCCCGTGTGTGCTCTTGTTTGTCTCCTGACCTAATATGAAGTACAAATATCTCTGGGAAACTCTTGGCTACATATTCAGCTAAAGAAACAGCAGCTAATTAATGGCAAGCACCCTTCCTGATTGCAGGGAGTCATCCTCTCTCATCCACTCATTTGTGTCAACAGACACACTGTTCAGCCTGTGCTCTGTTTAATAAGCTCTTCAACGTACTGCTATTAAGTGTGAAGGACAGCTGCTGAGGAACAGCGTGGGATCACTAATGACAGAATGTTCGATTAATGGTCTGCATAGAAGAGCCAACAGGCCAGTGCTGCTCCATTCCTGGTAAGGCACTCAGCGTGCAGGCAGGGGGGTAGCCTACCCACTCTATACCCCTCATCACTGGCAAAATCCTCCATATGCAAGAGTGTCGGATGGAAGATGGCATAAAGTAGGGATTACCTGCCTCATACCGCAAACAGATGAAGATACTCCATGCCTTCTAGATGTAGGTCACCTTCAGAACATTGATAGCGAGAAGAATTGGGGTAGAGTACTGTTGTTGCACCAATAAGAAAAAAGGATCATATGCTTTGGTATCATTGGGAAAGGGAAAGGGCGTTTGTAGGATTTTGGTCTTAGCAGGCTCAGTCCTTTACTTGGGCATTTTGAAGTTTGTAACTTTTTCAATGTTAAAATATTTTTTCCTAACCCAGCTAAAGGGATAGTTCACCAAAAATAAAAACTATCTCATGATTTACTCACCCTCCAGGCATCCCATATGTGCATGACTTTCGTTCTTCTGCAGGACACTAATTATGATTTTTATAAGAATATTTCAGCGCCATAAAATGCGAAGTGAATGGGGCCAAATTTTGAAGCTCCAAAATCCACATAAAGGTGCATAAAAGTAATCCATATAACTCCAGTGGTTAAATCCATATCTTCAGATACATTTTTAAGTGCATTTTTTATCATAAATTCTCCTCCAAGTCCAGTAGAGTGTGATATGCACAAAGAATGTGAATCACCAAAAACAGAAGCGGAATGTGAATATTGTTCTGTTTCTCACAAACAGCTATTTTATCTCTTCTGAAGATATGGATTAAACCATCAGAGTCATCTGGAGTACTTTAATATTGCCTTTATGTGGATTTTGGAGCATAACATTTTTGACACCCATTCACTTACATTGTACAGAGCTGAAAAATTCTTCTAAAAACCTTTTTCGTCCTACAGAAGAAAGTCATGCACATCTTGGATGGCATTATGGTGAGTAAATGATGGGTGAATTTACATTTTTGGGTGAACTATTCCTTTAATATGCGGAGACAACTATCACAAACCATTTGCAAGTGGATTTACACAAAAACTGCAAACAGCTATGAATATATTGCTGTATTTGTTTGACCAATTGTCCCGCACAGAAACACTAACTCAACCAATAGCATGAGTTGGGGGCAGGACAATCAGTTTGTTCGAAAAATGGCAAACAGGGGGAATAATCTGAAAAGCTGTTTGAAATCAATGTTTATTTGTGCAATTCTGTTTAGTGGCACTAGTGGCACAGAAATTACACACTTGCAAGAGGCTACAAATTCAGCTTACTCAAATAACAATTTCTTTTAAATAAATGAAAATTGCATCTGTTTGTTAGTAGATGTACAGTATATCAGTAATGGTGCTGTTTTTGGTTGCATTTTGTATTGTTCACAAAGTGAAATAGTGCACGTCTATTTTTACTTTTTTTACACAAATAAACTGGTAAGGTGATGATTTACAGTGAAATAACCCCTTAATAGCTTACTACAGCCACTGTTTTCATCAAATACAAAAGGAGATCACATAATCACAGATTTTAGAGGGAGCTGAGATAAAAGACATGGCCCTTAAATAGGGTTTTGCAGTGCCTATGATATAAAGTCTGACAAAATGGGAAGATTGATAATAATTTGCCAGTACTAAAACACTCACAAAGACTAAAATACCCAAATGATCCTGATCGCCCAGGATAAAATACCTGTACACTTATCTATATATTGAAATCTTTCCTCAACTCTCTGCCACACTGATTGCAACACTATTCTCCCCCAACCGCCCCCACACTGCACCCTTAACCCATCACAAGATTGGGGTGAGAGCAGCTCTTATGACGTGCGGGTGGCTCGTGGGTGTGCTGAAAGTGAGGGAGGGAAGCGTGTCTTTTGCTCCGTGCTCAACGCAGCTGCCACCACAACAACTCAACAAACAGCCTCTGCCAACCAATCCTACCCTGCTCAGCTCACCACCTGTTCTACAAGCACAACAGGAAAAAAGAGAGAGTGAAACAAAGCTCTCCTTGAATTACCACCAATCAGGGTCTCATATTTTCTCCAGCTTTCTGACAAATGATTGCCAAGAAAGTCATTATAAAAAGCACATTACCCTCGAGTCATTTATTAGCCTGTAATTTGATATAAAGATATCCCTCGGTCCAGGAATATGTGATCACCAACAAAAACTGAGACAAAAGAAATGGAAACAAATTATAAGCATTGGGTTCAAGTAGGGCTTTTAATTGCTTTAAATTTTCAATTGAATTAATTACATGATATGGCATCTAATTAATCGGATTAATCGCAATTAATCACATATATAAATATTTGCTGAGGAAGCCACTCAAATAACAATAATCCAATATTATGATAATTATACATAATTATTTTTAAATAATTATTAATTTAATATATATAAATCATAAAATTATTGTGACAGACAAGTAAACCACTGATGAGACAAAAAAGTGGCTATTAATGGCTACATATTTATTTCCATATTATTGAAAATAAGCCTATCTCTGATCTACAGTCCACAACAATGAATTTTCCAATTGAATTCATCAGTCTGTCCATGGAAAATGTATTATAAGGACTAAACGTAGTTTGAAACTTAGAAAAGCACATCTCTAGATTCCTGCATTCAGAATTGTGCTCCGTCCAGCTACAGTATGTACGAACACAAGAACGTGTCCTTATCTTGTGCTGTCACTAAGTCAGTCTGAGTGTGGTGGTTTGTTCCATAGAAATACATATGTAGATGCTTCATCCGGCTGGTTCGGATATGTCAACCATGGCGCCATCTTGGAACAGTCAACAAGGAGATCTGTTTGAATACAAGTGAATGGAGAAGATGCCTCAGACCGATGCATAAATTACTTTTGTGAGGAAACAGTTTATCATGTAATGAAATTGCAGTCTGGGTGCTAATTTGTATGTTTGCCATGATATATTAATTTGAAGAGGACTTTATTTGCAGTTTGCTATGAAAAAAAAAAAAACTATTTTAGAAGTGAAGTCAGGAATTATTATTTCATCTAACATATGTTTATGGAAAATCAGATAATCAGAAAGTTGGCTGGAAAAGACTCCATACTGTTTCAGACCGTATCAGTCAATTTGCTTTCATTTGTTGATGAACAGCTCTTGACCTTTCCAATATGCCAGACGCGCCGACATATCGCGGTCTATAGGAACATCTGCTAATATGGTATCTACATATCGATGTCTATGGTTTGTTCTCTGTACAGTAGAATATTGTCTATAGAGCTGGAATTTTGTTTACTGCCCTCTGTTGAAAACAGGTTGTACTTCAAGGTTGAATTGATCCAATGACAGGAATTTTCCTTATTATGGTGCGGGAATTGATTACTTGTATTAACTTTTTTAACGTGCTATTTTTTTATATAATTAATCGCACTGGATTAACGTGTTAAATCGACAGCCTCAGTTTTAATCGAATTGAGAGCATGAAAGGAAGTAAAAGAAAGTAAGTGACTTAAAGGTATATTCCGGTGTTCAATACAAGTTAAGCTCAATTGGCAGCATTTGTGGCATAATGTTGATTACCACAAAAATCATTTCCACTTCCTCCTTCGTTTATTAAAAAAAAAAAAAAGAGCAAAAATTGTGGTTGTGGTAAGGCACTAACTATGGAAGTGAATTGGGCCAGTCTATAAACATTAATATACACTCTGTTTAAAAAATATAACCCCAACTCATAGACATTATACTTACAATGTTTACAATGGTTTTAGTGTGATAAATCCGATATTACAACTTTGTTGTCATGGCAACGTAACACCAGTAAACCCTGTATTATGGTAAATACCGTAATCACGCTTAAATTATGTTAACACTTATAATATTTACAGTACATTTTGAGATTATACTATATTAAATTATTTTGTGTGGTAATAAACATTATGGTACAAATAATACTGGCTTGATTGAACCTGGAACATTCCTCTAAAACAGTTTATGTGAACAAATAAAAACAAATCTTACATTTCATGCCAAAGGCAGTCTCCAGTTTCAAGGCCATCTGGTGCTATTTTACATCTGTCTAGTAATCTGCATACTGAGGATTAGCTATGTAATGATGTTAGTAATCAAATGATGTGGATTTGCATGCAAATTAGCACTGCATTCTGTGGGTCATCTGCAGATGCCAGCTTGATAAAATAAGATATAGATTAAGCATCTCCTGAGCTGATTAAAACAGAGGATTAAGTTAAAGTTGTCAGATGAGTGCCTCTTTGTCCAACGCCTTTGCCATTGCACACATCCGGAGAGAGATGGCAGTGCACGGGGGAGCCAGTGAGATAGGGAGAGATATGCATCACTAGAACCGGAGTTCTACTCGGCCGCAGACATGCTACAGGCAGAGTTGAAACAGCCACAAATGGAACTGGTCTCTCGCTGTGATGCAATACCACGCCAAAAACAGCCGTCACTGTCTGACCTTATCAAAGCTCCTTCAGCTGAGCACCCGTTCACATGAGACATGTGTGCATGTGGCAACTGTACGGGCATGAAAACCGCAAGCCCGGCTTCATCTTGACTTCCATCATTAGCACACATCCTTCTCCACCTCTGCAGAAACTCACCCATGCACACTCACATGCTGCTCGTCAAACAGGAAGTGTGCTCCGCTGCAGTGGTGCAGCTTTTGGAAGGCATATAATTTGCATTGGCAAAGAGGAGGAAATGATAGGAGGGTCTTTTCTAGCTCTCTGCATTTACACTGTGTGCAGCGTGCAGCATGATGTGTGGGACAATTCCTGCTCACTCTCTTGCTGCTTTCCATGTGCTTTGCCTACAGACACACTCCGCTCGCATTGCTTCTGCCTGGCTACAGGAAACAGCAGCACACATGCTTGTTGTCCAATCCTGGACTATTCAAATTTAAATGCTCTGTTATCTGGAAGTGTCATGAGGAAGAATGGAACAGCTGAGGGGCTATGTTGTACTGAAAGTCGACTATAAAACCTGGCAAAAAGAGAAGCTCCAACACCCTGTCTGTAATTTAAAGGGATATTTCACCCAAAAATTAAACTTCTGTAATCATTTGCTCTTATGTTTTTACAAACTGGTATGTTTCTATATTTCTTCCATGGAACGCAAAAAGTCATGTTAGGCTGATTGACACCCTCATTCTCTGTCATTGTTTGGAAAAAAGATTCAATAAGTGTGATGGAGGAATGGGCTGTCATCTTGCCTAACAGCTCTTTTTGCATTCCATGGAAGAAAGAAACAACATTTGGAACAACGTGAGAATTGAAATTTTAGGGTGATGATGTATCTAACGCAGCATTGAGTGTTAGAAAAAACATGTGGTTGCTTATGTGAGAGAATGGTGTAGGCGAAAAAGAATGTGTGCGAGTTTCCGTGTGTCTTTGTGTAACTGTACGTGTTTGTGGGTGGGTGCTCTATTTCTGATCAGACGAAACACCTGCACAAACTATTGTTCTGCTTGAGAAAGATGAGACGAGATGGTTTTGGTCTCCTTGTGCCTTGTGTGTGCAGACACTCTTTTTTTGCTGTTGCCTACAGCAGCTTATTAGCCAGCATGTAATCTATTGACATGTAAACCGATCATACGATGATGGTCTAGCAGCAGAATAAAACTCTTAATGTACTGAATCAATAAAGACAGATCAATCCGACAAGGTGCGAGAGGGTAGCCACTCGCTAACTCCATTTGTTTAGTGGCCGAGAGCCCCCTTGTGTTTAAATTCACATGAGGGTAGAAACCTCATTTCCATTTGTCCTTGCACATGCTGTTTCCTGCTTTTTATTCTTTCAGTTTCAAAGTCTGTTTCTCTCTCTCTTCTAAGCTCCGGTAATACAGCTACTCTATCCATCTGATTCCACCAAGGACAAAGCACAGTTCTGATAGGTTCCCATAGTAACAGTGTATGTGTTGCTGCTTTAGGTGGCTTTTGTGCATTGTCTCCATCGGGTATCACACAAAAGCGCCAGGCTGAAAGATAGCTCTTGTTTCCCCTCCACCTCGAGCCGATGCCTCGACCTGGAATCCCTGCTGTGGCTCAGATCAGAAGTATTCATCATAGCGCTTTTATATCTGGGAGGTTGTGCTCTTCTGATGAGCAAAATCCTCAATTAGCATGATACATGCAACTGCTGACAAAGAAGGAATTTGTATAATGATCACACATAGTGTTTTTGGTGTGCCGTGTGTTTTGCCAAAGCTGATTGCTTATACTGGACCGCCTCCTCCACTTAATAGCTAATGGACGACTAAATTTATAAAGGAAGGATTTAAGTGATATCAGATGGCATAAAGGAACCATAAACAAGCAGTGCATCTGGGTAAATTATGGCTAACCTGGTCACTTTGCCTGAGAGATTTCTTAATAACACACACAAACCCACCCACACACATATTTGTTTTTCTTTCATGATGGAGACATTCCATTTACTATTTTATTTTTATACTAAGCTAATGATATTTTCTATCCCCGTAATTTCATGAAGTAATTGTTTAGTATATTTATCTAGCCATTTTCCTCATGGAGGACCGTTGACCTATCCCCTCATTTGGTCCCCACAATAGGCAAAACCTAACCCTACCACAATACACACAATACAAGCAACACTCCATAATATGGTTAAAGCAGGAAGCACATCTCTCTCCAGAGAACTGTGATCACTGCATTGGCAGCTCTGACCTTTTTGCCTTGGTTGGAAGATGCCTAAACTGACTCAGTAGGGTAAAACATGTAATGCACTAAAGGCAGTGTTCGAATTGAGTGTAAGCTTTCTGTAAAACACTCACAGGTGCACAGATGATATGCGCTTGTCATAAGTATTACTCATAATTAAAATGCTGAATTGTTTATACTGAGTTTGAGTTTAGTAAATGACATCATTTTCATGTTGCTCAAATGTGTAACTAACATTAGAGTGGCACTAACGTCGCAAGAATGTTATCTTAATACATCAGCAGTTTAAAAGATTAATATTTTCAGCGTTTTTAGAATGTCTCAGTATTATTTGCACAGGGTTATTTCACCAACACATGCTTAACATCTGCCAGTCATCTCTTTCCTGGGAGCCAAAGCCAACATGCCGATGGCAATAACAGGTCAAAACATCAGTCAGCTTTCCACCATGAGACACCAGAGACACTGTCTACCATGTGATCAAACATTGCACTTCCTATTTTCACCACTGCTATCCCAAAATGACACTTCAAGACAATGAATGGATTATGTCTAGTGGTTTGTTATTATTACTGATGGCTCATCCAAATGTAAATTAATTTTTAGAGTTAGCCTGGCGTACAGAGTGTTTGTTAGGGGGTGATGTAAACTAATAGCAAAAGGTGAAGAGTTAAATTTTTTGTGCAACTAGTGTTACCAAACTGAAAAAAAATAAAAAAATAAAATAAAATAAAAAAATATAATAATATATATATATATATATATATATATATATATATATATATATATATATATATATATAGCCATTTTCTATGGTTTCTATAGGTTTTCAAGAAACCTGTTCACAAATTTTCACAGTTAATCTTATCGTCTATGGCATTTTGGTCCACATGTGACACACATATGACCCCCTGCTCCAAGAGATTAGGCAGAATGAACTTTTGACCTCTCCATGCCAGCCATGTTCATGCTCCCGGGGTAGAAAAGGACAGGGTAGAAATACACATACCACTCAAGACAGGAGGGCAGCTATTGACCCGGCTGACCTTCATACAGCTGTCTTTCTTCCAGGGGCCAGCATGCTTTGCTATTAGCAGTGTATGATATTCAGAAGGCAGTGCTTGTACTTTACTGTCACCTTAAATCCTTAAATCAGCAAACAGCATCACAACATACCAGGCCAATTTGAGTCGATACTACTGTGAGTCATGAACAACCAAATGCCATTTAACCCAGTCAGAACGTTTACATGTTTGGTTAATATCAAGCTACAGCAGGTTATTGCCTGTTCCAGCTACAGTCTTCATCTGTCTTTCCAAGTAAATATGCCACAATGTGTAATCAAATATTGAAGCGAGGACGTCAGCTGAGGAAGTGTTAAATACACATTAAGCATCACTGTTTGTCATTCGGAGCATGCTCGCAACATCAATGCCAATTGTGGTTTGATTAACATGTTTGGCATGCTGGATAAAGCCAAGCTACAATCATATTCCCTTGGTCTGTTAGTCAAAAGATATAGAAAACTATTTACATTAGTTGCTAAGCTCAACCTGAAATTTACTGAGTAAAGTTAAACTGAAAATTTCAATGGCTCACCTGTTCCATCACCTTGAGCAACCCACGGTTGCATCACCACTTTGTTTCAGGCAAAGGACAACATTTGTCACCCACAATTCTCAGTTCCAGACAGACACAACAGTTCACACACTAACTAAGCCCCAGTTCTAACTATTGAGCTCCATTTAGACAAACACACACACCAATCAGACCTATCGGCACCACATTCTAAATCAACTAACACATTCAATATACTCTTAAAAAAAAAAATATATATATATTTTTATATATATATATATATATAAATATATATATAAACATTTTATTTTTTTTAACTTGGCTACAGTGCCGACTATATACTGCCACAAACAGCTCATTGTGCACTGAGAATATGGTCAAGTGAGACTAAAAGAATAAAATGCACAAGAGAAACAGAAAGAAAAACAGTAGAGTTAGGCCTACACAAAGAGTGCCACACAACAGGACATATACAGTATCACAATATCATAATAACTGTAGGCCTACCTCAAAAATCAACAACGTGCCACCAAAACAATGCAAGTACTGAAGAAGGCTAAAGATTTTGATTCTTTTTTTCTAAAGAGTTCTTTAGAATTTTACTATTTTCACTTCATCTCTCCTATGGTCCCACTATTTTTTTTTTTTTTGTTTGAGTTTGTTAACTCAAACTAGGCCTGAACAAAGATGACTGCAAATTCATCAAAAGGGACAGAAAATAATGAGAACTCAATGATATTCATCATTCTTGTAATTAATAATTAGTCCAACTCAGTTGCCTGCTTATGAATTATTCAGTCCTATTAACAAACCTCAGGAACTGCAGTTTAAAAAAAGATGTGATGGTTATTGAGTAATAATGTCCCTTTGTAAAATTATTACTCCAAACCATCAGTATTGCACTGTTTACGTTTCCCCAACATCAATTGCTTTTGCAAAACGTTCAGTGCTGGTTTCCTGTTAAAACTTTTTAACACTTTCTGATGACGTCGCCACTGCTTACTGATTGATAAAGCTGTAGTCATTACATAAACTTCAACACTGGGAGTAAATGCTAAAGTGCTGAGATGTAATGTTAATTTGGTAATTTGGCATAAATGTGTTTCTTTAACACAACATACCTCTGGTGCGCCTTGATATTCTTCTCCTGACAGTCCTGGGAATCTAATCCAGGTATACACCCTCCTCACATATCCTGTTTAGAAATAAAAAGGATACAGTCATTGACAGTGCATGCTAAACTGGTTTTATTAAAACGTACACCCACACAACAACAAAAGCAAGCCGTAATATAAATATGTGCAGCAATTTTCAATCAATCATTATGTCATGTCATCTAGTGCATAAGAATAACTACACCGTTTAAGCAAAGGTATGTCAGTGGGTTAACTGACTTATTCCAGTAAGCCACTAAACCTGTGCAGGTGCTGTTTGTAAATGTATCCAGCACCCGTCAGACCCTCTATACTCTGCCCATGACCGATACCTAACTGTCATTTCACCCAAACCCCACACAAGACTTAAAAACAAGCAACAAAACACCATGAAACCACCAGCCACAATAAATCAGCCTTTCATCTCCCCTTTTCTTTCATTCTCGTCTCCACAACTATCTCTCTCCGACCAGGTCGGGTGCCCACCTGACATCGCATCCTTTAAATCCTCAGGGGCTTCAAAGCACCATCCTCTCTGCTTTGCCACTTGCGCAAGCCTGTACAATCACCATTCACTAACGTTCTGTGCAAGAAGCTGTTTCCCTGCCACAGTCTGCAGACTTCTTTCTCTCTCTCTCTCTCTCTCTCTCTCACTCTTTCTTTCGATTGCTCCCACTCCCGCTACCTTCACTTGCTCAGAGAAAGGAGCACAGCGAAAGAGTGAAAAAAAAAACCGATCATGTTTCTTTGGCATAAGCAGCTGCGCTCTGATTGGCCGATGGTCCACAGGAGGTGTCATTCATGGTGAAGGTGCGCAGGCAGAGAGCAGAGGCATTAAAATAGGTCTCGTCTTGCCCTGCTGCTGCATAAAATGAAAGAAAAGAAGGGGGCGAGCAGGAGAGAGCAAGTGCAAGTGAGCGACTACCTCATTTTCAAAGCAGGAAGGAGGGGAGGCCGTGAGTATTTCCTGTTGTGCAGCTGAAGCGAGCGAGGACGTCACGCACAGCTTTCGCACTCTGACGTGGTGTCAACTCAACACAGACGGCGACTCAACTTGACACTCTAAAGACGGGCCTTTGGATTTCAACATACATGCACACGTTCCGATTCCTCACTTACCTATATATAGCATCTTTACCTGATTCGTTTTAACACTACATTAACACTGCATTAAAGATTATTTAATAAATCCCTAAAATAGTCATAGCTATATACAGTATATTTTACTGTTGTTGTCATACTATTGCAGTGGATGAGCCTATCAGAAAACACTGAACTCTTGAGTGTGTTAAAGGAATACTCAAAGTTCAATAACAGCAAGATTAAGATTAAGCTCAATCGAAAGCATTTGTGACATATTGTTGATTACCATAAGAATTTATTTTGACTACCATAAAAATAAATTTTTACTTGTTCCTCCTTTTCTTAAAAATAATAATAATATTCAGGGTTACAGTAAGGCACTTACAATGGAAGTACATGGGCCAATCCATAAATGTTCAAATATAAACTAGCTCAAAATTATAGCCACAAGATGTAAACAATATGCGTGTTAACATGATTTTAGTGTGATAAAATCGCATACTAACATATTCTGTGTAAAGTTAGAACCAATTTTACAACTTTGTTGCAATTAAGACATAACACCATAAAACCCTAAAATGACTAGGCCTATTTAAACAACCTGACATCTTAAATTATAGACAAGTTTTAACAGAAGAATTAATGAATTAATGTGAATTAATGTTTTTATAAAATGATTAGCTTCACATTTCATCCAGGTGGATGCTGCACACTGGTGGTGGTTGAGGAGAGTCCCTGGTTCACTGTTTAAGCGCTTTGAGTGTAGTGTTAGAAAAGCCATATATAAATGTAATGTTCATTCGTTCATTTCTACCTTTAAACCCTAAACCCTAGATTTTATTTATTTTATTTTTTTGCGGAAATCAACCTTACTACACAAATGCTGTCGATTGAGTTTAACATGTACTATAACTAGTATATCACTAACTCTTGAGATCAGGGACAAAACATTTCTTACATACAAAAGTCATCTTTATGTTAAAAATCAAGAAATTAATAATACTACAAATACTGGAAAGTTAATACTAAATAAAATGTGAATACTCAATGCATTTATTACTTATATTTTTATATAACTTCATTAGAATTTGTTTTAAATGCATGCTCTATACTTGGAAGCACATGTTAACTACCTGTCCTCAGCAAGAGGTCACAATGTTAAACTGCCAAACAAAGTGTTAGAAATGCAACAAATTCATAAATATAAACATCAAATGCAAGATATGTATCTGTAAGATATCAAACAATACATAAAATAAACTTTAAATTATATTTTCCCTAAAAAACCCTAATCAACTCTAATTCATTCAGAACCATAAATAAATCTGACAATAACATGGCCAGCTATAACTCTTAAGTACCTCTTTCCCACGTCATGGTGGATGCAACAGTAGGACACATAGTCTGGTAAATTAGATATATTTTCATATTTTAAACAAACAATGTTTAAGTATTTGCAGTCACAGCTTCAACATGTCAAGAGTTGACACAAATGACATTAGACGTATGCTATGAAGTGAATAAATGTCAATTTTCAGAAAACAGTTTTTGTGAAAACTTGATCCCTTACATGGTTCGTTAGCTGACACCTTTGTCTACAAATATATCCATTTCAAATTAATTTAGTATTAAAAAATAAAAACTCATGTTTTGTCCCTTACCTCAAGAATCAGGTGACATTTCCTTAAGTAGGACCTGGAAATCAAAGAGCTCCGCCATTAAAAGCACATTCACCCATTACCCATCTGTGATTCACCTTTATCAGAAACGCTCTCATACCGAACACCTGTACATGGTCGTCATAGATCGAAATCTTCTGTCCCAACATTGCATTCTTGACAAGAAAAACAATTATGTAACAAAGCAACAGGTGGAAAGGCACAACCCAGATACAGGCATCTGTCACACTCCACTCCTTTACGCAGTGGTATGCCTCAAGTGTTTCCCTCCACACCAACCACCATGGCACATAATCCTGCCCCTCATCATTCACACGAAAAACAACAGTGGCTTGTAGCACATTTTTGCATTTAACCACAACTGGTGCACACCAATTTAACTGGCTGCACCTTCATTGTGGTTAGGATGGCATGCAGCATATAAAGGTAATTGACAATCATAGTGCACTGCATAGTTCAGGTAGTCATTTCATTAAGACTGAAATGAGCTGAAGAAGATAACTGTGTAGCAGTACATGCAACAAACGGTACATGCATTGCTTGGAACCATTCACTAACTTGCAGATTAATCAAAACAAATAATTTTCGAACCCATGAGAAAACTTTGAACCTCTAACTACAAATACAGCACCTCCAGAGATCTTGAAGCCAGTGACCACTTTGAGGCCAATGACAGTCTTGTGGTTCGTTCTATGTTCTAAATTTGTGCTGAGGCTCCCCTGCATTTAACGGCTTGTTTGCACAAAGGAGCTGGCTTTCACAACAAAGGCTTAAAACTTTCCGTCAGGAGTGCACCAAAGAATTTGAACCCCTTTGAAAATGCTTCACTCATTCCAGGAACACATTTGTGTTTGTTGGAATTATTGAATGAAAGGCATTTCGGAAGTCAAATCTGTTAAGTATGTGTGTATGGGTCGTGAGAACATGAGGTGGGTTGGTTTACCTTTAAAAGTAACTTTCCATCAGAAGCAACTACAAACAAACTGCCAGAAAGCCTAGATGTGCCAAAGCCCAAGACGGACTCGATGTGATTGATTTTGTTTTGGAAAAAATGCGTAAGGACATTTGTCAAACCTCCAACTTCATCTGTTGCCTCTTGAATGATAGAACTCAGGTTATGGAAAACAAAATGATGTTTATGTATCATATGTTAGTGTCAGGAAGAGTTGCTGTGGGTGTGTTTATGCATTGCACTGGACACACACACATACACATACACACACACACACACACAATATATATATATATATATATATATATATATATATATATATATATATATATATATATATATATACACACACACACACACACACACACACACACACACACACACACACACACGCACACGGCATGGAGCACTGGCTCTTTTATTTGGCATATTCAAATACACTAATTTGCCTGATGGGTTGTAAATACTTTGATGCACACTTGACACTGCTCTACTGCCATCATCAATCACACTGTTGCATAATGCTATCATTTGTGACCTGACATACTAAGGGCTAATTAGCTCAGCATAAAATAACAGAAAAGTACATAAAAAGTTTGACACTGAAGTATAAAGCTGAGAGATTAATTTAGGTGGATAGCAAAATGCATAACTTTCCAAGGTTTATATTCGATGAACATACTGTAATTCTGAACATTATATCAAAATAAAGCATTAATGAAAATGCTGTTGTTCCAACACATCATCATTTGCTGATTTACTTTAGCTGGCATCTGACTTGAGCAACAATCGCCCGTCGAGAGTCTTCCTAAAGGGGCCCTTCACTGACAGAGACCGCGTCATGGAACATTCCCGGAACGAGCCAAAGTCCCACCCACCTTCTCTCCGCTAACATAGATATTCACGCACATAAGCATTGTTTACATGAAAATACAGATCACAACATTACACTGGAGGATGCTGATAAAACGAACTTTAACAAGCAAAACAGCACTGACCCTGCAACGTGCGGCCATCTTAACATTTATGATACAGTCGCTTTCAGGGTAGCACCAGCTGTGCAAATTCCTCGGGATGTTACGCAAGATTCACTAACTGCAAGCAAGCAAACTGGGTATTCCCCACATATCCCAATAAGCGAAGGAGACCCTTCCGCAACACATTTTTGCTTGATTGCGCTTTCCAAAGTATGTCACTCCCTGTCATACAAGAAACAAGGTGTACTAGCACTTACCGGCAGAACACTTTCAAATCCGCCCACTTCAGAACGTCCACAACATTCCAAAATAACGTTAACCGACTTGGGGGCCGTTCAAATCGAAGACTTTTTGCGTCCGTCTGCGCTGTTTTCCAATTGTTATTTATTTTTCTTATGCAAACACGCGCTAGACGGGCTTCTTTGACCGTTGAGCCGCTTCTCGCACAGGAGCAAAGCGTTTTTTAGACGTCGTGTCAGGTAAAAAGAAAAAAAAAGAGCTTCACATTTTTAAACGCGCGTCTCGAGACACCTGTGTTGTGTAATATTCGCTGCGTCTATTTTTTCATTCTTTTGCCCCTTATATGCAAAAGCCCAAATCGCTTCCTGGTCAGACTGGATTCAAAGTGATAGTTTTAGCGAAAATTATTCTCGCGAAGTTGCACTGATCGATTCTGCAGGAGCCAGATGTGAGAGTAGAATGCGGTGCGCCTTTGCTTAAGGAACAGATGAAAGTGAGTAAATCAGCTTCGGCTCATCGGCTGGGGCTTCGCGACCGGCGGGAGGGTGGACAGGGTTATTCCTTGCGCCGCTTCCCAGAATAGAAAAGCAACAGACGCGAGAGAAGGAGAGGGAGATAGAAGTGGTGAGCATGTGCGTTAGTGTGATTGTGACGTCATCGGATCCCCCAGCGCGCGTCCCAGAGTGAGGTACACAACCCGTAGAGCAGCAGAGGAGAGGAGGAGGAGGGAGGGAGGGAGGGAGTGGGGTTGACCGGCCTTTTCCTTGTCTTGATAGGGAGGGAACTCCCTTGCCGAAATTTCTCCAGAACGGGCTCCGATTGCGACACTACAAACCGCGAGAGATGTCGAGAGTTCCTGCAATTTGGTGTCAGGACAGATCGAGAATGACATTTGGTATACTTGACTTGTAAATCAAGCTAAAGCAATGCAGTAAAGATAGTCTTTCATGTTGTTGAAATAGCGTTTCATAATAAGATGAGGACGACCTAATAATTGTAGCCAGATTTACGTTTTAATCTGTCCCAAGATGGACCTGTAAATTGTGCATTCATGGTGCACTGCTCAATCTGTGAATTATTTCAACATCAAATTGCATCCCTGGTGGCTGGAATTTTCCATTTTATAAACAAAAATGTCAGGGACCTGTTTTCCCGGTCTCCATTCATGACACTTACTGTTTAGGAAACTGAACTGATGTCACTTTGCTTAAATTATTTCACATTTACTCTATATAATCTAGTCAACAAAACAACAACAAAAAAATTATACAGATAATTTGTCAACATTATGAACAATTTTGAACAGCACAATATATAGTAAATGTGAACTAATTTAAGCAATGTCAGGCCCATGTGTGGGGTCAGTGAAAAAAAAAATCGGTTTAATTTACAGTAAAATTACAGCAGTTGTGGTTGCCTGGACGTGCCTATACGTCCTATAACGCTTAACGCGTTGTCCACTGGGGGCAGTGTTTTACATTTTGGAGAGCGTATACAGATTTATGCTAAAAAAAAAATAATAATTAAAAAAAGTTGATCTACTCTTTTAGATTTCACTGTGAGATCAGGATCAAATGGCAACAATGTGTTTGTGTCTCGTTCAAATGAACTCTGACCGTCTCATTGAGCCACACAGTGGACTGAAGCTCCTCAAGAGCACATGAAGATAAACACCATGTGACACTAAAATAATGCAATAGACATTTACTGAACAACATACAATACTATAAAATATACACTGTAAAAAAAAAAGAAAAAAGAATTGTTTAGCAAACTTAGAAAATCAAGGCAACATAATGCAGTAAAATTTTTGAGTTTACCATAAAAGTAACGTATATTTTTATTATTAATTATACTAAAAGTATACAGTTTACATCTAAAAAACATTTTACTGTAAAATTACACGATTGTCTTGTTAATTATATGATAACTTTTTCCGCATATGTTAAGGGAACTAACTAACTCTTAACCAATTTGTAAAATTTACTATAGCATTTTTACATAATTTTTTCTGTACATTTTTTTTATTAAAATGCTGACATTTTTTTATAGCTATGCATTATTGCTCACGTGTTTGCAGGTCTTGTTGGGCTCCAAATAAACAGTGATTATATAGTGAACTAAAAGGAATTCTAGCATAGTTCCAAGGATCTTATGGCTCTTCTAACTTCTTGATGAATTCTTGTATGTGTGTCTTTTCTGTATAGTGTAAATTAGATTACAGGCCAGTTTAGAGTGCCTTATGTTTCCTATAAGAAGCTCTGGATCACATCAGCTGTGATCTGGAGTTCCCTTCACCTTGGCAATTGGAAGCTCCTCTCTAATCCTCAGCATGGGCATCCCCAAAGAATCACTGGAGTCACTCAAGCATAATTGACAGAGCACACAGACTTAAATCATTGCAGAGTAGGCTTAGACATCATAGTCAATGGTGTTATCCTGCAGGAAATAAAAAGGAAATGGAAATATCTGTTCTTGACCCAAAGGGCATGTTTCATCAACATTTGTCTAGTCATCTTGTTGCACTGGTTGGCATTTGCTGCCTTAGATTGCCTGTGTTTTTCATGCAGAGTAATTTTCTCAAGGACACTAAGGGTATTCCCAGCAGCACAGAGCTGTTCTTGGTTAATTATTGGTGGGCCAGAAAAAAACACTGCTCAATGTTATAATGAACACTTCAGTGTCATAAATCACAGTGTACCTTTTTTTCCCAGAAGCATAAGTGATCACCGCCAAACATTTCTAGAAGCAAAACTCCCATTGTCCCATGACTGATTACTGAAAATAATTTTTCATCTTCCTCCTGCTCCTTATCATCATTTAAATACTTTATTTATTTTTAAATTAGTAGTCTAATACACAAGTAGTGTCCAATTTCTATTACACAATAAGTGTCCTATTTTATGTAATATGCTAACATGGCAACAAAGAAAATAAAGGGATTTTTTTTTTTTTAAAAAGAACCCAAGGATTGCATCTGGACATGTTGTGACTGAGCTCTTTGTAAGTGTGTGCATGAATGCGTATATTTGTGTCTAATCAGAAATACGTGCTGGTGTGAGCACGTAATTTAAAAGTCAGCGTGCAAGTGAGTCATCCTGAAATGATTGTACACATTTTTTTTTATGGACAGTGCTGGATGTAATCTGATTACAAAGTAAATTTTTATTGTAATCTAATTACTGTTTAGTCTTAAAGTAGTGTAACACATAACATTTTAAATTCTTGTAATCAGATTGCACTTACTGACTTTCAATTAAGGCAATTACTTTATTGTAAGTACATGATTGTGGAAATACAGTTTTAAAAGCAATTGTGTAAGTCAGTTTTGATGTGACTCAGATTTCTATGACAATATTATGACAGCGGAAGGTTGTGTAACAATGGACGAGGAGGAAATATAGACATTAGTTTGAACTTGAGCTGAAAAAACAAAACCTTTCCTATGAAGTGTCGTAGTAGTGATTTCTAATGTGATTGCTTTTTAATGAAGAAATCAGTTAATTAATTTGATTATAATTTTATAGAACTAAATTGTAATTTATAGTGAATAAGCCTACCTTTTTATTTCGTAACTTACCCAATACTTGTCATGTGGCATTTTTCAGATTCGTATAATGAGTGATTTTCAAATTAGATCAAGTAGGGTTTTTTTTTAAAATGAGACATCTTTTTTACCTCAAGGGTCAATGTTAAATTTGAGCTGTAAAAATAAGACAGATAATACCAAGAGATTGAGAGTTTTGGAAACTGTAAATCTGCATTCTTCATTGATTTTGTTTCTTGCATTTAAAGGGTAAGTATACCCAAAAGTACAGAAACAGAGGCCTGCTTCTCATTGCACTTATAGGAGACATCTCATGAACACAAATGCACATATACTGTATGACACACAGAAATACAGCCCTTGGCTGTATGTGTTTACAGTAGAGATTGTGTAATATTGCCTTGACTGCAGTCATTTTGCCAGAGTGATCTGCTGCCTCTCCATTTTCCACACCTAGTTTTACCCCCAGTATTCTGTGGTATTGTATAGCTTTCACATCCCTGTGATTAACCTGACACACAGCAACACGTAAGGTCTCAGGAATCCCAGCACTTTCTTTGCTGTCATGAAATTACATAAGAATATGTTACAATTGACAAAGTTCAGTTTGTCTCTGTGATAAGGCAGGGCACTAATGTGGCATGACGGTGAATCCTGGCCAACGAACTCCTTTCATCTCATGTACCTAAGCTGTAAAACCACCAGTAAATCTGACAAAGGCCTGGCAAACAGACACGCCTAAAGTCTCAGAGTCCATACCATTTCAAATACTAACTCCTTTGTTAGGTCTGTTGACTATAAAGAGAGCGCCGCTATGATTCATGTAGTAGTTCGTTTAACAGGACATTGGGTTACATATTTGTTAGAAAAATATTTGTTCAAAGAACATCATCTAAATACATTCAAATACTAAAATATTATCTTTCTGAAACTTTGAAACAGTAATTTGGAAATTGGTGTCAAGTGTGATTTTCAATATCTGTCCCAAGTTCTCCCTGATTTGAGGAGCAGGGTCAAGACCTCTGGTGTTTGATAATGGTACTGCACTGTGTCATCTGTCAAATTTTGGCTGATTACTATGATTAAAGATTATATGATTAGTAAAGTCAATAATGTTTTTAGTTTGCCTATTGCATTAAAGGTCATAGTTTCACTTTAGGGTATTATAATACAAAAACTAACGTTAATAATTGTTAAAATCCTCTTGCAAATCTAACAATGATTTCTTGTTTCGATATGAAGTACACTTTCTATATGATGAACACATCTATTTGCAATTTAGGTTAATTGTCTTTATCAAATACAAAAATCATTTTAATTATAAACCATTTGGGTTGTGGACAATATGACTTTCAGTGTGCTGCCTCCTTTAGCAGAACGTAACATTTTTCAGGGTTCAGGAAACCACACAGTCGTCCCTGCACAAAGATGTTTTTTCCCCCTATGTTTTCATTAGATAAAAGCACAGTGATTGCGGATTCCTCTGTCCCATGAGACTGTAGCTTTGCGTTTGAAGTTGACAGAAAGCGGTAAAACATTGAGGCCCAGCAGTGCACAGGTTTTCCACGGTGGTATTGGCACATATGGACTCAGTTCTCATATTTTCCCACTGATCAGGCAGGTCATCACTTTCTGAAAATCAGAAAGATTGTTTTGACAGCCAGGGACAATTTTTGACTTTCTCTTTCACTATCTTGTTTATGCATTTAGATTCTTTGAATATAGTCAATTGTGAAAGGCTTTGTACATAAATTAACGACGTCTTAAAGGGATAATTCACCCCAAAATGAAAATTCTGTCATAATTTACTCATCCTCATGCTTTTCCAAAAACATATGACTTTCTTTCTTCTGCAGAACATAAGAGAAAACATGTTGATGATTGTTGCAATTGCTGATTTTTATATAATGACATAGTAGGCCCTAAGTTCAGTGCTACGCCATAGGTCATGAGCACAAAATCAATGGGCATGGCCACAAAGTTTTGGTATTGTGCAAGCATGCTGCATTCTCCGGTTAATGCTCTGTCTGCATCCCATTATAAAGTCCATTCCCTGTCAAGCACCAGCAAAATAAACATAAGAAGTTGGTAGTGTAAATTAACTGTATACAATGAATTAGAAAAATAGAAATATGGACTTCTGTTCTTTTGTGCATGAACTGCATCCTTGTTGAATGTCAGGCATATTTCTATGACAGTTCTTTTTCTGTTATCTTGGACTTACACTGACACCCTAGCTGTGTGGATGCAGAATTATGTGTGTCCATACGTTTGATATACAAAATAATAGCACCACACATGAGTTTCACATATCACAAAATAAATGGCAATTTTCCACTTCACGTTACGGTTCGACTCGCCTCAACTCTACTCAATTTATATTTCTGAGCTTGCATTTCCATTGCCGTTTGGTGCCACCTCAACGTGGGTGGGATTATAGGCTGATTGTCATAGTTGCGCCGCCTCTACTGCCGTGACCTTAAACATGACACAAAATGACCAAAACAATAACACGACCGCTAGCAGTTAGCTACTAGCTCATTGTGCTGCATAACGCAGTTGTTGCATGGTGATAGCTTCCAGTAGCTGGTCAACTAAATAAAGTGAAGCTTTCAAGTAGAGTATTGAGTTAAAGTAACAAAACGTACCATCCTCCATCGTGGATCAACGCCAGTCCAGGGCAATCTCCCTCCCATTGCTCGCCAGTTTAGATAGCGTCCATTTGGTCGAACCACTTCCATTTTTCCTTGATAGTTCTGTAGTCACATTTTCTTTTTTTTTTTACTTTTCCCTACACTGTTGGCAGGTCCGGTGGTAGCCGTGTGCGGCCAACAGCTGAGACACTTCCTGAGAGACTTTTTCATTTGCTCATCGCTATCAAGTGGACCGTCTGCACCTCGTTTATTGACCATGGCTTGGTTTTGCGCACAGCCATTTCTTTTTTCACAATTCGAAAGTCGCGTGAACAAATTATACCGCTATCGCTGTTAATAACTTTAAAACTAGCGGGTTGATGTTGCGTGTCGGAAATCCAGTGACGCTGGCAGTAACGATTCTCCCTGTCCAATCAGTGATCTGCAGGATTTTGACGACACATATAGTATCGGCTTGGCTTGCTTGGAACCTCAACCAAGGTGGTACTAAAAAAAGTACCCGGTACTATCCACAGTAGAAAAAAAGTCGAGTCGAGTTGAGTCGAGTTGTACCCTGCAGTGGAAAAGCCCCATAAGTCTCCTTCCACTGACAACCCAACATTTAAAGTAAATGATTAATCATTTATTTACACTTTTACTCTTTTTCACATTTAACAAAACATACTGTATATTACACTGAACAGCTTAAATTATGGCTCAAGAACCTACAATAAGAATCAATTAAAATGGAAGAAAATAAGTTGTACTTTTGATTGACTTCAAAACAAGAACGTGACAAGTGACCTGTTGCATTCAGGTGATGGAAATACTTCAGTGTGAAGTGGGGAGATATTCTTATTCAGCCTTGACATCCAAGAGCATATGCGTGTTATCATTGCTCATAATTTTGTTTGCACAGCTCTTAGGCTGTCATGGTCAATGTTTGCATATTCGCTCTTTCTCTTTCTCCAAACCAGTGAAAGTACAGTGTTTGCACAGCTCTCCTTGCCATCTGCATTTTCACACCTCTTCATAATGTGCTGCAGACACGGATATGCACTATATGCTCTAAATATCTCTTTCTGCAGTGCAGGTGTGTGCCTGTGTGATCTCTTTTAGTTGGACAGACTGTGACCACAAACCATTCACTGTAATGATATGGAATGTGTTGTGTGACTATGGAAACACCATGTGTTAATATACACACGGTATCATTTATTGCTTGTCAATATGAGGATGAAAGCCGATGGCACAGTAAACAACCCTCAAATCTCGAAGTCCATGGGGACAATTGTAACCTCACCACACACATTATTCATTCTCAGGCAAATGAGCAAGGGATAGGATGCAGACCTGAGCTCTTGATGCAAAATGGGTCATTATTATTGTTCTATTATTAAGCAATATCACATGAGCTAGAGTGCTGTTGTTACAGAACATCAGCACAGCTATAATAAAGCACAGCTTGTCCTAGGGGTTCTTTTTTTTTTCAGAAACAGATTTCAACATTGTTCTGTTTGTTATATAAGGATCACATCAAATCTGACTTACACAACTTTTAAAACTGTATTTGCCTTTTATTTATAGATTTTGTTATTATAGCCTTGTCCCAGAACCAAACTTTCAAATATTATTCTATGAAATTAAATGTGAAAAATTTTAAACTATGATCATCTCAACACAGAGTACCATTTCAATAATTTTTGTGTGAAAAATTTTCAACAACTGCAACAAATTCTATTACATTTTCTAAAATGTCCCAGAGTCGTGGCATCAATTCCACCACACCAAACAATATTTCCCCTAATAAAGTTCAAAGGTTAGTGTACTTGTTAACTAAGATAATGTGTAATTGATAAGTGTCTGTGAAGAGCATGCTCAAGATGTAGAAAACAAAGAAATATAATGGTTGGTTGCACTTTATATTACAGTATGTGTGCTTTCAGAGTACTTTCTTCTGTAAGTACACTGTAAGTATAGAGTAATATTAGGTAACTTAAGTTAAGGGTTTGGGTAAGGGTTAGTGTTAGTGTTAGTACCAAGTAGTTTATGTAGTTGTTGTAATTTTATAGTACATAAAGGCAGAACAGTACTGTAAAATAAAGTGCTGCCAGGTTAATATCCTATGCGAGTACGTTTATTGGGCATAATTTCCAATCAAGCTGTAATTTTGCCAGTGAAATTATTATTTCATTACATATTTATTTAGGATACATAAAATTTTGAAATTATTTAATTATTAAACACCAATAAATAAGAAATTAATAATGAGTCATTTAAATTTTAAACAAAATATAACTATTTTATGAGCTAATTTGTCAATTTTTGCTCCAGTTTCGAAAATAGCTCTAAAGGAAGCTAAAGCAGATTCAAATTTTGCGAAAGCCTGTCTGGAATGCTGTGAACAGAAACAAGTGGAGGGATACATTGAAGTGTTCTTAAATATCTAAATATTAAAAATAACTGAATATCCGCACTCTTTGAACACCATGTGTCCAATCAGAATAGAGCACCAGAACTAACAGTTTCACAGGATGGATGGATGGATGGTCAAAGTGCAAGAATTTTCAACCTCCGTACCAAAATCTCATAATCAGTGTTGACAGTTATTGATTAACAGTAGGACAGTTATGAAACCAAATTTAAATATAAAGGCAATTGTAATGAATAAATAATATTTCCTCATTATCTGTCGAGATTAGAGTGGGAGGTTTCTGAGAGGGGACATCTAATTGGCAGAAACAGGACAAAAGTAAGCAGGAGGTGGGTGAGCAAGCAGATGTGTGTGTTCACTCTCTTCATTAAATTGATTAAGCAGACTTTGATATTTGCAAACAGACTTAAACATCAGTGTCCGCACCAGTGTTTGGGTCCATGGCATTACGTTGTTGTAAACAAAACAGTATCTTAATGAGACCAAGGATGATATTCATAGGCTGCTAGAGTGCACTTTGCAAAAGTGTCATGCCTGGGAAGCGCTCTTGAATGTGTTGTACATACATACATACATAATATAATGTACAAGATCAACAAATACAGTATGTACAGGGTCTGGAAGCAGATCTGGCCTGAGATTGATAAGAGGGAAAAGGATTAGCATGACTTTATCCACACAACTCAACTATGGCAATAGATGTATCCAAAAGACAGATATATTGCTCTGTGTCTGTGGACTTCATTAAGACTTGCGGTTCAGTGTATTCAGTTCTCTTTTCAAATGTGGTTGAATGATTCTTGCCATCACACATTTATTGGCTATAAGCTAGGATTTGAGCTTTATAAGTTAATGGAAATTTTAAATAGACATATAGAAAGTAGAGTAGAATAGCCACACAAACCACATGTCCACAACCTCAGTCTGCCTCTCAGACAGTCTCTTTACTGTTCCTAGTTCCTATTGCACTCACAAAAGATAGTATTGTTAGTCTTTCTTTAGTCATTCATTTTATTCTAGTTTGGCCCTGCATTGCTGGATAAACTTGTTTGATATTTTTCAAAAGTGTCAGACAGCAGGGGCACTTATTTACACAGATTTTCAAGAATGTGACTTTTGGCAATCTATATTAATAATGCATTTCACTGCGGTCTACCCAGTAAATCCTGCACTTATTTTGGTTAAGCTTTACATGTCAGAAAGCTTGGGGCCAGCTGAATGAGATGAAGCTTTGGATTGCTGGTGATTGCACTCATCTAGAATCACATACACATCTCTGAAGTACACTTACTGTGAGCAAGTCTACCTCAACTCTACAAAACCTTGCATGCTCCCCACGGCTAACCACAAACTGCAGATCACTCCTGCACTCTGGCAGACCCCGTCAATCCCCATAGTAGGCGAAGAGCCTGCACAGCAGTCCGCATAGCATATATTTTGTTTGCATTTTCTCATTTTGCTCATGGGGCTCAGGTTGAGTTAGATAAATATGAGGTTTTGAATATTTCAGACACACATCATCTTCCACACTTGTTTCAAACACTTCAGCACCCTGATTTATTTCAGATAAAAAGCAATAACTTGTTGGCTATAAGTGGATTTGCCTGCATAATGTGGTGTGTGATTGACAGTAACTCCGAACATGAAAGCGTCCATTTTCATAACGTGATCCGAAATGTGACAGCTAAAGCTGTGTATCTGGAAAAAAGTTGTGATCTGAAAAAAATATATAAATCACCAATAAATCACCTTGTCTGGGTTAATATGGGGAAAAATGAGATAAGGATGTAGCCCAGGTCACAGGGGACACACTGGTCATTTGCTGCCTAAAGTGGAGGCAAGCGTAGTTCTTTATAATCCTCATTTCTCCATCCTTTTAATAGCTCAGTTCTGGGAACCATTTTGTCTGCCTCTGGAAAAGGATTTTCCAATGTAAATCTCATCATTGTAGCATAATACAGGTTTTACAGGGGCACATTCTTTGTCTGCCACCATCTGACGCCTCTCCAACAGTGATCTACTCATATGGGCAATTATAATTTACAGTAATACCGTTCGGAAATGCACAACAGTGAGAAATTGTTTCATTTGATTCTATTCTGGTTGCTCCCATGCGTTATCTTGAAATTGCAATGTGATGCTTTTTGGATGTTTCCTCTTTATGTTTTTAAAAACGTTTTTGTTATGAAACCATGGATGCTAAACTGACATTGTTTGGAATTGTAGACTAGACTAATATAATATAATATAATATAATATAATATAATATAATAATATCTAAAATATAGATTAATAGTTGGGATTAAATGGTTAGTCAAAAATATTTATTTTTGCACTTCATTTGGACACTATGAATAAATTAAAAAAGTGATTACGTGGGAGACAGCGTGAACCAACATCCCCCCAAAAATCCAGCACTGGCGCGGATCTGCATCTGCACACGATGGTCATGTGCCAGCACCAAGGACAGTGACGCGCGCTGCTATACACAGCCTGCGATGCTTGTTACTATAGCAACAACCTGCCTGCACTTCCGCCGCCTCCTCCAACATCTCGCGCTCTGATCCTAGCGACCCTCTCCTTCTCCTCCCCATCACCAAGGCGCTCAGATATCAACATCCATCTGTCACCAGGATATTTGACAATTCGACTGGGAAAGGAAATGGCACTCATCCCATCTCAGATCGTAAGAGTAGCGATACTCCTGTCTTATTTTTCCATCCTCTGCAGTTACAAAGCAATAGACATGCCCGCGCATCAAACATACGGCGGTAGCTGGAAGTTTCTAACGTTCATAGATTTGGTAAGTGCACGCGCATCGTTCCCATACAGTGCCTTATTATATAAATCTGAGAGCGCACCACTATGCTGTAGTTATCTCCATAATGCATAAAAACATACAGACAGGCCCCTGTTATGGTGAATTATGCCGAATTATGCCAGGCTCCTATGAATAGGATTCCAGACATCCATAACAAATAACCTTAGTTGCGTCATATTTGCCGATAATTAAATGTTAATCACATGACGTAATGTTTTTAATCTCTAATAATGGTGCCATTCTTTCCATACCTTGCATCCTCATTAATAATTACTCTTATAGGGTTGTGTTGAATTACGAGCAGTTCTCAAAACAATTAGGAGGAAAAATTAATTTCTATATATACAGTAAATGGAAGCATCCTTGCTTTTTGTTCTTTCACCACAAGGCCCCATTCTGTTAGAGTAAATGCAGGTCACATTAGCGCCAGCATCTGTATGCACGCACATACACATTGACTTTTATGACAGTCTGGGAGCCCAATGACTCATGTTTTCCACCACATAAATGCCCCCCCCCCCCCCCCCCCACCCCCCACCCACACACACACACACACGCACACACACACACCTCCCACCCCCATTTGAACAGTGATTTTTTTTTTTTAAATAACAATAATTCTGAATACAAAGTGGCAATAAAAGTTGTTTTGTTACACTGCACATTTGCACATCTGTTCCAGGGCAATGTTTACACATTTTCTCATTGTTCTCTGGGAATAATCTCATGTACAAATATGTTAATACTGTTTCATAACACTTGATGTTTCCTCCCTTGACCCTTGGTGTAATGCAGTCATTAGACGGCTTGATCATAAATTTGCAATAACGTTTGGGGGTTAAAAACATACAGAATAGTTCAAATTTCACATAGATACATTTAGTTTCATATAATTCCTTAAACTTTGAAGTTTCACTTTCTGTTTGTTTTAAAGTACAGTTGGCCAGTACAGATGTGTTGATTGATGCTTGTATGTTATATGTATAATTTGAGGTTGATGTACATATGTTGTTCATAAACATCTAGGTTACTGTTGTAACCTCCGTTCCCTGATGGAGGGAACGAGATGATGTGTCGAAGAAACGACACTAGGGGTCTCTCTTGAGAGCCTTGCGTATCTCTGAACTTGAGAAAAGGCCAATGAGAAATTGGCAGACAGAATTTGCACATATGGGTATAAAGGGAGGGAAAAATGTGTCTGTCCATTCAGGTTTTGCACTGAGGAGCCGAGAATGAGGTTCAGCCATAACAGTGGCTCGGTTCAGCGTCGTGGCCGAGAGGACACAACGTCTCGTTCCCTCAATTAGTTACAACAGTAACCTAGATGTTCCCCGTCTGTCGTTCACTTCGACGTTGTGTTGAAAAAGCGACACTAGGGGTCCATATTCAATCACGTCATATTCAATCAGTGCACGTACCTTGTACGTGCACTGCTGATGCAGGTGCGGGCAGGCAGTTGCATGCCAAAACGACAGGCTGCATCAGACTGCAAATACCCTTCCCCAACACCCCATAAAATTGTCATAAACATTTTAGGTTCCCAGAACACCGGGGGGGAGACAAGGTGACATGCCAAGCATGAGAGCAGGCCACTCCAGCCGCACCTTTTCCCTCTATGTTTCCCACATTGAGTCAAAGCGTCTGGGGCCCATCTCAATGCTATCACACGCATCGGGGAAGGCGTTCTTTTCCAACTGCTATTCTTTCAGGGGGAAACTGCCCAGGCTGGGGGAGGTAAAGAGTGGCGAGATGCGTCACATGGGTTTTCAGGCCACATGAGGGAATGGTGCGGTGGTAGATCCTATATGCTGCAAGGGGGGAGTTGCTACAACACGGTGACCGGGGGGGGGGGGACCGTACCATGGAAGATACACAGGGGGATTAATCCACACAGGGGCCCATCCTGTGGAGCACCTATTCCAGTACTGTGTAGTTTCAGTACCCGTAGTGGGTCTGGTCGGGGAATTCCTTTGCTGAATGGACCAGAGGGTAAGGGAGGAGTCATCCAGGGAGCCAAGTTAGGGGGGTCTCCTGGGATAAGAGAGCACGTGATCGCCTCAGTTGAGGGGTAAGGCGCTAGGTGCAAACGGTACACACGGTCAGTGGCAACCAGAGTGACTTGTTCCTCGTCCTCCATGACCTTGCACAGCACCCGTGCAAGAAGGCTCACTGGGGGAAATGCGTACTTGCGCAGCCCCCAGGGCCAGCTGTGTGCCAGCACGTCTGTCCCATGGGGGCCCCCTTTAAGGAGTACCAGAGCGGGCAGTGGGAGGTCTCCTGTGAAGTGAACAGGTCTATCTTTGCTTTGCTGAACCGTTCCCAAATCAGCTGGACTGCCTGGGGGTGGAGACTCCACTCTCCTTCAGGTCAGTGATGACGTCATCCTACAGGCCTTGGAAAGGAGCACCGGGCAATCCCGCCAGGTGGCGCCGTTCCCGGGATACAGGTGGATCACAACCGCTCTGTCCACCTGGGTGACTGCTGAGTACCCGTGGGCTGCTCCGCCATCGAGGGTAGTGAGAGCGGATGAGCGAGGAGGTCAGTTACGGGCAGTGAAGGGTGCCCTCCACAACCTTGTCAGCTCATCATGCACCTCCGGGAAGAAAGGAACCGGGGGCATGGCTGTGAGCGACGCCCGGACCCGAGAAACCAGTCATCTAGCCGTGAAGGCTGTGGCCCCACGCTGACGGTGGCCCGGGCAAGCATGTCAGCTATCTGGGTGTCAGCCTCAGACTGGGCGTGCCAACCCGAGGGTGGCAGTCCAATCGAGTCTTCCGTGTTAGATGCCGGAATGCTCTCTGATGCAGTGCTGAGCTCATCATCCAGCTCGGGGGGCTCGAGGGGATAAGCAGACTGGCCGTGAGGTATGAGCGTGAGCGTGCCAGGGGGCGGGTGGTTCGTGGGGATCTACCCGGCGAAACCGAGCCCGCTGCCATCACCAAATAGCCGGGTCATCCTAAATCTCATGGGAAGGAGGAGCAATGCAGGGGGTGGCTTGAGTGGCGTTCCTCTTTAAGAAGGAAAGCCGCGACCACAACGTTGCCATAGTAAGGTTCTCGCAGTGAGAACAAGAACCATCCACAAATGCTGCCTCAGTGTGATTGCTGCCCAGACATACGAGGCTGCGTCTGTGACCATCAGGAGCAGTGAGAACTCGACCGCATCCAGGAACTACACAGGGGTGGAAGAGCATCTTTATAAAGATGCGTCCTGAAAAGGACATTCAATGCCGCTGTGTATTGCTCTTTTAGAGAAAATAAACTCTTTTAGGGAAACATTCTCTTTTAGAAGCGCTGTTGAAGCACCCAGGGTCAAAGCTGCACTGTTGTGCAGAGAAGGAGAAAGCCGCTGATATGCACCGTATATCCAAAAGCATACGCTCTTTAGAGATGAATGGAACAGTCAGTGAATACAGCTCGCTGATCACACAACCGCTCAGCTCTGAAGGAAAAATCTGAATGGACAGATGCATATTTCCCTCCATTTATACCCGTATGTCTGGGGGAGGGACATGCAAATTCTGTCTGCCAATTTCTCATTGGCCCTTTCTCAAGTTCAGAGATGCGCGAGGCTCTCAAGAGAGACCCCTAGTGTCGCTTCTTCGACACAATGTCGAAGTGAGCGACAGACGGGAACTTTCATAGTACATAAACGCAGAACAACTAGAGTGACTTTCACTATTGATAGGCGGTGAAGGGATTTATTGTTTGTGTTACTTTGCATATAGTATAATGATTAATTATGACAGCATTTAAGGACCTCTGACACCAGTCATAGCATTGCTATAATGAAACTGGACAATGCTAATTTTGGAAGAGGCTTATTAGACCAGATGATAAATGCATATAATTGTCTTATTTTCTATTTTCTTAGGCAGATTATCTCAGATTGGCACAAGAAATGCCAGTATATCTGGATCAAATACTCCCAACACTGATTGAAACATTCACTGTAACATCCACAATGGATCTACTCCACTGTAGTATTGTTAAATTTATTCACATTCTAAGTAACAGTTATCATTGTGTTAACTGCCTTGACTGTGCCACTTTGATTTCAGCCATTTATGTTTTCATCAGGCTTTGTTAATTATTGATAACAGGGGCTCAGATTTGGTTTTTCATTCTCACAATAGGACACTTGAGGAGCCTTGCATAGAACTGAGCTCTCTGTGTCATACATAAAATGCCTGGTCAGGTGTGGACAAAGGTTTCAATGATCTGACATTGAGATACCCATGGTTTAATTAGCAGAGTTTAATCAGCAGAGATGCACAGGTTTGCAAAGTGTATCATTACTGTGATGAAAGGCAGTTATTTAACAGCAGCCTGTATAATAATCTGCAAAATTGGTTCAGCAAAGTCTATTCAAGTCTAATACCTTATGCATGCATGGTGCATTTTAAAGTGTTTTAAACATTTGGAACCAACTGATTTGGACTTTGAACTAAGTGCAATTCCACAGTAACCGCAGGTTCAGACATTTGGTGCGTGTGCTTGGCTGAGGACCCCCTGGTGCGAAGCTACCATCTGTGGAATTATGACGGAATGCCTCTAAGTCAGAATCCCCTCTAAACATAATGATACCACAGCACCATGGTATCGCAGGCCAATCTGAGTCCTGCGACGCTGCGGTATCATTACATTTAGAGGAGATTCTGATTTAGGCTTTCCGTCATAATCCCACAAATGGTAGTTTCGCACCAGTGGCTCCTCAGCCAAGCACACGCACCAAATGTCTGAACCTACGGTTCCTCTCATACTGAGCAGGATTACTATTGCAACAACACATCATCAGTAGGGTAAAACTAACCTGTCTCACGACGGTCTAATCCCAGCTAACGTTCCCTATTAGTGGGTGAACAATCCAATGCTTGGTGTATTTTATGACATTACAAAAACTGTGTTAATTACCCCTCAAAATGGAAACTCTATCATTTCAAACCCATATGACCTTATTCCATGGAACACAGGAGTATACATTTTTAAGAATATTGACATACAATGAAAGTGAATAGGGACTTTCACTCTATAACATTCTGCCTTACATCTTCTTTTGTGTTCCAAGGAAGAAAGAGCATCACATGGTTTTGGAACATAATGAGGGTGAGTAAATGAGGACAGGCTTTTATAACACTCCCTTAATTTTCAATACTGTATATCATTCACTTTATTTCAAAGACTGTCTTGCAAGCCTTATTGCCAAGTCTTATTTGGTAAGAACTGAGGTTTCCTAGCCCAATTTTTGTTTAAAACATTCCTAGCCTCAAACAAGCAATTCACTAGATTTCATGGAGTCTTGAGTCGCAGTCTAGGAATCCTTGTGGTTGTTTATAAGCACAAAATAAGACTTTGTATAGCTAATAAATGATTTTATGCCTTTACTGGCTCCATGCCCTTGTACTGAGGCTGTTTTTAAATTGTTCAATTGACGTGAGAGAAGGATGGACATCCATTTTTAGCTCAGTTAAATCAAAGATCAAACGCAGTAGTGAGGGTAGAGTAAGAAAAATAGATTGTTTTGAGGTAATGGTAATGAGGGTTTAAGACGTATTTCATAAAGGATTGGTTTTGGACAAATCGAACATTTAATTGAAGCGCTGAGCATTTGAGCAGGGCCTTAGCAGGGCTTCTCCTGTCTGCAGACACCAGGAAACAAATTTAGGACAAGAAAGATAATGAGGAATGAAATATTAAAGAGTGTATTAATGGGAGCCTTTTTTGCATGTTGGATGTCTGTGGAGGAGATATAATAAAGAAACCCTCATAATTCCTTAATGTCTTTCCATCTTAAATTAATGTCAAAGCAATCTTTTAACACTCTTATCACGACTGTGCACTAATGGAAAGAGGGGTAAAAAAAAAAGACATTAGTTTAAGACAAGAAATAGGTTATGGAAGAAAGGTTGTGCGTTAGGTTGTTAGTGTATCTGTGAATGTTCTGTTTCCTGTGATATGAGACCGTTTGCCTTTGGAAAATGATGGCACTTAGAAATACTCAAATTCTATTTTGAGACAACCAAAGATGAATACCTTGCTTTCATCAAAAAGCCTTCTCATTCAACTTCCCCTTGTGTTACTTTAAAAAGGCAGCTTTGATTTTTATGTCAATGAAAGGCAATACAAATCATGTAAATTTTAGCTTCAGTAAGTCTATAATCCATTTTAGTTTTTAAGGTAAAAAAAAATACCATGCTACATCTCTATCAGATTTACCGAATATTTTTTTTCAGTAAGGGCTTGAAATACAGATAAAATGTACAGTTTCTAAATGGTTGTACAAGAATAACATGTTTATGTTCTTTTCAGAATGCCAATGATCAGAATAGATTTAAAGGGATAGTTCACCCAAAAATAAAACATTCTGTCATCATTTACTCACCCACATGTTTTTCCAAACCTGTATGGATTTTGTCTCTTCTGCAGAATACAAAAGGGGATGTTTTAAAGCTGAAGTTTGTAATTTCTGCGACACTAGCGCCCCATAATGTAATTGCAAAATATAATATGTTTCAAAACAGCTTTCCAAATAAGCCCCTCCTCTTCAAACTGTCAGATAGTCTCACCCCAACTCATGCCATTTGTGAAGTAATGTTTATGGGGCGGGTCTAAGCAGGTCACTCAAATCAAACACAGGATTTTTTATAGTGACACAGAAACAGTGTTTACAGTTTTCGAGAAAATTAAACTATGTGGCGTACTCACAGTTGTCTCTGCATATTAAGCTGGGATTTAAGTTTTTTAAAGTATAGGTCACCCAAAAAATCTCTCATCATTCACTCACCCTTATGCCATCCCAGATGTGTATGACTTTCTTTCATCTGCTGAATTCAAATGAAGATTTTTAGAAGAATTTCTTAACACTTTTGGTCCATACAATGCAAGTGAATGGGTGCCAAAATATTGAAGCTCCAAAAATCAAATAAGTCACCATAAAAGTAGTCCGTAGGACTCCAGTTGTTAAATCAATATCTTCAGAAGCGATATGATAGGTGTGGGTGAGAAACATCAATATTTATGTCCTTTTTTACTAGAAATTCTGCTCCCTGCTCAGTAAGTCTCCACTTTAACTTTCACTGTCCCATTCTTCTTCTTGAGTTTTTGGTGATTCACATTATTGATGCATATTGCCTCTTACTGGGTCGGGAGAAGTATTTCTAGCAACAAAAAACTAACTTGTATATCTATTTCTCACACACACCTATCATATTGCTTCTGAAGATATGGATTGAAACACTGGAGTCATATGGATTACATTTATGCTGCCTTTATGTGCTTTTTTAGCATCAACATTTTGGCACCCATTCACTTGCATTGTATGGACCAACAGAGCTGAAATATTCTTCTAAAAATCATAGTTTTCGTTCTGCAGAAGACAGAGTGTCAAGTCAGGTCATCTACAAGTCATTTAGTACCAGGTTCTCCACAAACGTGCGGTGCGTGATAGGAGAGGGGCAACACAACTTTTGCCCTTATGCTCCACGGGAGGATTCTGTCCTCCCTGCGCCCGCCTTAAAAAGATGAAATGAAGTCATACACATCTGGGATGGCATGAGGCTATCCCAGATGACAGTAAATGATGAGAGAATTTAAATTTTTGTGTGAACTATATCTTTAAAGTGATAGCTCAGCAATAATTTAATATTTTGTCATAATTTCTCTATCCTCATGTCTACCCACCTAACCCGTGTGACCGGCTGTATTCTGTGGGACACAAAAGATGTTAGACAGAATGTTAGGGACTGACAGTCTCAGTCACCATTCACTTTCAAAATATGGAGAAAAAAACAACATTCACTGAAATTAAATGATGACTCAGGCAAACAATCTGTCAAAAATCTCATTGTGTTGCATGGAAGAAAGAAAGTCATACAGGTTTGGAACAAAATGATGATGAATGATGTTTTGAATTTTCATTAATAATAATAATAATAATAATTCTGTAATAAATGTTAAATTTGTATTATTAAATAGAATATAAGGGAGTTAACGTCCATTATGTAGCTTGTGAAAGTAATGAGTTACTCACTACTTGAGTACTCTTTTAATTGGATACTTTCTTACTCTTACTCAAGTAATTATTTATGTCAGCACTTTTACTTCTACTTGAATAATTCGTTTTTTAAAGTAATTTTACTTTTACTTGAGGACACTTTTTGACTCTTTTACCCTGCTCTGGTCTTTTTTAAGCTTTAAATTTAGACACTATCAACTAAAAAAAGAAAGTCAAACAAGTTTGGAACAATATGAGGGTGCATAACTGATCTGATGACAGAACTTAAATTTTTGGGTGAACTTTCCCTTTATAACAACTTTGAATCAGACAGGTGTCAGAATGGTTATCCTTCATTGCGTACCTAACCAGTACATTATGATTCCCTTTCTCAGGTCATTCAAGCTGTATTCTTTGGACTGTGTGTCCTAACTGATGTTTCCAGCCTTTTGACGAAAGGCAGTGCCAGTATGGAGCAAGAGAGACAGCTGAGAAAACTGATCGGCTTAAGAGACTGGATGATGGCTGTCCTGGCCTTTCCTGTTGGTGTGGTATGTATTAACCACTAATTAGATTTCTTTTTTGCATATGTACACTAACCGATTGTGATCCACATAAATCCCCTTTATTTGTGTTAGTTGGACCTAGTACATCCGCAGACTGCGAGCAGTGCTGCCAGCTCATGACCTAGATAGCCTTCCTGATGCATGTTGATTCAAGGCTATGAGGGTATGTTGATGTTGAATCAACATTGAAAATTTATTGAAATTGTATGAAAACATCACTATGATCCAAAATCAAGTAGTACATCCAAAAAAAGTGTTAATTAAAAACACAGGTTTGTAAAAGTTTCAGCCTTAACAGTATATAAACCTCCATATGCATACATCCTTAGGATTTTTTTTATTTGTCCATAAAAATCAGCAAAAGTCATTGGCTGGTGGTGACATGGTGTGGTTAGTTTAAAGTGTGTGAACCTACTGTAAACTCTCTGAGCCATCAAGTTCCATTGTTAATGTGTGGGAAAGTAAAAAGACTGTAACAAAAACATGAATGCAATACTTTGTCTGGTGTTGCCCCTCCCCACCCACTCATGTCATTGACATTAAGCTGTCTGAAACCACAGGAAATCAGAGGCGACTATTCAAAACTTGTTTTGATCAATCATTTAGTGGATCTAAAAAATGAGAGATGTGTAAAGAGCACATTGGCATGGGGTGCAGAAGATAAAATAGGGCATACTGTAAATGCCTGAATAATGCATTAATTTTTAGCTCACCCAAGCATTAAAAACAATGATAATGCCACTTCTATCAGGAAGACTTGCAGACTTGAGTGAGATTTAAGATGGCATTTATTTGATGAACAGAAAACATAAAAGTAATGTCTCTATTTGGTGTAGGCCCCGTCTGACGGTGCGAAGAATTTGTACTCGGAACCGTCATATCCTGCCGGAGATATGAGGCAGGGGCAAGGTGCCTACCCCCGTGCAGGACAGAACTCAACTGGTGATGGGGTGGTGGAGGTTGCCGTGTTAGCACACTGAAACAGCAATGTGATAGATTGTGAGCAGACTTATAAAGCAATGGCTTACATGTGATTGGCTAGGAATTACCCAGCTAATGGTGCGATGATGTATAGCTGCTAGTCTTCCGCTAAAACTACTCTGCGCTTACATTTCTTTGATCTATGTATTTATTCATCTATCTGTCTATCTGTATTTCTGTCTGTCTGTCTGTCTGTCTGCAGTTAATCCGGCTTGGGGGACCATTTTTGGCCAAGAGCACACAAATGTTATTTGTTTTAATCCTCTCCCCCCAAGATCCGTTTAGATTGACACTTCAGGCACTCAGATGAGGCATAATTACTTTAGCCAAGTAGGTGATGTTTTGACTTTTTTTATCAGACATAATTAGACACTAGGCGCCTTTAGGTATTTAGACCATCTAAACATTGAATCATCTAATACATTAAAGGTACAATAGGGAAGTTGATGGAAAAGTCCTGAGCCTGCAGGTCAGATCAGACAGCATCTGTATTCTCTCAGCACTTACCGCTATATCGGGGCACATCCTCACATGCTGCTTTGCATAAAGGGAATACGAACACCAACACATATTGTCTTCAATGTACAGTCCATTTGCTTTGCAAATGCCAAGTCATCAATCTGCTCTGGGTTAAATGGCACTGCCGCACAACGAGCTGTGCAACAAGATCCTGTTCTCTGAAGTGGAGGAGGAAATGCTGTTTCTGTTTGTGTGTGTGATGGCCATCAAATACAATTACATGGAAAATATTTAAATTGTGCTCACAAATTTCCTGCTATTCCCCTGGCTGGCTAGATTTGCAGGGAGTAAAAGGACAGTGTCAAACTTCAAGTCAAAAGAAAATTGACTCCACTTATTGTATTTTAATGAAACAGACATGGGCAATCCGCATTTCATTGCAAAGAATCTCTAATACAGGGTTCACACACTTTTCAACAATTTTTTTTTTAATGTCTTTCATTACTGAATAATTTTTTTTACTTTAAAAAATCACACAAATTCAGACTGATTCACTTATGAATTATTCAGACCAATTTGTGAACCATTTTTACTGATTCATTAAAAAAATCTGACTCACAAATAAGTCATCACTATGGCTTGTGAGCAAGAAAACATTTTTGTGTCTGTCTGCACTGCTTTGCCATAGTTTTTCTATGTATCTCACTGATTTTTATTTTATTTAATAACAATATTAAACAATATTAAGCTGATTATATATTTTACATCAAAGCATAACTGGAAAAAATACATAGAAACTAAAAATGTAATTGACTTATCCAGGCCTGGAAAACAGAACTTCCCTAATTCCCTATTTCATTGTTTTACTTGACTGTGGGTACCCTGCTAATAACAAACTCAATCTCACTATTAATATAGTAAATAGGGCAATGTGTAATATTACAAAAGTTATTCAGACTCATATAAATAGACCTTTAAGCAGTGGTGACTTAATGGGATTGCGTGTTAGCTTGTAAAAACTTAGCAGCCAGACTGTCATGACACAAACACCAAATGAATGCATAGCTTGGCCCTTGCCCTCATTCTAAGTGCTGGGCATGTGGCTCAATTTACAGCCATCACAATGAGCATCATTAGTGCTGCCGTTAATATGGGGAAACAAGCTCTACTGTGTTTGAGAGATATGCATACTTGCTAGCCTTAGCCAGGTCACTTCCTGGCACCTATTAGTGGTATGTAAGGCATCATGATACAGTATACATCTCAACTCTTGCTTTGTACATTGGGACAAAGTGGGACACAATTCTGCACCATCCATTTAACAACCTTAGTCTGTGGTAGGTCAAGGGATACAGTCGTTCACTTGCTGCAGCTAGCTTGGCTGAATAGTCTGCTGTAAAGATCAGAATAAAAGTTTTGCTAGTCTCAGACCAGCACAAACCAGCCCTGCTATCTTTTCAGCAGGGCAGTAGAAAAGCTTTGCAGTGAGCTATGTGGTTTATCCATATTTCCCAACAAGAGAGAGAGAGGTACAGGCAAATCTAAATAAATCACCTGTCCAGCAGTAAATTTATTTAACTAGCGCTTTCAAGATGAAGTCTAACCGTTCTCTTGAAACATGCTTCAAAAGCACAACAGTTCCCTTTCACAAGCACTAACCTCATAGTGCTGACCATTTATTTAGGAATGGCAACCATCATCCAAGCCTTTGCTGAAAATCAGAGTCCTACAAAATAATCTGAGACCACCAATCCAAACAGTAATCTGTCAAACCCATAAATGAGGCAGATTAATGCAAATATCATTTGAGCAGTTCAGGATTATGTCAGGGGATGTGGAATTCCTTGCTCCCGAAGCAGCTTCTTAGAGAGCCTGGGACCTCAAACAGTTTTACAAAAGGCCTGCATGCTCAACGCCAACATGCTTGTTTTTAAACAGCGTACGAGATGTCCTTGTAAGCTTAACACTGTCTTTCTTTCAGAAGGCATCTCTAGCTTCAAGTAAGTACCAGATAAAGCAGAGCGAAAATGTCATCTCTCGGGGATTAATTATGGTATGCTGATAAAACAATATGAGCTCCACATATCGTTTTGCTGAGCTCGTGGCTGGTTTTACTGCTTGTCATGGTTTTGCACAGAGATTGTGTCCTTTAGACGGGAGAATCAAATATGAGGATATGAGACAAGAGGTTTTTTTTTTTTTAGCATAATGAGTGTGCTGGCGTGAGGCAGGCTGCTGGAAGACCTGCTGGGAATCTCAGGAAAGGGATGGGCTCCATTTAAAGTCTTTTCAGGGAGTAAGAGGTCTAAAAAAGTTATCGAGTTCTCTAAAGAAGTAATTTTGTTATATTTTCACTTTTTAGCTCATTATATTAAAGTTTATAATTGAGATGGCTGACACCTGATAACATTCGAGAACCAATTACTTTTGTATTGCTAGCTGAGGGGCAATCATATAATTATGTTGGCTTGATTAAAGGGATAGTTCATCCAGAAATAAAAATTCTCTCATCATTTACTCACCCTCATACATCCCTGATGTGTATGACTTTATTTAATCTGTTTAACACAAACAAAGAATATTTAAGTAAGGTCCAAACAATACTAGTGAATGGGTGCCAAATTCTACATAATGGCACCAGTAATTTTTTCTCCTCTTTCTCATTCTGTTTTTGTGATTCACATTGTTCATGCATATTGCCCACTAATGGGCAAAGAGGATAATTTATTATACAAAATTACTTTAATATGTATCTGTTTCTCACCCACCTATCATATTGTGTTTGAACACATTAATTTAATCACTGGAGTCTTATGGATTGCTTTTATGCTCCCTTTATGTGGATTTTAGAGTTTAAAATTATTGGCAACCATTCACTTGCATTTTATGGACCTACAGAGCTGAAATATTCTTCTAAAAATCTTCACTTATGTTTTGCAGAAGAAAGAAAGTCATACACATCTGGGATGCCAGGAGGGTGAGTAAATGATGAGAGAATTTTCATTTTTGAGTGATCTATCTCTTTAATTCAATATACTATTCTAGACTTTAGGCTTAATAGGGTTTTTCTGAAATCTCTAAACAAAGACTAAATTAAATGTAACTCCTCCTACAGCTTTCAAGCGACATTCGCCAAACTTGGCACAGACCTTCAGAGTGTTCGGACTTGGTGTGCTATATAATTTATAACTATAGATCTATATGTCTATCTGTCTGTCTGTGTGTCTCTCTATCTTTCAGTCATGCTTTATTCACCCATCAGTCATACTTTATTTTTACAGTTATTCCCAAACATCGTAGCAATGAGATGAAACAGCCTAGCAACCGGATAATAACAACACTCAGAACCTCAGCACCAGAATATTGTATTATTAACATGGGCCAGCATGCCGAGTCCTTTTGTAAGCACCATGACGCCCTTTGGGGGCATCTACTATTATACTTCACTCAACTTTAATAGGCAGCAAAAATGAACCTAAATTGCAAAAAGAAGTCATATGTTTGTTTTTTATCTGACTTAATCACCTGCATCTCCTTTTATTTTATTTTTTGCCATCCAGTTTGTGGTGACTATGTTCTGGACTCTGCACCTGTACGACAGAGACTTGATCTACCCAAGACTTCTGGACAACTTTATACCTCAGTGGCTAAACCATGGCATGGTGAGTGAAAACAGCTATTTCCTTACTAGAAATTTCAAGACTGTACAGTAGGTTTGTTCCAAATCACTGACATTATAAATGTCATTATAAAGTAACAATGATATTTTCACAGAATATAAATGTCTAAAAATTCTTCACTCCCAGGTTGGAACAAAGAAAAAAAGCACATTTTGTTATTTTCAAGCTCTTGAGCCACATTGACGTCAGATGTGAAAATAGATGGTAGGGGTTGCACAATTGTTGAAAATTGTTCCAATCAAGTGGAACAAAAGTTCTTAGGTGGGGTCAAATAGTGACATTTTTCGTTTTCATGACAGGTGAGACTGATGACTTAGGCCATTTGGAATTCTAAGTGTGGCTGTATTATTAGTTTGTGAGTAATTACTGTAGCTAATCTCAAAACTGACAATGCACAAATTCTCAACAGTTGCTCTGTTTGAGCCACTGAGCAACAATGTAGGGGAGATGGGGGCTTGTTGTCACATGGGGACGTTTTCACAAGGGCTGTATATCAGTAACTGCAAGATTTTGAGTCAAACATCCATTTATGAAAACACGTGTTGTTTTTAAGCATTTGTTTTGTATGTTGGTTTGAAACACCTTGTACGAAACTAGCATACATTCAGGCAAGGGCCAACCATATAATGGAGGTAGATTTTGTTCTCAGAAAAAGGGTATTTTTATTAAAATGTCTGGTTGTCCTATGTGTTTTAAATGTTTATAATGTATTAATTATAATATTTTTGGCCAAAACAATGATTTGATGTTTTTGTTACCTCTAACATAGTGTTGAAGTCAAAAAAACCCTGTGGAAAATCAAATTGCAAACCTTTTGTTGTTTCATGAACTGCTTTGTATTTTACTGTTTAAATTTTACTGACAAACTATAACAAACTGTAACAGGTTGTTTAATGGCAGGTTTCACTGTGACTTCTTACCCCATATACAGAAGTGAGACAACATGTCCCACTATTGTGACCGCTATGAACTAATATATTTCTTCCTGGGCAGTATTGGTGGAAATGTTCATATATTTTAATTGTGTCTTTCTTTCTTTTTTTTTTTTTTTTGTATGCAGAAAAAAAAAACTTGAGGCATATTCTCTGGAAAATAGGAGAATATAGTGTGACAAATAGCTCCCCTATAGATTATTGGGAAAATAAAAACTCATTGATAAATCTTTTAATTGTAAAACTCATTGTCAACATTGTCATTAATGAAGCATACAAATTTCCAGTTACAATTCTCTTTCTGTAGAACTGAACCAACCTCACTGCAATTAGTCTAGAAGAGTCTCCACAAGAGATTCTTAATAGCCTAAATGGTTCCTTATTGAATCCTTTTTTAATCTGCTAAAGTGGTCTCGGGAAAGAGGTTTTGGGACCTAGAGGCTTCTGATAGATTGATATGAAATACAACACAGAATGAGGCTATTACTGGAAATGTGGAATGGATGTCTCAGTCGTCGCTAAGAACAGGATGTATTCAGTTGACTTGAGTATAGCCTGGGGCCAATGACAACATACATGGTGGTTGCTAGGGAAACATGTCTCAGTTATTAATCAACATGAATGCAACCTTTGAGCCTAATCAAAAATTGTTTCTATATTAAATGCTCAGTGGCATTGTGAAATCACATGCAATTAGATTTTCCACAGGGCTTTTAGATTTTTAAACATTTGTAATAATTAATAATGAGGACACATTATGATTACATTAGAAAGCACAGAGTTGATTCAAGCCATGTGTTAATTTTTTTTTAATTTCATTTCCTCATATTTCCCTAAGGTTAGTAGCTCATATTGATATCGATGCATCTTGCAAGCAGTGTATTGTGTGTGATGTCTCAATTGTTGATCAAACATAGGCTAATTCATTTAATATCAGTACTTCGCTGCTACAAAGTACACAAATGACCAGGATATCAGAATACTCATTATTAATGATACAGTTGGTCAACAAAAGCCGGATGACATACTGTACTGTGTCTGCTGATATTCTGAAGTGTGCAACCAGTGAACATTTTGCTATCCCACATGAGCTGCCATCACATTCAAAAACTTGGAAAAGAGTGCATATGCGAATGGAAGTACTTCCCTTCTACACAATATGCAAAAAGCCAAAACAGTCAAATCAGTAAGATCAGCCGTTTCACCACATTAGGGCCAAGTGGGGCTAAGTTTCATAAATGTATTTTAAGAAATCATATATTTTCTGAAACTTAACGTATTTTATGACCATTATATAAAAAAAGGTTATATTATTTTTAGAAATTATATTATTATTAAGGTATGTTGTGTAAAAGACATTTAAACATTCAGCGATGGCCTGAGGGGCTAGTTTGCCTTTGCCCCTGAGCCAATCACAAGCTTTAATCATATTTATGTCAAGCTGTTGACAAGAGCATCGGAAGTTACCGCTCGTGACTGCAGACCTGCATAGTGAACTTCATTAAGTTTTAAAAGCTAACTTTTCATTGAATTGTATGCCATAGGTGTTGTGTTGTTGATGCATTTCTTTGCTTTGTATTAGATATCAATGAATGCTATTTGGAGTCTGTCGTTTTGATTAGTATTGTTATGCTGCTCATTCGAGTTAGTGAGATAAAATGCACACTCTTTCACAATTTGCCAATTTGTGGTTAAATTTCACGGCCACTTGAGCTTTTTTGATGTGGATGTGCACGTGTTAGTGGTGTTTTGTGCAGAGATTAAATTATTAGGGATGTTTGAGTGGCATCATGTTCAGAGGATGCCCCCAAAAATGTCTTTATTCATCACTCTCTGTAAAATTTCTATCATGGTCTATTTTTATCAGTCATACTTTTTTCATTTTATAAGTACTAGGTCATTGAGGGGCATAGCATATTTTATAATGGCATATACATGACAGTAGATGTTTAAGGCCGGTGAAAACAATGAGTTCTAGTGTGAAACTTCTACCTGTCAATCAACTGCTGCACTAAAACTAGGTTTTTAAAATTTGCCGGTTAAAGTGCATACACACAGAACTTCATTGTCCCTGATGTGAGCATAAAAGTGTAACATGATTAGCACATCTGAGAAGCTCAGTTAACAGTTACTCCACTAAAATAATGGACAATTCTGCTCTAAACGAGATGTTTGCACTTATATTAAATGCATGCATAATTGGCGGAAATAATGATTGTGTTTTCTTTTTGGTATTATGCAGTTTGCGCTTTATTATTAATACATTACATACATTAATACATACATTAACATTAGAGCCCGACCGATATGGGATTTTTGAAAATGATACGATACCAATTTTAAGAAGGGGAAAATTCACCATTACCGATATGGTGGCCAATATAGTTCATTTTTGAGCTGGAATGAAAACATACCTTTTCTATTTGGATTGTGCACTGATTCTGCACCGATATGACTATGCAAAGGTACTCAGAAGGCTGCTTTCTTAAATCATTTTATTAAAGAATATTTATAATATGATTATTATACATAGTCATAGTCTGTGAATAAATAAAATAAATAAAAATACAATAAATAGCTAAATAAATATCAGTACTGGATGTTCAGTATCAGTAAGTTGCTGACCATTTCAATAAAGAATAAATTACAATTATAGCTAAATTAACATCAGTACTCATAGTATCAGTCAATAGCTGACCATTAAAATAAAGGGGGAATTTTAAAAAAAAAAAAAAAATGGCTAAATAAACATTAGTAGTACTGTTTAGTATCAGTCAAATGCTGACTGTTTTCATACTGCCAGTCAACAAGAATCATTTACACCTGCCAAGTCAAGAGATAAACAGCGGCAGAAGTGATACATCGTATTCTGCTGTACAAGTTTAGGGGAAACTTTCAACGGTGGAAAACCAGACTTTTAAATATTACATTTTGCAAATGCAATGACTGGAATTGTTTGGTTGAAGGGGGTACCAAACTGTGAATCCTGAGCCAAACAGTTTTGTGAATACATGTTTACACATTAGCTTCCACTCATCTGACAAGGTATGAAAGTAGCTATGTGGTTAGCTAGTTAGCTCTTAGTTCGTTGTTAAGGAGAGTAAAAGATGGACATTGTTTGTTTACTTTCCAGCATTGTGTCTCAACAACTAGGTAACAACATAGCGTGAAATCAACACTCAAAAGCTGCTGAGCTGCAAAAAGATGATGTGATGCTTACCTTTCAATCTGCAATGTTACTGACTGCACTGACAAACTATAGCTCGCTAACAGCAAACAGATTTGATAAACAAACATGACATGGTTGTCAGGGACAGGGTTAACATCATATTAGTTATACTGAAAACGGAAAATGATGGGGTCATTGTTTATTAGCTTTTCAGAATGTATTTCACAAACTAGCTAGCAACTTACAATGAAGACACCGCTTAACTCCGCACTGTCTGCAGAACCACCACCAGCTCAGCTCTGTTAACAATGGAGTCAGAGCGCACTCTGCTGGACAAACTAATTTATGAAACCTATTAATAACCTTAATCACCCCAAGCATTGTTTTCTGCATTATATGCTCTGAAACAAAAGTTTTAATATCTGCGCATATCGGAAAACATATACACCGATACGATATATCTGTGAAAGGCTAATATAAATAGTTTGGGCACTAATTAATGATTAATGTATGCAGTCATGAAATCAGATACCCTCTACTCAAAATCTAAACACAAAAGAGATGCACAATACCAGGGGTTAGTGATGATGGTGCCAGTTAATACGCATCTAATACGCATATTAATACCAGGGAATAAACAGGGCACATGCACAGTGGGAATGTGAGGGACAAAGTCAAAACTGGTGCACTAGGTTAAAATATTTTTCTTGTTTCTTTTTGATCTGTCAAAATGACAGACAGAATTTGGAATTATTCATCAATGTTTCAAAGATCATTGAAATAATTGATTATAAAGTTATTGTTTGTGCCCCACACTAAATAATGACCCTGAGAAGCCACTGAGTTGGAAACTGTCCAAAAATTCAGTATACGTAATACAGTAGATAACAATCTGAAGTATGCAACCAGTGGACACTTTACTATCCTGTAAGGTCACGGAATTGCCATTTTCGAAAAGTTTTTAAAAAGTAATGGTGGAGAACGAACAGCTTTTTTCAAATGTAAATGCTATAGTATAGGTACCAAGAAAATCAGCCTGATCTCATGAACATTACATGACCGTGACAAGATTTTTGCTAAACAAAATTATGTGCCCAAGTACACATTTCACTGCCGTTTCCTATTGAAATATCCAGCAAGGGGTGCCAGAAGCTAGTAAAATGGTGTCTTTATCAGGCAAGGTTTTTAAGGTGAATCTTAGATGTAGGTTTTAATTGGTAAAATGTACCTCCCTAACCTAATACTGTAACCTAAATCTAACCAATAGTGATCTAAATCAAATGAGAGGTATAAACAAACAGATATTCTTACCCTTAACCAAAGCTTAAACCTAACCAACTGTCCAAAAACAAAATATGAATCGAAAGCACATTATCTGAAGTAATCACGTCATTTTGTGTTGCTTTTATGACACTTTTGTCTCACCTGTCAGGTTGCATGTTTAGGTGGGCTTGAACTGCAGACTCCCGTGTTCAAAGCCTAATCTTTCAGGTGAGATACCCTGGAACCTAATCACACTAGAATACGTTTTTAAATGGGGGGGTCAGTAATACAAGCATTAAAAAAAAGTGAAGCATCATAGTAAATGTGTTTGGATATCATAACATATCAGTGTGTGAGTAATAGTATGAAATATAAGTGTTTATAAAGTCATAATCAGCCGTTGTAGTTGTGATTTGTGTGAAAATGAATAAAACACAATTGTTGTAGCACCTCCAGTGTTAATTTAGGAAATGGCGAGATATGTAGAATGAGGCACGTAAAAAGTCTGTTTGCAAAAATGTTGTTATAGTAATGTTGTTTTCGTGGCCGTTGTTAGTACTTCATAGTTTAAAGAACACAAAGGACAATGTCAACATGGCACATCCTGTTCCTAGTGTTCTATTTCTCAATCCTGGTTCTAGATTACCCCAGCTCTGCTCATGTTGGATGTCACTCTTATCTGACAAACCCATTTAAAGTCTTGATGAATTGAATCAGTTTTGTTAAATAAGGGAAACCTCCAAAATGTGCAGTGCTGGGGTACTTCAGGACCAGGATTGAAAACAACTGCCTCAGGCAATTGTGTATTTCTTTAGCATATGGAGCTACAGAGGCCTTGTGATCTGTGTAATGTGGGTTGCTTAGGGTTGACCCAGAGGAGAGGAATACCTTACAGCTGAGAACAATTTGTTATGTGCAAAAGTTGACCTAAGGAGGGTTACTCCATTGTAAATATTTTGAAGCATTCCATGGTACCACAATTGTTTGTTTACCCATGCTGCCATGGCAACACTATTTTATTCACAGGCTCCTCTGACAAAGTAACAGAGTGACTAAGCCTTGTTACTGTTGGGCTGAAACAAGGAAGTACAATCAGTCGAGAGTCATGTCTGAGCTGCAGTCATATCTATAGTACACTGAGCATTTACACTATGTGAAACATGAAGGCAACCTTTACACCTCACAAATTAAGGCAAAACAAACTCAAATAGTACAAGACCAAGTGCTAGTTGTGGTTTGACTAACGTGCATGCTGGATGAAGCCAAACTAAAATTGCATTATCTAGGTCTGCAAAAATTGGATTGGTTCAATTCCAGTCTGACTAAAATCTACATAAAATTTTAGAGACTAAATATTGTTTTAGTCCTGCTTAAAATCGAAATTTCAAAGTGCATGTAAATGTGTTTGAGTTCAACAAGACCTGTCTGATTCTTGAAAAAGTATTTGTTTCAAGCCTGCTCTTTTAAATAAATCGAAGTGATCTGGTTCACGAGTCAAATTGATCCGTTTCTTAAATTAATTACACTGACTCAATGATCAGGTTTAAGCAGTTCTCGAGTCACTAATTTGAACTGTTGTTGAATGGAAAAACCTGTGAAAAAATTCTTCAAAATTCTTTAGCAGGACAATTTGAATTTTCCTGTGAACTATTCCTTGTATAGTTATTTTATTTGAATACATAAGACAGATTTGTCATGCTTGTTAAGTTGCGTTTGGGTCACAAAAGGCTTGAAGGCATATGGCAACAAAAGTCCTTTGAAACTTTAGGGAACTTTCTAGATGATATTTTAGACATGCAAATATTTGTGAATATTAATTAAATCACTAGAACAACGATGCATGCAGGAAGGAAGAAGTGACAGAAGGGAGAAAGATAAGATTGTCAAAGCCATTGCCATATATTTGTTAAGCCTATCAAAGGCTAGACTTTCATTGCATCGTCGGGAGACGTGTGTTTACCTGCGTCAAAGCATCTCTGACAATAATCCCATCTCCGCTGTATAATTACTATGCTGCAGAGAGAGGCCTGTCAGAAGAGCCTTGTGCTGCTTTATTGTTAAAGCCATTGCCTCCCACTGAGCAGCCCCCATGTTCAAAGCACCTCATTTGAAACACGTACCACAAATAAACATCTTACACCTCCTAAGAAAACCTATTCAAATGACCAGGCTTGAAACAATTCAAAACGAAAGTAAAAAAGCACTGAAGAGGCAGATGTTCTGTCATCCAAAGTAAAGGTATTTTCTAGACTAGTGGAATCACTAGAACATGCCCGGTCTGAGCACTTAGCACTTAACTTTCCTCATAATTAATTCAGCAGATAGGTTCACTGTAGCTTTAAAAGATACAGGTCATTGTGCTCAGGGGCTTTTATGACTGATTACCTGTGCTAAATAACTTAATCCAAAAATCATAATTTAGTCACCCTCGTGTCCAGGGATGGAAATCATATGGAATTTATTGTACAGAGTTCCATTGATTATTCTTACTTGAGAAATAAATATTATTTACTGTCAGATGCTATTTGCACCCTGGTGCAAATAATGGTATATGCTATTTACATCCCAGTGCAAATAGTGTCAGATATTATTAGCATCCCAACCCTGGTGCAAATAGATACAATTTGCACCCATGCTTAAATGCAAACATACAGTGTGGGCATCACTGCAGTGTGTTTATTGTGATTATTTAGTGTCCTACAGACACACTACTAACCCCTACCCCTAACCCTAAATTTACCTTAGAAAAATAACCTTGGTTTTACTACAGTAACCATGGTTTCACCATGGTATTTTTTGTAAATTTACAGTAACCACAAAATTAACCATGGTTACCATATATTACCATCATATTACTATACTAACTCCATGGTTAATTGCATTAAAACCATGTTTTCTGCCAAAAAACATGGTTACTACATATTAGTAATACAGTGATGCAATCTACACACAAGTGATGCCGAGCCGTGGGAACGAGTGCGATCGTCAGACCCCGCCTCCAAATCAAACCCTTCTCTGCACTCCTTGGCATTCACCGTGACCAAAAATATATTTTTTTTACCTATTATTATAAGTAGTATTAACTGGGTAATAAGAGTCATTCATTCGGCAGCCACATTACTATGATCGCGCTGTTTCGCACTGCAGATTCAAAAGAACACACGGGAATCGTAGAACACAGTTTGCAGAGTTTTTTGCGCTGCAGATTCAAAGGAACTGCCTCACAACAGTCATTAGTTTGGTAATCAGACTACATTTTATGTGCTGTGTTTCACGCTTTAGATTCTGGGTGAACTACTGTAACACTTTATCATCCATTGCTCCCAAAAATGCAATAATTTTTACACGAGTACACCATTTAACCAAGCACTCTAGGACTGCAATGAATTCCAGTTGTTAAAAGTCTAAGAGCTTCCTTTGACTTGTAAAGACACACTCGCACTGAGAGGAACCAGGCTCTTTTAAAGTGTCTATCAACCTGTTTGTGGCATTTTTCTACAATTCCTTCTGCTGGATTTGTGGCTTGTTGTTTAGAGTGGAAAACAGCTGTGCCCACAGGTCAATTTGGAGAGTGCTCTCCTCAGAAAATTGTCTCTAACTGTATGCCCCCGCTGTGACTACCAGTATTTTTAGACTGGGGAGGATAAGCATTTCACCATTTACAGTAACAAGAATCCATCCTTTGGGTAACAGGAGAAATATATCCATGCGACTGAAAATGATCAATGTCGCCGTCCGTGGCTGTGCTAAACTGATCCTGGCTTTTGATGCACTCCAGTGGTGTTTTCTCTGTTTGGTTTGCCACTGTCAGAGAAACCTCAGAAGTGCCAGACAGACTAGTGGCTGCTTAACCAGCGGTATTACCCAGACCGTCTTTAGGATACTGAGACTATAAGAACCAGATGTGTTTGTTTATACCAGACATTTTTCAAGCTCTGCTACACTTTATATTATATGCTTACAGAATACTCTTAAATTCTGTTGTGTTCTGGCTCTAAATCCATGAGCTGGATGCAAACAACCCATTAATTATTATACTGGCCAAGTGTACTTACTGAAAGCACCAAAAAGGCTGCCTGACAACTAGAAAAAATTGCAATGCGTAAATGTGCATTATTGAATGCATTAGGTCCCATTCTCCATTAATGTGGCTGTTGACAGATTGCCACCTGGTGGTTGTTGCCAACTTGGGTACAGGTACCATACAAGCCCAGACTGTGATTCCCCATATTGCTGCAAGATGCAGAATAATCATAATGACATGTTAAAACAAGGCTCCCCTTCATTATGGCCATTGAGGTTTCTCTATGAAATCTTTTGTCCAGTAGCTTGCAGTTCCTCATATGCATTAAAGCAGAGCGAGGCAAAATAAATCACCAATTTTGTGGTATTTTACTTTCATGCACTGTCAGATGACGCACACTGTGATCTTATATCGGACAAACCGAAGGAATGCAAGGCATTTCAGTACTGTTGTAGAAAGCATAGTACAACGATTGCAATGTTGATCATAAAGGCAGTGTGTGTGTGTGTGTGTGTGTGAGTACAGAAAGAGCTGTATTGCTCAAGAGTGCATGTTAGAACACCAAATGAGCATTCTCCTAACATCCCTAAATTCCAGTTATTGTGACTTAACTGCATCCGTTATGCCACATTACGGAGTGGCTTGTTTTCTCTGTAATTGTGCTTCAGTGTTAGCGTTATCTTTCTGCTTGGCAACCACAACACTTGCTAAAGCCCCAGATTGACAGGAGGGATCTGCTTGTTTTTTCTGGCGAGCCTCCAGCCACTTACTAGTGACATAATGTGCTGAAGTCTTATTCAATGATGGTTCATTGCAAGTAAACCTTCATAGTGAAGTCAAATTAAGTATAATAGCTATGTTTGGAATGGAATACCAGATTTCATAATAAACCTGCATGTTTAATTCAGTGAGTGCTGCATTTTTAATCAAATTTTGTGTTAAAATATCTTACCATTTGGCATTCAATGAGTCACAAAAGAGATAAAAAATCATGGTTAATATTACTTCCAGTTATCCTACCAGGATACAGTGTTCCATGCAGAGTGTGCACAGTACACATACACTGTAAAAATATCTTTAATGTTAACAGTAAAAATTGCTACAGTAAAAAACTTTAATTGGTTAACGGAAATGTACCTCAAAACATACAGTAAATGTTTTATATATATATATATAGAGAGAGAGAGAGAGAGAGAGAGCTGTATTTAAAAAGACAATACATGTATTTTTACTGTAAAATGTATGTTAAAATGACAGTAAAATATGGCGTTCCCAGATTTCCCAGAATCATTATATTTTATGGGAATCGTTATGTTTCTTCTTATTTTTAATATCAGTTATGTACGTTGGGGTGTTCTGTGTTATATTTGATGTAGTTTAGTTAATGTTTATTGCATAATTTTAATTTCACATGTGTTACCCTGATGGTGTTTAATGTTTGTGTGAGAGATTCTGAGCACTGTCTCTATATGTTTATTGGTCATTGCTCCTGGAAGGGCCTCAATTGATGAAATTCAAGTCATCGTGTGCCCTTCTGTAATTACTACAGTGATTAACAATACATTATAAAGTGAAAAGCAGATTTTTACATTTTCAGAAGGTTAACATTTCAAGTTTATTATTTAATAATATAAATGACTGTAATACACCGTAAAATGTACAGGCATCAAAATTACATTCCGTAAAGCCTAAAATGTGGTTACTGTATTTTTATGGTGAAATATTGGCAACCACAGCTGCCAGTTTTTTTACCTTAAATTTAACAGGATTTTTTTACAGTGTAAATGTACTATATACTACAATAATAGAGCAGTATGGTATTTTGAACATAGCCACTGTAATTGAGACTGCGAAAATAATGTAAGCCTAATGTTTTATCCAAGATCTGTTACTTTTTCAAAAACAACAAAGACATGTCACTTCTACAGGCTTTGGCATCGCAAGCTGGATTTTTTTCAAATGCTGTATAATTATACGGTATCTGATTACAATGGTCAGGTTCTAATGCTTTATGTGTTATATTACGGCAGGGCAAGCCATGATGTAGAGCAAATTAAACCTGGATCATTGCTCTGGATCAGTGCTCTGCATTAAAGTGTTGAGTGAAAAATTAAGCCTAGATCAGGATCCTATCATGTGATAATCAATAGACCAGCTACCAAACCTACAAACTGATTGGTACAGGGAAATAAAAAGCCCCATCATGCCAGCACTGTATCCACCATGCCTGCCAGGGAGCATCCCTGCAGCTGTGCCAAACACACTGAGGCAAAATGGCCTGTCATAACACGAGATCATCTCAGAGACTACCTGCAGAATACTTGGGTCATTTGCAACCCGGCACATACCTTTATCGATCACAAATGGATCTGCAAAATGACCAGATAGTGTCAATTTTTTTTTAAACATTTTCAAGACTATTGGAAAATAATAGAAATATACACTACCGTTCAAAAGTTTGGGGTCACCCAAACAATTTTGTGTTTTCCTGAAAAGTCACACTTATTCACCACCATACGTTGTGAAATGAATAGAAAATAGAGTCAAGACATTGACAAGGTTAGAAATAATGATTTGTATTTGAAATAAGATTTTTTTTTACATCAAACTTTGCTTTCATCAAAGAATCCTCCATTTGCAGCAATTACAGCATTGCAGACCTTTGGCATTCTAGCTGTTAATTTGTTGAGGTAATCTGGAGAAATTGCACCCCACGCTTCCAGAAGCAGCTCCCACAAGTTGGATTGGTTGGATGGGCACTTCTTGCGTACCATACGGTCAAGCTGCTCCCACAACAGCTCAATGGGGTTCAGATCTGGTGACTGCGCTGGCCACTCCATTACCGATAGAATACCAGCTGCCTGCTTCTGCTCTAAATAGTTCTTGCATAATTTGGAGGTGTGTTTAGGGTCATTGTCCTGTTGTAGGATGAAATTGGCTCCAATCAAGCGCTGTCCACTGGGTATGGCATGGCGTTGCAAAATGGAGTGATAGCCTTCCTTATTCAGAATCCCTTTTACCCTGTACAAATCTCCCACCTTACCAGCACCAAAGCAACCCCAGACCATTATATTACCTCCACCATGCTTAACAGATGGCGTCAGGCATTCTTCCAGCATCTTTTCATTTGTTCTGCATCTCACAAACGTTCTTCTTTGTGATCCAAACACCTCAAACTTGGATTCATCTGTCCACAACACTTTTTTCCAGTCTTCCTCTGTCCAATGTCTGTGTTCTTTTGCCCATCTTAATCTTTCTTTTATTGGCCAGTCTCAGATATGGCTTTTTCTTTGCCACTCTGCCCTGAAGCCCAGAATCCCGCAGCCGCCTCTTCACTGTACATGTTGACACTGGTGTTTTGCGGGTACTATTTAATGAAGATGCCAGTTGGGGACCTGTGAGGCGTCTGTTTCTCAAACTAGAGACTCTAATGTACTTATCTTCTTGCTCAGTTGTGCAACGTGGCCTCCCACTTCTTTTTCTACTCTGGTTAGAGCCTGTTTGTGCTGTCCTCTGAAGGGAGTAGTACACACCGTTGTAGGAAATCTTCAATTTCTTAGCAATGTCTCGCATAGAATAGCCTTCATTTCTAAGGACAAGAACAGACTGTCGAGTTTCAGATGAAAGTTCTCTTTTTCTGGCCATTTTGAGCGTTTAATTGACCCCACAAATGTGATGCTCCAGAAACTCAATCTGCTCAAAGGAAGGTCAGTTTTGTAGCTTCTGTAACGACCTAAACTGTTTTCAGATGTGTGAACATGATTGCACAAGGGTTTTCTAATCATCAATTAGCCTTCTGAGCCAATGAGCAAACACATTGTACCATTAGAACACTGGAGTGATAGTTGCTGGAAATGGGCCTCTATACACCTATGTACATATTGCACCAAAAACCAGACATTTGCAGCTAGAATAGTCATTTACCACATTAGCAATGTATAGAGTGTATTTCTTCAAAGTTAAGACTAGTTTAAAGTTGTCTTCATTGAAAAGTACAGTGCTTTTCCTTCAAAAATAAGGACATTTCAATGTGACCCCAAACTTTTGAACGGTAGTGTATATTTTATGTTTTATTTTTTATATATCAAAGAGATGATGCAACAAACATAGAATAGGATCCATTACTTCCACACTGACATTTCATGAGATGCAACTGGCTATCAAATACGTATTGAGCCACACATAACACAAAAGTTGCACAAATGCTACACATAGGCCAGTCTCACTTATGAAATTTGGCTGACATTTAATTGTCAAACCAATAATTATGACAATTAATTGTCTGTTTTAGCGCTATGCTGATAATTTGTCTGTTTTAGGGCTTTCACGATTAATTACTATATAAATATACATTGTCATTTGTATAAATATGGTACTCATTTGTCTTGTATAATATATGTAACATATAGAAATATATGTCCTGTGATAGTAAACTTTACATAAATATATAGATGTGATACAATAATAAAAATTTTATTTATTGAAGCACAAAAATTTAATTATTATAAACATACAAATCTCGCTTTAATAATATAGCATGGCCTTTAGTGCCTTATTGCTTTTATAAAACTATTTAATTTGATTGTCCCTTTAATGCATATGCCAGGTCTTTAGTAAGGCAAAATAGCAAAAAACTATATATAAAAAAAAATAAATAAATTATATATTTTTTTTATTTGTTTGCTCTTTTGCCTCACTAAAGACCTGGCATATGCATTAAAGGGCAAATAAAATTAAATAGTTTTATAAAAGCAATAAGGCACTCAAGGTCATGCTATATTGTAAATATATATATATATATATATATATATATATATATATATATATATATGTAACAAGGTTAAAATGGGAAATGTAGCTCTCTCTCTCTAGATCTGCCGCATTCCGCTGCACTTATCCCTCTCCTCGGCTGATTAGCCCGAATGGGGTAAGCATGCGTAGTCACAGCCCGGCCCCGCCCTTCTCCTCGTCACACTCCTCCCTCCTTTGCCTCAGGCTCGGGAACCCCCAGCATGACATAAAACCCAACACCCCCCGGCCCCGCCCTCCACCTCATCACAATATATATATTCTCTAACTGCATAAGATAACATTGAACAAGGTGAGCATGTGTTGATAAACTGACAAAGTGTTTGCACACTTACAATGTTTGTGTATGCATTTGTACGCATATTGCAAGGGACTATTTGCAGTGAATCTCTCCCTGTACACTTCAACTTCCTTATTTGCTTCCATTATGCTGGCTGTGTCTCAAATGCTTTTACATCTGCTTAATGTTGTTTGGCTCTGGGCCACAGGTAGCAGCTGTTAATTGTGGTGTGGCCAAATTTGCTGTGCGTCAAACATTTTTAAGAGTGTGCTCTGTCTGCACTGGTTATGCTTAAAGACTCGTGTATCCCATTAAGACTTGTAAAAATAGCAGGTGAATTGAAAATGTTAACAGCAGATGTTTCGGGACAGTTGTCACATTGTTCACCTTTGAGAGTCTTTACAGGGCCAGACTCATGATTTATGTTGAGTAAGTTAGGATGATCGGTTTTCCAATGTTCTGCGTATGTCTAATTTTGATATTAAGCATGATATTTTAGAAGTCTTTTGAATGAAAGGGGTTAAAATATCCCTTTCTAATTTCCAATCCATCATATGCAAGTATTATAGACTAGGAGTTCTCAACCCACATAACATAAGTTAGATATACACTTTAGTAAAGCCTTTTTTAATTTGTTTTAAATAAAGGTAGGTATAAAGCTCATATTTAAATGAGGGCTCTACTTGTTTGCTTATACAGTATATACTGTATATAGTTTAAACGTATAGCTCACATTTTAGCTGAATTCCCAAAAGGGACTAAGCTACTTACAAGTTGGACATAACAGCGGAAATTAGATGCTTTCAACTATAAGGGGCATTTATAAATGTAAACATGATTAAAACAGCTAGACAGAGTGCAATGGAATTGAGTACCATCGGCAATCTCAGTATCTTAGAGCTAGAGGTTCTATTACGACAGGTGTCTAGTTGACAACTACATCAGGAGGCAGTTTCCTGCACCCTCCCTGGACCAGCTTTCAATGATACTCAGCTTGCTTTAATTATGGGTGTCAAAGAACAAGACCTGCTGATAATGACATGAAAGACAATAAGCAGTGACACTTTCACCCAAACCATGGGGCCCTATCAAAAATACACCTTATGAGGGGCCACTCAGGGGCTATTTTGAAACTGTTTAACATGCACTCATATTCCATCTCAACGATGTAGCAAATTAACAAGAATTTCCCAAAGTGCTTTACAATTATGAGGCTTAAAACATATAAAAAATATTACCTGCATTTAAACATTTACACAGGCAAGCATACCAAAGTTACAAAAAGGGATTGTAACCTTATCAACTCCACCAACGTAAAACAAAATGTACACATATTGCAAGAACGTCAGAACATTGAATTTCTCACACTCAAACACCAATGCAAAAAAATGTATTTAAGTCAAAATTATACATCTCTATGAAATCATCTAAAAAGGAGACTCCAATTTGACCCCTCTGAGTAGAAACAGACTTTTGGGTCTGTGGTGAGTTCTTCAAAATATATTCAGTCGTGCACATGTGTAACATTGGGGTGAGCAGAGAGGTTTCAGTTGACAGCAAATGTGATTCTACGTGGTCTGAACTGGTTTTACATAGGGCAGAGGAAACAGATGGGGTTTTTTTTCTCTGCAAAGACCAAGACACAGATTGGGTTTGCACAGAATAAAGCCAAAGTCTGGTGCACAGAAGAAGAAAAAAACAACAACTGTGTACAATGATATTGATTCTCCACATGAAAATTATATTTTTCCCTGTTTGAAGTGCTTTCTGTTCAGCTATTTCCTTTGGTTTTGCACAAGTACTGGGGGATTACTTTGAAAAGATCAATATTTGCAGATCCATTTTTCTGGACTCTGGATTTCACTGCAGTTTGAGGCACGGCGGTGTACGATGTCATGCTCGCGCACATGATTGAGTTGCCATGTTGAGCCTGGAAAAGTTACTAGGTGAGATTCCACCATCCAAGCCCCATCATTAAAACGAGTGCATAGCTGGCTCGCTAGCTCATCCCTAACAACTAGGAAAATATTTACCCATCTCAACCCAGTGAACAATAGCTGTTTCATAGTTTGCTTTTTTGCCCATTGTTTTCAAAGTTGGTGAAAAGTTTTTACGTTGATGGGGCTGGAAAATTATTCTCTCTCTAGTTCAGAATTGTTGGAGTGGTTTAGACAGTTGAGCACTCAATAAACCCCTTTTCTAATTTGTGCACAGAAACATTTGCACAGTTCACACAAGTTTTTGGTGTAGCAGGCTGCCATTGAGGTGCGATTAACGGTGCACAATGAGTTGGTGAAATCGCAACACATGCCTTGCACAAGCATGTAGCCACGAATATTGTGCTGGAGTCTCCTGACCCCATCTTGCACAAAATTTGAGGGCACACTCTTGTCTTTGCAAACGGAGGCTGGTAATTCTGTCTCACTATCCGTTCTGTTATCACAAAGCAAGTGTTTGACACTTGAGCAGCATCAATCTCAAGTACATGTGGCACTTTTGCTGGAACAGGAGGATACTGAGTATTAATCCCTTGCTGAAGTGGGAGTGTTTGACAAGGCCTGTCCTGTTTATAGTTCAGGGTCTTCTGAGTGAGTTGTGCTGTTTGGTTGGAGGGCATTTTCCATAGACAGTCCAGGCATGCTGGCCAAAACCACAAGACTCCAAGAGCTTCTCTGACTGGTGGTCAGAGAAACAGAGCTGCCATGTTAAATTAAGAAAGGGCCCCACAAAAACACACTAAAATAAAACACGTCTGGTCATATTCAAGCTCACCATGGTTCTGAAATATGCACCGTCAGGCCAGATCTTCTGCTACCCATCCAACTGCGAGGGAACCTAAACAGGCTCTCCTTATGGTAGTGGTTGTTTGTGGTGCAGCCCAGAGGAGATATTTTGTAGGGGCTCGTGGCTGTCAAGGGGAGAAGGGCTAAGAGGTCATGTGAGCCCCTGTTGACTGGGCGCTGCAGGGACTATGTCACAACCATCCTGGGAGGCTAGGCAGTGTAACCCAACACCTGACCTTGGGAGCACTTTCTCTGTCACCATATACCCACAGTGAGCCTTCTATCAGGTGGCCCGGTGCAGAGTTAGCACGTATATCTCCTGTTCATATTCCACAGGGCTATGTTGCTTCAACAGGTCAAGGCAAGCGGGACTTTGATGAGGAGACAGTGTGAGCTAAATCATGGGCCCTGAACCAATTGGCTCATCAGTACCAAGAGATGTAACTACTGGATATACACAATGCCTAACAACTTGAGGTATTGCATGTATTTATATGGCATCCCAATAATCATAGTTGCCTTGTGCTTTCTAAGAGAAAAGCATAACTTGCGGAAGAACACTTTACGTGAATTGTGTATCAGCACTGATCTTCTGTGCAGATAAATCTAATGGTTTGAGGACTCTGCAGTTTTCACCAGCAGAGCCAGAGTCATGCCACGCTGAAATTATGCTATTCTATTAAACATTTATAACTGAAATATTACTTGCTTGAGGAAGATAAACAACTCTCTTATTTACATATTTTGAATGAATGAATGATTTTTACACTTATAGAACGAGTGTATATAGAGAACAAACCACCAGTTACTAGTATATTTAAGTGTTTTATTTACTATTAATGTTTGTATTGTACTGCACTTATCAATTTAAGAGGTGAAACTCATGAGCAGATAAGAAGACTTTATTATTTTCATATTATTATTTTCATATATTATTATATTATATTATACAGCACGTTGATAATAATACTACAATACAATTTGCACTGCATACAAAAACACTGTAAACTAAAAATATCAAATGTGGATTCAATAATGATGGGGATGAAATATAATTTCTTAAACATGAATATATTATGCAGTATTGTGCAGTAGAACCATTACGAAAATAGGGTTTCTTAATCATTTCTTTAGCAGTAAAGTTATAAAAGAGATGGTTACATACAAAACAAATTAACATTACTGTGCTATGAAATTGGTGCATCATTAACCACTTGAGATGATTCTACATTTCATTAGTGTTACTTGTAGTAACTAGGCTTTTAAACAGAAAAATCTGCTAAAAGGACATTGGAATGTGATATCTTTTACATTTCTGTGAATGGGGTAAAAGAAATGCTAAAACAGCGCCACACACACACACATACACACACACACACACTCTCTGAGGGAACCTTGAAACTACAGCAATGTAATAAAATACTCAGATGTCAATAATATTAGTAAACATGTTACAGGAACTTCACCGAGAAAAAAAATGAAATAAAATGTAAAAATACATTGTGGTAGGTCAACACGTGAAATTTTTGGATTCATTAAAGCATGACAACCAATATAAGCTTCAACAACCCTACTAGACAACGTAAGCTTTATCAAAAGTAAAAAACTTCGCCAAGCAGTTGAGAGATAAACATCCATCCAGCAGTCTGCTGCAATGCTGTCCTGAACTGTGTGACAGTGAACAGCTAGTCAGAACACGTAGAAGCCGGTATTTCTATTCTGTTTAGGTGTAAAGATGCAAGAATGAATTACATAAGCCTGTGATTTTGCACCAAATCAGGTCAGACAGTTCAAAATACAAATAATTTTGTATATACAAATTCCTTGTATGTGTAAGCATACTTGGCAATAAAGCTGATTCTGATTCAAGGTTAGCGTGGCAGAAAACAGAGGAAAGCTAATGTGGCAGTAGTAGCAAAGGACTTGACACCTTGACCACTAGGTGTTAGGGGGGAATTCCATCTGGGACACAGCTGTGAAACCTGTACATACTGTACATGGTTTCGCTCTGATTGCACTCTGGGAGGACAAAAACAATTGTGTTGCTTGACTCCAGAAACTGGAAGGTTTTGATAAATGTCCTGCCAATGAGCTTATTCCTTTGGAGATCTCCATATTATGAATTAACTTTCAGTGTCAGTGAGCATTATCATTGAACAGAACAGATTAAGTGTGATCACCAGGGAGAGGGCTGTTCTTCGAGTTTTTTGCTCTTTACAACCTTATATTGTACACAGTTTCTCTCGCTATTTCTTTTCCAACCCAATTTATTTCTGCTCTGAGATTGGGCGATTTTGTGTACACAACCACAGTTCATAATTGCACGTGAAGTTATGTCTAGCTATTTTCATTCCCAGTGGACAGACAGTGTGGAAGCGAAAAGATAGTCATGGGGTCTTGCGAAACACTAATCCCAGATATCTGCTTTATTAAGGAATTGTGAAAGCTGATGTATTTTTTTCAATATTAAAATAATTTGTCCTATACCAATTTAACCCCAAAAAGGGCAAGACCATAAAAAAACCAATAAATTAATGGTTTGCTATTTTCTGACACATTATGGCCCAAATAATTGTAATATTACCACAGTACATGTCCGTACAACAAAATATTACAATGGTACATGTCTAATCAACCAACCCGATATCACGCCGAGTCGTGAAATAGACACGCCGGTCCACTCGCGGATGCGTGTCGGTGTCACGCTTTGCCTCCTCTAGGCGTGTACATGACACGCGCGCGTCTACGTAGAATACCGGCAGGGGGCAATCGTTTCCTCAACGCCAACAACTCTCCGCGCACCAAAGAGGAAGCGATACCGTTGTCGTCGCGTTGCACGTTCGTGCGGGCAGGATGCCGGCCAATTTCGCCGGTTACTTTCACTTGTGACCATATGTGACAAATAAAGGTTCATTATAGTGCTGCTTTCATGAAGAAATCCTAACGTTGCTGTAGCCTAACGTTGTTATATGTGTGTGTGTGTGTGTGGGCTGTCGAGTATCTTGTGCTGATGTAAATAAATAAATAAATATATATATATATATATATATATATATATATATATATATATATATATATATTTATTTAAAAAGTGTATTTATGTACAAAAATATATATCCTGCTAACCGGAACTGGAGAACGCGATATATCGCTTCCTCTTTGGTGCGCGGACAGTTGTTGGCGTTGAGGAAACGATCGCCCCCTGCCGGTATTCTACGTAGACGCGCGCGTGTCATGTACACGCCTAGAGGAGGCAAAGCGTGAAATAGACACGCATCCGCGAGTGGACCGGCGTGTCTATTTCACGCCTCGGCGTGATACCGGGTTGAATCAACATACAGTAATATTACCATGGTGCATGTCTGAAAAACAAGGTATTACCATGGCATGAAAACATAGTAACAACATGTTTCTAGGACATGTACTGTATTATGGTAATGCATACAATCCTTTGAAGTAACTTGAAGTACTTGGCAAATACTGGGGTATTTCATGATGATTGTTTTTAAATTCCACAGTATTTTTCAAAGTGCTATGATATTACTATCTGATACCATTACAATACCATGGTACTGATCAAGAGTGGGGCCTCTGACTACCAGGGGTGTCCAAAGCCAAAGGAAGGTGAAAACCTGGATAGAAGTCTGCATTCCAGAGGAACTCCCGCAGGACCCGATTAGATTTCTTGCGGTGCACGATTAAATTACAGAGTTGAAGGCTGGAGCAGACGGTACTTCCATAAGATGTGGATGGGAGCGGGCGGTCAGAGTATAGCCTGAAAAATCTGAAGTGGATCTCTCTTTTATTTTTAGTAATTGATGAATGCATAAAACAAAAAATTGTTATAAATTATATATTATATATATATATATATATAATGTAAAATAAAAATGCACACAGCTTGTGCATTAAATTATCCAATATTTAAAGTAGGTAGGTAGTCAGCAGGACTGTAGAAGAATGGCAGAGCAAAGCTCACTCTGTGTCATCAAAGGTTATGATACTTGGATTAGAAAATGGTCAATTTAGTGTTAAGAAACCAATTTCAAGCAAGTCAAATTGGTGTCATTTTCACATGTCATCTGATTTTAGCAATAACAGAAAAATAATATGTTCCCCGTCTGTCGCTCACTTCGTGGTGTTGTGTGTTCAGATGGCCACAGGCACTGTCTCATGTGTTTGGGCTGTGATCACACCAAGGCAGCGTTTGTGGATGGTTCATGTTCTCACTGCGAAAACATGACCATGGTAACGCTGCGGTCGCGGCTTTCCTTCAACCGAAGGAACAGCACTTCAGCCGCCCCCTGCATCGTTCCTTCTTCCCACAGGATGTAGGACAATGCGGCTGGTGATGGAGGTAATCTGGGGATGGCAGCGGCCGTGGTTTCGCCGGGTACGTCCCTGCGAACCGCCCGACTCCTGGCACGCTCGTTGACTTCCGTCCGGGCTCGAGGCAACAGCGGCTCGCCTCACAGCCAGCCTGTCTATCCTCTGGAGCCCCTCGAGCTGGATGAGCTCACCACTGCATCGGAGAGCGGTCCGGCATCTGACACGGATGACTCGTCTGGGCTGCAGCCTTCAGGCCAGCACGCCCAGGTTGAGGCTGACGCCCAGATGTCCGACATACTTGCCCGGGCTGCCACCAGCGTGGGCTTGGACTGGAACCCTCCGTCCTCCCCGCAGCCGTCGCGGCTAGATGATTGGTTCCTTGGGTCTGCGTGTCGCTCACAGCCACCCTGATCTGCACGAGGGTAGTCCTGATCCCGACGTGCTGCAGGAACTGCGCTCAGTGACCGCCCTCGCCCTCAGGGCCACGAAGGCCACAGCGCAGTCACTCGGGCAGGTGATGGCCACACTTGTGGTTCAGGAACATCATCTGTGGCTGAACTTGGTCGAGATGTGAGAGATGGACAAGACACGCTTCCTCGTCGCCCCTGTCTCCCAGTTCGGCCTCTTCGGCGACACCATCGAGGACTTCGCCCGGCCATGCCCTGTCTGCTCGCCGAGGGTATCCCTCTGCGGCTAAGCAACGCGCAGCTCTGCCTTAACCCGGGCCCAGCTATCAGCCCCGGCGTCGAGCACCCTGTCTCACGGACCCCCTCGAGGACCCGGAAGGCTCCCAGGCGCTCCTGAGACGATCGACCCAGAGGCAAAGACATAGAGAGAAAAGAGGCCCAGCTAGGCTCGGCCCGTTCCCAGGTTGGCAAGCATCGCATTGTTCACCTGTCAAAGGTAACTATAACGATTCCGACGACTTTGTGGGGCATTGGGAAAGGGTACCTGCAGTCTGATACAGCTGGTTGTTTTGGCACATCAAGTACCTGCTCGCTCCTGTGTCAGCAGTACACGTACATGGCTCAGGACATGGCGTGATATAAATTGGACCCCTAGTGTCGCTTCTTCGAAACAATGTCGAAGTGAGTGACAGAGGGGGAACGTCTAGATTACAGATGTAACCTCCATTCCCTGATGGAGGGAACGAGACGTTGTGTCCTCCCGGCCATGTCGCTGAGCCGAGCCACCATTTCTGGCGTTTCAGAAAAATCCTGAATGAATCAGATGCATTTCCCCACCATTATACCCATATGTCCGGGGGCGGGACATGCAAATTCTGTCTGCCAACTTCTCATTGGCTATTTTTCATAGATCAGAGGTATATTCAGCACTCAAGAGAGACCCCTAGTGTCGCTTCTTCGACACAACATTGTGTAACATAGACGTTCTTTATGTACACTTATTGTCTATTCGTATGGCTTTTGCTCTACGTAGAAAACAAATGTGGGTTTGTGGGAACTGGAGCAGTCGGGAAGAAAATCAATGCGAGCAGAGAGTGGGTGAACATGGAGAAAAAAAATTCAGCGGGAGCATTCGGGTGCGGGATAGAAACTTGCTGGAGTGGGATGAAAAAAACAGTCCTGTGCATACCTCTACACCAGGGCCGTGGGTTAATACAGTGACCACTATGGCCCCAGACCTTTGGCAAGTACAGTGTGAGCTCATTAATATGGACCCAGAGGCCTTTGGCAAGTACAGCACAGCAAAGCACAGTTTGCTATTTTCCTGAGAAATAGGTAATTGCATTAAGACTTTTCAAAAGCAGGTCTTTTTTCAGTAATTTCTCACATTTGGTGATTTGACTCGCAGGTGGTAATAAAGTTAATGTCCAAACTTTGAAAATATAGTTTAACATCAAATTATGTCCCCTGACAATCACAGCTGTAGCTGTTTTACAAAACAAAAATTATGAAATTCTTGTTAAACCATCTATAGGTCATAGTCTATTTTCCAATTTGTTCTATTAATATGTATATATTTAAAGTTGTATTATGATCTAATTTGTATTAGTATTTTCCACCTGTTGTCATAGAGTGATTTTTAAGTCACTACAAAAGAGTCGGAGAGTAAAATGTTTGGATTTGGTATGGTATTTTTGACACTTTTTTATTTATTTATATTTTTGTCTAGTTCTAAGTGTAATTTGAATTTTTTTTTAAAATTGTGTTTAATTTGTATTTCAAGAAATACAATTTTTTTTAAATCAAAATTGACCGTTGTGTGCTGTGCATGCTGATACAATCAATGTTAATACTAACCATGATTTGTGTGTCAGTAGTTGAAAATGATATAATATTAACACCTATAATTGAATGGAATGTACATTCAAATCCTGACGAGAATCACATTTTCTATGCTTATAAAAAGAGTGTGTCACTTTCATAGAAATATTTCTATTCTTCTAAGTCACTGCAGTCCATTTACACTACAGACGTCTTATGAATGTGCTATCTTTGTATATATATTGCTGGTGCTTGAAGCAATGGACTGTATAGAATGCAAACTTTTCAATAACTGGAGATGAAACTCAGAATTAAATTGCACTTGACCCAGGCCATAGTGCTTTGTGCACAAGATTTCACCAAACCCACTTGCATTTAGACTTAGTGCATGCTTGCACGAAAATACCAAAATTTCATGCCCATGCCCATTGACTTTACACTTCTGACTTATGGCATAGTGCTGTGCTTAGCTAATGGCCCCCTTAACTTTTACCTCAAGGTCACAGGTTTTCTCATGACATGCTACCATGTCCCATTTAGATAAAGATTTGAGTTGATACCAGAATTTTTATACAAAGTCACATGATCGCAGTATTTGCAGGGATCCCCTTTTCAATAATTTTCACAGAAATTTGGCCCACTCACTCAGTGCTCCTTTCCCCAACCTCTTAAATGTTTGTTAATATGTGAGACAACTCTAAGTTTAACAGGTTGCACTGTTGGTGGCAATCATTCAGTTGACAAATCATTAAAAATACAAACTTAGTCTCATAGAATGACCATTTAACGAAGTTTTTGCGAAACGTGTAATGAAACACAATATCATTCATGAGATCAAGCTGAAAAATACTTTATGGCAAAAAAATCCAAAATTGTTCAAAACTTTTAGGGTTAGGATTTGGGTTAGGGGGTAGAGTTAATAAAATATTTATTCCTATTGATGGTATTAAATAATTTACAGCTAAAAATACAACTCACTTTTTGGTGGCACTCCATTGACATTTCACCCAGAAAATGGAGCTCGCACGTGTCTGGGGAGCAGTGGGCAGTAATTCGATTTTCGGTAAGCGCAGACCGATATCAGCAGCAAACATTTCAACCAACTGTTACCTTATTCACAGTGATATCAGTCTGTATCATTAGACTTGATTTAGACAACCCATTTACAACCCATTGAATGGTTAGTAGTCTAACGCATACACAATCATCCAGCATATGCTCACCTATCTTTCTAAGGATTTTGCATATGCTCACCTAAAAGGATGTATGGCCGCCAGAAATTATAGTAATTCCGCAGCACCATTGAGTGAAGTGTTTTTTATTCAAAGTGTACAGAAATTCTATTAAACGCACACAGAGATGCGGGAGGCAGGAGCACTTAACAGAAGGCACGAGCAAGATAGACAGTCCGACTCAGCTGAGAAACCAATCAGAACACTCGTTTCAGCTGAGATGGAATATTTACTAACCAATCAAACTTTACTTTTCAGTAAGGGGTGGGATATTTTGAGCATGTACAGTGAAATGCTGATGCACCACCAGCACTAGAGTTATCGTAATGTGTGCTGTAAATGTATTTAGGTGCTAAATGTAAACATTCTGTATTTCCGCATTTAAATACAACTACATCAAATCATTTCAATTTATATTTCTTTGCATAGCAGTTATGCATTATTTTATGTATGTATTAATTTATCAATAAACTATTAGAAATACTATTAATACGTATGAATATAAGTTAATATAAGTATAATTAATTAATCTAAATTTGTACCTATTTTACTAATTACAAAAAGAAGTATAGGTGTTTTTGGTTAGGCACAATTCACTTATTGGTATGCAACTGGAAAACCCACACCAATCTATGCACAAGTGCTTACAGCAACAAGACCCTAAAGATCAGTCTAAAGAGGTTACGAGTCGTTTCAGCAGAGTATGAGGGCTTTTGATAGCAGGGAATTAATGCTTAGCCCTCAGTGTGATTTGTAAGATGGAATGCACGTGGGTGAGCATGCTACTCTGAGATTACTTCAATGTTGCACGCGTGCAGAGACATATCTCTGTGACAGATATCTAGAGGCATACATTCTTTGTTTTTCTCCAGAGGTTTGGCATTTTAACAATTAAACAATAATCACCATAATGATCAGAATTACCATCTTTAATCCAAGTGCGGACTTTGACACCCCAACAGTAGCTTCTGGGAACATATGAAAATGTTGTGCCAGACTTGGAAACTTGTCACAATCATGCTTTGCAAATATTTGAGGGAAGTGAGTGATTGACAACACACTCACAATATCACTGCAGAAATGTATATTCTTAATTAGTACATCATTCATATTAGCGCCAGTGTCATTACAGTACAGAGCTATTAAACCCATAGTAAATCCATAAAAATATCTACCTAAATATTAATACTATCTAAAATGAATTTTATGAAGGGGTTTATTGTGCAGTAACACCTTGCTGATTGTATATATCATGCTTATTATACAGCTACTAACCAAATAAACAAATACAGTACATGGAAATAAAATATTGATTTGCCTTGAAATTGTGTAATTACTATAATTAAGAAGAAAGAAATCACTAAACAGCTGAAATCAACCTCCGGTTTGTGTCATAGTCATGTTGCTGTTTATTTTGTGATAATGACTGTCTGACTCCTCATTATCCAGCCTATAACAAGACTACTTGCCAAATAAACAAATACATGGACATGATTTGCATTGAAATTATGTAAGAAGAAATAAATTGCTGCACAGCTGAAATCAACCTCCGGTTTGTGTCAGTCATGTTGGTGTTTATTTTGTGAAATTGACCGTCTGCCTCCTCATATCCAGCCTTTTATTAGACTGCTTGCCAAAGAAAGAAATTGAATATTCACAAAACAATGATTTGAGTTGAAATTATTTTATTACCTTACTGGTAGAGATCGCACAGTGATCGGAGAAGTAGTAAATATGACTCATATACACAGATGAGTGGCCTGATACTTGGATGTGCGGTTGTTACAGAGAAATATTATATACCACTAGATGGCGTTATTGACACTTTAGAAATGAGCATTCCAGAGAACCGTGCAATAAACTTATATAATGTGAAATAATGGAGAAAACAACAACAACAGGAATCCAATAGAGTGTGCTTTTATTATTATTGCCCTACATTTTAAATAGCTGTGGATTTTTTCCACTTTCAATTGCATTTCTATTTAATTTTTTGCCCAATTCCTGGTATATTTTTGACCCTGGAGAGAACCCAAATTCACAGAGACACTCTTGAACAACATAACAGTATGAGATTCAGAAAATTGGGTTGGTGTGAATCATCATAGCTGATCAACGACCTTTGAGTGGCCACTTTTCTCTGAAGTTAAAGTAACTGTTTCACACACACACACTGCAGGGCTTCTTTAAAATACCTGATTCTCACTGGTTGTACATACATAAACATACATAGGTCTGTTCAGACCTGCCCATCTGATAAGATATCAACACACAATGATTCTAAACAACCAGTTTCAAAGTTTCAAATCTAGTTAATCCGGTCTGTTTTTTATTTAGCATGGAAATATGATGCAAAATAAGTGGGTTAAATAAGAGTCGAAATCTTGATGTGGTGATATGTGAAACACGTATCAGAATATCAACATGTCATGTAATTTCAATAAGGCTTATAAGTCTTTTTTCGGATGACATTTTCAACACACTCATAGGGTCAACTGAGGCAAGAGCATCAGGGATTAGATGCTTTCACTTATCTTCAAGTAAAAACGGTGCCATCTGGTGACTTAAACTGGAAATGTGCATGTAATGAAATAAGTCCAATAATACCTAGTGTTAAGTGAGCAATGAAACCCTATTTATCCCAAGGGATAGTTTAGCCAAAAATGTAAATTATGCCATCAATTACTCACTTTTTTTCCAAACCCATGACTTACTTTCTTCCATGGAACTCAAAAGTATCCATTCAATTTCATTGCATCTTTTTTTTTTTCCAAACAATGAAAGTGAACAGTGACTGAGGCTGTAAATAGGCCTAGCCTCTTCTTTTGTGTCTCAGAGAAGAAAGTAATATGGTTTGGTGAAGAACAACATGAAGGTGTGAAGATTGTGACATAATGTATTGTAATATATTGTAAAATGCATGTCAAAGTTCATCATAGTTTATATTTTCATGAGCCATAAGCCCAAATAATTTTTCATACACAATGCCAATGGTCGCATTGACATTATATTTCAATATCATAAAAAAGAAGCACTTAAATAACCATAATCTAACATTATGTTACTATCCAAATCTTGAAGGGTTTGTTTTGGCCTATACAGTGGTGGAAATCGTTGTAACGATGACAGCTCACCCCATATTTTCACTTCTATTATTAAATGGCAGAAGAAGCCTCAGAAACATCATTTGCAGTTCTGCGGATCTAACCTGGCTGAGCTCAACCAAGCTTGGCACGCCTAGCATGCATCCATCTTTTCAGCAGCACAAAACCGTGTCAGCCTGTTTGACAAACACCCGGCTTCAATCCACACCCAGCTTCCTTCGCACTTTGTTTAATGAGTATAACTATTCTATTCCTGGTCCTAACGCAGGTGGTCTGAAAAGAGTGAGAAGGCGAGTAAGCTGAGATCATTGTCAGAAAAAAATAGACTATTATAAAAGATGGTCAGATGTCCTTTAGGTTCCAGCAAAGAGTTCTGCAGGTTTGAAGGTGAAGTGTATAATTTCCATACTACAAGTAGCACTAAATGTAATGGCAAAAAAAAGTTCCAAAACACTGCCCCCATCTGCCATTGGTCGATCAAAACAAATTGTCCAGCTGCAGCATTGGTTGAACCAATGTTGCTATGCTGGACTGTTTTTTGGAATGCTCAAACAAATAGAGCAATGTGTTGATATTGCCACAGAATGTTTAAACTTACAGGGAATCAACCTACTGTACAAATGTCTTACTGATAGTTGACTCTGCATATTTATCAAAAAAATTACTTCATCTTTAAGGACTGTATTACTATGCAGCTTCACTTAAAAAAAGCATTTATTAAAAGCATTCATTGGCAATCATAGGCTGCAGGCCTTCATCTTGTGCAGATTATTTTGAGGAGGTCTTTTGAGAATATCAGATACACAACAGCTGATACAGTAAACAAACAAAAGTCACGCAAGCAGCATGAGAATGCAGGTGGCTGACTTTTAAAGGAGCTTTGAAATGGGAATGTTTAGAATCTGTCTGTGAGGACATTAGACTTACAAATGAGGTGATAACAAGAGAAGACAGATACCGCTAACATGAGATTTACGACCCATCAATCCACAGAGAAACCACAATTAGCTAGTTTGCAAACAGAACACTGTGTTGCCTTTGTTGGCATCCAGGAAAACATGTTGGATATAGCCAGGAATTTGGCTGTGCAAATCTTTCTTTTTGGATTTTTAGCCTTCATATTAGAGGATGAATTTATGCAGAATGCAGATTGTTTCAGTATGAATGTACAGCATGCTTTTCAAGCAAAATATTTCACAAAAAAAAAGTTTGTTCTCTTTTAAGATAATGTATATATTGTTTAAAAAACTAAGAGAAAGGTATTTAGATCAATTCTGGTTGCCATACATTAGTGGATTATGTCTGTAGTTAATGTGATGAACTACATCAGTGGTTACTCTGCTATGACACTTGTGTGAACTTAAGAGGAACCAAATTCATCCACTTAAAATCACCTGGGGGCCAGTAAGTTAAACGTAACACAAAACATGGCTCAGAATGGTGAAGTTACTTTTTAGAAAATCAACATGTTGAAAATGCCCTATAAACCTATTTATCAGCACAATATTTTACATTACAGGCTTTTACGACTCAACATAAATGACTGCGCTTAAATACTCACTCATTTACTTAAAAAAGGAAGTAAGCATTCCGGAACAGGCAGGGGTGTACTAGGAAGAGAAATCGGCCCTGGATTTTACATAGACACTGTTTTTTGGTTGTGGGGGGGTTTCAATGTCTTTTTCTGCATATCGCGGCACCGTTTTGCAGCCCTCTTCAGCCTGCCGCGGCCCGTTCTGCATAACGCGGCAGCCCGTTTCAGCTTATCACCGCCCATTCAGCCCCGTCCGCGGTCGGCCCACTCCCTGGTAACAGGCACGCAATAATTTCCTCATGCAAACTAGATTTAATGATGGTTTAGTGTATAATAAATAACTTTTATATAAAAGTTTAATTACCCCCATTCAATAAACATCTGATTATTTATGAACGACATCCCAGGAACATTTTATGTAGTAATCCAGAATTTATTTTTGGGTAGACAAACAGTACAAACAGTACAGATCCAATGAACACTCAAAGCATCTCCCAAGGAAGTCACACACATATGTGAAACGGATGATTCTCTATGATTACTTTGATTGCTATATGTTTTTCTGTTAAGGGAATTGAAAGCGCAAACCTCTAAGTAGCATGCTAGCATCTAGTTTGTTTACTAGAGGCGGCTGTGGACTCCTCTCCTTTCTCAACGCTTTGTGTGTTATAGGTATTTGACCAATCACAGTCTGCAGCACCTCCTACAGTCTGCCACAGTCTCTAAATACCCCAGAAGTATCTACCCCAGAGTAGGAGCTAAAAATGTCTCCTAAAATGGCTTAAAGGAACTATAGTTCCTCAGGTGCGAAAGTGGAAAAAAGCGACGAAAATTACAAGTCCCGGGGAAAAGTAGGGTACATCAGGGCTAAAAGCACACCTTAAGGAAAATTTGCATTTTTTTTCTGGTCACAAAGTGTCTCAAGAATCAAGAAATACATGTTTTTTGGGGGGTTTTTGGATGGAGCAACATAATTTGTGTTAAAAGAAATAACAGAAGTTTGTTTTGAATACAATTAATAAAAATAAAAAAAAGGTGGCGAAGGAGCCTTTTACAGGGGTAAAAGACTTTTACTGTGGGCACCTGGGGTAAAAGACTCCCTCACTTGGGGTAAAAAGCCCACAGGGGGGTTATACTGAGATAGTGTAGATAATAGGACAATCGTTTTTGGGCGCAATTTGTCAACTTAGGTATATACATTTGAGACAGTGAGATGCTTTTGTAAGTAATAAATTAAGATAATGCTTATTCAAAATAACCACTTAAGAAAAGGGTGCACTATTTTTTTGTTCATTTCAATCACATTTGATATTTCATTACATCTCAAGTATTCTGCAAACAAATTAATCTTCATTGTAATTGGATCAGTCAATGTGAGCCCACTTTAATACATTTTCCAGAACAAATCTATTCCCCCTCACTTAAGAAAAACATTACATCCTTTATATTATTAAATGATTAACTTCATATATTAACCTTCTGAAACTGTAAAAATCTGCTTTTCACTTTATAATGTATTGTTAATCACTGTAGTAATTACAGAAGGGCACATGATGACATGAAGTTCATCAATAGAGGCCCTTCCAGGAGCAATGACCAATAAACATGTAGAGACAGTGCTCAGTTCACACACACAAACATTAAACACCATCAGGGTAACACATGTGAAATTAAAATTATGCAATAAACATTAACTAAACCACATCAAATCTAACACAGAACACCCCAAAGTACATAATTGATATTAAAAATAAGAAGAAACATAACTATTCCCATAAAATATTGTCTATATAAATACAATAAATAAAATGTACATATATTTTACGGTAACTACTCATTAACTAATCTGTTTTTTTACTGTAGCATTTTTACAGTCTTTTACCTTTAAAATTACTGACATTTTTTACAATGTAGTGAAATTTACAAAAATGTGAATCACTAAAAAACAGAAAAGAACACGCCCCTCTCGTGAATGCCATCATGTGCTTTTTGGAGCTTCAAAGTTCTGGCCACCATTAACTTGCATTAATGGACCAACAGAGCTGAGATATTCATATAAAAAGGTTAGTTTGAGTTTTGCAGAATAAAGAAAGTCATACACATCTTGGATGACACGAGGGTGAATAAATGATGAACTGGTGAACTATCCCTTTAACTTAACATAAGAGTCCATATAGTCCAAAAACTCCTCGGGGGCCACAGTATACTGTGTATCATGAGTAAGTGCGCTACCTTCTGCACCACAAAAGAAAGTTTTATTCCATAATGTGATTTCTGAAACTAACTTCACTCAGTTTCTTTCCTTTTAGCACACAACTGTTCTTCCTTTCATCATAATTGAGATGAGAACAACACACCACCAATATCCCAGCAGGTCCTGCGGACTCTTGGCAGTGTGCACGTTTGCTGTGGGATATGTCTTATGGTAAATGTCTCCCTCCAGCACAGCCATGCTCAGTATCACGCTGGGTTAATTTTCAAATGAATCCCTGTAGGTACCATGATCAGAGGAAATTGACTGTGCATTGTTCTAGCACATTTTCAATAAAAAAATATTTTAAAAACTTCCATCTGGCCACCTGATCTTCCTGACCTCCAAGATATTCCCTCATGTCTTTCTAGACGATAATTTATTTGCTAAAATATTGCAGACGAAAGCTAACCTGAGGTAGCTCCGGACACCTTTGGAAAATATACAGCAGAGTATTTATTTAGTCTTGCGTATAACACAGCATGGAGGAGGCGCCTGTCAAAATTACCCTATTTATCAAATTATCAGCACAACCTCTCTGTCTTATTTCCTAAATTAAGCTGATTAGATGATGCATTTTATTTACAAGGAATAAATCTTGCCTCTGCATCTGTATATCTAAAGGCAGATTTACATGAAGATTACCATACAGAGATGGCAAGAGAGAGGTGATCCCTCATCCCAAAGCACTTTACATATCCAAATGTGTACAAATTAGATCTGTAGGCAAAAAAGAGAAAAAAGCTTTGGAATTATTTGTTTGCAGATGTCCACTGGTTTGATATTTTGTCTAAACCAATAACATTTAAAGTGTGACTTAAGTATTCAAAAGTGTCACTGAAAAAAGTCACTGTAAATAGATTCTTCTTCTTTAGTATTCATCAGATACTAAAGCTAAAGTTATAAATCAAGGAGTAGATAAACAGACACACTGACAGGCTGTAGATTATGACCATGTGGCTGTGTAAAAAGGGCTTTGGCACAAAGAATTTAAGCAGCACCACATCGTAACAAAAAGAGCAGTGTCTAGGGTTCAGAGACATGAATGGTAGACACATTGATAGTCTGGTGAGTTTTTTAAATGGTGTATTTATCAGACAGTAGGAAAGACAGAATGAGACAGATCGTGGGTGCAGAGGTAAGATATTTGCTATCTCTTTTGCTCTCATAGGATGTGCTGGGTGTACAGCATGACGGGGGTGTGGGTATATCCTTTGCTGGAGCACATTGGGCCAGTATCCAGAGTTCTCTCCTTCATCTGCCTCATGATACTGATCAACGTCTACTACGTCTTGGGAGAGATCCTAAACAACTACATTTGGGATTCCTCAAAGAGTGAGTTAAAGAATTTGCTCACAGAAAAATGTAAATTGTGTCATCATTTACAAACTCTCATGTCTTCCAAACCAATATGACATTCTTACTTCTATTGAACACAAAAGTAGAAATTTTTAAGAATGTTCAAGTAGCTCTCTCCAACACAATGAAATAGAACGGGTCAGGGGCTGTCAAAAGAACAAAAAAGCACCATAATAGTGGTCCATTTGACTTGATTGCTGTATTCCTTGTCTTCTGAAGCCATATTGTACAATAGCTTTGTGTGAGCAACAGGATAATTAAATTAACATTTAATTAATTTCCTGAAAAACCTTCATCCACAGAAGCTCTTAAAATGAATTTGCATATATTCAAATATGGCACTATAGACATGCCAGGTTTGACATAATACACTATTGGTTCTTATGCGTTTCATAACTGATTGTGACGTACCAGCTTTGAATATGAAAAGTGCAAATCAGATTTGAGTGCTACAGCAGATAAATATGTTCAGTGAATAATTACTTTTTAAGTATGTTACTCACACAAAGCTTCCATATGGCTTCAGAGTTCCTTCTACGTAAACTCTTACAACTTTATGAGGTATTATGGACTGTTTTTATAGTACTAATAATGTGCTTTTTTGTCATTTTTGGAGCTCAGCAGCATCTGCCCCAGTAAACTTTAATTGTATGGAAAAGAGAGTAAACATTATTGTTGTTGTTTAAGTTGTTGTGTTGTTCTGCATTTGTGTTCACCACCAATTGAACCTTGTTCCTGTGACTGTCATACAGTAGTTAACTGTAGAACATAACATTAGCATTACTAGGTTATGGGTTTGATTTTTAGGGAATACACCTACAGTACTGATAAAATGTATACACTGATTGCTATGTTAGTCACTTGTCATATGCATAAGTGTCAATGACGTGTTACTGTTTCTTTCCCCATAAAATATTTTTATCCATAAAAAAAGTTATTCAAAAATTGAAATGCAATTCACACAAAGCAATTACTTAAATACACCTTTACTATGTTGAACATGCTTTCAATTGAAATTTTTATTATTAAGATTTTTTTCTGGTGATGTAACAAAAACAATTAATGGGAAAAAAGTCTAGAAAATATATATATATATATATATATTTTTTTTTTCAAAATTTACAATTTTGTTTTAAAATATTAACAATATTTGAAAAATATTTGAAAAACATAAAATTCAAGTGGTGCAACCAACATACATGTAGCCATTCTGTCGTCATGTATCAAAAAATTTAAATAAAAGAAGACCCCTTTAGACGATGTTCCTCATTTAAAAAAATATATATATGTTATTTTGACATATTTATAAAAAGGTGAAAAACTTTGAGAATATTCATTACCCAAAAATGTACTGTTTGTGGAAAAATACACTTTTTTAAAATTAATTATTAAGTTGGGCAACACTCAACACTCATTAACACTCATGTTTATTCAGTGTTCAAGGAAATAGAGGCTATTTTAATACCTCATGCCATCCCAGATATTTTCATACTTTGAAGCTCCAAAAGGAATATAAGTGCAGCCTAAAAGTAATCCATATGACTCCAGTGGTTAAATCAGTGTCTTCAGAATCGATATGCTAGGTGTGGGTGAGAAACAGATCAATATTTAAGTCCTACTATAAAATATTTAAGTCCTTTTTACTATAAAATTCCCCTCCCTGCCAAGTAGGTGAAATGCACGAAGAATGCGAATCGCCATAAAACAAAAGAAGAAATATTGGAAGTGAAAGTGGAGATTTATGGTAAAAAACAGGACATAAATATTGATCTTTCTCTCACACACATATTATATCACTACTTAAGACATGGATTTAAACATTGGAGTCGTATGGATTACTTTTATGCAGGCTTTATGTGGATTTTGGAGATTCAAATTTCTGTCCACCATTCACTTGCATTGTATAGACCTACAGAGCTGAGATATTCTTCTAAAAATCTTCATTTTAGTTCTGCAGAAGAAAGAAAGTCATACACATCTGGGATGGCCTGAGGTTGAGTAAATGAGAGAATTTTCTTTTTTTGGGGGGGTAAACTATTTGTTAAATTTTTTTAATCTTTGGGGGTATAAAAAGGCTGCAAGTATTTTTCAAAACTTTATGAAACCAACCCACGCCAGGGTAACCGGTTGAGACACTCCCCCCACCCCCGGAACATATACATCCTTTCTTGCTTCCTGATGCACCCACGCACACTCCTCCACCTGTTAGTGCTATAGACTATGAGCAGTGCATCGTGGGTGTAGTACCGCCAAAGGCAGATGGGAACGGAGCCTGTGAGCCGTCTGAGAGCAGCAGACGGCGAAAGCTTCGCTTTCTCCCACCTGCTTGACACTGTCCTGCAAATCACCATATACACATACACAATCTCACGTGTACACACACTCTCTCCTATGGAGTTGATCTGTGTTGTTTCATCCTCAGTACAAGCACTTGCTCTCATGTCCAAGGCAGCCATAATCTCAGCTCCTCCAGCTAAACTAGAACACTTCAGACATTCATGTATTGCACTGTTGATCAATGTGACTCATGATTCTAACAGCTTGTTGAAATGCATAATCAGTTGCCAAGACTACAGTTTTCATTATTGTTAATCTCTTCCTGCAGTATCCAACATTAATTGCATAATGAAGGAAAATTATTCAGAGTCAAGAAATCATTCCGAATACTAATATTTGGGGGTGCTCACTATAATAGTGAACATACTGGTATTGTGTTTTTTTGTTTTTTTATGTTTTTAATTGGTATTTATAATAAATCTAATTATGTTAATGATCAAAGCACATAATATCAAGGATTATTTTTCACAATTCAAACAGCAGACTATACTATTTTTATATGCAAGGTTTCAAAATAAAAGGTACTCACCCTGTAATTTGTTCTACTTAAAGTTCTAGATTGTTGCATTAGTCTGAATGCAGTATTAAAAACAAAGCAAGATAGTAAATATTTATATTAAACAAGTTAACAGTTAGTGGTCCTCTAGCATGATTGGAACAAAGGCGTTCCAAGAGTGCTGATATTTAGCTACATAGAATTCCAATGCTTAATCTTGCTTTTAAAACAATTTTTGTTGGCAGAGCAAAACATAAATTTAGCAAGATACATTGTGCCTGAAATGTTAGTTACTCAATATTAACTTTTTATATTAAGGAAAATCACACCCGCAGTTGTGCTGTTGTACTGAACCTTAGCAGGGCTGGGTTAAATAGATTTTCCAATTGTTAGCAATCTTCAATAATAAGATCCTGATATTGGTTCTTAAAGGAATATTTCAAGGCATGTTAATTACCACAAAAAGTAATTTGGACTCCCCTAATTTTCTTGTTAAAAAAAAAAAAAAAAAAGAAAGAAAGAAAACTTACAATGGAAGTGAATGGGGCCAATATATGGACGGTTTTTATGCAGAGAATGTGAAGTTTATTATTTTATAAATTGATTACAGAATTTGTTTCTGTTATTCTTCATCTATTATTTTGAGCTATAAAGTTGATTAAATCGTCATTTACTGGGATTACAGGGTTTACAGCGTTACATCGTGATGGCAACAAAGATGTAAAATTTTTATACAACTGTAAGTGCCTCAATGTAAGCATGAATTGTGCTTTTTTTTTTTTTTTAAGAAAAAGAGGGATGATGTGAAGTTGTCTAAATATCCATCTTATCAGTTATTAGTCATATGTATCAGTTATCAGTATTGGCCAAAAAAAAAAAAAAGACTGCATTCCTACTGATATAAATATATAATCCCCCTCCCCTCTCTTTTTTTTTTTAGGTACTCTGGATTCAGACAAGGTTAAATCTGATTGAAGCCCATTGTGAAGACAACGAGATCGTAACCAGCCTTGTCTCTCTTCGTTTGAATCCTAATCATTTTGGAATTCATCCGGAGATCAAACCAATAATCAAGATTGTCAATCAAAGACCCTGATTACATATTTACCCATTCTCTTGGTCTTCTGAGACATTTTTCTCATCCTGATTACTGCCCCTTAATTAATTAAAGCACACACCTGTATTGGATTGAACATTAAATTGAATATTTCATGCATTTCATTTATATTACGAATGTTACAATTTCAGAATACCTCAAGTTTTGTCTGAGCACTGAATGATATTTACTGTACACATCCTGTAATCATGTGCACAAGGCCAGTATCACAAATCGCATTACGTGTCATGCCAGGTACTTTTTATTTACTAAGGGATGATTTATGAGGGATTCTGTTATGCTTTTTCCCTGTAAAACACATAAGCAACACCAAATCGCATATTGCAACTGACAATGAGCACAAGATAAATTGCTCAAATAAAGCTGTTGGAAAGTGATCATGTGGTCTTTCTGAAGCAATTGAACAGTTGTTTGTTTAAGCTAAGCAGATGTTACATGAAATCCAAGTGCACTGTCAGAAGAGAAGCTGGCATATTCCTGTTTGGTGCAGGTTTTGGGGAAGTTATCATCAAGGGATTCAAATTTTCAAATCATTTGAATATGTAGCTTTTGGGGGGGTTTAAGTTATTTTACAGATGCCTTTCTTCTTTTATATAAAAAAAAAAACTTTTATTTATTTAAAGATTTTATTTTTCCATAAAGATGTTTAAGTAGACAGAGAAGAGGCTAAGCTAAATGAGACCTTGAATCTTTACTTTGCCATTTTCTTCTCATTTTCTTTCTCCGCTTACAGTTAAGCCATCACGCAAACACAGACATAACACAGTTCTGTGGGAAAAGTTGAGCCAGTCTTTCAATTACAGAGACAATTTGTTGTACTTATGATTTAATATTTGTCCTATATTTTCTCTGGCCTTTTCAGCATAGCCTTTTAAGACACATGATGTTGCCCAAACATAACAATTATCTTGTGCAGAGCTGGGTATTCTTTTATTAAGCAACATGCACACTGGCCTGAGGAAAATGAGGAATAACAGTCACCCTGTGACGTGACAGACAAGTCCAAATGTTAAGGCCGTGCTTAAAGGGATAGCTCACCCAAAAATGAAAATTCTGCCATTATTAACTCACCCAGATGTAGTTCCAACCCCCTATGATCTTTTTCTTCCATGGAACACAGAAGGAGAAATTTTGAATAACGTACTGGTCAGTCTTTTCCATGAAATTACAACAAAGTTTCAAATCGAATGCAAAAGCACCATTAAAGTATCATACACGTGGTCCATATAACTTACTGCATTCCAAGTCTTTTGAAGCCATACAATGGGCTTGTGTGAAAAACAGACCGAAATGTAAGTTTTTCACGGATAATCTTCCCCTCTAGTGAGCTCTTAACTTAAGAACCACTGCTACTGGGAGATCCGTTAAGTTCTCATGCTTGTGTGTATATCAGCTTTTATACATTTTTCCAATCTGATGTTTTTTTTCTTTTAAACCGCTCGTAACCGGTAAAGTTTAAACTGTTGATTTATCGCAGCGGTTATTTGGGGGTGGGGTGTTTGGGGGTGCTTCGCCGCTGCCGGACACATACAGGATAGATTAGCGTTTCCACCACAAATGTGATGCGTTCACATGCGTTTTTGACCACATTCGTATGTGTTTTTTGTGATCCGATCACAAAATGTTTTAGACCACGTTTAGCACTGAGCACGTGTGATCAGATCATCAAAAATGCATCTTAATACGATGTGAACCTGATCATCCAATTCACTAAGATTTAACTCATAAGAATGATCCATTCATAAACTGAACATCATTAATTTCTTCTTTTGTGTTCCATGGAAGAAAGTAAGTCTTACATATTTGAAACAACATGAGGGTAAGTAAATGATGGCAGAATTTTATTTTTTTTATGTGCTAATGGTTTAAACTTATACCCTTAAAGTACCGATTTCAATCTAAATTCCAAAAATGTATATCCTGAACAGCCAAGAAAATAATTAATCATAACAGAGGGGGAAAAAAAGAAAGAAAACAGTAGATGTAGCATTAGAGGAGAAAAACCCCTCAGGGTAGTGGAACTGAGAAAACTTGTATTATCACATCTAAATTCTCAAACGAAACTGTCAAAATGCTCTCCTCTCTTGTTTTATATTTGTTCACACACACTATCAAGCATAATTTTGAATTCTCTTTGAATCATCAAGACATAAATGCCGAATAGCTCCAGCATGAGCTGACATTTAAATGTATTATCAAAGGCAGATTGATCACTTATAAATATTTCCCTAACACAGGAGATTACAGGCTCAGGCCAAATTTGGGACCCCCAAGATAAAAAAGCAATTTTTTCTCAAAAACATTTGATAAAATCTTTAATTAAAAATATGAACATTATTGTTTAGAAGATCATTAATGTTGCTTCACATAATTAAAAATATCATGACAATTTTTCGATATTTTTCCTATATTCTGTGTTTTATATATCTTCTCTGCAGTACCGTTGCAGACCCCTTGTTGAAAACCCTGGGCTTAAAATAAAATTCACAGAGTTCTGCTTGACAACACTCTTGTTGACTCTTGTCGACAATTTAGTCTAGGCGCTGTGTGTTTGGAGGGAAGTGTGATGTTTTTGTGTGTAGAGAAACAGGGAAAGTGTGTGTTTAAATTCTCTCAGTCAGAGTGTTAACTTCAGACCGACACTTCTTAGTCTTGTAATTAACGCTGCCTCTCCTGCATGCAAAAGTGCCAAACTGCACAGTTCCCTAAGGTCAATTAACGTGAACTAAAAAAAAACTACAAAAAAATAAATAAATAAAATAAAGCTGTAAACAAGGTCAGCAAAAGTACATTTGAGTAATGCATATGCATCTGAAGGACTGTGTGTAGGATGCATGCAGGAATTCTGTCTTCATTTACTCACCCTCATGTTGTTCCGAACCCGTATGAATTTCTTTCTTCCATGGAACACAAAAATATCTAGAGATACTGTGACAAAATAATAAATATATTAGAAGAATATTACAGTAATATTCAAGCTCTTCCGTCTATGGTCACCATTCAATTTCATTGTCATTCTTTTCCATTCAATGGACATTCTGCATCTTTTTTGTGTTCCGCAGAAGAAACAAAGTAATAAGGGTTTAGACCACAAGTATGGTGAGTTAATACAGACAGGATTTTTAACTATCCCTATATCCTAATGATGAACTTTGTAATGTGAAATCTATAAATTATTGAACGTCACCTGACCTGATCCTGTTTAGGCTTTGGATCACACTGTTATGTTCATTTTAGTTCATTTTAATCTGTCGGTGGAGGAAGGTGTGAATTAAGGACAGAACAGAACTTGCTTCAATAGCACAATTCAAAAAAAATGTAGTTTTAAATTACACCTCAGGCTTAAAAGTAAATATTTGTAGAATAAAAGCAGAAGAATCAAATTCTTTGTGTCTGTTCCTTGTGTAAATCAACGTTCTTTTCCAAGTGCACTGTGGACTTGAACAAGTAAACTATTATGAAACACACTACTTCAAATTATATAAAAACTTTTATTTGCTCTATTAAAAGCTGAATGAAATATTGTCTATGGATAATGAATTAGAGATGAAATATTGCTTTCAATCCATTTGAACAGGCACAGTGTAGGTGGGTGCAGCTTGTTGTACAATGTTTTTTATTCGCACTGACTCATGGCATAACTCTGCCAGGGCATAACACCTTTTAAATGCCGGACCAGGTGTGGGACCAGTAGCTTGTTTTTTTTTAATAGGTTACTAAGATCGTAATACTTACACAATGATTCTAAATAGTTATTTTTTTGTATTTATTCATGACAGTTCCCGTCATTTCAAAGTCAAGACAGTACGTTCATATTTAAAAAGCCAGCTGTGAGCACTCAATGTCTGATCATTCATCACAAAACAATAAAACACATGGGTTCTCTATTTACAATGACAATAACAGTGCAGTAACTGACTGACCGAGGATAATTTTCAAACATATGATATGGCCGGCAGAACCCATAACTGTGTAAGAAGACAGGCCTTGAAAAATGACAGATCTCAACGTCCCAGACACCTCACGTCTACATCCAAAACCGCTTGATTTCTCTTTCATACGTATACTTCCAGCCACTAATAACACATTGCATGGCAATTTAATAATGTGGGCTTTAGAGACCATTATGGTACTGTTCATGAGAGCTACATTATACTTTAATAACCATAAACACAGCATGACATTAATTCTTTCACAAGTGGAAGAGTGCTTATGAGGACATCCTGAGTGCATTTAAGTATTTCTGAAAGTTACATGGGTTTACAAACCCATGTAACTAAACACAGGTGTACCAAAGTTATGGCCTTCAAATGAAAGTCTCTTGCTATGAGGTAGTGGAAACTCTTCTTGCGTCTGCCCCTGCATTTGCTATGGTGAGCCCAGGATTGAGATCATTGAGGGTTCAGAACCAGTGTTCTGGGTTATATAAGGACACAGGGAAATCAAGAGCTGGAGAAGAACCTGTGATTTAACACAGAACAGACCTTGTCTATCACCTCATCAGGCTGTTAACAAACAACACACAACTTCCAGATGCTTAGGAAAGCCACAAAGAAGAGGAGGCCTGGAAGACAGGTTTACAAGTGATGTGGTCCAGCTAATGAGGTAATGTGATCACTGGTTCCTCAAGGTTCATCAAATAGCAGTAGATCAATTTAAAGCTCTCAGAAAGATGTCAAACTCAGAAGTCTTTGCAAGGGCTTGTAAAGGTATGAAGGTTCATATTATTTGAAAACAGAAACAGAAGCCAAAACAAAAAGGCTATTTTACCAGGAGTTATTGTTCCTCTGTCCTCAGCTTGTGGTCCTTGTTTTATCTGAATGACTATAGCGCCACCTGGTGGACTAATTGAATCTGTCCTCGCTTTAGGTTTGGGAACAAACAGGAGATAAACATCAGTATCAGAATCATTACAATGAAAAAATATGAATGGAAATTTAGTCCAGGAGCATGCATGTATGTAATAATAAGATTTCCCTTACCATTTGGATTTTCCTGCTTATAAAATGTCTGGTGCATTTCAACCACCTCTTCTGCTCTTCAGCCCGAGATGCCCTGTAATGAGCAAATAAGCATGTACTACACTAAAAATACTCAGTGTGGTGTGGTCTGAACACCAGGCAACACCGTAGCAATTTTTTACTAGGAAAGTACTCAAGCCACACTGGCAGGAATTATTTTACCTTAAGTGACATCCCAGTGTGTGGTAAATGATCTGATGATATGTGCAGGACTGAGCCACAGCCTCTGAACCGCTCATTCTTTCACCCATATACAACTAGATGTATGTCTGTCTACAAGTTAAGGTTGTTTCCCCATTCAGATGCATGCACAAGTACTCTAAGTATATTAATCTTGTAATTCTTCTACTTCAAGTACTTCAGAACATTTTCCTTAAGCTTCAGATCATATAGGGTGTGCTGAGTGACCAAAATTGGCCCGGTTGCTAGGGAGGGTAGAGTCACATGGGGCGCGTTGTAAGTTGTGCGTGGATCGCGGAGAGTAGCATGTGCCTCCACATGCGGAGTCTCCACAATGTCATGCACAATGAGCCACGTGATAAGATGCATGGATCGACTGTCTCAGAAGCGGAAGCAACTGAGAATTGTCCTCCACCACTCGTATTGAGGTGAGTAACCATGCCACCACGAGGACTTGATACGTAGTGGGAATTGGACATGCCAAATTGGGGAGAAAAGGAGATTATTTTTTAAATTTATTTTTTTAAATATTGTTTTTGTTTACCAGGAAGAGACAATGGCAAAGATCTAAATACAAACTTAACTAAAATAGAACCAGCTTTTTTAAACATTTAAATTGCCATAATCCAGTTTTTAGGTCAGTAAATTCAAGCTTTAAAGGATCCATAACAGGCGCAGGACAGCCTGTTATGGATACATACCTCCTTTGAGTCCTTTTCTATGAAACGGCACCAGTCGAGCACTTGATCCAGTGCCACCATTTCTGCATGACGAGTAGCCTTGGACAAAGCAGGCACAGTCATGAGGTTGCTACCAATTATTATTTGAGGCTATAAGTGGTGCATGGGGTTTTAATAGGATTAACGCAAGTATGATGATGGACTAACAAAATTTTACTAACCGCAATAAATGGAATAACCATCAAAGCACAAGTACTTAAATATTTGTTTCATTCACCTAATTTCTTCCTTTTCCAATAATCTCATTGTTGTAAACATCAGACAGCCAACTGGAACCTCTCCATTCTCATTGGCTTCTATTGCTTTAATAAAATAATGAATATTTTTTTATATTTTATACCATAGCAACTACAGTTATTGTTGCAATATATACACAAAGTAACTAAAATATAAATAAATAAAAATTACAGAAAGTTTGTGAAAATTATTAATTTGGCTATTTGAAGGAGAATCCTTGTTAATTTATTACGGCTTTACAGTAGAAATATATAAATAGTAAATATGGCACTTTTACAGTAACCTACTATAAATGTTAGTAAGAGGAAATACTAAACTAAACTTAAAATAAAAAGAAACTGGACTCATCGTGGCATGCCAAATGCCTTGTACATCTCAAGTTTGTATCTCACTATCAGATGGCTGTAGAGAATCACTCTTTTCGGAGTAATTTTCCACACTGCTTGCATCCTTATTAAAAGTCTAAAAGCCAATGCGTTTTGATCATGTCCAAATTTACCATCGTAGCAAATAACAGGAACGTAGAATGTGTTGCATTTGCATGTTGAAGAGTGACCGTAACCATTCAGGGCGGATGGAGCGATTACCGCACAATCAATTGATCGACTCAATCGGTGATCTGTAGTTCGCCTGACTGCCGCTAACATGAGAATTTATTGCTATGTTGCATTATCCTAGCTAGTGTTTTACCTCTAAATAAGCTCTTAAATCTTTTTTCCTTCTCATTTGGCTTTTAAGAAGTCTTTAAAAATGTTAAGTTCTACTTGGAATTTCATCAAACGCCATAAGAGGAAATTCATATTTACGGGTGTTTTCGTTGGAGGTAACGTGGGCTAGCTCACCTGCATGATTTGTAGTTCTGAGATTATTAACAGACATATTCATTAAGTATCTGTTTTTTAACATCTGGGGAAGTGTTTGTTACTATTATAAGTAACTGTATGTACCATGTTATCATAGTATTCCCAAGCATTCTCTTTTCCACATTTTAGTTTTTTCTATCTCACTTCACCTGTCACCTAGTTTTCTTATTGGCACACTTTTGGTGAAGTCAAAGTTCAATTGGATTTTACCCTGTAAATTTAGGAAATAGAAAGATCTCATTTCACTCAATAGATCTAGCAAAGCTCCTCTTGATGTCAACTTGTATCTTTTAATCACTATTTTACTGTATTATGTAATGTATAACCAAACTTCAATCCCAGGTGTGTATCTACTTGGTAAATATGCACAGAGAAAAATTCAGGAGTTACAAGAGCGACAGGCAGCAGAATACATCGCTCAAGCTCGGAGACAGTTTCATTTTGAAAGTAACCAGAGGACATGTAATATGACAGGTAAAAAGGACATAAGTTATTAAAATTAAATTAAACTGGAGAAAAGTTTTTTTTTTTTTTTAACCTGCCTTTATTTGTAGTGTTATCAATGCTTCCCACTCTAAGAGAGGCAATCCTACATCATTTGAACTCGGAGAACCTCACCTCTTTGCTGAAGACAAAGTGAGTCATTCGTGTATATTATAGATGATTATCTACATCATAAATTAAAAGAATATGGCAATACACCTGAATCAATTTTTCCCACACAGGCCAGCCAATAAGCTTGAAATCTGGGAGGATCTGAAGATAATTAGTAAGTTCAAAGGGTTTCTTGGTTTTATTAGTCCAGACGTAATGCATTAATCAAAGTCCCATCCATTCATGTTCTAAAAATTGTTTTTTTACCCACAGGTTTTACCCGCAGCATTGTGGCGGTTTACAGCACTTGCATGTTGGTGGTGTTACTCCGAGTTCAGCTCAACATAATTGGTGGCTACCTCTACCTGGACAACTCAGTGACGAAAAATGGAACGGTAATTTCACTGCTATGTTTTTTAAACCTCATGCTTTCTTCCAGTCATTTTGACCCAAAGAGGATTTTCTTTTGCCAGAAAATGCTAGTTAATGTTATCCAATTGGATTAAAACGTCAACATACATTTGACTTTGTGCACACAGGGTATCAAAATTTAAAATTGCTAATTTCTTTTATTTTTTTATTTATAAGACTTGTGTGCTTTAATGTATAAACAAGAAGTTTGTTTTGAAATGCTTTTATTTTGTTTAAAATGGCACAAAGACACACTTGAGGTGTTCCCAATCAAAAATGACCGGCTATTAAAAATGAATGGGGGAAGATCAAAAATAAGATAAATATTGGGTGTTCAGGAGCATGTTCATGCATTAGATGAGCACATACTGAATGTGCATGTGTGCTTGCAAACAAAAAGGCCTCGTACCTGTGCTGTGTGCGCAAACACACATGCACACGTACAATCACAAACTCTAATACATCAGTATTACATGCTTTTTCACAGAGATGAACTTTATCGTACACTGAACTGCATCCTACATCCATCCATCCATCCATCCAACATTATCACACACCTGAACTTTCGTTGCCTCACAGTGACCCCTCTCCAGTAAAATCTTTCTTTCATCGCACCTTTCAAACAAAATATTATGACAGTGTGTTTTGGAATTTTCATGAATTTCATAGAAGCATCCCTTTATCCATTATCGGGACAGTGTGTGCCAGGGCTATCAACTGGTCAGCCGGGGCCAGTAGTTGGTGCCAGTTCCACACACCTCACCCATTTCACAAGCAAAAGCGAAGCTCAAGATGAGGTATCATGCTAGATAGTTATCTTGAATATCAAGTTTATATTGAATGTAAACATAAGCTAGCTAGCAAGATAAATTAGTGATAACTCATCGTCTGTAACTGCCATGATGTCCCGAGTGGTCTCTCCACTAACAGCAGGACGATGTCCCAACACACTGTCTATGAAAGTTCACCGAACCATGGAAAGTAATTTATTTGGTCACCACTTGGTCCATTGTGCATTTTAACGGATTTGTACTGTGCCTGCATTTTTTTTTCCCGAACCTGTACTGTTGTGCGCTGGATACGTATACTGACAAGTTCGATGAAACTCCACCTTTGACATTGTACTCACCTCAATCCCCAGTTGGACTTTTTTGGCCCAATGTTAACTGGCGGCCCAAAGGCCTTTGGCCTGCGAGAAAGCTTAGAGGATTCATGTTGAAGCCCCGGAAGTGACAGTGGGAATGCAACTGGCACTGGCACGCACTAGCATGCCCTCATTTGGCCCAAAAGTGAAAATGCGGCTAGTTTACTAATATACAGAAGCTTTGCATTGTGGGATGCTGTGCATTGTGCCTAACAATGCCCTTTATCTGTGATCACATTCTCAATATACCTTGTTGCTTAAATTTAGATGACTTAATTTTATTACTCTTGTAAATTCTGTAGAACCTCTTGGCCCCTCCTGATGTTCAGCAACAGTATCTGTCAAGTATTCAACACTTGCTTGGAGAAGGTTAGCACAATTTCAAATCTGCATGTCTAATCTATGTTAGCGTTTAATCCTGTCTGTAGTGAGACAGAGTCCATTAGAAAGATTTTTATCTTCTATGGTTTCGATGTGCCGCTTTTCTGTCTTTTCAGGGCTTATTGAACTTATAACTGTGGTGAAGAAAGCTGTCCAAGAAGTTTTTGGGCCGTATGTTGAGTGATTGAATGGATGATTAATGTTATTTAATCCATTCTATGGATCCATGCTATTGTATATGTATTGTATATGCTGTTGCAGCTAATTGTGCTTTGCCAGTCATCTTGTATATTCAGCGCTAACTACTGTCTCCATCTCCTTAGGGTGTCTCTGAAACAGAGTTTGTCTCTGCAAGAGTTGGAGCAACAGCTAGCTCAGCTCAGAAAGTTGGTGGAGGAGGGGTGTGCTTCCTCTAAACACAAAACTCTTGCCTGGTACATGATGCCTGATGAAGAGAACACATTAGCATCACAGGTAAATCAGTAGATTGTAAATATTCTTGTTGAGCTAGCTAATGGAAGTGCAGTGATATTGCAAACCTTGATGTATTGATTTGTTTGTTTGATTTGTGCTAGGCTTGTGGTCTCACAGAGAATGATGTCACAACGATAAAGCTGCTCAATGAAACCAGAGACTTGCTTGAAAGGTAAGAGAAACCATACAGTCGGTGAATCTTATGGTCATAAAGCTAATATTTTATGGGTTCATATCTACAGTCATAACAATGTAAATGTAATTTTAAAAAAAAGTCTAAAGATGGCATGTTTTCAACAACCACTGGAAGGTGGTGTTCATTTGAGGCAGTCTCAACTACCTTAAAGAGTGTGTCAGCTTCACTCATTGCAGGTGCCTCAGGATTTAATGTCTTGAGTGTGCTGATTGGTCCAAATTCAATTCTTTACTTTATGAATGGCATTTATGACATATGGAAGAAATTAAGCAATGGGATTACATTGGTAGGAATCAATAGCCTGACATAGGCAATTCCAGCACATTTGGACATCAGTGATCACTGTCAATTCATGACTGTTGATGGGTACTAATTATTTCTAGTTTTATTTATTTTCAGTCCGGACTTCAATACTGTACTGTGTACATGTTTGAATCGAGGCTTCATCCGATTCCTTGACAACATTGCAGAGTTCTTCCAGCCCCCAAAGGGAGACTCCACCCCCTGCACCTCACCCGATAGGTCAGTGTACATGCGTTAATTATATTCTGGGAGACTCCACCCCATGCAGCTCACCTGATAGGTCAGTGTACATGCATTAATTATATTCAGGAAGTCTGCACCCCCTGCACCTCACCCAATAGGTCAGTGTACATGCATTAATTATATTCAGGAAGTCTGCACCCCCTGCACCTCACCCAATAGGTCAGTGTACATGCGTTAATTATATTCTGGGAGACTCCACCCCATGCAGCTCACATGGTAAGTCAGTGTACATGTGTTAATTATATTCAGGCAAGTATGTATTTGGGATATGTGCTAAAATATGTGTTTATAACCACTAGGCATGCATTTGAGTGACAGGGAAAGATTTTTAACGTAAAATGTATAAACTCCAGTGTGTAGAGACAATCTAACAAATCTGTTTTCAAAAATGTCTACAACATGAATATTATATATTTAATGTTGTAAAATGAAAATGCTCATCAGTTCAATTACAGCTAAATCTATACAAATAATAAACTACAGCATGTCATAATCTTCCAGGTATTAACTATGTCCAGTCAATAAAGAAGTCAATAATCGACTTTCTCTGCATCTCCAATGTTTTAAACTGAAATGAACAGTGTTTGAAATTAACTTTATAATTAAGAAGCAATATTTGCCCCCTGGAGTTGAATTTTGGGGATTTTTTTTACCTTTCATGTGGGCATTTCTTTCTACTACACCCATAAATTGATAGGCCTAGAATAGGACATTATGAAATGCTTATCCAATGTTAGGTGACAGAGATATATCAAAACAAATCTGAGGAACTAATTAAAGGCACAAATTTAAACATGCAGGGTGTTTTGTTTGCTTTCTGTGGCATTTTTGGACAGAGTCCTGATTTATTTCTGTCTATGGTAATATAAAAAGGAAAAAACAATCCAGATATCAAAATTGCTCAGATAGACAAAATACTCAGTTTATGACATAGAATGTCATTACTACTTAACGTTTTTTCCTTTGTGAATCATTTATCACCTTCTTTCCAAGGCCAGGGCAGTTACAGTTTTCCCAATCTTACGAAATAGTTACAGTGTTTGTGGTGATGTACTGTTTATCATGTCATTTTCTTCCAGATTGTCACATATAAGCCTACCACTAGCCAAAATCATTCCCATCATCAACGGACAGATACATTCAATATGCAGTGAAATTCCAAGTCATTTTGTCCAGGTGAGAGACCAGTGGTATTTTCCTCCTGTTCTTAAAGGTATAGTTCATCCAAAAATGAAAATTCTCTCGTCATTTACTCACTCTCATGCCATCCCAGATGTGTATGACTTTCTTTCTTCAGCATACCACAAACAAAGTTCTTTAGAAGAATATCTCAGCTCTGTAGGTCCTCACATTACAAGTGAATGTGATTAAACCTTTGTAGCTCAAAAATTACATAAAGGAAACATACTAATCCATTAGACTCCAGTGCTATAATCCATATCATCAGAAGCGATATACTGTAATAGGTGTGGGTGAGAAACAGATCCTCAACTTTCTGAAAGTGAAAGATATATTGGATATTTAGTGTAAAAAAAGACTTAAATATTGTTCTGTTTCTCACCCACAACTATTATATTGCTTCTGAAATTATGGATTACATTTATGTTTCCTTTTTTGTGATTTTTGGAGAGATGATCACCTTTCATTTGCATTGTATGGACCAAAAGAGCTGAGATATTCTTCTAAAAAGTCTTCATTTGTGTTCTGGAGAAGAAAGTCATACATTTCTGGGATGTTTCTGGGATGGCATGCGAGTAAATGAAAAGAGAATTTTCATTTTTGGGTGAACTATCCCTTTAACACGTTGGCACAAACTGACAGAGATAAACTAATTTTGATATAAAAGGTATAAAAGCAGCCCATTCTGCTTGCAATAAATGCAAAATGCAGTAACTACGACAACACTTAAAAAATAGTTCACACAAAAATGAAAATTCTCTCATTGTTCACCGTGATGCCATACCAAATGTATTTGACTGTCTTAAGCAGAACACAATTTAAGATATTTTTTTTTTTTACATTTTGAAGCTCTGTAGGTCCTTATAATGTAAGCGTGCGTTATCAGGCTGCTGGCTATTTGACGGTCCAAAAGGCATATTTAGGTAGCATAAAATATACCCACGTGACTCCAGTCGATCAATTAATGTCTTCTGAAGCAAATCGATAGGTTGGTTTAAGAAACAAATCAATAAATCATTGCTTCCAGACAGATTTATATTGCTGTTTGATAAATAAACTAACTCACGTGTGACGTTCGTTCCTCTGTTGTATTCAAAGTGTGTACTTCCAACTTCTCGCATGAATGCGCCATAGATCTTATGTCACTGATGCGTCAACTGCTGGCAGGAAGAGATTTTGTTAAAGTTTTAATTATTGATTTGTTTATTACACCAACCTAACAATTTGCTTCAGATTATATTGAATACAGAATACATCGACTGAAGTCATGTGGATTACTTTTAAGATGCCTAAATATGCCTTTTGGACCGTCAAACAGCCAGCAGTCTGATGGCACCCGTTTACTTCCATATGGACCTGCAGAGCTTCAACATTTTCCTAAAAATGACAAAGTCATGCACATCTGTGGTGGCATCTGGATATTTTTGGGTTATTTCTTTAATGTGATAAAGGCCTTTTCATAATTATTTGGCCACGCCTTAGGTTTTTTGTGTCTTTTCTAAAAGCTGTGTCAAGTTAAAAAGAACATTTTAAAAACGTATGTGTTTTTGTGAGACAACTGCATTCTGTTCTGTTCATTGTGCTACTTTTTCCATTTAGTGCTATAACACTTTTTGTCTAAACTACCGCTTACTTGATACAACGTTTTAAAAGATGCAGCACTCATACTCAAGATGCTGGAAAACAGCAAGATGTGGCAATAAATACATCCGCCTAGCATGTTTACATAGAGTACCTTTTTTGAATAAGTGCAGAAAGAAGCAAAAACACTTTCACTGTGAACAGCCCATAAGAGACCCAATTTCTGTCAAAACTCATCTGGTAAAAAAATAAAACAAAGTGTGTAGTTCAAATGTTCTGCCTTTGTAGGTCAGCAATTACCAATGCTTGCTTTCTTTTTATAGGATCTTTTGATGATAGACCAAGTGAAGGAGTTTGCCGCCAATGTATATGAAACGTTTAGCACCCCCCAAGAACTTCAGAATTAAACACAGAATTTAGCAAGACATGGAACTCTACGCTTCAAACAGAGACTTGTCAGCACAGAATTTCTCTCTTTACACGCCCTTTTCTAAAATCAACCTGGGGAAAGGAACTCACGGCTGAGCTGAGAGACAAGTGTGTAATATGGAGTTTGCATCCACTGGTTAGTAGACCTACAGTATAGGGTAGCTTCTCGTGATCTGCTAGCTGTTCTATCTGTCTGTCAAGACCTAACAAAACTGGATAGTTGCAAATAACTGTCAATAATATCCCAGGCATGTCAAGGTTTTTAAAGGCTATAATGAAATGTAGTACATTTTATGTTTTTAATAAATATAGCTTAATCTCATATAACTCACAAACGGCAAACTGTAAAATGTTATATTTGAACGATTATCCTTGCATTCACACCTACAATATGGACTACAAAGATGTAGAATGAGTGTTTCCCGTGGACTGGTTTTTTTATTGAGTGTTGAGAGGTGGTGCTTTGCTGCTGTCCGGGACGCAGCAGGGTGGTGTTTTAAACCTCAAATGTGATGTGTTTTTTGACTACCTCTGTATGTGTTTTTTGTGATCCAATCACAAAGCAATTTTGCACCTTGTTTACAACTATATTTAGCACTGACCATTTACGATTGGATCATTCAAAATGCGTTTTATTACCAGCTGTAAACAGGGTCTTTAAATGACTGCAGCCAGAGCTAGAGAATGCTGTAGAACAACTTCCGGCAGAAGTCCCACCCACAATCTATTTCTCAGTAAGACCCTCAGGAAAAAAGGTAGATTAAATCTTTGAATCTGATGTTGCAGCCCTTGAACACCCTCCACAGGACCAAAATACAGTTATGTCCACCTCTCAAACAACATAAATGCATGATGTTTTGCACCCACTGTTACGAGACACAAAACACCTTTACGTCTCCTTAATAGCACTGCTAATGGGGAATCGTTTTCATTTGAATTGACTTTGATTTGGGATCATTCTCCGAAGAGGTTGTTGGTTGATTTCCTTTTCTTTCTTTTTTTTTGCAGACTCTTTAGATATAGTATGAATATGCTACTCCTTTTGTAAGGTGACTTGTGAATGTCAATGTTCATTAAAAATATATTAATAGAAATACCGGAACTATTCATTAAAATGCCACATAATTTGATTAGAAAATAGACTTTATGTTGTGTTTTGCATTTTTGTGTCTTTGAATTTTCACCACTCAGAATGCTGTCTTACAGCTAAAGAAACATTCTAGACTGTTATAATGGATCTCCTCTCCCATTTAAAGAAACTCTCACAAATTCCACCAGAGGGCAGTATATATATATATATAATTTGTGCCCACAGCAACTAAAAAATCCACATCATGTTCTTCTAATAGTAAACATCCTGACCAGTGAGAGCACAACAATTTTAAATTTATTTGTCCTAAAAACCATGCTATAACCCTGTAATCCCGCTAAAATGTCGATTTAAATAACAGCTAAAAAATACACAAGTTTTAACAGAAAAATATATGTAACTGCTTTTATGAAATTATAAGCTTCTCATTTTGGCCTTTTTAACCCATTCAAAAATTGGCCCCATTCACTTCTATTGTAAGTGCCTCACTGTAACCTTTTTAAAGAAAAGGCAGGATGAGTCAAAATAAATTTGAGGTATTCAACATTATTCCACAAATGCTGTTGACTTGTATTAAACCCTGATTCCTTTAATAGAATTTAAATTATTTGTTTGAATTCCGTCTTGCGTATTGATATTAAAGCGGTGCTAAGTTTAAATAAGAATCACAATCAGTAACTTAACATCCACATCATGGCATTGTGAAGAATTGTATAGCCTCTAAATCATGATTTTTTTTTTTCCACTTATGTAAAATGTGCTTCAAGTACATAAAATAGCTGTATTATGCGCATATGCTTTCATTTACACTACCGTTCAAAAGTTTAGGGTCACTTACTCATTCTTTATATGTATTTTATTTTTCACATTTTAAAATAAATGTAATTAAATAAATTAATATGTTCACACATTTCTATTTTTGTCTACAAAACTAATTTCAAACATTTAAGCATATGCCTTCAGATCAAAATGTTTTAAGATCATGAGAAATACTTCAGGCAAGTGACCCCAAACTTTTGAGCAGTAGTGTATATCATTATACAAAAATAAATAGGCTTAATTTTTATGGGTTAAAAAAAGGTAATTTTGTTCTCCAAAATTCTAATGCTCTGGACAGTTAGAACAATTTCTCAGCTCTTTTGGTCCATAAAATGCAAATGAATGGGTGCCAAAATTTTGACACTCAAAGTCACCATAAAAGTGATCCATTAGACTCCCTACTGTGCGGAGAAAAGAATATGTAGCAAAAAAGGACTTAAATATTTATCTGTTTCTTACACACACGTATCATTTAACTTCTGAAGATATGGTTTAAAACACCAGAGATTTATGCAATATTTTTAGGATAGCGATATATGCTTTTTGTAGCTTCAAAAATTGGCATCCATTTACTTGCATTGTATGGACCTACAGAGCTGAAATATTCTTCTAAGAATCTTAATTCATATTTTGCAGAAGAAAGAAAGTCATATAAACATCTGGGATGGCATGAAAGTGAGTAAATGATGATTGAATTTTCATTTTTGGATGAACTACCCTTTAAGACCTTGAAGCTCTCTATTAAACCAATGTGATCAGGGTTCCAACAGTCTTGGAAACCTGTAAATATCAGTGAGATTTCCAGGCCTTGAAAGTCATTGGAACTAGTATAATCATTATAATCTCTTAAAAATATATATTGTTAAAATCTTTACCATAATCATGAAACAGTCATACATTGGTCAGAACTTCTGAGAACCCTGTGTGATCAAGCAGGCCATTTGGGTTTTTTCAAATGGAGGTTTTTGGAGTCAGTGTAACCAAGTGGATCTGAGCCGGTATCCAATACGTTTACTGTAAATTGGATTGCACAAGGAAGTGTCTGTGAGACATAGAGGTGCTGAGGTCTGCAACCCTTGTAAAATTACCAGTAACAGTGTTGAGTATCTTGCTAAAATAAGACTAAATAAATGACATCAGATTGATGAACTATTCAGGCGGTTGCATGGGTCAGCTTGTGGTTAATACTACAGCCGAAACCAACAGATCAAGCACAGAAAGAGACTCATTATTAAATATTAATTAAGTAACATCTGTTTCCATGTGATTATAGGTTAGACTACTGAAACTGCATTAGTCATGCTTATGACCGTTTTTGGACAACATCTATGTAGAGTAAACAGCAAGAATAGGGTAATTGTTGCATAAGCTGCTTAAAAGTGCTGAATAATTCTGAGGGTGTTTTCCACTGCGCTCTTGCCACATGTAGCACATTGGGTCACATGACTTGCTCTGCCCTCAGTGTGCTCTTTGTTGTGTTCCAGCTAGCAGGAAATTCTTTATCACATGACATGTGTACTGTGACATTTGCACTGAAACTGAATATAAGGGAAATATATTATTGTAATCATGAAGATATGGGTAAATAACATATGTCTGTTTGCTGATGATAGTCTACTTTATACTGCATGACAAAGCAATTTCTGTTTCACATCTGGATTTAAAGTGCTTTCTTCGAGTTATTCTCCTTAAATATTTTGTGGACAAAATTCTCAAACATTTGCAGGCTATTTTTTTGTTCAAATGCTCTTATATCAGTCCTAGAAAATAATTGTAAATTTGATAAGGGCCAAATTGTGATGGCTAGACGACTGGGTCAGAGCATCTCCAAAATGGCAGGTCTTGTGGGATGTTCCCGGTGCATTGATTTGTGACTACCAAAAGTGGTCCAAGGAAGAACAACCGGTGAACTGGCGACAGGGTCATGGTCGCCCAAGGCTCATTGATACGCATGGGGAGCAAAGGCTAGTCTGTCTGTTCTGATCCTACAGAAGAGCTACTGTAGCACAAATTGCTGAAAAACTTAATGCTGGCCATGAAAGACACATGTCAGAACACACAGTATATCACAACTTGCTGGGGATGGAGCTACGTAGCAGCAGACTGTCCAGTGTCCCCATGCTGACACCTGTCCACCGCCTAAAGCGCCTACAAATGGGCACGTGTTTGGAGTCAATATGACCAGGAAAAAACACATTGTAGAAAAATAAAATGCATAATATTAAACAGCTTGTAGGAGTATACTGTAACAGTGTATGCACCAATCAGAAAATCTTAGTATATGAAAATGCATCACTTGTTTTTCAGGTAAAAAACACTTATAAATGCAACATTTGTCATGGAGATTTTGTTTAAAGCTTTGGAGTTTTGACTTCCCTTTGTGGCACAAAGCCACAGCCATGAAAACACTCAATGCAGTCTCTGATAGATATGGGCAATAAATATTAAATAATAGATTAAAAACACTTTTGGGAAGTAATTAAACTAAAATAAATCAGAAAATAAAAAACTGAGTAAATTTCAATGTATTCCTTTTGTACAGTATATGTGTCATAAAATCAGGAAAAGATGGAACTCTGTGTTTTTGTTGTTCTTCTGGTCCTCAGTATTCCAGATTATGAGTCATCTGCCTCTGTACCTGCAGTTCCAGAGTCATCCTCTCTGTTACACTCTGACTCATTATGATGTCATAGACTGAAAACACTTAACTCATCATCACATGAGCTTGTGAAACTTAAATTCTATCAGTTTGATTCATGACACATTGTTAGACTTGTAAACAATACCTATGTGCTGATGAATAATCTATGCAGATTTGTTTTATTTTATTTATTTTATTCAGTTTTATTATTCTACAGTTGCCTTCATATCAACTTTGACCTCTCAATCATGATTTTTGGTCTGGCAACAGAAATTCCAGTTTAACGTTCTTAAAAATTAAGTTTAAGCATTTTTAAAAACAAATGTTAGCATTTTAATAGAAATCTTTATCCTTTATATGATGTTAAACACACATAATAATGCAGAAGCTGTTGTAATAGGATCATATGACGAAAGCAATTTGAATCCATAGATTGTACATGCACTCACCTTGATTCTGATACAAAAACACAATTATTTAGATATCACAGGTAAGGGCAAGGTCAGTGATAAAATTAAGTCTAGCATTGCATTGATTGTTGTGGACATGCCCTGACCGTGCTCTTTCTCCTCCACTCTGACTGGCTGATCTCAGGGGATTATCATTAACTATTAATCCAATGCTGCAATGATGCATTCTGTAGTCACACCACAGATCGGTCAGATGATGTCATCTCACCTTGGCAACCTGATTGGCTGGAGCCTTCCAAGAAGCTCTGTGCTCACCGTATCAATTTTAAATCACTCTGAGATAGATCCTTTACAGGCAGTCACATGACTTCTTATATATGACGTGGTGCTTAAAGACTAAGTGCAGTGGTTTTATAGGAGCTAGCCTGTGTTGTTTCTGAACAATTCCCTTGCTTGAAATAAAATACCAGAAATTACCGCCTCTCACATTCTGCATGTCAGTAAGATGTGTGTGTAATTTCTGTCCCAATCAGGGACTAAAAACTAAATGTTTTTCATTTTGTTCATTCTGAGCAAGAACAGTATTTTTTCGTTTCGGTTCAGATGTTCCGCAGCCTCGTTTCCAAAAGGTTACCGGTTTGAACAAAATAAAAGAACAGTTAATAACGTTCTTTTTTTAATGACAGTACTCTGCTCAAAGTGGTGGGAGAAGATCTCGCAGGAGAAACGAGCAACATGGTCTGGAAAAACAAACCCAAAATAAGTAACTTGCCTCACCAAAATAAGCCAAAATATGCAATAAATGTATTGGCATAGAAATCACAACAAGCTACAATTTATTTACAGATCTGCTTCTGAGTCAAAACCTGGCAGCATCAAATCTGTATTAATGCATCTAACAATAATTCAGTGAAGACTCTAATAATGTTTTCCTTGGATTAACCATGTATTTATACATACTTCTACTGGTCTTCATTCAGAGAATGTGACATCCACAATGGGCAAATTAGGTAAAGAAATGTGTGATGCAACAGTTTCCTTCAGGAAACACATGTTTTGTGTTTTCAGGCCACATTAAGTGTTGTAGTTCCAAAAATTTCATGAAACAGTTATCAGAACAAAATTAACCGGTTTTAACCGGTTACCAGAATTTAAAAATGTTTTCACTCCGGAACCAACTGAAAATCATTGTTCCGGTTTTCGGTTACATTCTGCTCATTTCTTGAACCATTTTATTTTTGTTCTAACTGGTCCCAGTTAACCCAGTTCTTAGAATTAACAACAAATTGAAGAAGTGGTGCTTTGTGAAGAATGGGAAATGAATATTCAAAAAGAGGTTTGCCTGAGATAGTGGCCTATTTGGATGCTGACTGGAATGTTTGTATAAGAAATGTCATAGAAAATTCCTTAGTCAAAGAAAGGCCAAAAATGTAGAGCACTAATTTACTTTCACATCTGCAGGATGTAGTACAGAAAACAGATAGGAGGGGAAGTATATATTTTACCATACATAGAAGTGTCATTATAAATGGAATTCAAGAACTGAAGAAAGGAAAACGAGTGCCCCCAAAAGAGGAAGTTGTAGCTAAAAGTGTTTCATTACATTGTTACAAGTGTAGTCTACATTTGTTTCCTTATGAATTGGAGGCCTCCATAGTTTAGGGAGGAACAACCATAACTATTTGCTCCTACTCATAGTTCGTATAGTATAGGGGGGATCTCAGAGCTAAAGCCTGTGCTAGAGCCCCTCCATTATGGACAGCATGATAAATCCGTTTACCTTCCTGGACAAATCCAGGACTTTTTGAACCGGTCTTTTTCATTCAGCTGCTCCCATTAGGGACCATCCGTGATCCGCATATTTGACTTGGCACAGGTTTTACACCAGATGCCTTTCCTGATGCAACCCCAAATGGCTAGTTGCAATTTTGAGCCTTAACCTGTATGTTTTTGGACTTCTTGGGGAAACCGGAGCACCTGGAGGAAACCCACGTGAACACGGGGAGAACATGCAGACTCCACACAGAAAAGCCCAGTTGAGCCGAGACTTCAACACGGGACCTTCTTGCTGTGAGGCGATAGTGCTAACCACTGAGCCATTCTCGCCCCGACTTTTTGAACCAGTAAACTTGTGAAATAATAGAATATATTTTATAGGGCTTTCAATCGATTAACATTTTAATGTAATTAATTACATGACATGCTGATTAATTCAATTCATTGCAATTAATCGCATACTGAGAAAGGCTCCCAAATAAAGATAATTCATATAAATAATAATTCAAATATTTATAAATACAATATGTAGGGCCTATTATAAATAAATAGTACAAATTGAAATTCAGTTTGAAATGATTTATAAGATAGGTGTGGGTAAGAATCAGATCAATATTTAAGTAATTTTTTACTAGAATTTTTTCTCACTGCCCTGTAGGGGGCGGTATAAATGAAGAATGTGAATAACAAAAAACACAGGAAGAAGAATGTGAATTTGATCTGTTTCTCACCCACACCCAGGGCTGGACTGGTAATCTGGCATACCGGGCATTTTCCCGATTTTGACAGAATGAGTAATTTTTATTTTTGGGTGAACTATTCCTTTAAGTGAGCAGTTCTTATTCTGTGCCTGCGCTGCTTGTGAGGTTTGTTTAAGTGCACTGCCACCTATTGACGCGGCTCGTAAAAACAGATTCAAACTGCTCATATGATAGGAAAATCCATATTTTTAATGATGGAATTTGCATACATGTTAGTGGGCATGATTAATTGCATATTTTTTTTAATGTGTCATTTTTTTAAATATAATTCATTTAAATCGACAGCCCTAATATTTTTTATTTAAATTGAATCTAACCACTGACTTGGAAGACAAAGCTAAATGTGTTTAATTACATTCTACTACATTGTGGTCTACTTTTGTGCCATTATGAACTACATCAGACATCCGTAGTTAGGCCTAAGAGAGAAATGACCTTTAGAAATTTAATCTCACACTAATCTCTTTTAGGACATTGTATTATAATATAGTAGTACAGCTACCCCACTGATATATAGTGTGTGTGTGTGTGTGTGTGTGTGTGTGTATACCCTCACATATATTTACCGTGGTATCCATAGTTTTCACCAATATACCATTATTTATTATAGATATTGTCATTGATGATGTATTTCTGTTGTTATTATATACAGTTATTAACTGTAAACCCATATTAACCTAATGTGGCAGAATCATTAAGTTAGCTATTTGTTTTTGTTTTTTTATGTAGGCTACTGAAATGATGCGCTGAACTTTACTGTCCTGTACATGCTGATAATGATATACTGTGACTGTATTAAATATTTTGCAGGAAATGATGGTTAACATGGTACTTCTTTTGTAACTGTATTGTATATAGCCTACTGTATTATAAATGGCATTCAAGCTCTGACGTCAACGCGGAAGTCCTTGCTAAATGTTTCATTACATTGTACTACGTTTCGAGTGGGTTTCTAACTAGGTTACCCTTTAAATTACGTAAGGCATACATAGTTTAGCAGGGAATGAACATTAGGTATTTGCTCCCACCCATTTGCTCTCACCCCACACACTGTTTGCACATAGGACAGAAATAAATCGCAGGAGGCCTGCTGGCGCGAGAAATGAGGTCACGGCCTGTGACGGGGATGGGAATCCTTCCTGGCTACGGCTTTCCTCCTCTGCCTGTCTGCGATTGACGGGGATCCGTCGCTATGGACGCAGACGGTGTAAACATATATACACAGTGCTTTGATGGATGTACCAGGGTGAGGGAAGTGTGAAGGTAGCACTGAGTTAACTGTGACTATATAAATAACTATGAGCCCTTCGGCTCTGTATGCTACATATGTAAGAGGAAAGCTATAAACTATTAGAAAAAGTTGTGTCAACCTTTATACAGAGCGAGTGATGAATATTATTTTGACTCCACTTCTGCTTAGTCATCTACGACCTACATATTTGTTTCATCATATAATTCTTACTTTAAGTGTTGTTATACATTGATATAGCTAACAAACTATTTTTAGGATTTATAAGATTAAACAAGTTGAATAAAATTCTATTAATTCTATATCCAACAGCAACAGCGGTTTGAACATATTCCAGTTATGTCATACAGTTCTTTCAACCACCCACTCCAAATTCTTACTTAACCTTTAAATATAGAAAAACAAAACAGAACCACATACTGTATAGTGATAGGTACAACATAGGCCTATGTGGTTGTCAGACTTGAACAACGGCTTGAAATACTATCATTTCTATTTCCCTTTGAGGTCTACCTGCCCAGGTGGAAAACACAGAAAACAACAAGGGTTTGTCCCCACAAATGCCATTACATTTACTTTCAAATAACAATTTAATAAATCAATGACCTGCATAAAGTTTCATTTAAATATAATTTATCAAAGTATGAATGATCTTAAATTGCCTCCCTTAAAAACTTTACTGTGTGTATATTTCTTATCAGAAATCTGATTAGGCTCAGACCAACAATAAAGATAAAGATGTGGAGAGTTGGTGTGGCGGTATAATGAAAACAAAACAGAAAGGGGCACAGACTAGAATGTGCTTCGTGAGAAAGTCAACTGAAACTGTTTAAAAACAGTATAAGGACTTTGATCTTGATCACACATAATGAAACATTTTTTAGACAACATTCAATAAGTAGCAGAGAGAAAAGTGAAATGTCTTCTCCTGAAACCTTGTTGTATATTAATAGCAATATTGACATAATAACAGCTGTATCCATGTCCCAGATTTCCTTTGATTTTTTTCCAAAAACAAACTAATCTCTAATTAGGTATATTACTATAACTTGGTCTGACTAATATACAAGTAAATTGACTCTTAAGTGTTTAAAGCACACATTTGCTTTCTAACCTCAAAAGCAATCCTGAACTAATTGTAATGTTTGTGACTTTAAATTGTACTTAATTTATATAATTTGGCATTTAATAAGATAATATGGCAATGATGTTAAATAAAATAGAGTTGAACATCTGTTATTCAAAACAAGTTTCCGCTGTAAAATAATAATAATAAAAAAAACACTTAAAATTGTGCATCACGTGATAATGTCTAAATTAACTGTTTTTACAGTTAAAAGTGAAATATGACTGAATCGATCGGACAGCATTAGGTTACACCTAAAATAGATCAAGTGGAGACAAGTAACAACTGCATGTATCCACTTTTTAAAGTGCATACATTTGTGGGTTATTTTTTGTTTGTTTTGTGTGTGAATATGGGCTCCAGTGAATGTTAGTGACCAAAATTCATGAAATTAAAACGTTATGGCAAAACAAACAAACAAACAGAAACCAAATCAAATACCATAGCTCTGTATATAATCATTTTCATCATCATATGTGGTTGTCAAAACAACAACAGGAAACAACAAAATATATTTATAATGGTTAATTTTTAATACTTTCTTAAACTGTTTCAAGTGTTAGCAGTCAGTTTAATATTCTGCAGTTCATACATAATTCTAAGGAAGTTGGTTTTTTTTAAACCAGGTTGTCATAATTTCTCATAAAGGCTGGTTTGAGTATTTCTGCAAGTGCTGATCTCCGGGGATTTTCACACACAACAGTCTCTAGAATTTACTCCGAATGGTGCCAAATCAAAAAACATCCAGTGAGCGGCTGTTCTGTGAATGGAAATTCCTTGTTGATGAGAGAGGTCAACAAAAGAATGACCAGAATGGTTCAAACTGACAAATATGACAATAAATTAGGCAGCAGTTGAAAAGTCAGTTCTTGATTTTCATGTGTTGGAAGCAGGAAATATGGGCAAACGTAAGGATCTGAGCGATTCTGACCAGCCAAATTGCGATTGCTAGATAACTGGGTCAGAGCATCTAAAAAACGGCAGGTCTTGTGGGGTGTTCCCAGTATGCAGTGGTTATTACCTACCAAAAGTAGTCCAAGGAAAGACAACCGGCTCGTTGATGCATGCAGGGAGCAAAGGATTGTCTGGTCCGATTCCACGGAAGAGCTACTGTATCACAAACTGCTGAAAAACGTAATCCTGGCTATGAGAGAAAGGTGTCAGAACGCACAGTGCAGAGTGCCCATGCTGACCCCTGTCCACCACCGAAAGTGCTTAATGGGCATGTGAGCATCAGAACTGGACCATGGAGCAATGGAAGAAGGTGGCCTGGTCTGATGAATCACGTTTTTTTTAGATCATGTGATCGGCCGGGTACGTGTGAGTCGTTTACCTGGGAAAGAGATGGCATGCCAGAGGAGGCAGTGTGATGCTCTTGGCAATGTTCTGCTGGGAAACCTTGGGTTCTGGCATTCATGTGGATGTTACTTTGACACGTACCACCTACCTAAAGATTGTTGCAGACCATGTACACCTACATGCCAACAGTATTCCCTGAGAGCTTAATAGCCTCTTTCCTCTTTCAGCAGGATAATTCACCCTGCTTCACTGCAAAAATTGCTCATGAATAGTTTGAGAAACATGACAAAGAGTTCAAAGGTGTTGACTTGGACTTCAAATTCCCCAGATCTCAATCCGATTGAGCATCTATGGGATGTGTTGGACCAACAAGTCTGATCCATGGAGGTCCCACCTCACAACTTAGAGGACTTAAAGGATCTGCTGCTAACATCTTGGTGCTGGATAGCACAGGACACCTTCAGAGGTCTCGTGGAATCCATGCCTCCACAGGTCAGAGCTATTTTGGTGGCACAGAGGGGACCTACTGATATTAGGCAGGTGGTTTTAATGTTGTGGCTATATATATATATATATATATATATATATATATATATATATATATATATATATATATATACATACATACATACATACTGTCTACAGTATATCTGTATACTGTCTGTTAAAGTAAATGCACATTGTTCTTCGTGGGGAAACCAGCAGGCTTTTCGATGACTAACGTTTGACTGGAATACTAGTGTCAGACCGAAAGTGCAATTTATAACATCGTTCCCGATTTCTTTCATTACTCTATCAATATACGTTTCGTTTCATACGCGTGATGTTGTGGGAAGGGATGATGCGACTTCTCACCTCCAAAACCAGGAAATAAAGGGGCAGTTGGAGGATAAGTGTTGTCTCAATTCCCGGAAGGATGACGTATTCGCCCCTGGTGAGAATACTCGAGCGGTTGTCTTAAAGAAACAATGTGCAGTCTGTGCTTCTTTTTGAGAGTGCTTTGTACTGTAAACTTACAATATGTCTACAAAAAGCCCTTTTGGACATTTTGGAATTGAAAATAAAATTAGAAAAGAATGAGAAATAAATCAAATGTAATCGATTTAATTTGTTGCCTTTTGCCTTGATTGTTCACAATGTTCACGGACCAAGGAGAAAGAAAAAAAAGAGTAAGAAATAGAAACAAAAGAAAGAGTATAAAGTATCATGTTGCTGTTTATTTAAATACATTTTATAATTTGATTAAAATCTCTGGATACATCCTAGAATGATTAATAGATTAGAATAGATTTGATTTGCAGAAGGAACCCTATATAAATCAATACACAGGACATTAAACTGATGGTGCATTGACATCAAAGCATATTTTAGCTAATATTAATACGTTCTAATATTACTAACTATAGTTTTTATTAATGTAACATTATTATTCTACTTGCTATTCAAAGTGTTATATGGACAAGTAAATGAAAGTTAGGCTAATACAATGATAATTGAAAAATGAAAAAAACTAAAATAGTATTAAGAGCAATTCAAAATAATTCACAGATGAGATTGAGCACACACCTACAAAGTATATCTAAAGTGTGGATGTACAGTTACCACAACAGTGAAAGATATGCACTTTGTGCACAGTAAACTAGGCTGTATTTTTAAAAAGTGAAAATGCCAGACTTCATCAAAATCTTTTATTATAAATCTTTATTAAAACCATATTTATTAAATCTGGTCATTCAGATGTAATTTATTGAAATAACAATTTATTAAATCAATGACCTGCATAAAGTTTCATTTAAATATAATTTATCAAAGTATGAATGATCTTAAATTGCCTCCCTTAAAAACTTTACTGTGTGTATATTTCTTATCAGAAATCTGATTAGGCTCAGACCAACAATAAAGATAAAGATGTGGAGAGTTGGTGTGGCGGTATAATGAAAACAAAACAGAAAGGGGCACAGACTAGAATGTGCTTCGTGAGAAAGTCAACTGAAACTGTTTAAAAACAGTATAAGGACTTTGATCTTGATCACACATAATGAAACATTTTTTAGACAACATTCAATAAGTAGCAGAGAGAAAAGTGAAATGTCTTCTCCTGAAACCTTGTTGTATATTAATAGCAATATTGACATAATAACAGCTGTATCCATGTCCCAGATTTGCTTTGATTTTTTCCAAAACAAACTAATCTCTAATTAGGTATATTACTATAACTTGTTCTGACTAATATACAAGTAAATTGACTCTTAAGTGTTTAAAGCACACATTTGCTTTCTAACCTCAAAAGCAATCCTGAACTAACTGTAATGTTTGTGACTTTAAATTGTACTTAATTTGTATAATTTGGCATTTAATAAGATGTAATGGCAATGATGTTAAATAAAATAGAGTTGAACATCTGTTATTCAAAACAAGTTTCCACTGTAAAATAATAATAAAAAAAATACTTAAAATTGTGTTTTATCATCACGTGATAATGTCTAAATTAACTGTTTTTACAGTTAAAAGTGAAATATGACTGAATCAATCTGACAGCATTAGGTTACACCTAAAATAGATCAAGTGGAGACAAGTAACAACTGCATGTATCCACTTTTTAAAGTGCATACATTTGTGGGTTATTTTTTGTTTGTTTTGTGTGTGAATATGGGCTCCAGTGAATGTTAGTGACCAAAATTCATGAAATTAAAACGTTATGGCAAAACAAACAGAAGCCAAATCATCATATGTGGTTGTCAAAACAACAACAACAAACAACAAATTATATTTATAATGCTTAATTTATAATAATGTATTATACTGTTTCAAGTGTTTAATGTCAGTTTAATATTCTGCTGTTCATGTATAATTCTAATGAAGTTGTTTTTTTAAACCAGGTTGTCATAATTTCTCCTGTGGGAAAAAATGTCTAATGTTTTGACTTTGTGTTAAGTTTAGACATGACACCTTGGTAACGTTATTTTGTATACAAAGACAATAAGGGGTGTTTTAGGCTAGGGTGATTGCACCAAGAAGAGAGCTCACTGGAAATTTCCAGAACACAGAGGTAAGAGCGTGTACTGGGGTGGGTAATGACCCAACTAGAGCAAGAAAGCTCTGCTTCACATTCAGGAGAGGAATGTGCTAGCTGCCCACTCCCTGAAATCACTCCCAAATCCTTCTGTTAAACTTCCATAGACAACAACATAAACACACACAAACTTTATACGTTTTAACGCTTGCTTTACCACATTTTTACTTGTACCTAAATTTACCAAATTATTGTTACTGGCAATTTTTTGTATGTTTGTTGGTTTTGTTCCGTGTTTCTCAGTTCCAGACCAAATAAAACTGTATTATAATTAGCTGTATGTCATAGAAAAGTATAAAAACAACTAATAATATTAATCGACCACTGAAAAATGTTTACCTACATTTATTTATTTTTTGTGATAACATAATATGTGGCAACTTCATGTGGTTTGATTCATTTAAAAAAAAAAAAAATTGTATATGAATTAATATATATATATATATATATATATATATATATATATATATATATATATATATAGTATAACATGTCAGAATCAACCTGGATACATTAGAGTAAGCCAAAAAAAAGTTAGTACTAAAAAGTTAGTACAAGTAGAGGCAACTATTGCAGGTTACCACTTTAAACAGTGTATTATAAATACAATGGGATATCACCAGAAATTCAAAATGTTCAAGGTAATATTGATAAAAAAATCAATTGCCTATAATCTGTATTATACAAGCCATGGGTAAAAGCAATGCAGCTATTTGTACAGCCTAACAGAATATAAACACTATACAGTTATCAGGATATTGCACTTTATTGTAACATATTACATATTATAAGGATATAAAGATATGTTACCTTGAAAAATGTTTTTAAAGCTGAATATATGAGAGCAGAATTGACTCACACAACTGAACGATCACACTTGCACATTACAAAATTAAACCTGTACACAAACATGGAATAGAAAGAACAGTAGACTAAACAGACTTAATAAAAGACACCTTTACACTACCTTGCATGGGATCATCTCTTCGCCTTTATAATATTCCCCATGAACAGACACTACTCGAATAACCCAGTTTTACAATATGTGTTTAACAAATGAGTGGGATTTGTTTGAATGATGGTGACCAAATGATTATGGCCAACTAGCCTGTCAGTTTCTCCTCTCCCTTGTCCTTTTTTTTCATAACTATTCAGGACATGACATTAGAGCATATCAGAGATCCCATGTCATTTCACGGCTATGTCTTTATTTGCTCATTAGTTTAATATGTCAGTATGCGCCATCAGTTCCTCCATTGTAAAGGGAGGGGCAGAGCTTGCCCAGTATGGTGCGCGCAGAGGGTTGCCGGATTGCATCATCGCAAAGATAGCTTCCCTGATGCTATAAATAGGATGACGTCACTTGGCCCGCCCTCTTACAACTGCTTCGCCTCTTCTGCTATAAAAAGGGTGATGCAACGAGCCGGCGAGAATTGTAACTTTACCAGCTGAGCGCGAGAATACTCCAGCCAGTAGAGGATCACAACAACACGCGCGTTCTGTTCAAAATAAGGTGAGTGGCAACATTGTTTCACATGTTGTTTACGGATTTTATCGTGACGTTCTAGAACAGACTGTGGAGTACGTCCGCACTACGTTCAAGTAGCCTATATAAACTTAGCCAGTAACTGATTCTAAAATTGCGTTTTGGGGTCAACAATGTAAGGATATTTTTTTTGTTATATTTTTTTCCCCCCACCAATAAGTTTACTTTATAAAAACACACTGGCTTCAGTACAAAAGGATTACAGATTATTTAACAGTTCAAGGTGATTTTTATTGGATGATTATAAATCTATAGCCCATTTAGGGTTTTAAAGGATATTATTTAAGTCTATATATATATATATATGACTGGTCAGTGTTGTGATCATTTAGGCTACTTTAAATATGTAGTTCTGTCAGTCATTAGTAACCAACATAACCTAAGGAAAAGTGGGGCGGAGTTTGTAACCGATTACAAAACGCCCGTTCAGTTTCTTTCTTAAGATTGGTTCGATTGTTTAAATTCCTCGTCAAATGTTTTAGATTTCGTAATGATGCTTCAGCATCCTGGTTTGGGTGCTTCGGAGATCAGCGCGTCGGCGTTGGTCCCCTGCCTCTCCCCGCCGGGCTCACTCACGCTGGACGACTTCACAAACTTCACCCCGTTAGTCAAAGTGGAGCTGCGCTACGCCATCCAGAACAAGTGCCAGTCCAACGGCATGAGCGCTATGACCAATGACCGAGCCTGTCTGAACACCGAACGACCCACTGAACTGCCTGTAGCGAAGCGTGAGGTAAGAATGATTCACGTACGATCCGAACATTTCAAACAAATGTGTAATTTTCATATATTTCAGATTAGCCTGCAATATTAATATTGGGTAACACGTAGGCTACATTGAAAAGCCGTGCTTGCAAATTACTTGTTTAATCAGACATAATTAAGTAAGCTATCATTGGTAACACTTTACAATATGGTTGTGCTAGTTAACATTAGTTGACTACATCAGTTTACATAAACTATCAATAAACAATACTTTTAGCATTATTAACTTTAGTGTTAGTAGCCTAATTTGATCTTTAAAATTAAAAGGTGTAGCCTAAAATTAATTGTAGCAAAATTAGAACCTTATTGTAAAATGTTACCAAACAAATATGTTAGTTTCTGTATTTCAGATTTACATAGAAAAGTACATAGAAAAGCCTTGCTTACATAATTGGCTTGTCCAACCAGTCGTTGGCATAATTCAGAATCATTGGCATAATTCAGAATCATTCGGTTGTTTATGCTCTCATAAAATCAATGTTCATTACACAATATATATTATAATGTGATAAATATTGTCATTTCAGATCAAGCCAGAGGAGAGTGAAAGGAGAAAAAGAAGAAGGGAAAGAAACAAAATTGCAGCAGCAAAATGCAGAAACAATAAAAAGGAGAAAACCGACCATTTACAAAAGGTAACCTTACAAAAGTGCAAAAGTCTGTTGATTAAATTTGTTTAAATGAATTACATTAATGTGACTCTCATGACACTTATTTGCTGTTTCTGAATAAAACAATTTTTTTTTTTATTACACTAAAAATTGGTAACTTGGTGAAATATATATATATATATATATATATATATATATATATATATATATATATATATATATATATATATATATATATATATATATATATATATATATATATATATATATATATATATATATATTAGTGATGCCAAATTATCTTTTTAACTTCTTTGAATTGAAGTTACTGCATGAAGCACATACGTATACGTTAAAAAAAATTCAATGTATTTATTGGAGTATACGCTCAATTAAATTGTTTTGAACACAGGAATCAGAGAAGTTGGAGTCCATCAATGCTGAGCTCAAAGCCCAGATTGAGGAGCTGAAAAACCAAAAGCAGCAGCTAGTCTACATGCTCAACCTGCACAGGCCCACCTGTATTGTCCGTGCTCAGAATGGCCAAACCCCTGAGGACGAGAGAAAGCTCTTCATCCAACAGATCAAGGAGTGCACCTTGCAAGGTCTTAATTTAACACAAGTGGACCAACACACACAATACCAACTAGCTGTGGGCATCTCTGAATCACAAACTTACAATTAAGAATCTAAATGCATGGAAGTCATTGCCAAGGAACATTAGAAGGTCCACCCAATTATAAAGGACTGAGGACTAAACTAAACATGGGTGCCTTCCATGCAAACCAAGGTTGGTCTGTGGTACACTGAAAGGGACTAGCAATAAAGAGTTCAAGGACATGATATATTAGATATATTTTGTTATTTAAACCTGTTCTTACTTGTATGCACCAAAGCTTGATGTTGTGTTTATGCTAAAGCAACATAATTTCATTTATTTATTAGTTTGTTGGTTAAACGAAACCCTGGCGGTGAGTTTGAAAGCAGGCTGTATACTTGTGAGGAAAAATTGAAGATTTATGTAGCAATTGCATGTATCTTTTTCATTTATTGAGGACAAAGACAGCATACAGGGTGATGAAGTTGATTTGCTTAGTTACTACTTATGCATCTCTGGCCTCTGCGTTATTTAATATTCACATAACATGCCACATTGAGTATTTCAAGCTGCTACTAATCTCTCAGGACATGGTCTATTACAGGAAGCTCATACTAAATAAACAAATAAAATAACAGGGAAGTCAAAGCAAAATGGACTTTGAGACAGCCAGGTGACAGGCATGCTACTTATAAGAAAGTCTCTCCCTGTAGAGACTTGAACTTTCACCACTAAAGGCCTGTCTGTGCTGTCACCTCAACAGTCTGAAAACGTTGTTACAATGCTGTGAGCAGAAGGGCTTACTTTTGCCAGCCCACTGTAGAATGAGTGATGTTTTTGTGCTATTAAGTGTCATACTTATTTTCTGATGTTGCACTTTTCATATACTTTAGCTGTGTGTTGTTATTGTCTATATGCACAATCCTCTACATTTATTCTAAAGAAAACAAACACTTCAAGTAAAGCTCATATTTATTGTCTGGCTATGTTCCTAGATCATGTGCCAAGCAATATGAGTGTCACACCATATTGTTAGTGTTTGTTTTGAAGAAACACACACCATAAGACATCTGATAAAGCACTCTGACCTTTAAATACAGAGTTAAGGAAGAGCTTTGTCTTTGCGAAAATTTCCGTCAGTCGATATCTTTTCACCTTGATCTCCCATATATTCTGAGTTGTCTAAATTTCTTTTTCAATTGTGTGTTGACTGGTTAAATGGCGCAGGCGTCGGTTAGCCTTTCTTTCCTTTGTTATTGTTCAAACAAGCATGCCAATCACAAAATGTGGTACTACTGACATTAAATGTGTAATGGAAACAAAACTATGCTTACTATTTGTGGTTAAACCAGATTTTATGCGTCACATTATCCACGTCAAACTATTGAAGTGCAGTTGCAACCAAAACAGTTCTGATTGAGAAGCCTTTTAGATTACATCTGTATCTGAAAGATGTCTTGCTTCAGTTTGACTGTCGTTTGTTTGATACTTTATTAATAAAAATATTCATATGTATAATATCTGAGGTTGAGTTGTTCCTTGTAAAGAATTCACAACAAACAATGGATATCAGACTTTTGTTAACTCTCCTGTTTGTAAGAAAATTCTGTTCGGGTCAAAAAAGACCTGCTATATATACTACTACTACTACTACTGTAGATATAGGCAAACCACCCTTTAGAAATCCCATAGACTTCCATTGTAATGTCCTCGCACATTACTCTTTTGACCTGGGCATATTAGCAATGATCTAGCAACCATTTAGTAATGCCCTAGATACCACCTAGCAGCACCCTTGAAACACCCATAGTAACCAACTAAAACACCCTGACATTGAATAGGCCTATAAACAATTTTTATACAAATTTATTTATTAATTGTTGTGGAGAATCCAAAGGCATTTTGATCAAAAACAAAATTAAGTTTTTAAAAAAAAAAATTATTTTTCTCTAAAACATTAAAAATGACCAGAATATAATAAAAGGGTTAAATGGAATGTACACTCAAAAGATGTTTTTTTGTCAGCTTACCTAAAATGTGATTCTTCTCACATTTAAAGGGATAGTTCACCCAAAAATGAAAATTCTCACATCATTCTCACCCTCATGCCATCCCAGGTGTATATGACTTTCTTTCTTCAGCAGAAGACAAATTAAGATTTTTAGAAAAATATTTCAGCTCTGTAGTGATCAAACATTTGAAGCTCCAAAAATCATAAAGGAAACATTTTCCATAAGACTCCAATGGTTCAATCCGTGTCTTCAGAAGCGGTATAATAGGTGTGGGTGAGAAGCAGAACAATATTTGTTCTTTTTTACCCTAAATTTCTAATTTCACATTTACTTTTACATCTGAAAGTCACATGTGGTGCCTGTTTAGTTTCACTTTCACATTTGAAAGTGGAGATTTAGAGGAAAAATGACTTATATTGTTTTGTTTCTCAATTCCTTTAAAGTAGCTTGCATAATTCAAGTCAAAAATGTAAAATGACTGAATAAACCTGAGTACTTGTTACGAAAGTACCTAACGAAAGAGATTTTTGGAAGGGAAAAAATTTGCATATAACAAATGCAAATTATTACTCCTTAATACAGTGTATACTTCATGTGTCATGTCCAATAAAGAGTGGTAGGACATGTCCACACACGTATAACCTGAGAGATATGCCAACTCTGCAAAGAGTGAATCAATTCATCCAGTGAGCAATGATTAAGCAATTGTTCTTGATTTTGATGATTATCTATGAGAGGTGGTTTCATACATTATAAGGGGAAAAAAAGTTTATTATGTTATTGATGCCTTAATTAATTATAGGGATTGGCATGAAAAGGCTTTGATATGACTATTACATTCCTCTTCTGAAATTCCTCAGAATGCACAAGGTGGGACTAATGAACAAATATGCTAGAAAACACTTGCCATTGGTTGGTATGTGTGATGGACTGCATTTTGGTAACTCCCATTTTGGGAAAGTTTAGCATCTTAGTCCTTAAGTTCTTAGGTTTACTTTTCAATATTAAAGAAAAAAAAAAGTTGTTATGCAGGAACTAAAAGTCCCACTTAAACAGTGTCTTAGGGAGTAAATTATTAGCATGACTATTTGGATTTGTTAGTAATAAAAACAGAATACACAAATAGAGACACTAATTAATTATTATTAGTTACCAATAACAACAGTGTGGAATCACTTGTTTCTGAGGGTGGCTGACAATAAGGAAGAAGAAAGACTGAATGTGAAATCTAAATGGACAAAAAGATGCCCCCCAATTATATTCTCTTATAGGAAAGGACTTCAAGCCAAAGTGTATTTAATAAGGTAAACATGTCACAAATTGTAATTTGCAAAATATAGTTGTATATATTGAGGCTACAATACTTAGCATTTTCAAGGTGTGTTTGTATATTATATCGTTCTCTGGAACATTGGTTCAAAAGATAAGCTTACGATCAAATCCTTCTTTTAGAGAAGTTAAGAAAAATTAAGAAAATGCTTCTTTAATTGCATTCACTGTCATTGTTTTGTGCGCCACCCTACTTTTTAGATTAGATTAGATTCAACTTTATTGTCATTGTGCAAAATACAAGTACAGAGCCAATGAAATGCAGTTAGCAGTTAACCAGAAGTGCAAATAGCAATATGTATATATTATCCTATAAGGTCTCCCAGATGGGAGAGGAGTAAACAGACCGTGATTGGGGTGAGAGGTGTCTTTGATAATTCTTCTCACCCTCCTTAGGCAGCATTTATTGTGAATGTCTTTGATGGAGGTTAGCTGGACACCAGTGGTATATTGGGCAGTTTTCACTACCCGTTGGAGTGCCTTCTGGTCTGAGACAGTACAGTTGCCATACCACACTGTGATGCAGTTTGTTAAGACACTTTCAAAAGTGCAGCGGTAAAAGTTCAGCAGGATGTGGGGGGACAGGTGAGCTTTCCTTAGCTTCCTAAGGAAGTAAAGGCACTGTTGCGCCTTTTTGGTCAGAGTGGAGGTGTTTTAGGTCCAGGAAAGATCCTCAGAGATATGGACACCCAGGAACTTGAAGCTTGTCACACTCTCCACTTCGTCCCCATCAATGCATATGGGAGTGTGTGTGTGTGTCCTTTCCTAGTCTGCCGGTAGTCCACAATCAGTTCCTTGGTCTTCTGTTATTGAGAAAGTCCAAGGTCCAGTTGCAGAGGGAGGGGCTGATGCCAAGATCATTGAGCTTGGAGATCAGCTTGGATGGGATCACAGTATTGAAGGCAGAACTGAGATTAATGAATAGCATCCTGACGTGTTATTTTTGTCCAAGTGAGTCAGGGCGGGGTGAAAAGCAGAGGCGATAGCATCCTCAGTTGACCTGTTGGGTTTGTAGGCAAACTGATATGGGTCCAGTGTTAGGGGCAGACATGTTTTCAGGTGGGAGAGGACCAGCCTCTCAAAACACTTTGCTATGATGGGAGTAAGAGCAATGGGGCAGAAGTTGTTGAGGGCCACTGCAGCAACATGTTTTGGTACTGGTTCAATGGTGGCTGTTTTGAAGCTGGTGGGAACAATGGCCTGGGCAAAGGAGAGGTTGAAAATGTTGGTGAATTTCAGCTAGCTGTTCTGCACAGGCCCTGAGATAAACTAAATAAAAATATATCCTTTATGCCTTTTTTGTTATATCTAGAATTCATATTTAGGTAGGTAATTCTTTTATTTACTCCCTTAAAGGAAAGTTCCAGGTTCAATACAAGTTAACAGCATTAGTGGCAAAATGTTGATTACCACCAAAAGTATTTTCGACTCATCCCTTGTTTAAAAAAATTGCTTTTATTTATCCCCTTACAGAAGAAAAACCTTATTCACAGATAACTTTCACCTCTTTCAAGAAAAAACATAGAGCCCATAAGGAACAAAATAACCCCACTGCAATCACAGGAAATATTGTGGTTTTGTGTCTTTCACGTCTACATCTATTTTTTACATCTAGGTTTACTCCATGCTTACATTTGATTCCAATGAATGTGTAACCAAGCAACCAGACTGATCTCATTGTAAATTCGGCAACAGTAGGTCAAAAGTTCTTCCACTGAAATCGATCTGTGCTTACTAAAATGTATACTACTGCCCCCAGTGGCTGAGTCTGGAAGTGTTGTTAAACGTATGAGCATGTGTGAGCTCCAGTTTCCATATTAAATGTCCACAAATTGCACTAAAAGCTGGTTGTTTTTTGTTGTAAATGATGCAATACAGTCAGCAGGAATGCATATTTTATTAACCTTACACCCTAACTCTAACCCCAACCCTACACCTAACTGTCAGACCAAAAATGTAATCTTAGAGGGTAAGTAAACTCTGAATCATGCTCATCATTGATTCGGCAGAATTGGGTCGATATCAAGACACTGGAAAAATCTGTATCAACATTTCGACTTCCCATTCGATCACAGTAAGATCAGTCTGGACCAAATGCAACTCAATTACTGTTCCTTATCCCAACTTAAATAACCAAACAAGATTACACTTTGAAACCACAAGATCATCTTCAGAAGTCATAATATGTGAAGCAACAAATATTTTTAGTGTGTAATGAATTGGAATTTTTGTGACATCTAAACAACTACAAGCTATTTAAGAATGTCAGTGTTAAACTTCTAACACAACTTATCAGTGAATGCATTCATTAGATACATTACATTCAGCTGGGATTGACCCCGACTCTTAACACCATGACCTGACTTCCACCTAATGCAACTGCACCATGCCCTGGCAGGGTGTTAACTAACATGATCACAGCCCGTGGCAATAAATGCAATCTGTGGTAACTTCTCATTCTGATGCAACTGTTTAAAACTGATGCAATGGAGTCAACAGATGTCAATTAGTGTTTTGTAACAGAGCTAAGGCTATTTCTTTCAAACATTTAAGTCATAACCTTTGAACATGATTACAAGTTTTGATGCAATACATTAATGTCATACATATGCAATTCATGTTGATGGCAACAGTAAACGCACAAGTTAAATTAACACAAGTTAAATTGCAGGAGTGTCTTACTTAAGAATGATTGGTTGTTGTGCATAGAGCAGTGCTGAGGGTATTTAGAGTCCAGTCTAGACCACATCCTTTCCAGTATAATGAAATGTCCCCTTTTGATGTGGCTCAATGGGAACTTCAAGATCCATATTCTTTTTTAAGTTCCTGTAAGGGTTCCAGGAATTTTGAGATTTGAGGGCAACCACCTACAGCTGTTACCAGGAACTCAGAGCCGCAAGGAAAAGTTACCATTACAGCATTTATTAGGCACACCCCTAATTTTCCAGCTAACAATACATATTTTCATATACCTCTTCTGAGGTTTTAACATTTCCAATGTAGAGTTGATGTTAAACATTTTGTGATAATATCTCCTACTTATTTTCATGTTGTGACAAGATGACATATTTACAGTTCTGAATCATCTTGAACCCTTACAATATAGGCAATCTATTCTAAAAGTTTAAATTAGCAGCTTTCTCTACTTAAAAAAAGAAGAAAAAAACAGGCTATTGATGAAATATATTGATTATTAAAAAATATGGATAATATATAGGCTAAATGTAGCTTTGTCAACAATATGTCCACTAGAGGGCACAGCAATCAAGGAATTTGAGTTGACCACATGGCCCTTTTTTGTACTTTCTTTCAGAAGTTTACAAAGTTAATGCTTCTCATAATAAAAACTTTATTTGTATTGCTGTTCATAGCATACACCACATCCAATAAGGTCCAAGCAGCTAGGTATTTACTCATTTTTATGCATGCATTTAATAACTGTTAGCATTTATTTTACTTTAGTGTGATTGCAAACCATATCATGATGCTGTAGTTGCATATAGATGTATGTATAGTTGTAATTGCTTTGAAAGACATAAGAAATGTATTCAAACACAATTTTATCCAGCTGCAATAACAGCCATTCTTTTTCCGTATAAACTATGTATACTTTACATTTAAAACTTTCTAAATAATAGTATTTGTGCTAGCATAGGGAGCAAAACTGGTCAATATTTTAGATACTTAATATATTGAAACATGCAGCAGTATTAAGGAGCTTCTTGTCATTCCCTAAAGAATGCATTTAGGCCATAAATGTTTGAAAATGAAAGTAAACAGAGCTGTGTGGAGGACTTTTCAGAAGAGAAGAGAAAACTGGAAGAGAAATGTAGAAGTGCGTTACATGCACTGGTTAAGAAGGTAAGTTTGTAAAGGTTTGAGGAAGTGATACACCATCTTACTGCAACCACCACCAATATAGTTCCAACACAAAACAAGAATTACAAAAAAAAAACAACAACAACAAAAAAAAAGACCACATTTTTGTGTCCTTTTCTGGTTTTATGACCTCAATTTAATAGAAATTGCATCAGCAGGTTTGGAAATCTGCATCACAAAAGTGCACAAGCCAATGTCATACAAAACAGATTTCATACAAATGTAATACAAAACAAACTTGTTCTTTTTAAAATACATATCTCACAAAAAACATTAAAACACAATCAAGCAGTCTCAGAAAAGCAACAGTGATTTTTGAATTATGCTTAACTGTTAGTTTAAATACTTCTTAAAACATACATGGTTTAGTTTGTAATACAAGGCACCTATAAAAAATATATATATATATATATATATATATATATCAAAGAATAGACAGAAAAGTAACACTGAAGTTTAAATTATGCTAATCTATTATTGTTATTATTGTAATGTGCAGGCATAACAAACATGTTGTCACATAGTTTTTAAACTCATGTTGTATTTTGGTCAAATAATTATCTTAAAGCAGATGTCATGTCATTAATTCACAGCCCAACTAGTTGTGGTTCATCAAATGGTTTAGTTAGTGGATGTATTCACGTGAGCCATGACCATGGGATAGCATGACAACATAAATTCTGCATTTGGAATGTCATAATGCAAGAGAAATTTCAAGCTTAAACAATTTGACAATCATTCACTTATTTCCTGAGTCTGACTGAAAACACTGTAAACTGAACTCAAGATTTAAAGGTGCTGTAAGTGATTTTGTTTCATGGAAAAGAATGCAAAAATGTTTCTACTCCATTAAAGATACGAGTGTCCTGTGATATCTCACCTGTCTCTGTGACAGCAGTAGCTCTAGCTGTAAACAGCAAACAAAAATGTGTCCACGGACATTGACGCTTTTCACCTGTCAATCATTTTGCACGTTCTCATAGTGTTGCATTTGAAGCGGATCATTGAGGCTATGATTCATAATGTTTGTCAGTTGAGGGCGCTATTGTGCCACTGTGGAATTTGACAGCCATAGGAACAAACAATGCTGCTATTTTGCTCAGTTTTGGTCTCAAAATTATCTTTGGAGGGCAAGGTTTTGGAATGAGGGGGTGTGGCTAATTAATCGGCTCAGTCATGTGAAAGCTTCAAAAACGCTAAAATCACTTACAACACCTTTAATACATTTTAGCTATAAAGAATACAAACTGTGGTTGTTATCGTAAGCATACAAGAATTACATTGAAATAGATATACAGTTAACGCTTTATAATAATGTTATAATATAATATTGGTTTACTTTAAAATAAGGTTGTATATGTTAACATTATTTACAGAAATATCGCATCCAAAAACTACAATTCTGTTATACTCACGCAAATGTTGTTCTAAACCTGTATGACTTTCTTCCTTCCAAAGAACACAAAAGGAGATGTTTGGCAGAATATTAGTCTCAGTCACCATTCACTTTCATCTTTTTTCCATACAATGAAACTGAATGGTGACCTATTTATTATTAAAATTATATCTAAAGCATTAGCTAATATTATTACACAGCTCTCTGGAATACTTCTGATCTGTGGTTTGAGTAAAAACCGCACATCCACAAATCAGACTGCTCATCCGTGCATTGAGAGTCATCTTTACTACTTCTTGGATCACTGTCTGATCTTTACAAGTAAGCTAATAAAATAATTTCAACTCAAATAAAAGCTCCATGTGCATTTATTTATTTATTGGGCAAGTAGTCTTTTGATGATCTGGATAATGAGCAGTCAGACAGTCATTAATAACAAAAACAGATTTCCGGCAGTAGAATTTAGGTGTTCAGCAATTTCTTTCTTCTCACATAATTACATAATTTCAATGCAAAGCAATATTTTATATCCACGTATTTTGTAAGTAGCCGTGTAATAAGCAGGATAATGTAGTCAGCCAGTTGTTATTGGAAAAATAAACCCCTTTAGTGCTGATTCAATTCCTGATCACCCTGCCGAGGTTTATTTGAACTCTATTTTAAAGTATTGTCGATATGTTTAATTGACCCCTGAATGTAAATTCATACTATATTAGCATCAAATGTGTGTGGCTCTATCTAGACACAAACTCAGTTTGCACTATGGATCTTGATGTTGAGGTCATACAGTTCAGGACAGGGCACAAAGGCTCGTGGGCTTTGAGGGCATCTGTCAAGCGTTGCTGTTCCTCTATTAACAACTGAACTTCCTTCCTCAGCAGACTGTTCTCTTGTTCCAGACACTCATAAGCCTGATTAGAGAAATTTCAGTGTACAAAAACCACATCAATCAGAACAACAACAACAATGTGTATTTCATGTTTTTTTTTCCAGTGTCTGCCCACAAACCTCTGTGTATAACCTTCATGTGGACCATTGGAAAATAAATTTCTGCATGTTACTGAGAAGAATGACTCATGAAATCAAGAACTATTGAAATGCAAACCTCATGCAGTTCATCAGCTCTCTGGGTTTGTTTTTTTCGGCTCCTTTGTGCAGCCACCCGGTTCTTCTCTCTCCTTTTCAATCTCTTCTCATCATCATCAGAACTCTGAATCAGAATAAAATAACAGGCCACAGGGTACCACAGAATCTCTTTCCTGTATACTTATTCATTAATGTGTACATTGTACATGGATATCCCATTATCCTATTTTATTATGAGTAAATCTGACCTTTTGTATAAAGTTCACATGGTCATGAATTTCTCTATTTAGCTAGTGACATATAATAGTGACAATAATGCAGACATGTAAAATGTACTTATTGTACATTTAAGACTACCTTATTACTGTATTATTTAAACCAAACATAACAGACAGTGAACTCTCTCACACAAACACACACACACAAAACCTCACAAAATTGGTCCTTTTAGGTGTCATATATAAAAGGTGAGTTTGTATAATTTCTAGTCTTTTAGTAGCTAACAACGAAATTGTACTTCTAAAGTTTTACAAAATACATGGGACTTTTTCTAACTTATAAAAACTAATTACGGGTTTGTTAGTACTTGTAAGATTACAATTATTTTACAGAATCAATACAAAAGACTAAGAGCATAAAATCAATTCAAATAAATTTGTAATTTGTAAAGTAGTGACCTACCTCGCTTGTTCGAAACAACCGTAAAGTTGGAGCAACATTTTGATTTAAGTTACTAGTCGCATTGAAAAGTGACATGACAGGTGTAACAGAACAAGTGCGCCCAGACGCGTTCACTAAACTGAAAGGAAAAATAAGAAAAACGTGCAAAACTACGAGGTCGTTTCATATAGCGCAACGTTTAACATGTTTTAACTAAGTGTCAATCACCATCTTGTGGGGTGACATTGGTGATTTCTGGCAAATGCTCGCTCGGCGGATGTTCTTTGAAGTCACGTGGTGCTCTCGAGGACGCCTTTAGTATCGAGTTCAGAGACGGTGTAAACAGCAACAGTCAGTGAATACGGATTTACGACGTTATCGTATTGTAATGTTTTTTTTTCTCAAGCAGCCCATCGTAATTTGATGTTTGATTCGTTCAGCTTGTTTGACAGGGCCAAACAAATGACAATGATCATAAAGTTCAGAGTCAGTTCATTTGCAAACCAACTCTGGTAGACCAAAAACACCTTGTGGGATGAACCTGGACCACAAGAGAACAGCAGTTCTCCAAAAATGTAATTTATTGGATTTAATGGCAGGGACAAAAATGTGACATTTATTTCAGTATAAAGTATATGTACAAAACATGTATTTGCAATACATGGGACAGATTAAGCATACAAAAGACTCACTCTTACACAAAGCTGACACACACATACTGTACATTAAATTTTATTAGCATCAGTCTCATTATGGATTATTTTGGGAGCCGGAACATAGTCTGCACTGTACTCTGCATCAGATGCAGCTCTTTTGATGGTGGAGGGAAGCCTGTGATGAGGGTCTGGACAGTTATTTCCCACTGAACTGCCAAACACCTCTCTGTAGATTTCCTCTGACTCCGTTGAAGGCTGCATGTCCAGTACTTGACGCAAGCCCTCTGTTGCCTGCTTCAGACTTTTCAGAGACTGAACAGAATTCAAATAGAAAATGTAGCATGTTAATGTAATGTAAATGTGTAAATATTTGTATAAATAATTCATTTATTACTGAGACGCCTGTCTGATTGGTGTACTGAAAGTCTCCCAAACATGTCAATAACAGGGTAAAATGGACAGGCTTATTGTAAAATGCAGTTTGGATATATTAAAGCACTGCATAAAGATCATGGAGTAACATTGATTTGTACCTTCATAACCGAACTGGCTTGCTTAAACATTGTCGGGGCAGCAGCAGATACATTTTTGATGATAGTGTCTGTGAAAACAATGTATATGAGGTGCAATAAATATTCTAAAGGGCACTGTTTTACAAAATGCTTTGGCTGAAAAAAGGGAAGGTGGCACACACCTTGGACTGGATCTGACTTTATGTCTTGTGGCTTCAGTGCTTGTTCATACAAACCCTAAAATAAAAGGTGAAAGGTAAACATATGTGACCATCCATTTTGCCATCACCATTTTAAATTCATGAATTTTTTTAAATTATTGAAACAAGGGCTTTATAGGAATTAAATGTACAATCCATAATCAATCCTTCTGAGGATGCTCTCGTACAAAACATTATACACTCAAACATCTCATTAATGTTAATATCTAAAATTGTTATTTGAGGCATTTCCGATGACAGGGGTTTAACTTTCTTGGAGAAAACTGCTAACTATTTTTTCCATCCAATTTGTTAAATCAAAAGGTTCCCCAAAATTGTCCAACATTTACAGTATAATGACATCTAGTGGCCTGAGGCAGAACACCTGCCTATCCATACATTCATGTATAGCTTATCACGAGTGCAATAGTTAATGGTTGCCCACAAAATTATCGCATACCAAGATTTTTTTTTTATTATTTCAAGAATTTTGTTTTCTTTTAGTTTACTTGACTTGACTAGACTAGCTGATCAGCCCCTTCTACTGGTGAGATACAGTTATACTTCCACAGGTCTATTACACACTACAAAGTTGCAATAGATCACTTGACAATTACACCTTTAAATAGGAGTTGCATCTTCAGATATTAGGCCAGTGTTAACTGCTAGATCAAAGACATGCATCACATTGGCCTGTTTTCGTCAGCTCCTCAAAGACAATTTTCTATTGACCATTAATTCGTGTCTCTGTATTTTGAGTAGACATGGAAGGAAAATATTCAAATGGCAAAACCAGATCAATTTAATATGTGCCGATCTGAAAAAATGTCATCATTTTAAAAGAAAATAGAAAAACAGGAGTTTATTTTTTTGGGTTTAATATTTTCAATGGAGCCTTATGTTTATCCACAATAAGTATGATTCAAGAGGAATTAAACACGTCTCACCATGAGTTTCCGCTCCGCTCTCAATGACCGCACAACTTGGCAGCGTATATGCTTTGGGTAAGAACTGCGTTTCCAGGTGGTCTCTACAATCTTCTCATCCAGTAAATCATTTATCTCACTCTCAAAGTCTACATTTTCAAAACAAGTGTTTTTTATAAAGACATATCAATTTGTTTAAAAAGACAAAAATTAATTTTCAAGTCAAACTTTTATGTACCCCTTTAAAGTCAATAGATTTTAACAATACAGGTACTGCATGTATTTGTCATTAAACAAAATGTGTGATCCACAAAAATTGGAGGTTAGAACCATATGTGATGCAGATAGCAATGTGGGAATAGCTACTAAGGAGCATTTATTGAATAGATTGCAAAGAGATAAGTTGAGATCACTTGTTGAGATGATGATGATGATGATGATGATAAACTACCTGCACAATAATCCTCTGATGTCTCGTCCCATGATAAGCCATCAATTACTATATTTTCTTGCACAGTGAACTCAAAGTTCTAAAAGTTAAGAGAGACAAATAAAGTGAGTGGATAAAAAAAAACCAAAAAACAACAACAACAAAGACGCACATTAGCCACCAGTATGAAAATGTAACAGTTCTTATAGTGACCATAGTTTAACTGTGATATTTGTATTAAAATTGTTTAGTAATTATGGGTAGAACCACGAGTGGCTCCTCAATATAATTGTAAATATCTGTAGTCTAAACATTTAAAAACTATAACCACTGCCACAGATGCAATACAATTAGGTAGATTTCCTCACTCCCCAATTAGATTCTTTAGTATGAACTTCCGCCAAAATAGCATAGTTAGTAAAGTTGATATTAGTGTAGTAAAACCATGGTAAATTTGACTAGGCGTAAGAATAATTCACCTGGCATTTATTTTACATATTAATGTTACTAGACATACCACAACCATTTCTTGCAGCAGTTTGGCCTTGTCCTCCTCGGATATATTACATTGGCCATCTAACAGCGTGTTTAGTAAGTCTTTATACTTTGCAGTCTGTTCACGAACCATACTTTTTGACTTGACATTTACTCTAAAATCTGCACGATCTTCCTCTGCCATGACTGCCGCTTTTTTTTTTTTTTTTTTTTTTCTTTTTTTTTTTTCTTTTTCAAATATACACTGGAAGCGGAAGCAGAAGGTACTACTTCAAAACAAAACCTGAGAGAAACACTTCAGTAAAAGAAACGTTCCGCACTCTATTGACAGACACGAAACAACGCAGCGTAAAGAGCGCAAGCAAACAGTTGCTTTTACACAGAAATGTGCTCCTAAAAATTTTAAACTTTGATATGCAGTCATGATATAAGTCATGGCTAAATAGTTTATTGACTGTCAAATATCAGCAAACGAGTTTACACATGTAAGGAAACTCATGTAACTTTGACTGAAATTCTTAGCTAAAAGTAATAAACGGCGACCCCCTTGAAAGTCTTATGAGCTCGTCTGTCACCGCTTCTTAAAAACGGTGCTAAAAGTTTAGAACTGTCCCTATTTAATTTAGTTGCTAATATGGGCCACTTTATGTCAAATAATCTAAAGCAACATTTAAATATTTATGAGCATAATGCTCTTTTCTGTCTTTTACATATTATTCTATGTTTAAAAAAATAAAATATGTCAAAACAACTTTTCTCAGATAAAATGGGCCAGTGAAATTGCACAGCAAACACCTAATTTTAAGCAATAGAACAAATACAGGGACAATTCAATTAATTTTGCATAAAAGTATTTGGAATATGGGATTACAATGAATTATTTATTCTTAATTATTAAAAAAAAAGAACAATAAATAATATCAAGCATAAATATTGTTTTAAAGTGGAATAAAACATTAAAATGCACAGCACTTAATTTACCAGATTGCAACAGCACGTACATACACTCATTCAAATCATTTGGACTATTCTAACCTCTCAGAATGGGTGTGTGCTAAGCGTGGGGTTTTGCACAGTCTTTATAGCAGCAACATTCTTAACCATATTTCCTTTATTTTTCTCCACAGCTTTCAAAAAAAAAAAAAAAAAAAGGAATGCTTGCATGTGAGTGTATTGGTGTTGTGCATATATGGACATGGTCTTTATCCAATATACATTTGACACAGTCAGGCTTTTCATTTGGATTCTTTCAATAATGTTTCAAAAGTTTTAATGTAAGGAGTAAGAAACCGTCAGCATATTCCCTGAATGTTAGTTTAGAAGGTTGCCAATTTTACCAGTGTTTTGTTCTGCTAAAAATTTTATATGAACCAGCAACTCAATATCCCTTCTCATAAAAGCAGAGTTTTTTTTCTTTTCATTATTCATTTATTGTAAATCTCAGCATTTTCATGAAAAAGCTATCAAAAGAACCAGATTTATCAGAAGGCCCATTTTACATGAATTCGCCCTATGCTACATTCCCCTATTTTAAAATTATACAGAAGTCATATGCTTTAATGCGGATGTGCTTTTACCCCAGAAGTGAGTTAAATTGATCAATACAATGATAAATGTAAAAATATGGTGTTTTATGTAAACATCATGTCATATTGTTGTTTGTATGAATTTGCTGACAAAGGCTTTGTTGCCACACCAAAGAGAAATCAAGTGGACAGTAATTTGTTACAAAATCTGCTCTATCCTGCAGGTTTTAAGGGTATATATTAAATTAATTTTAGTCTAAAATTATCTTCCCTTAGGACATAGATGATGTTACCCTAAGAGCTAAAAGGGTAAGATGTTGTCAAGCCCAAGAAAATAAATAAATAAAAACTGATAGGAAATACCATAATTGCAGTTACAGAGGGAGTCAGTGAGTTTGAGAAAATTATTCAGTTATCAAAAATGTAAGTTTTTATTTAAAGTAACGCTACCTACAACACTGTAATAACCATTTCAACCACTGTGGGTGAACAGAAGCTTTTAATAAGAACATTTTGTGCAAGTGCTTGGACTGAGGCGTTTACATCACAGTAGCATCATGTAGCCTTTGTCAAAGACATGTACTTGAACACTACACAAACATACACAACTAATGAACTCCTGCAGATTTACTAATATTTAAAGTTCTTTATTTATATATCCTGTTTTTATCTTCCCTAGTGTTGGCAATCATCCCCTTCTAGGATCTGGAGAAGACTTGCATAGTGTCAAGATTCACATAAATATAACATTGAAATAGCCTAGGTTTTCTGTGCTTCATATTTGTTTCAATGTATGACCGCTTGGTGATAAGATCTGTTTAGATAGGACCTGGAGCAATTCCTTCCTTTGGTCTAGAAGTACAGAGATAATATTGTTGTAGTTGGATTATTGCTTTTTCATTCTTCTTTTTTTTTTGTAAAATCATCTTAAACAGACACTGGTGGGGATTTTATAATAATATTATGTCAAACCAAAAGATCCAAGAGTTATCAACTGGGCTGTAGCCAGGAATTCTGGGGCCCTACTGTGGGCTCCTTAAATCGTTCCCACATATTACTCCAGTTGCTATGACCTTGCTTGCCAAACCAAAATAAAACCTTTTAAAACAACTTTTGTTACAGGAATGTGGAATGAAAAAATTGACCTTTCCTCTCGATTTGTGTACCATGCTGTTCAAGAGTGACAACTGAACAATAAAAAGGCTAGCAATCTAACAATTTATTCCATTTAAAGGGGAAATAGGACTAAAAAGGTTTTTCAAAACTACTTAAAAACATGTTTTATTAGGGGAATTATTTTTAATTATTTTTTGATTAAAGATTTGTCTCAATAAATTGTGTTAACCTACTGCTTTTTACAAAATGTGGATTGTTTTCTCCACAGATTGGTCTTGACTTTACTCCCTGGTGCACTTACTTCTCAAGAGCGTGATGAACAGATACAAGTCTTTACAGTATCTTGAAATATTTAAAGAATTGGATTTACCATTGCAAGTAATGTGTAGTGTAATTGGAGTAAAGGCAATATTATATTTTGCTAGAGAGTAACAGGAATTTGTGGTTGCAGAGAAATGGTTAAAGAAATAGTTCACCCAAAAATGAAAATTCTCTTATCGTTTACTTACCCTCATGCCAAATCAGACGTGTATGACTTTATGTCTTCTGCTGAACACAAACAAAGATTTTTAGAAGAATATCTCAGCTCTGTAGGTCCATACAATCCAAGTAAATGGTGAACAAACCTTTGAAGCTTCAAAAAGCATATAAATGCAGCATAAAAGTAATCCATAAAACCCCAGTCGGTAAATCCTTGACTTCTGAAGCAATCCAGTTTGTTTTGGATGCAAATAGACTAAAATATAATTGCGTTTTCACTATAAATCTTGAAAGCAGTCTCCTTGGTGATCATGATTTCAAGCTCAAGTTCATGTCGTAGTGCCTATTGGATCCCTTCAGAAGACATGTATTAAACCACTGGAGTTGTATGGATTACTTTTATGATGCATTTATGTGCTTTTTGGTTATTCAAAGTTTTGGTTTCCATTCACTTGCATTGTATGGACCTACAGAGCTGAAATATTCTTCTAAAAATCTTTGTTTGTGTTCTGCTGATAAAAGAAAGTCTGGGATGGCATGACGGTTAGAAAAATCTGAGAGAATTTCTATTTTTGGGTGACCTATCCCTTTAACATGTTGGGCATCCTAAATTGAAAGTTAATTTTCTGGTCTCTTAATCCTCATAACTCTTTAGTAAAGCACACTGTTTTATCTTAAAATGAATGTACTAAATTCCCCCTCGGCAGCCAAGGTTACCATAGCCACATGTAAATAACTAAGTAGGAGCTGTCAAACAGTAATTTACTGTACTTGCAAATTATTGTGTCTCAGTGACCTTGTAAATCACAGTTGAAAACAGTCTTGTTTTATATCTTTAGGGATTAGACAAGTATTATTGCATAGTTTCGCCCATAAGCCATTGGTTGCCATGGAAGGTGTTCAGGCAGGATTGTTCTTCTCTTTTCCCCCTGCGGTCAGCAAGCATGAGCAGGTTGGAGAAGGATTCTTATGCACTAACCATTTCTCCTATTCATGCCAAGTCTGCCATACTGCCATACACTGCAATTTCATCAAAAAGCATTACAAGTGCACCATAAAGATATGAAATATATTTGATACAAACCCAGGTCGCCCTGTAGATCCCCCCTCTAAAACAACAACAACAAAAAAAAAAAATACATTTTATGATGTCGACAACTTTTTAATGCAGAACTTTGCTTTAACACACAAAATATATTACACTTTAAGGTGGCACAGAAGCTGCATCTAAAGTGGCATTTAGTTGCACACAGCAGTACAAATGCATAAATGTTATGAGATGAATATTTAAACTATACAATTATAAATATAGAAATATGAAATGAATGAAAATATTAAGTTATACTTTTAAATATGAAACCATGTTATGCAATACAGTATGTGCTTTATAATGCAAACATCAAAGTTTCAGGCTGATCTAATGCTGCATTTCATTTACACAGAACCAAAGCAGCATCAGATCTGCCTAAGGGCTTAGGTGGGTCAAAGCAGGCAGAATTTAATCTGGCTTTTTGCTTCATTACACAGAATATTGAGCAGGCTGTGAAAAGACGGCTTAAGAAACTACTGAATCCAGCAAGGTTTAGTTGCAGATGGATGCCACTTCGAATTTATTCTGCGAATTCTTTCATTGTTTTATTATTATTATTATTATTATTATTATTATTATTATTATTATACATAACTAGATCAAGGGCTGTCTAAGATACAATTTGTTATTCAAATTTGCTGATCGCATTTAATAACAAATCACCAAAGAAAAGACCCATATTGCTTGGTTTTTCTTGATGGAACCACATTTTAGAAACAAAGAGTGTAAAAGGCTGCTTCTATAATGACGTTTTATATCAATTAAACAGTTTACAATTATGTCAAATGGAGAAAACGTGCCTTTTGTTTCTCTTTACACCCTGCCTACACTGCAAGTTCTCAAACCTGTATAAAGGGTTTATAAAGGGAGTGCGTATCTGGAGAAGCCCAAGCTCTACTATCAACTTCTGGCCCCTCCCCACCTACATTCTCATTGGTCCATGCATGCACATAAGCTTAGCGGGGGAAGCAAATTCCAAAGAGGATGCGCACATCACGATCACGCCATCATCATCTGCCACATGTTGTAGAAGCCGGTTGTAATAGGGAACTTAGCCCTAGTTCAAACCGTTGAGTTTAACTGGTGTTAATTTCATCGTTTTATATGCGCTATTATCAAGTGCGCTTATTTCTATCCGGACTACAACTGAAATCTGAAACCGACCGTCTTTTTTTCTTAGTTTTACAAGCGTACCTCTCCAGGAAACGTTCATTCAAAGCGCTACATATGTCGACGAAGGCATCCGTTCTTTTGATATAAATTAGAATCGTTTATGTCTCACTGCAAACGTTGATTTTTGTCATAATGGTGGCGGGTGAGTTGCTTCAAGAGCAACGTGTTCTGCCCAACAGTACACCTGACGGCAGTGTCACTGCCTGCGAGACGCCAGACGAGGACAGCTGCTATAGGGATCTTTCCGATGGATCGGCTCTTGTAACTGTGGATCCAAAGGTGCTGGAACAGGAGCTTCCTCCACCGGACGAAAAAGAGGCGATGCTTCCCAGCGAGGAGAATGAGAACCCCCTTGAAACTAAACTGTACTGGAGGAGGTTCGCGGTGCTGGCGGTGTTCAGCCTCTATTCGCTCGTCAACGCATTTCAGTGGATCCAGTACAGCATCATCATCAACATTTTCACGGACTATTACAATGTAACAAACATCATGATCGACTGGCTCTCCTTGGTCTATATGGTCGTGTACGTGCCTTTTATCTTCCCCGCGACGTGGCTGTTGGATAAGAAGGGACTGAGGATGACAGCGTTACTAGGGGCCGGCTTGAACGGCGTAGGTGCGTGGGTGAAATGCGCCAGTGTGAGGCCCGACCTGTTCTGGGTCACCATGACCGCGCAGATCATATGTTCTGTGGCACAGGTGTTTATCCTAGGTCTCCCCTCCAGAATCGCGTCGGTTTGGTTCGGGCCGAGAGAAGTTTCCACGGCGTGTGCCACAGCTGTGTTGGGCAACCAGGTATGTATCATTATATCAGGTGTGAGTGCATGATTTCAGTTTGCATAACAGTGTCGTTGATCATTAGCTACAAGTAGGCTACTGAGTAATTCTAATGTTTTTAAGATTATAGCTGATATTGTAATGATTTTGTTTTTTGGTATTTTGAAAATTCTCTCATTGTATACTCACCCTCATATCCTCCCAGATGTGCATGACTTCCTTCTGCAGAACACAAATGAAGATTTTTAGAACAGTATCTTGGCTCTGTAGGTCCATCCATCCATCCATCCATCCTCAACCGCTTATCCTGTGTTCAGGGTCACGGGGGGCTGGAGCCTATCCCAGCTTACATTGGGCGATAAGCGGGGGACACCCTGGACAGGTCGCCAGTCCATCGCAGGCTCTGTAGGTCCATTCAGTGTAAGTGAATGGTGACCAAAACTTTGAAGTTTCATAAAGCACATAAAGGCAGCATAAAAGTAATCCATACATCTCCAGTGGTTTCAATGTAACTCATTTTTCATGATACATTTTGACATCCTTGGTGATCATAATTTCATGCTCGATTACACTTTCTAGCGTCCGCACCAAGCGCTAGGATGTGTAATTGAGCTTGAAATCATAACCGTGCCTAAAAGATGTACCGTTAAATAAGTTCGATTTTGGTCTGTTTTCATCCAAAACCGATTGGATTGCTTCAGAAGACATGGTTTAAACCACTGGAGTCATATGGATTAGATTTATGCTGCTTTTTGGAGCTTCAACATTTTTGTCACCATTCACTTGCATTGTATGGACCTACAGAGCTGAACTATTCTTCAGAAAATGTTTGTATTCTGCAGAATCAAGTCATACATATCTGGGATGGCATATGGGTGAGTAAATAATGAGAGAATTTAAATTTTTGAGTGAACTGTCCCATTAACATTCTCTGCTTATTTCTCTTTCAGCTTGGTGTAGCAATTGGTTTTCTGCTCCCACCTGTACTGGTACCGAACACACCAGAGGACAAAGAGCTCATGGGCCACAACATCAGCATAATGTTCTATGGGACAGCTGGAGTTTCAACTCTTTTGTTTCTTTTAACAGTGTTTGGTAAGATGTTTTATTATTTTTTTCTCTCCTAGAGTGGTTCAAACATTATGCCGTGTAAAAAATTTGGCATGAAATCTCGACACAGCACAGGAGACGAAGACATATATAGAATAGGGAAATTTATATTAATTATTGTTTCAAACAAAAATGACTTTAAATGCCATACAAAACAACTTTAGAGCTTTTTGATAATTACAGAGGTCTTGCACATTATCTTTGCATATATGCCATGTGCCATTTGTCAACAGATGTCAAGATGGAAACGACCTGACCCTTTAATAAACATGGGGATGAGAGTTGTTGTCCACAACGATTAAGATTAGAGTATCAAAAAGAATACAAGTACAGTTCATCCCTCATGATAACTTTAAACATTTTCAGTTTGTTCAGTAATAATCAGAAATCACATGAGGAACTACAGGCATTTTCAATCCCATTTAAGAGGTCATCTTTTTCTTAATGTTTTTGTTAGTCATCCAGGACAGACCTCCTCTGCCATCCAGCAAGGCGCAAGCTGTTCTCACTGTAAATCCATCTGAAGAGTATTCATACAAGAAATCAATCATCAACCTCTTCAAAAACAAGCCCTTCATTCTGCTCCTTATAAGTTATGGTGAGAAAATGAATCATTCAATCCTTATCAATCTGAAAGAGTGATTTTAATAGAGTGAAAACAACCAATTAAGTGTTATTTCTCATTATTAGATGCTTTCTATTTTAATTTTATTTCAAAGTATTTATTTGTAATGTAATTTGTTTAATTAATTGTATTTTAACCTTCTCTAATGCTAAAATCTGAATTGCATTAATGCAGAGAAAGTTCTGCATGCTACCATACATAGTCACTCATACATAAACAAACTGTTGTACACATTACATATGTATATTGGAGTGTTAACAGAATGCAATTAGAATCTATTAAACTTTAAAAAATTAATACAAACTGAGTAATTTTGTTTTTTAGGCATCATGACAGGGTCATTCTACTCTGTATCTACCCTTCTCAATCAAATTATAATTTATCACTATCTGGTAAGTGACCTTTAAAAAAATTCTGGATGGACAACTGTGGCTGAACTGGCATGAAAATGCAGTATGTGAAACAAAGATGTTGTTGGGGTCTTTCTGGGTCTGTCTCAGTGCTTCCATTCATATCAGGTGGAGAACAGAAGGGTGGTCATATATTGTCCAGGCTCTTGCACTTCATTCGCCCCTTTTCATGCATGCCTGGTACTCGTGAAAGAGTCCAAATAAACCATGGAGCCAAAAGACAAGCAGTTCTGTGCACATTCCCAAGACTCATCTGTCCCTAATGTTCTGAAGGCTTTCCCACCAGGCTTAAGTTTATTGACCGCATACCATGTGACAGTTCTTACCTTGCTTAACACTTCCATCTCTAATAAAGAGATCGCTTAAAAAGAGGAGTCCCTGAAAAATGGAGACAGTGCTGAAATGTACATGTGTTCATTGAATTTTAAAAAGTATGCATGATGAGAACACTAATGCAGTAAAGGAAAGTTCGTATTTTTTTGTGAAGTTTAGCAGACCAAAACCCAAAGATTGTAATGGATAACAGACGTGAGGCATGTAGCACTTGCTTTTGAAAGCTCGCAATTCCAAAATCCTGACATCAAAGCTTGCTGGATGACAGCAATGCTGGAATTTTAGAGATGATGGAATCCTATTAAAATACATAAGTTATGAAATCATAGTCTTTATTTCATTTACTACTTTTATTTTAAGCACTGTTACCTGCAGAATTTTGAAATATGTACAAAAGCTTTTTTTATGTTCTTATCTGCATGTTTCACTAGGCTTCTTACCACTACAAGTACAGGCCTAGTTACATTTACATTTATGCATTTGGCAGACGCTTTTATCCAAAGCGACTTACAGAGCCCTTATTACAGGGACAATCCCCCCGGAGTAACCTGGAGTTAAGTGCCTTGCTCAAGGGCACAATGGTGGTGGTGGCCATGGGGTTCGAACCAGCAACCTTCTGATTAGCAGCCCTGTGATCTAGCCACTATGCCACCACCACTCCACATTTTTAGCTCACCCTCAAGTTGTGACATCCGTATGACTTTCATTCTTCTGTGAAATGCAAATGAAGATGTTAGGCACATTTTGGCCTCAGTCTCCATTCCCTTTCATTATGTGCAAAAAAGATGCATCAAATGTAAATGGTGACTGAGACTAACATAATACCTAACATCTTCTTTTGTGTTCCATTAAAAAGAGAAGGTCATGCAGGTTTGGAACTACATGAGGGTGATTAAATAATGCCAGAATTTTGATATTTGGGCAAACCGTCCCTTTTATAGACTGTCGAATTATCTTGTTGAAAAGACCAGCTTGACCACCAAAACTTTCTTGGTCAACCAGCATTACAAGAAAGATCTTTTGCTGGTTAACAGAAATGTTATGATGGCACAATATGCATAGATCTCCTCTTAACTTTAAAACTCCTTTTAAGGGTGAAGAGATAAATGCAGGCAGAATTGGCTTGACTTTGGTGGTGGCTGGAATGGTGGGCTCCATACTGTGTGGATTCTGGTTGGATCGTACTAAAACCTATAAGTATGTGTTTGTATGCCTTACAAGCGAAAGTTGTTTTTCCAGTATTTTCATTTTAGTTTAATGGAAAAGGCCTTAAAGTATTTAGTTATGGCACACAAATTAGTGTCAGGTTTTCATTATAAATTGATGCTAATCTTTAAATATTTTTCTGCTGGCTGAGTCTACTTATTATTGTCCTTTCCTTCTAAAATGCATTTATTACTTATTTTTAAAGGGATTAACCCTTGTCAGTTTCATTTAAAGGGATAGTTCACCCAAAAATGAAAATTCTCTCATCATTAACTCAACCCACACATGCCTATTTTCAAGATGTATCCATTTCAATTATTCCATCTAATTGAATTGCCTAATCTTTAACAAAATAAAATGTACAAATCTTCAACAAAATCCAAGTTTTATTAATTACATGTTCTTCAAGACTATTCAATTCAATTAGATGGAAATTTGTTATTCAACTGAAATGGATACATCTTAAAAATAGGCTAAAATATTTTTTGAGTGCTCATGCCATCCCAGATGTGTACAACTTTCTTTCTTCAGCAGAAGACAAATTAAGATTTTTAGAAGAATATCTCAGCTCTGTAGGTCCATACAATGCAAGTGAATGGTGATCAAACTTTTGTAGCTCCACAAATCACATAAAGAATGCAAAAAAGTAACCCATAAGACTCCAGTGTTTAAATCCATATCTTCAGAAGCTATATAGTAGGTGTGGGTGATAAACAGATCAAAATATAAGTCCTTTTTTTATTCTAAATATCCACTTTCACTTTTACATCTGAAAGTTAAAGTGGAGATTTAGAGTAAAAAAAGGACTTAAATATTGTTCTGTTTCTCACCCACGCCTATTATATAGCTTCTGAAGATATAGATTTAAACACTGGAGTCTTATGGGTTACTTTTTTGCATTCTTTATGTGATTTGTGGAGCTACAAAAGTTTGATCACCATTCACTTGCATTGTATGGACCTACAGAGCTGAAATACTCTTCTAAAAATCTTCATTTGTATTCTGTAGAAGAAAGAAAGTCATACACACCTGGGATTGCATGAGGTTGAGTAAATGATGAGATAATTTTCATTTTTGGTTGAACTATCCGTTTAACTTCATCCATTTACTGTTTGTCTATCAGATCAGTAATTAACTCTCTTGTCCTTTAGATTGACAACATTGATTGTCTACATCCTGTCGTTCATCGGAATGGTGGTGTTCACATTCACACTGGACTTGGGATATCTCTCTGTGGTCTTCTTTTCCTCTGGGGTCCTGGGGTAATCCTGCTGCTAGAGCTCTTCTTATTATGCCACTTAATGTCATCTTTGAAATTTGCCCTATCTTGATTCACATGTCCAGACATATTACCAAACACAATGTTGCTGAATTTAGTAACAACAATTACCGCATTCCTAGCTCACTCCCACACATTGTTTGTATATCAACATAGTCTTTAATAGATCGTTTTATTTGCTACAATTTTTTTGCAAAGGAGTGTTTTTAGGTTATATTCCCATTGTCAAGCAACCTTGTAAAGCATTCTAATAGGACATGCAGTGCTTCCCATTCAAAAGCTTCGTCTTTAGCTTCTCTATTCTTGTTACATTCATGTACTGTATATTCATTATATGTTTAATTTAGCTTCAGGTACATTGTTTAGCACATTTAAATAGCATGTTCTGCCAGGTAGGTACACGTGTCTCATATTACTTGCACTTGTTTTGTTTTGAAAGGTTTTTTATGACTGGTTACCTTCCCATTGGCTTTGAATTTGGTGTCGAAATTACATACCCTGAGTCGGAGGGGACGTCATCTGGTCTTCTGAATGCATTTGCACAGGTAAGTGTGGCCTATCATCTCAATCAAAATGGTTTGTTTCGTTTTGTAATGCACATGCAGTTGATCATTTCCATACACAGCCTGATGGAATATTAGTAGCCATACACACCCATATTTGACTTTTTGATGAACTTTTTTATTTTTGCACCCTTCCTGTCTTCGATATGTAGAAGAACCAGTTTAGATTCCACATGGATAAGGCATTGTAATAATGTATTGTCTTTAAATTTAGGTCTTTGGCATCATTTTTACTCTCATCCAAGGACGGCTCACCACAAACTACTGCCCTCTCATTGGAAACATTTTCTTGTGTGCTTGGATCCTCCTTGGCATCGTTCTGACAGGTTACTTTTCTTATTTAAAGGGTGTAAAACCTACCTTAGGTTAAGTAAAGCTCTTATTAATCAGTATAATTGGTGAATGGCAGTAAAAATCCAATCCGTTGTTCTTACAGCTTTGATTAAATCAGACCTCAAAAGACATGACATCAATGTGGGAAACATTAACAAAGGACTAGAGGTAAGTCTTTCATTTTTGGTTTTAAACTTTGTCCTTGTTTTTGTTTTCAAAGGCCAGCATCCCTTTCATCACTGGTGATGTTTGTGTGAACTAAATATGCCAAACAGAGAAAAGCTTAACTCTGCATAACTGAGTGTGAGGAGTGATTGACATCTCAGTGGTTGTAAAGTCAGTTTGCACTGCAAGAGCAAAGTCAAAAAGCGTATCAAAACTTGAATATTTATTGTTACAAAGAAAAAAGTTATTTTGCTTGAAAATGTTCAATTAAATTCTTTAGGGAAATGCAAGTCAAGGGTTCCAGGTCTTAATGAGATCTTAATTGAAGAACTTTTTCTCTCTCCTAAAGGCTCCCACTGAGCAGCTTTCAGAAAAAGCATCCAGTGGCATCAAGTCAGAGTCCTCCAGCCTGCCTCATGAGACCTCAATTTAACACTTAAATGTCTACAATTGCACATCAAACATCACTTCAACAGATCACAGACTTTCCTGAGATTACTTGAAATCTCCTTTTTTGCTGTAATGTAACAGTGTTGTATAATACAATTCTGAGTGAAAATAGCAAGTGATGCCACGCTCACATGCCATTAACGGGCTAACCTACTCAGAAATGAAAATTCTGACATCATTTACTCATTGTGAGAACATGTATGACTTTGTCTCCTGTTCAACACAAAAGATATTAGGCAGCCTCAGTCACCATTTACTTTTAATTGATTTAATTGCGTCAATTAACGCTTGAATTCTTCCTCCTAATCTAGGCTGTATAATAGCACAGTGTGGATAAACAATCTAGTAATTATACAGTACATGCATGATTTCTTTTTTGTTATTTAAGAACTATGGACCAAAAATTGTGGTATGGAATAGGGCTGAAAATGCCCATATGCACAATCCTTTTTAGTATGACAGAAACAGCACATTGTGTATCATATTTGGCGATAAATTGTTCATTTTTAACATCTGTATTGGAGGACATCTACATGTAATTATGCTACATGTCTGTTTTAAGTGAAGGCTTTTTTTGTATTCAGGATGATGAAGAATCCCCATGCTTTAAAACAATATTCTTAAAAAAAAAAAAATGGAAGTGCATAAGTAAGCATAGTGAGTGCGTTAAAAAAAATCACCAACTAAGATGAGACACTGATGTCAAATGCTTATGCTACTAAACAGCTTAACAAGTTTCATCATTGCATTTATAAAATAAGAAGCACATATTATACTTGCTTTACTATTTTCAATATAGCACAAATCAACCTGTAAGCATATGTGCAACATTAAGAAGAATGTATTTCCTCCAAAAAGTGTGACGTATTTGTAAGAGCAATATTGTGTGATCATTAGTGAGGTTCAATGAAAAAATGCCACAGAAATGTGGTAGAAAGAAGCACTATTATTTTAATATGATGCAATCACTTTATAACCCTAGTTTTGCATTCAGTACTGTAAAAAAAAAAACAAATATTATTATTTAGATGCATATTTATTGGCTTTTTCAGCATCATTTTTGTATTTATTAATTTTTGGCATACATTTCTACTGTTTCTACATAGATAATGATTTATTAGATAATGAAGGCAGCTGTGAAAACCATGGTTCACAATATTGTCACAAATGTCACTGGGAAATTAATTGTCAAGTAAAAGCCTGCACTCATGTGCTTTGCTAATATTACACTCTGAACGCTGGAAGTGCATGAGTGGCTCATGATTCCATGCAACTAAAATAATTTGCAATGTAGCTTATGGAAATAGCATTTTGTTTTCTTTATGTACAGCTCTTTATTGCCTTGTATCACATTCCATTAAACAGTTGAAACAACTCTGACTTAGATGTTGAATTTTTAAATAATAAAACATTATTCCGGTAAAATGGGTATTACTTTACTGTAAATATTTGTATACCATAACTTGCAAAGAAAAGAACAGTGTTAAAGTTTATGGTAAGTGCAGGTTTTAGTCTTAGATTCGATAAAATGGTATTAGATATACAATATTATATGGTAACAACCATGTTTTTCTCCAATGAGTATTATTAATAAGAGAAGTGCAAAAGAATTTCCCTCTTGGGGAAATTTAAGTTATGGAACGTAATAATTGTCGAATAAACGTATTATAATAGCGGTGCGCGTTCAACATATATTGAATCGCTGATGACGGAATTTGCGTCACACAAACTGTGCTCTAACCATTCCGTACTGCGCACACACTAAGTACACTTTAAAAGAGCAGTGGGACCACTATATATAGCTCAGTGAATGGGACGTATTTTGATTTTAGAACTCTGGCGCCCTCTTGTGATCATACAAACCATAACTAAATATGCATTTATTCACATATTCTCTTAAGAAACTTCGCCCTCCTTTTGTCCTTCAGGTAATTTTGACCAGTTTTGAAAACCATTCAAAATGCAGAAATTCTTAATTAATGTACAACCGCACTAAAGACCCCCTCAAAGTAAATAATGATGAGGAAAATAATGCTACATTCTGAATATTAATGGAGCAACATACGTATATATATATATATATATATATATATATATATATATATATATATATATATATATATATATATATATATATATATAAAATAATAATAATGTTAGCAAATTATTTACTAACATACCTGTTATAAACGGTAATATATATATATATATATATATATATATATATATATATATATATATATATATATATATATATATATATATATAAATATATATATATATATATTACATACACATACACACAATATATATATATAAATAAATAAATAAATAGTGTGTGTGTGTGTGTGTGTGTGTGTGTGTGTGTGTGCGTGTGTGTGTGTCTGCTTGTGTGTTTGGACATGTACAGTGGTGGCTAAAAATATGGGTACCCTTGGTAAATATGAGCAAAGAAGGCTGTGGAAAAAAAAATCTGCATTATTTATCCTTTTGATCTTTCATTCAATTAATTCACAGAATTTAATGTTTAGTTGAATTTAAAAAAAATTATACAGGGGGAAAATCTTATTATTAAATAAATATTTTTCTCCAAAATGCATTGGCCATAATTATTGACACCCTTTTATTCAATACTATTTGCAACCTCCCTTTGCCAAGATAACAGTTCTCAGTCTTCTCTTATAATGCCTTTATGAGGTTGGAGAACATCTGGCAAGTGATCTGAGACATTCTTCCATACAGAATCTCTACAGATCCTTCAAATTCAGAGTTCCATGTTGGTGGACTACTCTTCAGTTCACCCTTCAAATTTTCTATGGGGTTCTGTGGGGTTCAGGTCAGGGGACTGGGATGGCCATGGCAGAACCTTGATTTTGTGGTCAGTGAACAATTTTTGTGTTGATTTTAATATTTTGGATCATTGTACTTCTGGAAGATCCAACCAGGGCCCATTGAACGCTTTCTGGCAGAGGCAGTCAGGTTTTAATTTTGTATCTGTTGGTATTTGAGTCTCTGGCAGTAAAACAGCCCCGCCACATTAAAGATCCAGCACCACATTTAACCATGGGCATTGAGTACTTCTTCATCTCTGTGTGCGCCCAGTCACATTTGAAGTTCCAGTAGTGTCTGGCAAACTGAAAATGCTTGAGTTTGTTGTTGGATGAGAGCAGAGGCTTTTTTTCTTGAAACTCTCCCAAACAACTTGTGGTTGATGTAGGTGATGTCTGATTATTTTATTTTTTTTTAACTTTCTGATCCCAAGACACAACTAATTTCTGCAAATCTCCCGCTGTGATCATTGGAGATTCTTTGGCCACTTGAACCATCCTCCTCACCCTGCATGGACACAATGCAGTCATCCTTTTCCAGGCCGATTTTCAATGCCCATATTGTCTCCAGGCACGGTGAGGAGGATGGTTCAAGTGGCCAAAGAATCTCCAAGGACCACAGCTGGAGAATTGCAGAAATTAGTTGGGTCTTGGGATCAGAAATATATTCTTTAGTCTAACCCACTGTGATTGATGATTAAGGGAATTTGAACTGTGTGTTACCTCATATTTACACCTCTGTGAAACAGGAACTTATGGCTGAAGAATTTCATGTTCCTAAACACCCAGATGCACAAACATTTTTTTAAATATGAATGGGAATATACTTCAGATATATTTTGCTCTTAAGAATTTCTAGGGGTGCCAATAATTGTGGCCGTGATTTGATGAAAAATATTTATTTAATAATGAGATATATATCACCTCTATCAATTATTTTACTTCAATTAAAGGTTATATTTTTGTGATTTTTTTGGAATGAAAGATGAAAAGGATAAACAATGCAGATTCTTTTTCATAGCCTTCTTTAATCATATTTACCAAGGGTACCAATATTTTGGCCACTACTGTACACGTGTGCACAAACACATGTGTGGAAAGATGCAGGTGGGAGAGCAAGAGTACATGGGGCTAAGGCTAAATTTGAGAAAAATCGAAATATTTTTAGGTGAACTTTGATGCATAGATGTACAACATTAAAAGGTGTATAACATCCAGAAAGTCAGAAGGTGAAAGGTCACAACTTGTTCTTCCAAACGAGTAAAAATTGACCCATGGATGGACAATGGATGGAAGAATATATATATATTATTGTTTTGTTTGTTTTGATGCTCTTGACAATGTCACAAGAACTGACACCAGTACCAAAAACTATGCATTATTTGTAAAGTATTTGTTACCTGTCATGGGTCAAAAATGACTCTAGACAAAACAGGAAGTGTATGCCTCACCGGCATGTATGCCTCATCGTCACCATACATGACTGCTTGATTTGTCATTCTTCTCTCATGAGTGCCTCAAAGTTTCAACTACAATGGCATTCAGTTGGAATGAAGTGTTTATCTTAAATCAACAGCGCAGAAAAGACAAATAAATGGCTAATTAAACCAGACCCATGTAGCTCTGATCACAACAGGAGTCTTTTACTTATGGGTCTACTTTAAAGTTGTTTTTTTTTTTTTTTTTGTCATTGTTTGTCATGTTTGTCGCTCTTATTTGAAAACAAATCCTTGTAAATCATGAACCTGCATATGATACTAAGGGTATAAAAACATTTGGACATAAAATGACACCAGTTCTCTATTAGGCTATATTTCAGAAACATAATAAATGATGGTTTAAAAAAATAAATAAATAAATAAATATATATATATATATATATATATATATATATAATAAAAAAATTACTGGCTATACAAAAAAATGTTTACGCCCATTTCCGCACTTTAGACCAATTATATACTGATCCTTTGCCCTTATATGGAAATGAGCCCGCCTCACTTTGTTGCCTCATCCAATGAAAACACGTCAATAACTATCAAAAGCGCTACAGATAGTAACCATTTGTTGAGATCGTCAGAGAAAGCAGCCTTTTGCCTACCGATTAAAATAGATAATTCACAAATACAATGAAATTAAAAATTATTCTACCGAGAGACTATTCAGCCTGATATCCCTCCTTTACACCCGCAGGAGTCGAACGCCTCCACGGTATGTTTTCTTTTGAGCGAAAGGATGAAGTAGTTTCTGTGCCTGACCATTAAGTGGAGTCCACCGGAGGAGGAGTTTCACCCTGAATATGTCCTTATGCGATCGTTTACTATAAAATGCGGTTCAGCGTGTGTGGGTGCTTACAGGGAATATATTTCGTCTAAACCGTTCTGAATCTGTTCTGCAAGCATTTGCAACAAGGTCAGTCTTTGTTTGCTCTAGAAATGGTTAGGTTGATCGTCGTTCTTTCTCTCGATATTTTTCAAATCAACCATCATTTTTTACAGTTGAGCAGGACTGAGTGGTTTCGGTCCATTAATATGTACGTTTGAGGCGCAACATGTCTTTATGCGCGAATGTTGGGCAATTATAACTGATCTTAGGGAATAACAAGGGGAAACTTCCCCTCTGCATACTTCTGAACAATGACCGGACCAAGCGCCACAAGCAGCGGCTCCTCAACAGCCAAGATCAGCAGACACGGGCGCTCCAAAAGCACCAGTACATACTGTCATAGGAGCAGTCCGCCTCCTGAATCCTCCTTGTCCTTTGCGGCAAACAACACCGGTAGGTCGTCCGGTGAGGAAGACGAGAAAGATGGTGGGGTCCCGTTTTACGTGAACAGGACGGGCTTTCCTATAGACAGTATCACATGGGAGAGAATGTGGTCCCATGTCGCCAAAGTTCACCCCGATGGACAGGACATGGTGGATAGGATACGAAATGCAACACACCTACCTAAAGTAAGTTGAAAGTCATGAGCTGTTTATGCAGAGAACATCTGTCTCAAAACGTAGTGAGCTGCCTACCAAAACAGTATTTCTGGACATCTGTTCAATATATAAATACATGTTTTGAGGAAATTACATGTTTTGGGCATCTATAATTGCAAAACCATGGTATTGTTTATAGACCCATTGGACCAGAGTATATATGAATATTACCATATTCATGATATAAAACAGCTGAACCTCAAAGTTGGCAAACAATGTGAGCATAGGAGACATTTTCAAGTTTTTGAACATCTACAGTGGTAACACAATGGTAAATAAAGTAATCATTCAGCCCCATGTATACTGTATATATTTGAATATTACCATATTCAAGACATAAAAGAGTTGAAAAAAGTTGAAACTCAAAGTTGGGCGTAGGTCACGTAGAGGTTTTTGGGCATACGCCATTGTAATACCATGGTATTCTTTAAAGAAACATGGAGCCATGGGAGCCAAGGTAATCATTTAGTACCATTTATTTACCATATGAATATTATTGATTACACTACACAGTTGTAAAACATCTGAACCTTGAAGTTGGCCAATATAGGACACATTTTCACATTAGGACACATTTTCAAGTTTTTGGACATCTTCCATGGTAATACCATGGTATCCTTTCAAGAACCATGGTACATTAATATAGTAATCATTCGGCACCATATACTATATATACAGTACTGTGCAAAAGTCTTATGGTGCGTTCACATACAGTGCGAAGCGAGCGTTTTGCATGGCACGATTACATACAAAGTCAATGCAAAGATGTGAATAGACGCCAATAGACCCGAATTCGCACCTGGCGGCGCTACTCGAACATGCGAAATCGCTTAATTTGCTTGAGTTTAAATTTTCTAAAAATGAGCATTGAGATTGTCCAGATGTCACTGACGTACTGACGTAGTAGCAGAAGAAATCTGGGAAAAATGGATGAAAAAATGGTTGTAGCGGTGTGTGGGCACCCGGAATTGTATGACACAACATCATACATGTACAGAGACCGGTTGAAAAAAGACATCGCTTGGAGGAAAGTAAGCGAGGAAGTTGGACTACCTGGTAAGTTCTGAAAATATGCACGTCTACTTGATTCCAGCTATTGGTTGTACTTTACTATGAGTCAAGTCATAGAAGCCCCTCCTCCTGTCCTTTTCCGGAAGAGAAGGGGGAATACTCACGCGAACACGAGTTTAAAAACATATAATCCAGCGGTCAGTCTCACGCGAGCAATGCAAGGTGAAAATGTTCTTCTCGTTGTAGGCGATCACAACATTAAGCACATAAGATGTTGTACAAAAGCGTTTGTCTTACATCTACAAATAGAAAATATTAGAACAGAAGGACAGGGAGCCCTGAAACACATGTCATGGCCCCCACAAAGCTCCCCACTGAATATGCTGGGATTACATGAAGAGACATTAGCAGTTGAGACAGCCGAAATAGATAGAAGAACTGTGGCGAAATTTCCAAGAATCTTGGACATCCTATCTTCCAACAACCAAGAAAAACTGTGTCCAGGTGAATCTAGGAGAATTGGTGCTGTTTTAAAGGCAAAGGTGGTCACACCGAATATTGATTTAGCTTTTTTATTTTTACTGGACTTTGTATGACATTAAGTGATAAATAAAAACTATATCAATATGTTTTGTAGACTTCCTCACTATGCAACATTTTTCACAAGTGCCTAAAACTTTTGACAGTACTGTATATCTCTCTATCTATCTATCTATCTATCTATCTATCTATCTATCTATCTATCTATCTATCTATCTGTCTATCTGTCTATCTATCTATCTATTACATTATGAAAATTACCATATTCATTGTGTAGAACATTTGATCCTTCAAAGTTCGCTTATAGCGCAGGAACATTTACAGGTTTTTGGTCATGAACCATTGTAATACAGAGGTATTCTTTAAAGAACCATGAAACCATGGTACATGATTATAGTAATCATTTAGTAACATGTATATATCATTTGAATATTACCATATTGATAATACTACACAATTGTAAAACAGTTGAATCTCAAAGTTGTCCACCATTTTAGCCAAGACATTTACAGATTTTTGGACATGTTTTGGTCATCGACCATGGTAGTACCATTGTATTCTTTGAAGAACCATTGTACATGTATATAGTAATCATTCAGCAGTATTTACAGTACATACCATATGAATAGTACCATATTCGTGATATGAAACATTTGTAAAACATTTGAACCTCTAAGTTGGGCAATATGTGAAGCGTTGGACACATTTATAATAATAGTGCTCACTTATAAAGGGCATCCACTAATATATATTATCAGTAAAATCAGCGAGGGCATCCCTCAAACTGCCAGCTCTGTGACCCAGTTTTCAACCAGTGTATGCAGTGATATGTGGACAGATTTTCTCATCCCTGTGGCTTCCAACAGTGTGCTACATTGTCCCTTGGTATAATTCAATTACAAACCCGGCAAAGATATGCCTTGATCCAACCAATGAATGACAGCTATGCATATACATTCCTCTGTTAAGATTCCTTAGATTATGTGATTATATGAGTAATGATCATCACATGTGACATTGGCATAGGGGAATTGTAGCTCTTTCATTTGGATTAGGGACTCTATCATGACCTACCCTCCAAACATAAACCAGTCTGGCCTGATTGACCCTTCAAAAAGCTGGCTAATGAAAGTGCCTCAGAGGGGATAAGGTGACTCTTAATCACAACTCTTGATTACAGACCAAGTAATCCTTATTGCTCAGTCAGAGAGCTCATCCTTGCTCAAGTTATATGTTTATAGCCGCACTGTTGTTCATTCCTATATGCTTGTATGTGCGGACACATGCAAAAACAAAAGGCGTTTGATTGGCCAAACGTGCTGACCCAGATCCCCAGATGTTTCAGTGATTTATTTAAGGCATTCCCCTGCAGCAGGTGTTGAACAGGTGCATGGGAGTGAGTCCATCAGATCAGCCAGATTAGGAGTGACTTGGATGGCTGCAACATGCGCTAGACATTACTGTTAAATCCATTTACTGTATCTGAGTTACAGTCCATGTGAAAGGCTGTCTAACCCAAAACTGATTGTATTGACAAAGAATCAGACCCTCCTGTAACCTTGGTAATCTTGTATGTGAGGACAATGCGGTAACTACGGTATGTAAACAAATCACATACCAGCATGTTCAGCAGTATCCATGTTGGTGCAGTTAAGCAATCTTTGAAAATTAAATTCATATAAATTATAAATGAATCTAAAATTAATATAGGCTGTTCAGATGTTGGATCAGGTTGGTCAGATGCTTCTTATTCATAATTTATCCATACATTTCCATATTTAAAAAATTCATACCACATTTCTAGTTTTTTTTAATTCTCTTGTGTTATTTTGGATAATCCCCTAAACTGCAGTTGTTTTGACTAGTGGTTGGAGTTTTAAAGGAAGCAAAACAAGCATTTAACCTTGAGTCATCATCATAGAAGTGGCACATAAATACACAACAGTTAGTCAGCACAGTACAAAAGCACTCATGCCTGTGTGATATTGTTTAATGGAATAGTTTCTCACCCTCATGCCAATCCAGATATGTTTGAATTTCTTTTTTCTGCTGAACACAAATTAAGATTTTTAATAGAATATCTCAGCTCTGTAGGTCCATTCAATGCAAGTGAATGATGACCAGAATGTTGAAACTCCAAAAAGCCAAAAATTATCCACATGACTTCAGTAGCAATATATATACATTTACATTTATGCATTTGGCAGACACTTTTATCCAAAGCGACTTACAGAGCCCTTATTACTGGGACAATCCCCCCGGAGCAACCTGGAGTTAAGTGCCTTGCTCAAGGGCACAATGGTGGTGGCCGTGGGGTTCGAACCAGCGACCTTCTGATTAGCATCCCTGTGCTCTAGCCACTACGCCTAAGAGTTCTTTTAACTTTTTCTGGCCCCCATTCATTTGCATTGAATGGACCAACAGAGGTGAGATATTCTTCTAAAAACATTAGTTTGTGTTCAGCAGAGTCATGCACATCTGGGATGGCATGAAAGTGAGTAAATTAAGATACATTTTAATTTTTTGATGAACTATCACTTTAATTGTTGGTGCCAATGTAAAATCTGCCAACCCAAAAAATGTACAGAAACGTTTATTCCTTAAGATGAACAAATGTTCTGTGTGGCTTGTACAGTCAGGTAGTCTCAGGTTTTAGGACAGTCCCACGAGTGAGCAGAGGTCAGCAAACAGCTCTGAGTGTTTGGACTGTGCCCTATTTATTGCTGACATACTTTCAGGTTGGAAGAGAAATAAGCCATTAGAGTAGAGCATATAGTTGTAAATGAAAACTCTTAAGAGAATTCAGACAGACAAAATCAATATTCAGTATTTAGATACTCATTCAACTGAACCCATTTCTAAAAAAATCATAACATTGGCACATAACTAGATACATTGTAACTCCAATGCATTTCTGTGTTTTCTTATCAGGCTTTTGGAGTATTTAAAAGTCAGCACAGGTACAAAAGAAACTTTACTTCCCTACTTACTTTTCAACTGTCATTCATTCCCCTGCACTGGGCAGAGCGAGATAAAGAGGAAAGAAGAGAAGATTCCCATTTTCATTTCCTCCTCTGACCCAGTAGCCCTTGCCTCCTCAGCTGTCTGCAGCACAGATGGTGCACTTATTTTGGAGCGTGAAAATAAGGGCTAATGTTTAGTTCTGCATCCTTCACAAACATCTTTGGTATGACACTTTAAATGTGTTGTAATGTGCCTGAATAGAGCCTTTTCCAGATAGAGGACAAGAGTTTATTTAATCTAGCCTTCATTAATTACTTCTTTGCTTCTTTTGAATGGAGGCATGTGTGCGAAAGGAAGAGCTTTGTTCACTGTTCTTTTCTGAACAGTCTTTTTGGACTTAGAAGTGACTAATATTGTAGAGGTCCAAATGAACAATCAGGTACTGTTTCTAGATGATAAGGACTTTTCATGCCATTGAGGCATCAGAACCAACTGATAGATGTGTCAATGAGTCATTGTGAAACTCTTTGTGGTTACAAGAGTAGAAAGGGCAATCTAAAAGTTGCCATGACATGAGGAATAAAATTTTCCTTGATTTTTTGACATAAAAGAGGTCATTTTACTATTAAGTTTCAGAACTCAAAACTTACTCCTCACTACAAAAAGAGCATTTGTTGAAGGCAAGCTGCCAAAACAACTCATTCTCTGCTTCCTCTACATTGTGATGTCACACTGTGGTACACATCTGCATCTTACTGCCTCAACATCAACACATCAATGGCTACTATACATTATCACTTCAGTAGCCCCGCCCATGATTGGTTATCAGTAAGATTGTAAGGCGAGAGCAGGTCAGTCAAAAGCAGAGAGCCAATCATCACAGTGGGTGTTTACTGTCAAGTCTTAAAGGAGAAGCAGCAACAAAACAGAGCGTTAAAGAACATTTAAAAAAAATTAAAAGATGCAATTTACGACTCTTATAAATAGATAGTTCACCCAAAAATTTAAATTCAGCCTATCCGCTATTCAGCCTCTTGTCATATGGAACCCATATGATTTTGTTTTCTTTCAAATAATCAATGTAGTTCAATTCATTTGAGCCGTTTTTGTTTCGTCTAAGTAATGCAATACTCTAATAAGCATAAAAATAGCACACACAAATATTATTTAAAAATAGGGCTGGCAATCGATTACAATTTTAATTGAATTAATTACATGACATGCTGATTAAATATTCAAACGATTTGCAATTAATCACATGTATTAATAGTTGCTGAGAAAGCCCCCCCATGCAACAATACATAATTTAAATATTTATAAATTTAATATATAGGCTAGGCCTATACAATAAATAATTCAGATATTTGTATTGAAATATATTGCATTATTGTGGCAGACAATTAAAGCATTGATTTGACAATAGAAAAAGTGGCTTTAGAAATACATACATTTTTTGTTTCATTCCCATATTATTGAGGAAAAGTCTACATTCGACAGCAATCCATTTAGCAACTAAGTTGGCCAATCTGTCCTGCTGTCACAGGACTCTTTCTTGCATTCCATTTGTGCGTTGTTTCATTTTCAGTCTATGTACACACTGGCAGCCAAAAGTTTGGAATTATGTACAAATTTTCCTCTTATGGAAATAAATGAGTACTTTTATTCACCAAAGTGACATTCAGCTGATCACAATATATAGTCAGGACATTAATAATGCGAAATATGACTATTACAATTTGAAGAGAAAAAAATCCAGAAACTACTTCAGAGTTCTCATCAAAAAATCCTTCACATGCAGCAATGACAGCTTTGCAGATCCTTGGCATTCCAGCTGTCAGTTTGTCCAGATACTTGAGTCTGTAGCTTCCTGTAGCACTTGGCATAGATGTGGCTGTCTTGTAGGGCACTTCTCACGTACCTTACAGTCTAGCTGATCCCACAAAAGCTCAATGGGGTTAAGATCCATAACACTCATTTCCAATTATCTGTTGTCCAATGTCTGTGTTTCTTTGCCCATTATAACCATTTATTTTTGTTTTTCTGTTTCAAAAGTGACTTTTTATTTGCAATTCATCCCATAAGTCCTGAACCCCTGAGTCTTCTTTACTGTTGTACATGAAACTGGTGTTAAGTGGGTAGAATTCACTGAAGCTGTCAGCTGAGGACATGTGTGGTGTCTCAAACTAGAGACTCTGATGTACTTATCCTCTTGTTTAGTTGTACATCTGGCCTTCCACATCTCTTTCTGCCCTTGTTAGAGCCAGTTGTCCTTTGTCTATGAAGACTGTCTTGTACACTTTTGTTTGAAATCTTCATTTGTTTTGCAAGTTCAAGCATTGTATAGCCTTTATTTCTCAAAACAATAGTTCACTGACGAGTTTCTAGAGTAAGCTGTTTCTTTTTGGCCATTTTTGTCCTAATGTTGACCTTAAGACATGCCAGTCTATTGCATACTGTGGCAACTCTAAAACAAACACAAAGACAATATTAAGCTTAATTTAATGAACCAAACAGCTTTCAGCAGTGTTTGATATAATGGCAAGTGATTTTCTAGCACCAAATTAGCAATTTATTATGATTACTCAAGGATAAGATATTGGAGTGATGGCTGCTGGAAATGGGGCATGTCTAGATTTGATTAAAAAAACAAAAAAATTAAAATAGTGATGGCGTGTTTTTTACATAAGTAATGTCCTGACTATACTTTGGGATCAGATGAATGCCACTTTGGTGAAATATAGTACCAATTTCCTTTCGAAACAGCAAAATCTGTACATTATTCCAAACTTTTGGCTGCCTGTGTATGCATCATATGGATTCTTTTGGAGCATCTCACTGGTTTCCAGCATCATAAACGCTGCGTTTTTAGTACGATGTGTCAAGATAAAACTGTATCGAGATGCCTGCATTCTGTTGTGCTTCATCCAGCTGTCAAGATCGTATCCTGTGTGACCAGCTCTATTCTGTGGCAGCGCTGCTTATGAGGTTTGTTGAGGCGCATTGACTACCCCCTACTGGCCCGGCTCGTAAAAACACAAAATCACATGTACTTCAAGTTGAATTGCTCTGTTGATAGTAAAATAAAAAAAAAATACACACTTTTATTACAGAATTATTTTTAGGTCAAAGGACATGTTATTGTGTTATTTTTATTTAACGAATCACACTAAATTAACACGTTAAATCGACAGCCTGGTTGAAATAGTCATTTAATAATTTTTTTGCTGAAACTTGCCTCTTTGATTTTTTTCACTGATCTTGTAGAAATAATGCCTACCTTTTGATTTCTTAAATTGCTGTCTGTTTAGGGATTTCACTGGGATTAGGGATTACAGCTGTTATCATAGTAATTCTTTCTTTGTTTTCACAGCACCCCGTGCCATTGGTTCCCAACTTTAAGCCATCCATGTCTGTGCCTGATTGGCTCCATGCCGTCCAGAACTACATGAGAAACCTGCAGTATCCTTTACTTTGTACAAACCATTCATACATAACACCCTGAGGACGTAGTTTGACAAACCTCTTCTAAAGATCTACTTCTTTGGGAAACATTATGATTAATGAATAGTTATTCTTTTGGAGTGTCAATTATGCTTACTCGCCCTGTGAAATGTATTCTGTCAACTGGAATTACGCAAAATGCCTTTTAAATCTCTTTAATTCAGAGTGATATTAGCTACAGTTCTGCATACTTCAGCTACACAGATGCAGGATTTTCTGTTTAGATAAAAAATATCTATTTAAGTGATTTAGAGAAGCTTGTTGGTACTTTGAAATCTAGTTCCTGACTACAGTTGAGTCTTGCCTCACTTTGAAGGCAAGCAGATGGAAGATTTGTGGCTTTGATATAGTTTATTCATTAAGTTAGAAGTTAGATAACTGCCTAACTTTTTGAACAATATGCAAAGCAAAACGATTTAAGAACCACTGTGGTTTGGGAGCCATTGCTAGATCATTTTAACTCTGTGTATTATTATATTCATCTTTGTGTGTGAGTAATGTTTCAGTGTCTGAATTTCCTCCCAGAAATACAGTAATATCTGTGAAAGATAATGAGTATGTGTATGAGTATGAGTTTCAACAGGATATTGTTCGCAGCTGTGCATTTAGACACGCATGAGTCACAATGAAAAACAGGAAAAAGGCTTCCTAAATGAGCCGAACGAATTTGATGTCGTCATTAGCTTCTTAACTGCTGACAGATACAACCACACGGGAACACAGTTCTTTGAGATTAAGAAAACCAGACCTTTGAGTGGGTATGTGATACCATCACTGTGGCATCTTCATCATCCTGTATGACAACCTTTGTTTTCCTGTTATCAGCTTCTTCTTTTATTTTACACTTATTTTACACTCTTAGGGGACGTTCACACTAAACGCATGCATCCGTCTGCAGTGTTTTCCAAATGTTTTTCTATGAAAACATGCATTAGGTGGACAACTTTGTCCCTTGCTGTGCGTTTAATTTTTTTCTGCGATGCATTACCACATTTTTTAGACAACATGTCCAGGTAAAAAGAGCGTCCAGTCTTTAAAAACAAGTCTTGAGTCAGGACATCTGCATTCTGTTCTATTCATTGCACTGCATTTTTTTCTAGGCTAGAACATACTTGGTTTGAACAGCCCCTTAGTGGAAAAACTCATGTTTCAAATAAGCTTCTGTTGTTCACTGTTGTTTTTTGCAAGTTTGTTGTTAATGTAAAAAGTGCTGACAATACTTTTACAAATAACATGACCATTTATTTAGACTAAGAAACGTATCAGAAGTTTTAAAGAGGTTGATATCTCCTAAATGTGTATCACATCTGTGTTTCTAAAGGTATAGGTCATTGACAACCTGTATTATGTAAAACTAAACTCTTTTCCCTGTCCTTCAGGTTGATGGAGACTGCCAGAGAGATGATAAGAGAATCACTTCCCATTAAATGCCTTGAAGCAGTTATCCTTGGAATGTATCCTTGTACCTATAGTTTCACTGCTGGAGTGAATTCCCTAGCTCACTTGATTTCTTGGTCCAATACATTGATGATTATCTTATGTTTTTGTCTAGTTTTGGAATTAAACCCAAAGTATATTCACAGACTGATCTCACTGTTAATTCAGCGATAGGAGTTCAACATTTTTGCTGCTGAATTCAGTCTGTGCTTACCAAAATTCAAAACCACCACCCCTAGTAGCCGAAGCTAGAAGTGTTGTTGAGGGAAAATATCCATTGGGTGGCACTAAAAACAAGTTATATTTTTTGTTGTAAATTATGTAAAACAGTCAACAGAAATGTGTAATTTGGTCAATTATAAGTTCTAACCCAAACCCCAACCTTAAAACTAACCTTCAGTGGAGTAAAATTTTAATTTTAGGGCAAAAATGCAACTTCTAAATCACGTTCACCAATGTTAATGTTACTTCCTGGTTTCCATGAGAACCACAATTTCGAGATTGCACCTTGGAAAAGGTAAACCAATCTGAATTGATGCAAAAATGGCTAATGGTGATGGCGCTTGGCTGTAATTCAGGAGATGGGAGATGGTGCTTGTCAGTAATTCGGCAGTATGGGATCAATTTCATGGTACTTCATTCGGAAGCAGCACTTCGATTTCCTGTGTGATTTTGTTGTATTTTAAGGCCTTGAAATATAATGAAAATTAAGAAAATCCTAAAAAGTGATAGGAAATTATATAGTGAATACAATTCTCTCTAGTTATAGAAACAATATGAAACCATTTCATAGGCTATAGGATAGAAAATATTCTTTGAGAGTACAATATCTATCCAATGATTAAAAAAAATCGTTATCACAAACGACTGAAACAGCTATAGAAAAACCATGCAAATTGATCAAAAAGTGTAAGAATCCTACTTCATAACGGTAATTACTAACATGCACAAACAGTATAATCCAGTTAATTAATTTTGTGGAAACACCTTTTCTCCTTTACTCTTACTGTTATTATTGAAATCTCAATTGCTCTGTCACAATTGGAATGGAGGACTCTAAATGCATGTTCTTATACAGTAGATCACTAAACCATGTGCTTCAGATCTTCGTCTTCTTTCATGAACCCTCACCCTTTCAACTCAGCTTGAAGATCTGACATTCAGCTGTTGCTAGGAAACTAGGAGTCATAGTAGATTCTCCTTCTTAAGGCAGGCACAGCTTCCTTGTCCATGTAGAAGACGCAGCTGGGCCATTCAATGCCAGTGCTTTTCAAAAGATATTAGTGTCAATTATTTCAACTGACCCAAGCCGGTGGTTTACACAAGGTGAATGTCGTCTGGTTCTGAGCGAATGCCAAGTGTACATTGAAGCACTATTGGTTCATGTATCTGGAGCAGAGAAATATTCCAGGGCAGGGGTACTCGATTAAAGTTCCAAGAGTTCCGGTCTCTACATTTCCTTCCCAGCAAATATCCAGATAACAATATGTAGCTTAAATGGTGCCAGTAGTTATATGGCTAGGAAATTATGTATCTTTTTTAATAGTTTTTAATAACATGCCATGTTGGTAGCAATAGTACTTTGTAAAAACTATTTAAAATTCCTAAACAGTCAAAATATGGGGCTTTTCCACTGCATGGTACAGCTCAACTCAACTCGACTTTGCTTGCTTTTTTTTATTTATTTTTTTACTGTGGATAGTACCTGGTACTTTTTTAGTCTAGGTACTTTTCTTAGTTTTTGGTCGAGGTTTCAATCGAGCGATACTAAATGTGACGTCAAAACCCTGCAGATCACTGATTGGTCAGAGAGAATTGTCACTACCAGCATCACTGGATTTGCGACACGGGACACCAACCCACTAGTTTTAAAGTCAGCAACAGCAATAGCAGTATAATTTTTCATGCGGCTTTCGAATTGTAAAAAGAAATGGCTGTGCGAAAAACCATGCCTTGGTTAATAAAAGAGGTGCAGACATTCCTCTCGTTAGCGACAAACAAAATGAAAAAGACTTTCAGGAAGTGTCTCAGCTTTTGGCCACACATGGCTACCACCTGACCTACCAACAGTGTAGGGAAAAGTACAAAAAATAAATAAATGTGACTACAGAACCATCAAGGACCACAACAGCCGGAGTGGTTCATATAGAAGAAAGTGGAAATGGCTCGACCAAATGGATGCTATCTATGGCAATAGACCAGCGAGCAATGGGAGAGAGAGTGTCCTGAAATCGGCCATGGCGTTGTTGGAGTCCACGATGGAGGATGGTATGTTTTGTTACGTTAACTCTATATTCTGCTTGAAAGCTTCACTTTATTTAGTTAACCAGCTATTGGAAAGCTTGCATCTAAAACAACCAGGCCAATTAACTGTTACACTTGTGTAAAATCACCATGCAACAACTGCTTTATGCAGTAAAATGTCACGGCAGTAGAGGCGACACAAGATGACGATCGGCCTATAATCCCACCCACGTTGAGGCAGCACTAAACTGCAGTGGAAAAGCAAGCTCAGAAAAGTAAAGTCGAGTCGAACCGTAACGTGGAGTGGAAAAGTGCCAATAGTGTCTTCAAAACTAGGCAGGTATGAGGACATTGGGGGCCCAGAGACAGATAAAGTAGTGGGGTCTGAGGGATCTTTTCTACCAAAAGACAAATGTAAAAGTCTGAATGGACCGTTTTTATATTTTCCTTAAAGTGAGAATGTACTAACAACAAACAAACAAGTACATAACAATAGTGAAGCATTAAATAGCAGTTTTCTTATTTTAACCTGTTGATATGCACCACCTTTTTGAGCACAAACCATGAAAATGACATACCGGAACTTAAATGGTTGTATTTACTGGACCCTTTGGAGTATGGATAGTATCTGTTGAAAGAAGACACTTTGGGCTTTATTTCCCCAAGTTCCAGAATTAATATATGTTGTTATTTTTTTAAAGTTAGAGAAGCTGAATTTACAGTAATGGAAATATTTTATGCTGAACATGTTTTTATAATCTAAAAAAAACAATATTAAAAGTGCCAAGACAATCCAGAAATATAATGTTCTCAAAGCCACTAGTCTAAAGAAGTTGCATTTCAAATTTGAAGATTTGAAAATCTTTTTCATTTGAAAAATTATGTTCCTGCAAGCTTTTTTCTCTGAAAATCGCAGCCGGTGTACAGAGTAAAATTAAGGCTCCTCCTTTCAAGACGACACAAAATCTGACTGCACTGCTTGGCTATTCTGAATAAAACTACGCCGTATTTTTAAAAATAGACTTTGGAGACATACTCATTTTGTTTATGAGGCTCGAATATATAAGTTAATATACAGTTTTACAACATGAATGCTGCTCAGATTGCATAGTTTGTTGAAAAATTATGACAAAGGGTAAATCTTTCAGGTGAGATCACTTTTATGGACAAAAAGTTATATTGACTTATTTTCAATGAACGCTTGACTTGGACAATTGACCCAAGTGTGGCGAACTGGATTCATCTGGCAATCGTGTTTTCATAGCAAAGGTATGAAGTCCTGTTTTGATATTGCATGTTTTAATTTGTACTCCTGGCACAAATAAACAAATTGCTGTTTCTGGAGCATTGCTATCATGAAACAGAGATCAGATATCAATGTTGAACCCTTAGCCCTTTGAAAAGATGTATAGTTTGTTAACATTAATTACGTATCAACGGGTTAAGTATAAATAGGCTTTCCTTGCCACCATGCCATGATGACATTTTCACAATATTAGAACAACAATCAGTGTGTTTATTATGAAAGCCTCGTAGCATGCTGATTAATAAAGCTACATTTAGATGAAAAAAAACAACAACCTTATAGTCTAAAGGGGCCACGTTAACTTGTCCTGACACAAACCTGGCTTTGCTGAACTGTCTGAATCACATATCAGACAGATAAAGATAGTTTCACTCTGCTTCATTTTTGTTTATTGCAGTGTGTTTAAGCAAAAGATGCCAGTATCTGTAGCAGTTTCTCCACTACTGTTGTTACCTCAACTCGTATGTACAGTAAATCAGGCTTTATGCAGCACCTAATGTCTATAGTGGGGAGAGAAGCAACGTGCGTGGAGTGGGAATAAAGCGTGTTCAACCCCAGGGAATAAAGTGCGCAGCCGCTGGACTTGCTGTATTCCCACTCTAGAGAGAAATATTTATCTCTAGTGCTGAATGCTATTTATTCCTGCTCTGTGTGTATACATGTATGCTTACACAATCACTTAGCCTGGTGTCAGATAACTAGCACTAAGATTCAGAGCTCGGTTCGTATTTAATTGTCCTTCGGTCCAGATCCGGACCCTGTTCTAGGGTTTTGCTGATAGTGGTGTGTTTTAAGAGGCCATGATGAAAAGCCTGCAGTGTGGCCTGTACTTTGGAATAAGGCACCTGATGGGCCATTAGTTGCAAATAGATGGGTTCTCTGTTTGTGGATTTGTAGTGCTTTGTTAGTCCGTTGAATTCCAGTTTACTTCACTTTGTGATTGTGTTATTGTGTACAAAACTGGTCTTTTAATCTTCCACTCTCCATTGCTTTTATCAAAGGCTGAAAGACTTCTCATTATGTCCCGGAAGACTTAAACAGCACAGAGAAAGAACTAATCATTGTTTCAAACAAAGCTGCTGTAAGCTATTTTTTTAAGCTCTAAATTGTGTGTCCTCAAGCTCTTTTAATGGCAAAAAGAATCTAGCTTTGTCCCAAATCATGTACTTTTCCTATTCAATACCACTTTGTAGAGTGAGCGTGACAGTCAGCCATTCAGATTACAGCTTGCCAGATCAAGAAAGGACTATATGTTCATATACCATTTCAAAGACATAAACAATTACAAAGGAATAAGAACGCTACTGCGTAGGTCTTGCCCTGAAGCATTTCCGGTAACGGTGTTGTTATAATCCAGACCTGTCAAAATAAAATGACTAGTGCAAACTAGCTAAAACAGAACAAACAAGATGGAAAAACTGAAAATAAAGAATTACTGGATCCTTAAAATAAGACTGAGTTCAGTAAGCATTGTCACGTAGCACAATGTACAAGTACATTGGTTATTCACTTGGTATATTATGATAGATTGTGACAATGCACAAAATTTAAGTAGTCAGTAAATTAATTTGACGATTCTTGATACTAGCTTCAATAACACAACACATAATAACAGTAACTTGTGAACTACTAAAACGTAGTTAACAAATTAGCTAATGTAATCCGGCTTAAAGGATAGTGTAGATGTTTGTGGCTTGCTGACCTGCAGCAAGCTTGTTGCTTTTTTCCCTGCAACTCAGGGCATCAACATTTCCATTGCTCCAATACTCCATCACAAGCATAGCATATAAAAAGAAAGATGGATTTTGTCAAATAGGCCTATAATATGACAGCCTGATCACAAATACAATTGAGAATGTTGCAAGTGAAGTGGCATGTTGGCATGCATGTGGTAAGAAATGTAAATCGCCTACAGTAATAATAAGCTACCAAAAGCAAAAATTAATTGTGGAAATAAAAATACATGTGGCTCAAAAAATGACAAAGTTCAGCGTTCACATATGGAAAACATAAATTAATTTGGAGTTGTAGATCATCGCAAAGGCTATTATATGGCCGTCGTTGAGCATGTCACACTAAATTTTGATAAGATAAGATTGCAGATTTTGCCCCACGACAACTAAAGAAATCCTTTAGTATTATTTGTCTCAGACGGCAGAATCATGGCTAGAATCGTACAGTGTGCACCAGACTTAAATGTAAATGACTTGTGCATCTTCATTCATTATAATGGGAGTGATCTATAGTAACTTTTAGAGCCTGTATAGAAATACTCTGATTTAACAAGCCAGCTAAACTCTACCTATCAAACTGACTATTAGCTTGCAAAAATGTCGTTCACCTAACAGAGATAAGATGTGTGCAACAACTGTTAATGCTGCATGTATCCTGTCTCGCTTCACTGCAGCGGATCATGCATCCATTTGTGGTTGCTTTTTCGCCAATATAAAAACTTTAATTTCCGTTAGTTCCAAGCGTCTAGGTAGCATCCAGCCACTGAAAAACATGGTCCAAATTTGAATAATGACATTCTATTACAATCATAGTAACATTAATCGTGTCACTATGAATGAAGCGCCTCCAGCTGTGGTTTTGATTGAGTACGACAACTAGCCAGAATTGACAGAGGGTCAGACGTCACTTCCTTAAACCAACTAACAGCACTTGAAATGAGAACCAGGGGATCTAAAATTTGGTAAGCAGGTCCCCCGTTAGACCCTGCTGGTAGACACTGGGACTACACTCTATGATGGCAAAAAACTTTTAGTGACAGATTGGATGTTGATCCATCATGGATTACATAGAAAAAGCAGAACTATATAATACTAGTCCAAGCTTTTAGCTTTTAATCTATTGTTTTAGCCTGTGGCCAGGCCATATGTTTGTTTCACTTTTTTCATTTGCAATATCAGCATTTTCTTTCTTTTTTTTTCAGCCGTTATATCAGAAGGACAGCCCATAGAGGAGTATTTGATACTACACAAGTGTTCACTAATGTTTCATACAAGAAATTTCTTGTTTTGTAAATTCAAAAAGACAAAAATCCATCTATCTTCATATTTAGAAGAAGTTTGGTTAAAATCAGTGTGTTTCATTCTGAGTACTTAGAATTTAAGTATAGCACCTGTAATCCCTGCAGGTTTGGAAATGCTTGCATTGCAGATAAGACTGTTGAAATTCATGACATTGCTGCTGAGTGGATCACATGGCCCTGCTGATGGGTAATGTGATCCTCTGATGTCTTCTCATTAGAACACTGGTGGGGGGTTTTGAGGGTGTGTGTATATGTGTACAAACAGAGGCTGTTCCGCAAAAGGAAACTCGGCACATGAACAAAACGAATTGAATAGGCCTGTGTTTACTTCGAACAACAACAAAGTGGTGTATTAATAACAAATAAAATACTTACTGTATATTGTTATACATTGAAAAGCATTGAAATACTACAAAAGAAAGAATGGGAAAACAGTTTAAAGTCAGCACTATTATTATTTGCTCCCACCATAATAGTCTTTTTATCGCTTCTGAAAAGTTTTTTCTGCTTGTAGTAGCCATTGTAGAGGCACATGGCCTGGCACCACATGAGGGTGGGGGTGTATGTATGTGCATGATAACTGATATTTTATCAGGTGTTCACACATAGGGGAAGTAGGAGGTTTGAGTGGTGGGAACGATTTACATTTCTTACCACATGCATGCCAACATGCCACTTCATCACTATCATCACCAAAGGTTAAAAGGTTGGTAAATATTGTATATACTTAAAAATAGTTATACGTCTGAACATTGTATTCCGTGCGTGCGTAAATAACATGTTTTTCACTCAAGCCGGCAGCTATAGTAGAATTGGATTAGCTGCTACTACAGTGCTGATTTTACCAAGGAAATTGTTTTATTAACCAATAATATTATGATTGGTTACTTACTTTTTCATGATCATATGAAATCCCAGTGGGTATACCAAGTCCCGTCCAACATTATTTCAAACTGAATATTGATGTTGTTTTGCTTAAATTAAATGCAGTGAAATGTGTTTCATGTTTGATGGCTCTTTTGACCCCTAGAATAGTTCTAAGACTATTAGAACTAGACTACTCAGAACTAGAGTTACTGAGAATGTGTATATGTGGATTGTTTGCCATTTTAATCTCAGGAATAGTTATTATTCTGGTTGTGACTACTTGTTTATGTGATTAGTGATTAATGGACTAGAATGCCATTGTTATGAAATACAAGCATATTGTGTATTTGTGTGCTGGTGAATGTCTTTGAAAGGCAGATGACAAAGAAGTCAAGCAGTTCCAGACCCTTGGCTCAACAGATCTGTTCTGTGTGCTCTTGACTAACTTGGCAGCTTCCAATGCAGTATCTAAAAGCAAAACAACACTGGCATATGGTTTATTGACAAGATTAATTTAAAGGGATGGTTTACTGAAAATGTTCAGTTCTGTCATCATTTCATGAAAGACTCTTGTGCTGTTCCAAACATGCTTTCTTCCATCAAACACAAAATTTGCCTTTTAAAATAATATCCTGGCCACTCTTTGGCCTACAATGAAGTCATATTGGGGCTATTGGGGGGGGGGGGGGGGGGGGGGGGGGGAATCATAATCTTTGAAGAGACTGAAAATTAAGTTGTTTTTCCACTGATAATCTTCCCCTCCAATGAGCTGTTTAGTGCAGCTACCAGATCATTGAGTTGAACTTGAGAATCATATCAGTCAGATTGGTGAACAAGTCATTCATTCTGGTTTTAGATCATCCAATTCATTATAAAGATACAGTATAACTCAAGAGAATGGTTCATTCACAAAAGTACTCTCATGCATGTGTCAGAGCTCATGCTGGTATCAAGATTTTCTGTGAATAACAACATCAATTTTAAGATGTGTCTCACACAATGCTTCAGATGATATGGAATATAGTGCACAAGTTTTATGCACCACTTTTATGATTCTTTCTTTTGTTTTAAGTGTTTCCTTAGTCATGGACATTTTTTTTATTTTCAGGCTTGGAAAAGTTTTTAAAAATGATCAAAATTAATTGGTCAAAAGGTGTGGGGATCCTGTTTTTTTTATTATTTTAAAACTTGACAGCCCCAGTCCTCATTTACGTTCATTGCATGGAAAAGAGTGGCCTGCAAACTCTTCAAAAATTCACCTTTCATTTCCACTGAAGAAATTCAGTCATATGGGTGTGAAACGACTTGAGGACGATTGTATTTCCTCATTAGATTAACCTCAACTAAAAGTCACATGTTGCTCAGAATTCTAATTTTACACCAGAAGTGAGAACAGCGATTGTGGTAAGGCGACCTTCCCTTTTTTTTGTACTGATGTCCTTAAATGACTAAAGATACCCTTAAAGCAAACACCGCTCTATTTGATGCATTGATTGATGTTCATAAGGTCCAAATGTGAGATGCTTTTGTCCTCGCATCAGAGCCTTTTCCCCCTAGCTGCAAATGAGCCCTGGTGTGAACCATGCTGATGGACTCACAGCCTGGTGACTGCTCATGGCAGCAACTGCCACATCATGTGTGGCCATACCGGAATGAGCACTGATCACACTTACATAAGACTACAGAAGAGATCAGGCAGAGACAGGGAAAAAACCAAGGGGAAGACCAGGCTAGATGATTTTCTGCTGACCAACTTCAATCACATCTCTTCAACTTATATTTGTCATGGAAGAAGAGAGGATTTCTTTTTTACTTGAGATCTTTGTCTTTTATATCAGAACTTGACTTTGTTTGCATTGTCAGTATTTTTAAACTATATTTATACTTTTTATGACAAAGATGTGAGTGGAATAGTGCAAAGGTTGCCACCACAATGCTAGGGTGTTGTTGTTTGGGGTTTCTATGGCATTGATGTGTTGTTGCAAAGGTGTTCTGAGTGGTTGCTTGGGCATTACTTTGTAGTTGCTCAGGAGTTGTTTTTAATGCATTTCTATGTGGATGCTGAGGTATTCTAGATGTTTGCATAATAGTTAGAGTCAAAAGAGCCCACTTCTAAATCTATTTTGGTCCCTAAATAAGGCTCATATCCCACTTTCAGTCTATGGTATTTATTATTTTTTTTAATCATCCGGCAATTGGAAACCGTAAATCGGTTTGTTTTTAAATGTGAAATCATGCCTTTCCTCAAAAAGCAGCATGATTGTGAGGTATCATACATTTTCAAAGCACAAAAGTTAACTTCTTAGATTTAGGGATGTGTTAAAATCCCTATTCTGAAAGTACGAGGAATAGTAATAGTGCCTTCGTAAGCAAAACACCACTTACTAGAAGTGCTGATCATTTTCAGGAAATTAAAATAAGCTTAAATTCAGAATGTTGGGACAGTTCTGAGAATACAGTATACACACATACGTTAGTTGTGGCATAGCTGTTTACTCTCTAGAATGTTAAACTAGTTGTCAATTCATTGCCTGATTCACAGCAGAGCAGCCACTTATTGACTTACAGTAAGTCAGTAGCCCATTGATTTTTTGGGAAGTGTGAGAAAACTAAGTTTATTTAAAGTTCAAAGGTAAATCAAGTTTGAAAAAGTAATACGCAATAAGTTAAGAAACCTTGGGAAGGCTTCGGTACCCTCTTGAATTTTAACACTGATAAAAATCAGTTTGCTATTTTATTATCACTTCTTTCTCAAGGAGCTGCTAATTCTAGACTTGATTTTACCCAGTTAAGCAATCCTGATTATCCCGTCACTAATGTATGAACTTGAATCAAATAAGCTGTCAAACAAAACCTTGACTCTTTACCACTAGCTACCTTACCAATGGTCTGACCTCTGTGGAACGTTTCCCAATCAGCTTTAAGACACAGTTCTCCGGGCACCACTTCCATCATGTGGTGTTGGGCGTTTACTGTAACGGCCGCTACGGCACCTTGGGTATGAGTCGCCGTGCCGATCTCATGGATAGAGCTCTGACCTTCCGTACACTCAGCGAGCTAGTTTTCGATTTTGAGGACTCATATCGCCGCTACCAGCACACTATGAAGAAGATAAAGATCGGCCTGTACGTGCCCCACAATCCACATGTTTTCCAGCCCATCGAGTGGAACTATCTGGTGATCAACGCTTGTAAGCAGGGCCGTGAAGACATGCGCAAAGAGCTGGAGAAGCACGGCCGTGACATGAGGATGAAGGTGAGTCCATAGCTTATCTGTGATCAAATTTTATTGCAGTATCTTAGGTAAGACATTTTTTATACATTATGAAGTCTTCTTGTTGCCCTCCTAAAAACAATTTAATTCAGTGGTCTTATTGGAGCTGTGAGAGATAAATAAGGTCAGGTTTCCTATGGGAGGCTCTTTAGTACTATGTCAACTATTTGTTATTTCAAAGAAAGGAGATATGATTTACTCTCAATGACTGAATCAGGATCAGCTTTGCCCGTGTTTGTTCTCGGGCATCCATGAAGGGTTAGACCAGCAGACAAGTCTGAGATCAGCTGATTTGACTGTAACATGACATAGCCAATAAAAAGTAGGTCATGTTCTCCCAGTTTCTCAGATATAGCCTTGACTTGTGTGAATGACCAAAGTCAGCTGTGACATAGTTTCCATGAACCACATTAGCAGAGAGGGGAAACTGTGCTCTGGATGTGCATAAGGAATGTAGGCTTCTTTTATGGGTGCAGAGGAATTTGGGACTCACTCTTCAAAATTAGATGTGTTTTGCCAGTTGTCTCTATTAAGCTATAAACAAGCTACTAAGACAAAAAGGGTATGGTTTTTAATAGTGACATTGTAAATTGTTTGATGTTAAAACATTTTCTCCTACCTCAGCTTAATGTTGATTGACACAGTATACAAGCAAGATATTCGAAGGTTGACTTCCCTGGAAAATGTAAACATACTAGCTCTGTGGTGCTTGTTCGTTTGAACATCTCATCCAGTCTGGCTCAGCTACATTCACAAAAAATAAAAACTCTGACTGAACTTTATTCAGCTATGGAAAGTGGATCAACATGTTTGAAATGAGTTTTCTTAAATTAAAATTACTATGTAATTTCAATTTAACAACTTCAAACAGACATAGCCGAATCAAGGAAACCCAACAGTTTGACAACACAACTCAAATTAAATGCTAGCTAGGTAGTGTTAGCATGCTAAGCACAGTGCTAGTACACTTCTGAGTGCAACTTGGTCACTGTGCTATGGTTAGCACAGCAGTAGCTCAATGTATAAAGCAAAATGTTTTGGTCCTCAACTTAGGCTCAAGCTCCACTCTTCACCATAACCCCTAAAACTACAACATAACAGAAATTCTTCTAAATCTCAACATTTTACATTTACATTTATTCATTTGGCAGATGGTTTTATCCAAAGCGACTTACAAAAGAGGAAAACATCAGCGAATCATCTTAAGGAGACAGTGGTACAAAAGTGCCATGTTACAATGTTTCACTAGCATCATAATAGTATTCAAAACATATACAAGTGCAATTTTTAGTTTTTTGTTAGTGACTAGTTAAGTGCTCTTGGAAAAGATGCGTTTTAAGTCATTTTTTGAAGGCAGAGAGTGAGTCTGCTTCAAGGATGCAGTTGGGAAGTTCATTCCACCAATGTGGTATGATGAAACTGAAAGTCAGAGAAAGTGTTTTGGTGCCTCTTTGTGTTGGTACAACAAGGCGACGTTCCTTAGCCGAACACAGGCTTCTAGTGGGTAACATAACAAAACAACAAATCTCCCCCTTTATACTCCATTCATCATGCACACAAGATTACATTAAATAAAACTAAACAACTTTAACATTTACTCTACCTGTCAGGTACCCTTGCAAAGCATGCTGGGAACTAGAAATCCCCTGCCCAATTACAGTTAACCAAACAAAAATATTCATGTTGTACCAATGCAAATGGATTAATTAAAATGGACAAGACACTTTTTTAGTTGAATTAACTCAGTTAATTTAAGTTCCCTTTGTTACATATTTTTTTTTTGTGTTGGGTCAACTAATGGTGTGACTTTGGGAAAGGGCTATCTGTTTGTTCCATATATGGATAATGGGGGGATTGTTGGTAGGGATGGCACCAATCCAGTGCTTACATTTTACGGATCGGTTTTCGGTCCGACGAGCCCGATCCAAATCAGAAACTTCATTTTGGTCTTTGACGTTACTGTCAAGCTCAAATAATTATTGAAAAGTGGATTAATATACTATAAAAACTATAATTAAATAAATAACAGAGAGAAAGAGAGGTCTAAAACTTTATATGTAAAGTGCTTTGATTTGCTATTGTGTATGAAATGTGCTATATAAATAAACTTGCCTTGCCTTGAAACCATTTAAAAGTCCAGATAGAAGTTAAAATGTGTAAAGAGAACTGGGTTATTTTCTACTGAAGACTTTCACTGGAATTACTGTTATTTTTGCTGCTGCTCCTGCAGACTAGTTAACAATAAAGTTTGCACATGCTCTTATGTTATTGTTTTTTGTTTTGCTTTTTTATAATAAAATAACGTATTGTTAGAGGTTTTTGTTTCTTTATACATAGAGTACTCCCAATCAGTTCCACACATTGAATTATAAATGTTCTAAACTCATTAAGAAAACAACAACACTTGTACCGGATCGGTATCGGCCGATAAGGATAGTTCAGGTATCGGAATCGGAAGAGAAAAAATTGTATCGTTCCATCCCTAATTGTTAAGAAACCCCAAGTGAAAACGTAATTATTTTTGCAATCCCCTTTCGATACACTATAGTGGCACAGAATGTTCCCACTTGACTTTTAATAAAGGTATGCAATGACAGTTGTTTGTTCATTTCAATGGTTTAATTGAACAATAATAGTGACAACTGTACATTTCTTACAGAAATTGTCCATGGTAACTACAATTATTCACCAAAATACCATATTTAGTTACTAATGTAAAATAATAATAAATTAATATGGAATCCCCTGCAAACTGTGCAAGCCTTAAGAATCAAAGAAAACAATACATTTAGGTAGTGGTGGCAAATACCAAGATACCAAAGTTTCAATGTAGTAAAAATAATTGTAGTATAGCATTTAGTAGAGACGTGGGTATCATCAAAATATGAACCTCTGAAAATCAACTTATAACAACTGAGAACGTCGCAATGTAAGGATAGTTACCCCTCATTGCTTCTGATGTTCATTTGGGAAAAACACAATATCGAGCTATTTAGAGTTTTGTAGCATAATGAAAAAGTTAATGAACATTATCATCAAGTTAATGAACGTAATGTGGAGCCTTTCATTTCAATGTCTTCATCTGTATCACAGGCATTAATGAGAAAACAGAGACAATGTTTCAACTCCCTGCTGTGTAAAAGAGTTCAAGCCATACCTCTTTAATAAACTATAGTTTTTTCGCACTAGACCCCTGCCGAGTTGATGAACATTCCACATATGTTCCTCTCGCCAACTTTCGCTGTTTTCTTTTACCACATGCAGCAAGAATTCAAGCCCTCGTTTGTTGTAATTGCCTTTAACTCTTCACATAATTTCCAAACTGATAAAAGGTGAATTATATTTTGGGTAGTTGACATGAAATACTGTTTGGGTAGTTGACATGTCCTAAAGTGTGACAAGCTATAATCAATCTAAAACAGTTTTAAACTGCATTTTTTTTAAAACCAATGCTTTTGTGAAACATCTTATGTGCCTAAAACTTTTGCACAGTACTGTATATCAGTATATAATTTGCCAAATGTATTATCTCACAAGCAAATGTATGAATGTTTTAAATGTTAAAACAAGTGGGTTTAATTGCAGATCCTCAAGTCATCCAGTGCTCAGTCTCCAATCAAAGAACGAACCCGAGGCAAATCTTTATCACCACGCCGACGACCTGGCACCAGTCCACAAAGACGCCAACACGTCCACAGAAGAGACAAATCGTGAGTAATGAACACTCTGACTTTAATGGAAATCCAGTAAAGAGAAATAAGCAGTGCAGTTTATCCACATGTGTTACAGTCACCTTAGTTAAAAAGTGTCAAGAAAGTAAGTAAATATACAGTAAATGCAATCCTAAGCTATTAGTGGTTTATTTACAGTGACTTATCATAACTTACATCATTTCTTACATTAAGTCATAGAGGCCTAAAACTGAATTACTTGGGATCCATTTACACCACTTATTTAATGTTGACACATTTTTAGTGATCTTTATATTCTAATGATTATGCTATTGTAATTTAACAAAACAGCTATTATGAAATATCCTCTTAAAATAAGTCTTTCAAGGGGTGTTCACGCTGACACTGATGGTCGCTGTTCTGTTGGTTGCTAGTAGGCGTCTTAACATTTGGTTGCATGATGTAGCGTCACTTTTTTTTTTTTTCTTCTCTAGTCTAGATTCATTGTTAGCAATCTCGGTTGCTCATGTCAGCTCAAATACCCAACTCTTATTTGAAATTAAATGAGTTTGTAACTTTGGCCACTTGTCGATGCACATCGTTGTTAATGTGAACACACTCTCTCTCTGTGAGCTTTTGAAGCTGTCAATGGACACTAAAAATGACACACGTTGTCTGCTTATGCTTGAAGTTCATGCAGAGGTCTTAACCCAGTGCATTCTTTTTAGAGCTACTGTATGATGGTGACACTGAAAAGCAGATGCTTCAAAACCATTTGATAATCTATCCTGGTAGCACACAGTTGCCCGCTTCTCATGTTACTGACACACAACCCTGTTCCTCCCGTCCAGGCAGTTGACTTATAGATTCAATGGTTCTAGAGCTGTTTTGCACAAGTACTAGTGGAGAAGCACTTTTAGTGTGCTAAGAGTAGCAGAAGGCCCAACTCAGAACTGCTGATCACTTTACAATGAGGTGTCGGCCTGCTTTTGTTTTTGGTGTTCAGGAAATAAGATTCATTTCCTTTTAGTGGTCCCCCTGGGAAATATAGGCAGTGGACTATCTCTACTAGGAACAGAGCTGGAAAATTTGACAAAAGTAAAAGATAGAAAAGTGTTCTCTCTGAGAGGAAGAGGGCATAAAATGGTGGTTCACCCAAAAATACAAATTCTATCATCATTCATTTTCATGAAAATGAATGATGTGTAAACAGTGTGTCAGCACCATAAACTATCAAACAGTCATGGCATTTGAAATATTCATGAATGGAACTGTTTACTTATGTTTTTGATCCAGTCCAAGTGTTTTAAATTCCCCATCCTTCCAAAACAAATCCTTAGCAAAACGTTTGAATCATTTTATGACTGGTTGAGAAGCAATCATGCTAATACGAGACGACAAAACATCCACATGATGCACAAACAAAGCACAATGAAGACAAATGAATGAAGACAATGAATGACCCCTTTAAACAATTAAACCTTTAAAAAAAAAGTCCTAGATAATCAGATTGGGGCCTGGTGGGCCCTAATTATTGAGAGCACAGCAGTATACTGATAACTATCAAAAATCAGCTTATTTAAAAACAAAAATGACAACATAAGAAAAAATTTGATTCAGAATCATCAGATTATTCTCTGCTTTTGACCTCAAAATGTAAACAGTCATGTGCACAACACCGGTAAAGGTGTTTACATGCAACGCAAATCAGTTTTTTTTTAAATACTGTATGTTCTTTTTCACATGCCTAGCTTTAGCTGTAGTTTGTGTGTGTTTTCTAGCTTGATCCCTTCAGTATTACTTAATTGCATGTTTGATTGTAACGCAGCAGTTGATAAGTCTTAAAAAGAACACTTCGATTGGTGTGTCTTACAATGCTGTAATTAATAAATCCATCTAATGCACCACCAAAGGAGAGGCTGAACCACACAGTCCATGCAATAGTACCAGAATCAAGGCTTTAAATCCATAGATCCCCTGCTTCCCGACTCGAGTTATTTTTGCTGTGTTCTATAACATCTTCCTCCCTTCCTGTCACATGCTCTGAGATGTTAATTAGTGAGTCCCACACAGCTGCTGCTTGAACACACCACCAATTAAACATCAGCATCCCCTCAATTACACACATCTAAGCACACACCCACTCTGCATCTTTATATAGTTTATATAAAAGTTTGTCGACTAGATGTAAGATGTTATGGTGGCAGTGTTTTCCAAAAATAACAAATCCATTTTTTTGGTAACCCTGGGGATTTTATGCCTGAGAAAAAGTAATTCTTAATACTTCGTGAAGGAAGAAATTGTAGAAGGCAGAGCTGGAGTGAAGGCACTGCTGTGCGATCGATCGCCTAATGGTGTTGAAGCACCTGCTTCAAATAGCCAACATCAGTCAAGAGAACATGGAGGCCTATTGACTTTTTGACAGGAGAAACAGAATGAAAGTGGATGGTAAGACTGATGAGAGAGAGAGAGAGAGAGAGAGAGAGAGAGAGAGAGAGAGAGATTACTGCATAAGAGAGAACTGGGCAGAGAAACTTTGAACTGTCAGGGCTTTGCTGGAGGTCTGTGATGGACTGCTCTCTTCTTGAACAGCCCTTGTATGTGCTCACAGCAGAGAAGGTGGAGACTGAACTGAGAATGGGATTTACTTTGGGAAATGTACCTGTGTGAAAGAAAATGTAAATTAGTGATTAAGTTACTTTTGGCAGTTGCAGAACCTGTACAACATGTATAATAAAATGTGAAAATCTTTGTGTATACATATATGGATCCGAATTATATAGGCATCAGACAGCCTGCTTTCTTTCTACCCTTTGATGCTGTAAGCTTGATTCTATTCTAAAACATTTCTAAAGGAAATCTCCACCCCAAAAAATTGAATTATATTTACTCTCCCTAATGTTATTCCAAACCCACATGTTGTTTTTTTTTCAGTGAAAAACCAAAGTAGATTCCTTTTCTGTTGCCATACAACAGTTCATGAAGTCCACATCTTTTTTATGCTAAAAAAAGAAGAAAAAGAAACCACCATAAAAGCATTCTAAAAGTGGTTCATATGAATTGTGCACTAAATTCCAAGCCTTCTGAATCCATATGACAGCTTTGTTTTTGTGTGTAGTAACCAAATGTGAATCACCATTTTTAAATCTGAACATAAATGATTTGAGCTTTATTGGACATGAATATTATCATTGAATAATGTTTGTCAATTTCTCACTTAAATTGTTGTATGGCATCAGAAGACTTGGAATATAGTACAATGCAGATTTAAAAAAAAAAAAAAAAAATGTCTTGTGGAAAAATGTCTGGGAAAAAACTATTAAAATATAAAAAAAAATATATATATATATTAGCATATTTTTAAGATTTATATATTTCAATTTCATAAGAAAATTCCATCAAATTAAATTGCATAATTTTCAACACCATAATTTTATTAATAATGCAAAACATTTGCATTAATACCAGAATTATGGTGTTAAAAATTATGCAATTTTTTTTGCTTTCAATTGCTTTTTTGCCCACAAAATGAGGCAAAATGACACAAGGGACCAGAACATCAGAATTCTAGCTTTTCTGCCCTCAAAAACTATTTACTCCCCTTAACTTCATGTTTTGTTACCTGCACAACTTCATGTTTTGTTACGATAATTCTGGTATTAATGCAAATGTTTTGCATTATTAATAAAATTATGGTGTTAAAAATTATGCATATATATATATATATATATATATATATATACACAGTATATATATATATATATATATATATATATATATATATATATATATATATATATATATATATATATATATTAAAGATGACTAATTTTGTTGGAATTTTGTTCCAATCGTAAATCTTAAAATATTTTTTTTAAGTGTACAGGTTTGGAACAACATTAAGGTGATTAAATACTGATAGAACGTTTATTTTGGGGTGTTTTTTTTTTTCATTTAATATGTGAACCTAAGGTTGGAGCCGTTAGTCATTTTGCAACTATAATTTCTAAAATGAAACTGACATAAAAATGTTTCTTTGCAGGCCAGCAGCACTGGACAGAAAGCCATCAGAGCTCAGCACCCTCAGTGACGGCTACCAGATCCGAATCTGAGACACTAAAGAGCTGAACTATCAGCTTTCCCTTCCACAACCTCTGAAGAACACTCCCTATCTCCCTCTGCCAGCTCCACAGATAATGTTTTTAAACTTTATTTAATGCACATTGTGAATTGTATATTAAACACACTTATAGCTTTACTTTCTTCCATGTCAGAGGGAGATGACATTGGGTGAGTTTTTCTAATTTAAAGGCAAAAGTAACATTTCAAAAGCAGCAGCAGCAATTCACAAAAGATTTTAAACAAAGCTTAATATTTCTTTTTAATTGTCGGAATTTTAAATAAAAGGGAACCTAATTGACAAATTTTGTTATTTACAGTAATTTAGCTAAAGAATATTTTGTACCCCAAATAATGGTCATTTTTTCAAGACAAAAACTGATTAAAATATGAAAGCAAATAAGAAAAATGTGGAAAAGAAAATATATTTTTGGACAAGCTTTGCTAGCATTGAGAATTTGAATGTGCATGTATCATGCTTGGCAGAGATATGTAAACCTCGGTGCCTCACGGTGGTGGTGGTAGTTTTGGTGGCTGACTGGCCTTTTTGGAGGAGACGGATGCTTTTTTGCCCACAAAATGAGGCAAAATGTCACAAGGGACCAGAACAAAACTATTTTCTGCCCTCAAAAACTATTTACTCCCCTTAACTTCATGTTTTGTTACCTGCACACAACCCCCAGACAGTGTAATACGGACGGAACAGACCTTATTTATTGACTAAAGTTTGAGTCTAATGTACAATGCTTTGTATTGATTTCAGTATTAAAAAAGTATTTAATATGGCTACATAAATAGTAATAATAATAAAAACTATTTTCTTTTTTGTTCTACCCAGTTGTTTACCCCTTACAGTATTTTGTGCTTTTAAATATTTTCCTCTTTGTTACATTTTTTTTTTAACTAATTTCTCAGATATGTAAAGGGTGAAGTGCTGTTGATTTACCGCCTATTGCAAATATTCGTAAAAATTCCCACACATTACTTGCTTGGAAAATTGCTATCAGTTTTATGTAATTTTTATTGCATCTTGACACTGTCTTTGGTCACATATGACAACAAATGCTATATTTCATTGGCTATAATATGCTGAATAATATGAAAAAGTTGTTACAAATTTTCTGATGTTAAAATTCTTTCTTTAATCCCAGATTAATATGCAGAGTCAACTATTAGTAAGCCATTTGTAGGTTGATTTCACCTAAAAGTGTAACACTGTGGTGCTATCAAAACATTCATGTTTGTTCAATCGGCCCATCCAGCCTGAATCAGCTACATTGGCTTGACCAATGACATGAGTTTGGGTTAGGACTATCTGTCTGTACAAACAATGGAAGACTGAGGGACTTTGAAAACAGTGATTATTTTTAACATTTTATTTGGTGGCACTAGTGGCGCAGAAATGACACACATTAGCCTTAAAGTTAACGACGTACATTACTCTTCAAAGTAAATATTTCAGTTGAAATTAGGTTATCGACCTCAAACTTTGCCACTTCGTTTGAGAATAAGCTATGCACGTCCAACAGGTCTGTAGATCTGTCCTCTTCGACAGCAGACCTTGTTTTGAATTGTAGCATTTACATTGTTACCGAATCTTTGTGGTTTGTTTTAGCGGTTGCTATCTGGATGTCTTTTTTTAATGGGTGCTGTTGACTAAACTACCACATTATAGCTCATTCTGCCTTGTAATTGGTACCAGCTTTCTATCAAAAGCTATTGAACCACACAAGTGCCGGACCATTGAATACATCTCAGATTTATGACTGAGGGCTTCACCTTCTTGGCCACATAAAGATGAAAGATCTTCATTAGTTTCAATGACATATCTAATGCACCGTGTTGAATGGCTCAGACCCTTTATGAAGTGAAGTGGCCTGCTGCAGATTGGTAACTGAAGACCATCAAAATGTTGCAATGTATATAATTTATAACCTGCTGTTTGGTAACTGATCAATTGTGTGTGAAACATTACGTGTTTTTTGGCTTTCTGGTTTTAAGTCAAATCCAATGATCTCCCCTCAAAGGTGCTAAGACAAGTCATTTTACTCATCTTATACATAGTAAATAAATGTATTTTAGCATTGGCTCGTTTTATGATTAAAGAGCACAATAAAAATATATTTCTGTTGCACAATGATTGGGCAAGAAATTATAAGCTCTAAAAAACAGGATAATCAATGTTTAAGACTTACCACTAAGTTCATAGTGGAAATGTTACTATATTCATGAGAATATTGATGCTTTTGTGGAATTTTAATGTTTCTATATCTTATGCAGGCTTGACTTGTCTGAAAATACAATTCATTTTGATGACGCAAATACTTTTTTTTTTTTTTTTAAAGCTGAAAACGCTGCAAGTATGTTTTTTAACGGAAGTGTTTTCCTCAATGATAAGAATGTTAATGGTGTGACTTTTTCTTTCCAAGTGTTTTGGGAAAATCTCATCTCAAACTTGGCCTCAGTTTTGTGTTCAAGCTGTACGTATTATAAATGTACTGTTTATATGAGGACTTTTTAAACTTGGATTGACCCTGACCTGAACTATTATTCAGACAGATTTCTCCTAGGCCTTACTGCAGCTTGTACCATCAGTCATTTATGTCATCATCCATTTGTGTTTTTGGGCCATTTGCATTCCTCTATGGTGAAACACTGCTGTAATTTGTCTATTATCCTCTGTAGCATGGTTTAATAAAAAGTATGTTTTTGGATAAATGTGTGATTCACTATGCTTAGTTTAGAAGTAATGCTTAGTTTTGTGAGTAGCAAAAAACATAATACGTTTCTTTCAATTGACTGAAGGTAAATATCCACTTCATTCAGTGTTCTGTTTTTCTATGTGTCCTAAAATATCCCAATACTGTTTTACTGGGGCCACGTACACACTAATATGTTTTCATTTAAAAAGGCATTAATTTTGCTACTTTTACACCTCTCATACACACTAGAACAGTGTTTTCCTTCACCGAAAACAGTCAATTTCAAAAACACTCTCCATAACTGCATTCTTTAGAAAATGATGCCCTTAGGAAACGGAAAAACTGTGTTTTCAAATTGTACGGATTAGTGTGGACGTGGTCCATTTATACTGTTCTCATCCACACTAGAACAGTGTTTTCCTCCATTACCACATGGAAAATGACATTAGGAAACTAAAAAAAAATCATTTTCAAACTAAACGGATAAGTTTGGATTGCGGCCAGAGTGAGAAACAGCTCCAAATGATTTAGTGCATCGCCTATTTTTGCCTTCATGATTTCATTTGAAGTTGTCTTGCAGTGTGACAAATTAATTTTTAAAGTATAAATACAGTATCCAGTGTAGTCTCACAAGAGGTCATTAAAACTGAATGTATATAAAATGGTAAAAGAATTAGCTAAATCTTTTTTAGATTAAGATTGTCACATCTACCAACCAAGTATACTGTACATTGTTCGGACTCAATAGAACTGGAATATTCCGGGTTCAATATAAGTTAATCTCAATTTACGGTATGTGTGGCATAATGTTGATTACCACAACAAAACAAATTGAAAGCAAAAATCTGGGTAGCAGTGAGGCATCTACAACAGAAGTCAATGGGGCCAATCTGTAAATGTTAAAATACTATCAAAATTATAGCCTCAAGATGTAAACAATATGTATGTTTACATGCTTTTAGTGTGATAAAATTGCATACTAACCTTTCTGTGTAAAGGTATTTTACAACTTCGCCATGACGACTTAACCCATTAAACCCTTAAATAACTGTAAAAACAATCATTTAAACATCTTTACAGCTAAAATAATTCTCAAGTTTTAACAGAAGAATTAATGGAAGTGCTTTTAGAAAATTATAATATTTACATTTCTGCCTTTAAATACTCCAAAAATTGGCCCCATTCAGTTCTATTGTAAGTGCCTCACTGTAAACTCGAATGTTCCTTTAAGAGCCAACTCCCATCTGAATATTCAGTTGTATAGGCAGTTCTCCCTGTATGACAAGTAGCTGATCATGCAAAAGAGAAGCTTTGAGATTAAACCAGGTGTGATGTAACCGCAGCCCAGCATATATGCCCGTTGTCCTCTCATGGCCTATCTCAGTCATTTTGCATTATTCCTGCATTAATCTTCTTACAAAGACAATGCTGCATGTAGAAATAGAGCCCTTGAGGATTTACAGAAAATCCATCCTTCATTTCTCATCGCTTCTCCCAGGGTAAAATGACTTGGAACACTTATAATTGTCTCATGCTTAGAGGCACCAATAAAAGAATGTGCCATTGACTTCAAACGCCACATTGCCTGGATTTAATAAAGCTGATATGGTTACAGAAGAATTCTTTGAAAATCCCTAAAAGGAACTGGAGCTGTCAGCAAGATAATTCCTTCACCTGCAGAGCCCATATGAGCTATAAAGTACATATTTTCCCCCATGACAGCCATGTACAGTAGGGACTAGTTGGGCTAACTCCATCTGCATATTTGAGTAGAAAATGCTTTAACAAAGAACGCTATTAGGCAAGCCAGCAGTATTATTTGGAAAGTGTCAGCCAGCTGTTTTTACAAACATTCGCTTAAATCTGTAAAGGATTGTTAAACGAGCTTCTATTTGCTGATAAAATGTATTATTGGAATTGGAATATTGATTTTACAGCATCTCTGAAGGAATGAGGAGGATATTTGGTTCAATCTTGAGGTCACCAGAATTACAGGAACATTTCTCTTTCTTGACAGTGAATAATACATCTGCATTGGAAATGGATCAGTAAAAGTGAGAGCTAAAAATATGAATGCCGAAACTATTAAAGTATATCTTCACATGATACCACTTGAGGTGCTGTGTAGACATTTTAAAAGGCAATTATGTAAAATCCATAAAAAAATCAGACCACATGGGAAAAATAATCTGTCATGCTGTCTTCTCAAATCTTAATGAAGAAATATGATTTTTCTAATAAGCTCATGCATTCATACAGTAATTCAACTCTTGAAAACAATTGTTTTCTGACATGTTTAAAAATGAAGTAAACCATACGGTTTCTTTTCTTGAGAAATGTATAGGGTCTTCACTTTGCAGCAAAACCTGTGATGAATACAATACATCTGGTAATATCTCGATTGATAGTATTACATACTGTGAAATAGATGAATTGTTGCCATCTAATACCTTTGATAACATTGATATACTATTTGTGTAATGTATTAGAAATGTTGGGAACTTTGATATTGCTGGGTTAGACTTTGGGGATAGATTTAGCTTATTAAAAAGCAAGTTCATTAAAATTATGATCTACATCACGTGGGTTTCCTAAGTTCATTCGGGATGACTTCCAGGACTTTAACACTACAACTTATAGTCCACACAAAATCATTTTGTTTAACCATTGACCCACAACACCTACTTAGTTTACTACTTTAAACCACTAATAGTTCTAAACATAAATAACTAATATTGGCATTATAATCATTCGTTTCTGTTATGGCTTAATTTCCTGTACAGCAGATTTGAAATGACATCTGTTGCGCTATACAAATACTATACAAATTATATGACTTCTATTATCACTTCTTTAATGTAGACACATTTTCCTTAGATTACAGCTCTGCATCATTAGACAAATATGACATGTATCAGTAGCTCGTTGAAGATAAAATCATTTATTTTGTTCTTTTTATCCCTTTTTAAAATGTATGCAGGTCTGAAACAGAGATGCCTCCTAAAATCAGTCACAACTAAAAAAATAAAACATAGAAACATCATGCACTGACTTGATTATTGTCAAAGCTGCCAAATTTTACAACAAAACACCCTTAATCCATTAGAAACAGTGTGTATGTCACTGCCCCGTAATGCCCCGGATATCAGGTATCTATGCTCAGAAATTACACACAAACTTCCAATTCACGCTTCACTGCTTTAAGTACATCATATAATCCAAAGATGTGATCAAAGTCATTTCCAAGTTTCTGAAATGAGTCATTTCTTAGCTGGTGTAAAATACACATGGCATGGTTTGAAGAGTTTACACAAAATGTTTGTATTCATATTGAAAATCCAAAACGTTATTCCTCTTCTAGCCACAAACTGATTTAAAGTTATGGTACTGGTACATCGGTTCATGGGTGTAGACGGAAGCGTGTCAGAAGTGGCAGGTGGTCAGATGAGTTGTGCTGGTTTGGAAGGCCATTGACCTCCTGGAGTTCAGCTTCTCCCACCAGGGCTAACCTGCCCAGCAGCTGCAGACCCCTCTCTGGTGACACACTGCATTCTGTGTAAAAGAAAAATAGACAGTGCCATAGTAACCAGAAGCAGAATAAACTTAGCTGTGGAATGTACTGCACTGCAGCAAACAGCAGCATCAGGGGTCACATGCTTACAGGAGCGGTAACGTATAATGTACATTAGTAGTCTAATGGCATCCATTTCTACTGAGAGCACTTATTGAGGATATATTATGCAATGCCTGTGGATTTCTCTTTATAAACATCATGATTTTAGGCTAAAATTGACTGTCACCGTATTTTTTTTATTTTTTATTATTCAGCCTTCTCTTGTTCAATTTAAATAGTCTTGCAGTGTAAACCTAAACATATTTAATGTTATCCCTCAATATTTTGTGACAAACGCTACATATTTAATTAATAAAAATGAATAAGCAAATGCTTTTTAAAATAGCTTTAGATAAAGAATAGTGTCACACAGCAGGACACACCAACTTTCCAAAAATATTTCCTGACACAAATACATGTTTATGCAACAAGTTAATATGGCGGCAGCAGCTGCAACAGTTACAGACTATTTTAATTTTTTTACTTTAATTTGTCATTAAAATCTTACAACATAACACAACATACCAGTAAGTATTTAATAGGACGATGGAAAGCTAATGAATATACCAATCACACCTGGCTGAGCCGTGACGTCCCCCAGAGCTGCTGAGTAGAAGATATAATCAACGGTAATGGCTGTCCGTGAGTGGCATGTGGTGATCTCAGATTGACCGCTCTCTTTCAAGTAGTGCGAGTATGCAGAGGTCAGCTTCAAACCGTGCTCAATGCTGGGCTTGGTTAAACTACACAACAGATCACATGAGAAAAATGACTAATGTTGTCAATTAAAGGTTGATACCCTGAGACTTGAAATGCTGTAAATAGGATACTTCACTTAGAGCTGTCCAATCAGTTCACTTTAAAATTGCAGAATAGCACAGACTGTCAAGACATGCTTTTAAAACATTGATGGTTGAGGAAAGGGAAGAACAACAAAAGGTCTAAAGAAACAAGTGGCACAGAGTTCAATCATATCACACTCTGAAATAGGGATGGCTTTTGGCATGAATGATGAATCAAACACAGTAACATTAGAGATATGGATAAAATTAGAAATTGGAATTACCCATCTAGCACGGCTAAATCTTCCTGCTCTAAATCCCTCACGTCAGAATCTGTAAAAGGAATAAAAACATTTTAGTTGCATTAAATTTTTGAAACCATTCCAGAATTACAGATTTTAAGAATTTCTCAGCTCTGTAGGTCCATACAATGAAAGTGAATGGTGACCAAACCTTTGAAGCTCCAAAAAGTACATAAAAGGCAGCATACAAATTATCCATAAGACTCCAGTGGTTTAACCCATGGCTTCTGAAGCGATGCATTCGGTTTTGAGTGAGAGCGGAACAGAATTTCTCCTTTTTTTAATGTCTTAAGGTGCAATCATAATTTCAGTTAAGCTTGAAATCACAATTGCCAATGAAACTGCTAATTTCAAGATTTAGAGCGAAAAAGGACTAATATTTTGGTCTGTTCTCACCCAAAATTGATTTGATCGCTTCAGAAGATATGGATTAAACCACTGGGGGGGCCTTATGAATTACTTTTATGATACCTTTATGTGCTTTTTGGAGCTTCAAAGTTTTGGACATAAATCACAGAGTGGAGATATTCTTCAAAAAAAATCTTTGTTCGCATTTTGCAGAAGAAAGAAAGTCATACACATCTGGGGTAGCATGAGGGTGAGTAAATGATGATCGTTTTTATTGAACTATTCCTTTTACTAGTAAACAGTAAGTAGCAGAGGATCATAACAAATATTGCAAAAAGCAAACACAATGACTGCATATTTTCCAATGGCAAAACTGTCCAGAAATGTTCTTAGAATAGAAGCCATCTTTATTTAATATGTCAGTGTACATTATATGTGATATATTTGATAAGGGCTGAAAGATGACCTCTGGTTGGGGTTTCATACTGGCACTGCTGAGAGATGCCCAGATTTCTAGGCCAAATCGGCACAGTGAGAATACGCTGTCCTCTTGGGTTTTCCTCCTGTCCTGACACCTGCAAGTTGAACAAATCAAAGATTAAGATATATTAAAAAAAAATTTTTATACAATGATATAATTCAAAGGACATTTTTCCTAAGGTTTCTGCCTACTTTTCCGATTTGCATGCCATCATATTCCAGTCTGCTTTCCTTAATAAATCGATATAAAGGAGACCAGGGAACAGAGTTAAAATCCCCACAGAGCACCACAGGACAAACACTGCTGTCAGGTAACTGTCCCACTTGGCTGATCTTTGCCAGCAGCATAGCCAGCTGCGCCAGTTTAATGTCCCCACGTCTAGGGTTGTACAGTAAATGTGTATTGGCCACACAGACATTGGTAAGAGATCTATATGGGTCTACAGGCCGCAGCAGCAGAACCAGGCCCACATTGTCACGGTCCAGTAGAGGGATCCCACGGCGGAAATACTCCACAGGGTGACAGGACACCAGAGAGAAGCGCTCACGTTTGAAGACCACAGCACAGCCGTCAGGCTTCAGACCTGTTCGCCGTTTGTATTCACAGTGGTAGCCTGTTTTAACAGCAAAGAAGCACAAGTGCACAGTGATGACACAAAAGGGTGAAGACTACTTATCTAAAATTATTTAAATACAGTAAACATTCTAAAGGACATACACAACACAAAAAAGCATACTGATTAATAGAACCAAATCATTAGTGTAAATAAATATAGTCCTCAGTACCTAAAGATTCTAGGGAAGGTTTGATTTGTTCTTTATAGTGGTCCTCTTGCACCTCCTGCAGGCACAATATCTATGGAGAAAGCAATGCAACAGATACACTGGCAGCCAAAAGTTTGAAATAATGTTCAGATTTTGTCATTGATGAAGGAAATTGGTACTTTAACTCACCAAAGTGCCATTAAACTGATCAAAGTATGGTCAGGACATTAATGATGTAAAAAAAACAGCACCATCACTATTAGAAAAGTTGTTTTTGTCTAGACAGGCCCCATTTCCAGCAGTCATCACTCAAACACCTTATCCTTGAGTAATCGTGATAAATTGCAAATTTGGTACTAGAAAATCACTTGCCATTATATCAAACACAGTTGAAAGCTATTTGGTTTGTTAAATTAAGCTTAACATTGTCTTTGTGTTTGTTTTTGAGTTGCCACAGTATGCAATAGACTGGCATGTCTTAAGGTCAATATTAGGTTAAAAATGCAAAAAATTAACAGCTTTCTCTTGAAACTCATCAGTCAATCATCGTTTTGAGTAATGAAGTCTTGTAATTGCCAAAAAACTGAAGATTTCATCCAAAGGTGTACACAACAATCTTCAAAGACAAAGGACAACTGGCTCTAACAAGGACAGAAAGAGAAGTGGAAGGACAGATGTACAACTAAACAAGAGGATAAGTACATCAGTCTCTAGTTTGAGAAATAGACGCCTCACATATCCTCAGCTGACATATTCATTGAATTCTACCCACACAACACCAGTTTCATGTACAACAGTAAAGAGAAGACTCAGGGCTGCAGATCTTATGGGAAGAATTGCAAAAGAAAAAGTCACTTTTGAAACAGAAAAACAAAAAGAAAAGGTTAGAGTGGTCAAAGAAACACAGACATAGGACAACAGATAATTGGAAAAGAGTGTTGAAGATTTTTTACTTCAACCAAACCAAATAATAATGAAAAGCAGCCAAAAAGTGCCCAACATAGATGGAAACTCCTTCAATACTGTTTAAAAAGCATCGCAGGGTGATACCTCACGAAGTTGGTTGAGAAAATGTCAAGAATACATGTCTGCAAATTCAAAGCAAAGGGTGACTACTTTGAAGATGCTAAAATATAACATTTATTTTTGATTTTGTTTAGTCACAACATAATTCGATTGTACCATTTATGTTAATTCCATAGTTTTGATGACTTTACTATTATTCTAAAATGTGAAGAAAAAAAAAATTATAACAAAGAATGAGTGTTTCAAAATATTTTACTGGTAGTGTGTGTGTATGCATGTATGTATGTTTATTATATTATACACACATTAATGGGTTTCATGTGTTAAAGTGGCTACTTACAAGAATCTCATTATTACTGCAAAGTGAAATACTGTAAGTATACAAAAATGGATAGTTCACTTACATCAGCACTGTGCTGCTCCAGCTCTTTCATTATGTTAGGAAACCTATGGTGCCAGTCCAGTACAGGAGGACTACAGTGTCTGTAAAGGTAACCATTATCACAGAGCAGGTCTTGGGAGAGGATATTGTAGGACATCACAGAGAAATCAAATGGCCATTTTTGTCTGCCCCCTTTTGCAGATGTCGTAACGTTACAGAGGTGAGAAAGATCCTCCCAATGTCTCTTTAACTCTGTGAATGGACAAGAGCTGGTCAAATTGACTTTTTATGCACAAATAAATCAGTAGCAGTACCAAAATATAAATTTCAAGCATCACCTGGTACTTCCACAGTTCTCTTTGGGCTTGAAGGAAATTTCCCAGGAGGGACTGGAATGGCAGTTACATTCCGAAGCCATTCAGGACTTCCTCCTGAACTCCTGCTGCCTTTTGGAGGTGAATGTTTAGGTGAGTGTGAAGATTTTTCACCTGGCAACCTCCCCTCAGTACTCTTCCTCCTCTTCTGTGGTGGCTCCCTATCAGAGCAGTCCATCAGACCTCTAGAAAGATGAAGGCCTCGTCTGGGGTGAGTGTGTGGCAATATCCCACTTTGCCTCCAGGAGCCCCAGTTGTAGGGATTCAGAGGCCTATTAGCAGGGTGTCTGACTGTGCTGAAGAAGGGAGAGGGATGCTGCAGGTGTGGTGGTCGTGTCCAACATAAATGACCAGGCTGATACCACTGTCTCCAGTGGCTTACAACAGTCTGAGCTGGCAGAGAGCCCGCTGTGCTCAGGTAACGGCCAAACATGGGATGACTGCAAAAAAAATGAAAACCCGATTCACTACATCACAAATCAAACCTTTTTGAAAATTTTACTCTAGTAACACTAAATAGAATAAAAATGATATATTGGTGGAAATGTTACGACCTATCACTCCTTTTCTTAAACAAAAAGAGCAAGAAATTAAGGTTACAGACAGAAACTTGCAATGGGAGTGAATGGGGCCAATGTTTAGAGGGTTTAAAGCCAGAAATGTGAGGCTTATAATTCTAAAATAGAACTTATATGTATTCTTCTGTTAAAACTCATGTATTATTTGAGCTGCAATGCTGTTTAAATCATAATTTTACATACATTTGAAGGTTTACGGAGATATATTTTCAATGCAACAAAGTTTAAAATTGGATGCAAGTTTACACATAAAAGGTTAATACGCAATTCTGTCAGACTTGCATCATGTCAACACAAGCACTTTTAATGCCTTGTGGCTATGCTTTTGAAATGGTAAATATTTAAAAATGTACAGATTGACCCCATTAACTTCCATTGTAAGAGCCTCACTGTAACTCAGATTTTTGCTTTGTTTATTTATTTTTTTTAAGAAAAGGAGGAACAAGTCGAAATTTATTTTTGTGGTTATCAAAATTATGCCACAAATGCTGTCGATTGAGCTTAACTTGTATTGAATCAGGTGTTGTATCGAATTGTGTTCCCCCTCGGAATGTGTTTCCCCTAGCCCTGATAGGGTATGGGGTTCTGGTAATGGTAGGTAGGGTACAGTAGGTTAGGGTAGTTTAGGCTAAGGTTAGTGCATGGGGAACACATTATGACAGCGGAGAATGTTACCATCAGATACTGTTCCCCCTATACTGATCCCGACGGGGAAACGGAGTTCAACACAACACCGGATTGTGCATTTAAATTATTTTGGGAATAAAAAGATACAAAGCCAAAGCAATAATCACAATACAAAAAGGAATGAAGTTCACTTACTTTTGGGTAACACCTGGTCTGACATAGTTTAAACGTGTGTGTCGGGACATTTAACGTCCTCTTATCATAAAACCGCTCTTACTGGCACCATCTTTAAGCTGAGTAAACACATTTTACAAACGCAAAAACATGTTTGGTGTGAATTGTTACATGCTAACATGCTAGCAAAACAGAAACAGCTGCGATGGCGTTTAAATATGACGTCATGGCGAAAAACACGATGTAAAGCTCAAGCAAATTAATTTTGTATAATGTATAAATACATTACATAGATACAACGTATAATGAACATATTATTATTATTATTATTTTTTAAGTATTAAATATAATCGGCAAGGAATTGTATTTTAATATAGTCTTGGTTCACAGAGCAATTAATTTGCAGTAAATTGCGACTAGCAGCGTTGATAAAACCACAGCACAATATAACACGGTTCACACCGGTGCGTGTGTCGATAAAGCTAAATGAGCCAATATGCGTATTGCTTACCTGAAATGTGTGTACACTGCGGAACACTCGATGCTACTAGAAATAACGTTTTCTGTGTTACAGTTAAATACGGTTGGATGTTGTCAGCTCATGTCTTGCTGGCTCTGTGGGTGGTTTGGTGATATTTTGTTTAAAACTATGCGAATGCAACAAATTAATAAATAGTTTGTCATCCAAAAGAACGTTCTAGGATCCTAAATATTCTACCAGTAACCTGTACCAATCATAACACACGCACAGTCTGGTTGCTGACATTCACGTTACATCAATTATAGATTTGCATCGTGTTTTTTTCTGTTTAATATGTGTTACATGACGTGATGTCTATTCTCATTTGGCTTTCATTCATTATCAAAACTGTTTAAGTAGCGACAGTGGGACGTTTAACGCCGAAGCTTCGAAACACGACACATTTCGTAAGCACTGTATATGTGCTTGATTGGGTTTGGGAAAACCACGTGACCTGTGACGACATCGTTCGTCTGAAACCACGTGACCGCGTAGGTCTCCGGTACAAAACAAGCGCAAACAAACAAACAACAAACAAACAAACAAAAAACAGTGAACCCAGTACAGTCACATAAGCACATTAATCTCCCCTGTAAGTAAAGTGTTACTACCCAGACCACATACATATTTATTTTTCAATCTACACGTTAATATTCAGTAATTAGTTATCATTATCAGAGTGTGGTTTTATTTAATTTAACATAATACAACTTCTTAACTCATATATGAAGCCCTTGAAGCTTGATCCTTAATTGGTTATTTATTTAAATAAACAATTTAGTAAACAATACACGAAAACGATATAACAGATATAATGCATTGCTTCGAAACGTTGCCAGCCACCGTTTAACATGTGCACTTAATTTGTTTGACCGCCAGATGGCAGTAAAATTAACTTTACAGATTAAATTACTCTGACGTCACACCTTAAGAAACCGCGTTTCCGGGTTCTTTCGAGCAGCAGATTTCAATGGTGGAAATAGGCAGCGCTTCATTTTGAATAATCTTTTAAGATTTCTAGAATATAATAATGTATTTTAATGTCAATAAAAGTTATTATACACGGTTTATCTTTGATTTACAGTAAATAAATTATGTGGGTTATTTTCTGAAATATCAGCAAAACAAGTTTAAACTTGGTTCAATGAGCAGGTATGATCAAATCAAATCAAATCACTTTATTGTCACACTACTGTGTACACGAGTGCAACAGTAGGTGAAATTCTTGTGTGCAGTTCCGAGCAACATTGCAGTAATGACAGTGACGAGACATAAACCACTTTACAATAACAACATATTTACACAACACAATTTACATAACAAATGTACACATACCTACACAACAATTTACATATCAAATGTACACAATACACACAATGTAGAATACACATACACTAGATAAGGGTATAAATATATATATACACTAACTGAAATTGGGAGCGAGAATATATTGACAGAATGAGGATTAATAAAGTGCGGTGCTGACTGTTGATCGTGAGAGATCATGTGTTCAAAAGTCTTATTGCTTGTGGGAAGAAGCTGTCATGTAGTCGGGTGGTGCGATACCGCCTGCCTGATGGAAGCAGTGAGAGAGCAGCATGTCAGACATGCAACAGGTTGATGAATACACATACTCACATGTTTAACACACTTCTAAAGCCTAAGAAATGTGATATATAAACATAAAAATAAAAACTACCACTAGACATGCAATGTGCCTTTACTGCTTAAATTATTAACCCACATACAATAAATAATAATATTCTTACTGCAGTATGAACATATTCCATTTCAAAACACAACAGATGCTTTTGAATTTATCCTTGCTTACCCTGAACTCTTGGTTTATTAACCCATTCCTTGCTTACTCTAGGTATGTTGGTTCCATAACACCTGCGCGGTGTTAGGTCATTCAACCAATAGTTTGTAACTCAGAGTTTGTGTGCGTTCACGGGTAACTCAGAAAGGCATTCTCAGCAGATCGCCGAATCCACGAGTCACCATGGAAACAGAAGCTAAGAGGACAGGCGCACCATTTTTCAGCGAAGCAGAACATAACGTTTTAATGACTACAAACGAGCATTAATATATTGGTTTAGGACTGAGAGTTTGCTTGACAGAAATTATACTGAATCATTGAGTGGATTTTTTTTTTTTTTAAATTAATACAACTATTAAGTTCCACTAATGTACGTATAAAAGCTTAATGCAATATTAATATTAGACCTCTCTCGGCTACATTAATGTTTACTTGGTCGACCGCTACGTTATTTGTTTGCACTGATCTTCATTGTAAGTATTAACATTCATATTATTTATATTATGATAATAGGCTATAGGTTTTATATATTTTATTTTAAGATTAATTTAATGGTATTTACCATGATCTGTGCGTGTAGTGAGACAGGCTACTGTCTTGTAGTATTTCCCCTAATTTTGTAATTTGTGTATAACTGTGACTTTCCCTTTTATGCATAATATATCAGCTTTAATGCGACTTGCATTATGCAGTGTGTGTATAAGAACAGCACATCTGTCTGTTTTATTGTATCACCCCCTCAGTATTAGGTGGGTTTTTATAGCTCAGTGTACGTTTGTGGGGTATATTAGGGCAGCTACGTGCCGCCTAGGTGCGCGTCATGGTCTAATGGCCTACCACTTTCTGGCATAGGACGCGTCCGTTCCCAAGCGATTGTTTGTGCGAGGCTCCTATCGAGCTCAGCAGGCCAACCGCTACCATCGCCCAGTCAGCCGTTCCATACTGTATACAGCCTGTGTATTTGCGGTTGTAATTATGGCTGCTATTTTCTTTTCTTTTTTGTTTTCTATATTGTTATACATTTTTGTTTTTGGTATGCTTACATTATCAACTCTGTCTCTGTCTCCAGACGTGCTGTTTTCTCTCTCACAGAGAGAAGTGGGATCCGTATCTCTGTATGTGTATATCCTGAGCCACAGAGATCATCATTAGAGTTTGGAAATGGTGATATTTTGTACTGATTGAAACCATTTTATTTTGTTATTGTTTGTGTGAAGTTGGTCTTAGCATGGTGATTTTGTCATTAGCTCTCCCCTGCCCTTCATACTAACATATTTTGCTTTGTGTTAAAATCCTTTTGAGTTTTGGTTTCTTTATATATATATATATATATATATATATATATATATATATATATATATATATATATATATACAGTATATATATGATTATTTGGTTCACTTTTCCTTCTGTGTTCTCAGGAGCTGAAGGCCCATTGTAGGGTGCTAGCTGTTCCCTGCTAAATGGTGGTAGTGCCCCTGTCACCTGTGGAGTGCTGTGTATTCAAAACTGATTGAGTACTAAACAATATTTAACTTGACACAGTGACTTAAACATTTTATGTTTATGATGCAACACACCCGAGATGCTACACAAGCTGGTGTCTGATGCAGGGTGTGGCTGGATTGAGATGGTGCAAAATTCGGAAATTGCCCCATAAATATCTAATCGCAAATAAAATCAAAGAAATTTCCTTCAAACTTATAAGTACTACCCCACTAATTAATTTCTTGTAGAGAGATTTAATTGTGCTGTCAATATATTCTGTACATTTTGTGGTCTGCAGGCGGAAAAAAAAATGTCATTTATTTTGGAGTTGTCCCTTCTCGACTTTCTGCAAGATTGTTAGAGATCATATCATTCCCTGCTTTCAACTTTTTTTTGAAAATGTTTTATTCGTTTTTTTTTTTTTTTTTTTTTTTTTTTAGCTATGACATGTCTCTTCATAAGGAATATTATTTGATTCATTTTCTGCTTTTTTTGGCAAAGTTTAGTATTCATAAATGTAAGTATGGTGGTTATAAACCATTAGTTTTATTTTTTTAATTCAGAGGTTTAGCAATACCCAAGAACAACTTCCAATTTGAGTAACAAGAAAGCTGTAAAGTGTATTGAAATATGTAAACAATTTGATATTTTTATTTAAACTGTTTATTTATTTTCCTTTTTGTTGTTGTTTGTTTTAATATACCTCTTGGCTCTAGATGAAAAAGTTTTGTAAGCTTTAATTTAAAAAAATGTCTGACGCAGGTGTACATTGACGTGTCCTTAAACAAGCCCTCATAATAAATCTCCAACTGATTGACAAATTCACTTGTGAAATGGATTGCTGTGAACTGTATGCCAATGACTGGCTTATGATCAATAATATGGTACTAAACAATACATTGTATTCTAAAGCTGCTTTTTATTGTCTTATTAATGATTAACTTCTGCCACAAGAATGTAATGCATTTTAATTATCTGAATATCTTTTTTATTTTATAAATTTTTTAAATATTTAAAGATAACTATGTATAAATATATATTGATATAAATATGTATAATCATTATATATTGAATTATTGTTATATGAGGGGCTTTCTCAGCAAATATTTGTATATGCGATTAATCGGGACACCATCTAATTAATTCAATTACAAATTTTAATCGATTGACAACCCTAATATATATATATATATATATATATATATATATATATATATATATATATCATTTTGACAGGAAAAGTATATATAGTTACATTTCAGCACTTTTTTTTTATTGAACATTTTATAAGACAGCGACTATTATATTGTACATTGTACTACTAGCAAATTATAGCCATTGTATTGTCATGATGTACTTTTTTTAAGATTTTAAACTGATGGTGTTGCAGCATTTTTCATTTGCATAAATAATGCTAAGAATTCCTGATTAATTAGTTGTTGAATTAGTAAGCAGCAATGTTCCAATGGACAAATAGACCAATATTCACAGTATTTTTTTAATGGGAATGACAACGAGGCTGTGAGGGATAGACTTACAGTCTCTTCAATGGCACAAATGGTATTAAGCTCCTAGATCACATGTAATTTTCCACAACTCACGTTATTTGGATTTCTTTGTGTACTGAATGTTCTTGGACAGATATTTTATAAAAAATTTTGTCCACAGGACGATCCAAAATAAACTTTACATCCTTTAAACTGCAGTACAGCCCACTGAAGCGACTGTAAGTCTATTCCTCACAGCCTCTTTTCATTCCCATTCAAAAATCAAAGATGGCGCTTGAGTGAATAAACTCTACAAATAATATATTTTGTAACCACTAGAGGTCAATCTTATACCGTTTTATGGATCAGCAGGTCAAGCTCCAATTCATTTATTCTGTTTGATAGACAAAGAAAAGCATGTGAAGTGTATAAACTTAAAAGGAAGCATTTGAAGAGATACTATCGAAGACCACTATGATTTGGCATCTACCAATAATTAGGCCTACGAATGTTCAACAGCCTATCATTTATTAAATTACTTGACAAAGTAACGGTTTAGTCAAAAACACTATTTAATTCACTCAAATATCTTAGAATCTCTTAGAATAAATAGTTTTTTTAGTACTTGTAGAAGTGTTGAACAATGTAGGCCCTCTTAAAATAGTTACATCTAAATCATCTGAGGATTTGATGTGAACTTGAATGCCATGTGACCACAAAGATTAACAAAATGTACAGTATATGCCTTCAGATAAACTGTCTAGTCTTGCGACCCCTACTCAGTGAGCAAGAGTGAAAATGTTCCAAAACAATGCAGTCACAGTCCCAAAAATCCAGACTTTATTGTTATCTTTGACAAGATCAACACCCACTAGCCATCTGCCTGAAAGTATGACCCAATCCACTGACACGGCCCATTAGCTTCTTTTGCTCTGTGCTATTGCTGCATGAATACCAAGGTTAGGGAACATTTCTTTGCAATCATTATTTGGGGTGGCTGTCAAACCAATAAGTAAACAAACAAATACATCACATTGAATCACATCTTCATTTTCTAAATATAAAATGGTTGGTTGGTGGGTGCAATTTGGCACATAAAAAATGTGTTGATCAGGGTGCCACAGCAGGGGATATTAGAAGAGGTGTTGTGCTGTAATTAGAGATAGCACTGAGGGAAAGACCATAATTATGAGACATAGATCCACATCAGTTTGTTGAAATGCTGAAAAAATAATACTTTCTGTAAAAGGATCATTTTGCATAGCTTTGCTTGAAAGGCCACATGCAATCAAAATCCATATGATAGTGTACTCAACATGGACAAAATTATCTATTAGCAGATAAACATTTAAAATGCAAAGTCTTGCTCAGAGAAGGGACAGAAATATGGATGACTCGTGCTGCACAACACATATTTTTGATTCTAGAATGAAAAAGTCTCCCCCCCTAAAATCAACTATAGCAAGTAGTGAATGGCTGGTTTATGTACGAAATACATTTTATGGGGTCTTTAATGGTGCGCTCTGTAACTTTTTATGTCATCTTGGACTTACAGTGACACCTAGTTGTGTGGATGCATCATCATTCAAAATCAATAGTTTTCAGTTACAGATGCCATAGTAAAAAATCACTATTCACAATCAGCCATGATTAATTTATTCCAGGAGTGAAAGTGTCCAATAACAGAGCTGGTACTGAGATTAAGGTAGTAGTATTCAGCTGGTCATGTAATTCTAAAATGGCAGCCCCAGTGTGGGCTCCCATCCCATGTAGAATAAAACAGCTTTTATAAGGTTACTGACATGACTAAGATACTTATCTTACGTGAGTTTTCATGATTTTATACATAAGTTTAAAAATTACAATTAATTTCTTAAGGGGTAAAACTTTTTTAATTTGGAAAAAAATTGCAGTGCACATTTAAGATTTCCATCCACATAATTATTATACAAAAACCCAGGGATGAAAAAATAACAGCTCCTTTTATATAATAGCTGCCTGTGTCAGCAGTCTTGAGGTTCACCTTGGTCCTTTTGACCACACAGACATCAAATATTAACACGTGTCTGCAGATAACTGCGAGGCTGGCCAGGCTAAAGAAGTGTGACAGTAAATGGGTCAAAGTAGACAGAGCGCTTGCATTAATTTAGCCTGATGTGTAAAATGCATTTCCAAGTCTTTCATTCCCCAAGGACAGTTTGAGGGAAAAGGTCATTGAGAATTGAGACACCGTGAAAAGCCTTGACTCTCAATAGAGAAACTCTCTTTAGAGATATACAGGCAACATTGTACTTATTGATTGAGTTGTTTGGGATGTTATGGCAATTTAATATCAGAAAAAATTACTAATGTGATTATTTAAAAACCATTTACCACAACCAGCTCTATTTTTCCAACAAGAAATGCACAGGACATGTATTACATGATTAACAGCCAATCTGTGTATTTAATGGAGATTACTCATAATTCTCCCTTCAATGTACAGTACTCTCATTACATACTTAATATGATTAAATTAATTTCATCTTATCATGTGGGTAAAGCAATAGAAAAACATGCCTGGACATGACTTTTTGGAGTTCTGTGGTCCAGGGGTTTATTACTAGTCAGTATTTAGGGCGGTGGCATAGCCAGATTAGTAATTTAGTGAGCAAAGGCCATTCCCATCTCACTCTTTAATAGAATCAAGCTGCAGTGTAAAATGTGACTTGAATTAAATTATAATTACCTTACAGCAAAAGGAGACCTTTATAGGGCAACCAGCAGATCAGATAAATTGATTTATTAATAATAGAGCATGACTGCACTGGTTGGAATTCAAGCCTCTGTTTAATCTGTATTATTTTATACCATCGCTCACAAATGGCTGATCTTCAATCATGTTCATATTTTACACATGCAAATATTATAATAGGACTAGAAAATGTAATTATGGTCCAATGTATGCCTGGACCATATATCAAATGTAAAAAGTATGAAGGAAGAAATCACGGTAAACTTGAAACATTAAGAAAAAATTGTGAAATTATGAGAAAAAACAAGGTAAAAATAGATAATGTGCTGTCCTGGAGCAACACTTTCCATTAAAAGGAATGTTCAGAGCTCAATACAAGTTAAACAGTATTTTTTGCATTATATCGAATAACACAAACAAATAATTTCAACTCGTCCCTCCTTTATTAACAATAATAATAATAATAATAATAATAATAATAAAGCAAAAAAAACAAACAAACAAACAAAATGTCACAGTTACAGTGAATGAGGTCAGTCCATAAACATTTAAATACACATGGTATAAATATTAATATAGTCAAAGATAATGTTACATGTAAACATGTACTGTGTTTACATAAATTGTTTTCTAACCTTATCTGTGTACATTTATTTAAAATATTACAACTTCATTGTAACACTGTAATCTGGAAAACGCTGTAATGCTGGTAACTAAATCTATGATTTGTCATACTAAAATCACTAACATGACGTTAATACACTAAAATGATAACACGTATAATGTTTGTCATGTGGCAGTTCTTTTTAAACCATATGCATTTTTACTTTAAGAGCTGGTCCCATTCACTTCAATTGTAAGTGCTTTATTGTAACCTTACTGTAACTTTTTAAAGGTACTGTAAGCAATTGTTTCATGGAAAAGTATGCACAAAATTTTCCTACTCCCTTATATGAAAGCTGTAAACTTTGTAAACAGCAAACAAAAATGTGGCATTGAGGCTTTTCAACTGTCGATCATTTTGCTCGTTCTTATAGTGTCATATTTGAACCGGATCACTGAGCCTATGATTCATAATGTTTGTCAGATGAGGGCCCTATTGGGCCATTGTTGAATTTGACAGCCACAGGAACAAACAATGCTCTTTTGCTCGGATTTGGTCTCAAAATTATCTTTCAAGGGCGGGTTTTGGAATGAGGGCCGTGGCTAATTCAACGGATCAGTCGTGAAAGCTTCAGAATGCTAAAATTGCATACAGCAACTTTAATGGAGTTTTTTTGGTTTTGTTTATTGTAATCAACATTATGCAAATGCATGTTGATTCCTTTAAACATTAAAAATGTGGACAATTATATGGATAGTAGCCTAATAGTTTTGAAATGTGAGGTTATCTCACATTTGAAGACTAAATTTTTAGCGAAAATTATACCATAGGCTAATTATTTGTAATACATGCATGTATGCCTATGACGTACATTTTAATTTATAACAGTTAACAGTTAGCTCCAGTCCTCTAATCTGATTGGACAAGCGCTGTGACATTTTAATGTTTGTATCAATCCACTTTTCTGTGCTTGCAACAGTTTTTCTTTCTTCTGGCATACTACCATACAATTTCTGCCATAGACTGATAAGGCAGAAGAAGTAAGAGTAGTATGGGTAGTATGCTATTCAGAATTCAAACTCCGTTTGCTCCTGCTTTCTATTCCTCAATTTTGTTTGCAAAGCAAAATATCTGGCCACATTATTTAAAAAAAAAAAAAACCTTGTTATTAACTTCTTGTTTATATAACTGTCATACATGCAATATCACACTTACAATCATGCTGTTGTAGTCTATTTTAAAGGAAAACCATGCAAATTGACAGGGTCATAATGTAAACAGTCCCTACACAAGGGATACAACCATAAAAATGGAAAAAACAATAAAACTCATTGATACAGAGTGTACTATAATATGACTTGTCATGCCATTAGATTGATATACTTGTTTAGCAGCTGCTTTGGCCATAATGTAATTCATACAATGGAATAATCCTGTTAGAATGCTTTCTGTGGGTGCACACAGCTGCTCAGATATAATATCAGAGTCTGAACACAGTGCCACAGGATGTTTAAGGTTGAGCTGGATAGATTGCGCAAGATACTCAGATCTTCTGAATATCAAAGCCAGTAGCAGTTGGTCTCATGACTTATGTCGCTGCCACATCTCCTCTGGAACCGTGGGCAAATCAAAAAGAGAGAAACTAAACAAGAATCTCATTATTCTCTCTTTTTAAAGCCATATTCGCTAATTTGATTATTAGCATTTCTTGGACAAGATTCTTCGGATACAATGTGTTAATATGACTGGAAGCACAAAATAATTAATTGGACACAGATTCACATTTGTTAAATCAGTTCAACATTTTGAAACAGTACATAGTTAGCATGTTCTGTGGTGTGACATGCTATACTCCATCTAAAACTGTTTTAAACAGTATTTTGCCAATAGTTTTATAATTATTATTCATGCATGTGGCTGTTTAAAGCATTTATGCCTTTGATTTTGATACCGTACTAAGAAGTAGCTGTGTTTTTCTGTAGAAGTATCATTTCAATAGCCAAGAATGATATAAAAATACATGATATAATTCCCAGTTTTGGCACTGACCACACTAATCAACAGCAGCAACAAATTATAAACTGAAAATTATTTTAAAAAAAATTGTGACGCTCTCCAGGCTAATGTCATCCTATTATTGCAAATGTGAAATGCGTATCATGAGCACAATTCAGAGATAAATATTTTCCTTTGTTGAAATGCCACACAAACAGGCCACTTACATTTTTTATTTACTTTAAAACTGAACAGTTTTCAGTCTCTAGGTCTCAAGCCTCTATAGCCTCTCAGTAATTTTGTAGCTATATATCTTAATTGGTAAATAAAATGTCTGAATGTTGTGGAGTGAACCAAAAAGGGAAATACTGGTCACATTTTATATTAGGTGGCCTTAACTACTATGTACTAACATTAAATACATACAAGACTATGTATTTACTGTGTAACAACATGTTATTCTGCAAAATCCCCACATTTGCTGCTACTAAGGTTGAGGTACGGGTAGGTTTAGGAGTAAGGGTAGGATTAGTACTAGGGGTTAGAGTTAGGTTTTGGGGTAAGGGTTGGGTTAGGGGTAAAGTTAACAGTATAACAACAAATGGAATTAAATGCAAATACCTTAAATGTAATTACAATGCAACAACATGCATATTCATAATATGAACATTGTATCAAATGATTAATCACATAGTAGTTAAGGCCACCTTATATAAAGTGGGTCTGAAATACTTAATATCTTTGGGGACCAGATTTTCTAGTGTAATTTTAGGAATTATGATGCCAAGGCACAGCTCATGTCTTTAAATTTATGATTAGGTAACCATTCATCTAATTTCTGGAATCTACAAAGATCAGGTTTACATACTGGGTAAATGTGCATTTAATAAGCAGGTCTTTTTTGTTGAAGTGGCAGTGCATGTGTAAAGGACTGGTTTTGTGTTGTCTCTGGAGATAAAAAGACACAAAGATGGATAGGAAAAGAGAAGTGTGGCTTGCTTCCAGAATCTCTGTAAATAAAGGCAATCTTGCTCCAGAGTGCTTTTGTGTTGTATCCTATGTATAAAATGTAAATGGATTGAGTAATACTAGAGATTTTCTGGTTTGTTTGAGGCAGTGAGTGTAATAGGAAGTTCTACATTGCATTTGCTTGTCTGACAGATATAGTGTTTAGCCGTTGTCTCAGTTTCCAGGTGATTAATGTAACAGGAAGTGGGAATGCATCCTTCCCTGTAGGGAAAGAAAAAGCACTTGTCAATTCGATGTGCAATTTCATACACTTGTACTGAGGCATTGGTATGTGTAAAAAAGGATTTGCAAACATTTTCTTAAATTTTAGTCCATTGTTCCTTGCAGGATTAAACAGTTGGTAAAAGGTTTTGCATTATTTAATAGCTGGAGGGTGGTACATTCAATGAAGGTTTAAGTGCTTTTTACTGTCATCTAAGAAACCCGAGCGATCCATGACCAAATATCGCGCTAAATGCATACCTAAGCATGACATTTTTGCTCAGGTTGCATTTGCTGTTTTTATCAGACAAGCACTTTCTTCTCAGATTTTTCATTTGAACCTTAAAAAAATAAATAAAAAAAGTGTCCATGCAGGGTGAAGAAGCAATAATGTAATGCCTATTTAGGATTTGTTCATTTCCGCTTTCCTCTCTTATCTGGCTCACACCCCAAATGTGACAGGCTCAAATCTAAGAGGCAATCTGCCATGTTGAGGCTCGAAAGTGTTTTGTAGTTATTATCTTGGGCTTGAAGACCAGGCAACACAGAAGGCACAGGATATTAGATTGTCATGTCTTGCAGGACATTAGATTTGGTCTTATTCTTAAAACAGTCAGCGCAAGCTATGTTGCTGAAAAAAAGAGGATCGCAAAGTGCACAATACTTACAATTAGGGCCATCATCAGTGGGACAACCACATTTCATTACTGCCAAAAATAATAGTATGAGAAGCTGAAATGATAAGAAAATGTACAATTCGAATAGAGTTGTACATAAACATGCAACTTTCACTTCCATAGAGAAAAATTAATGAGCCATCAAACAATGGTACAACGATTCTTCCTATGTTCAACCTCTAAAACTAACCATAAAATCAAACCCCTTACCCAAGAAATAAAACACTGGGATTTGGAACAAGATGAGGGAAGCATGTTATGGTTTATTGATATAGAGCAATGGCGTAGTCAGAAACAATGCTTTGGGTGTGCCAAGGGAAAACTTGGTGTGCATGAAATGAAGCATATTAATATATTTTCAGCTCGAAATCCTTTTTAGCCCTGTTTTACATTATAATGACAAAGCTGAACAAATAAATGGCAATTTTGTCAATGAAGTCAAGCCTGTTAATGGATCTAAATATTAGGCTTCATATTTAACTTATTTTGGAAAGGTTCAGAATTATTTTCCAAAATAATTTAAGGAAGTGCAGGGAGGTTGGGTACATGTGTGACTGCAAATGTAAATAACCAGAAAATAATACTAATGTTACATTAATTATTGAGCCAATATGAAAAGGATAATAATAACATAATTTCTGATTTAGATCGTTGAATATGCTTTATACATTTTAATATAATCTCAGAGGAACTGTATTTAACCAATAATTGAAAGAAAAAGTAGTTTTTACATAATGCAGGGTCACAGAATTAACAACTAAATGGTGTAAGCCTATAACAGGTGTTATGAACAAACATCACGCAAAAGGCGCATTAATGTACCTTTTCATGTGTATTCTCCAAATATTCCATAAAAAACATAATTTTTCATAACCGGGGAAGCAAAGAACAATTATCTTATTTTGCTCAAATGGGGGCACACAATTATGCAGAAAGATGACTCAGTAGCATAAACGTTCTTAATTTAAAATGCACACTTTGTTCCTCAGTTTACGGCCTGTGTAGTCTGAGAAGACCTCTGTAACACACTGGGTGTTATTATAGTCATTACAATCATTACACTTAAATTCTGTAATTGATGCATCGAAGATTCAGCATAAAATGGTATTTCATTTGTGTGTGCAAGCTGATGTTGTGGGTGGTATATGCACACCCTGGCACACACGTGGCTATGCCACTGACATAAAGTCATTTGTATTGCATAAATAAATATGGAATGAGTAACCAAAATTATTCAATGAAGTTTTTTTTTTCCTAAAATAAAGTGTTGAATAGGAGGCTTGCTAAAATTTGATGGCTGTACTGTATCGGTATGAAATTCAGTTTGTTATTTTGATGGTCTGTATGGGAATATACAGTCATGTAAGTCATGTTGAATGATGTCATACAATTTTGCCATCCTGTACAAATTATTCTACTTTTTCATGAGATCATGTTGGTGGGAATGTCGTGGCAATGCTGTCCCAGATGCTATGATAACAAACACAAAATACACACATTAACATGTGAATGGAAAAATTTCCAATGGAATCACAATTAAATGGTAATTGAATTTGCCCAAATAAGACATGAGCAAGGGTAGAGTATACTCAAAATAATATCACTTTGGCTGAACATGATTCTATCATGTGCAGTGGTTCCACGTGATTGAAACAAGTTCTCTTAACTAAACAGAATCAGTTTAAACCCAATAAAAAGGACCAAATCAAACTAACTTGAATGAATGGTGTTAGTTTAACATAAATTTATGTTGTTTGTTTAGCTTGAATGAATGGTGTTCATTTAACTTGAATGAATGTTTTTCATTTAACTTGAATCAGTTATGTTCTGGAGTTGTGGTGTGGTGGTGGCATAGTGGGCTAAAGCATATAACTGGTAATCAGAAGGTTGCTGGTTCAATCCCCACAGCCACCACCATTGTGTCCTTGAGCAAGGCTATTAACTCCAGGTTGCTCCAGGGGAATTGTCCCTGTAATAAGTGCATTGTAAGTCGCTTTGGATAAAAGCGTCTGCCAAAAGGCATAAATGTAAATGTTCTCCTACATTTAAGCCTCCTTGACTTGTTTAGTCTGCATGTTTATATCATGTTAGATGAAGTCGATTAGGTCAAGTTACTATATGTAAATATAATGCCAATAATAAATGTCAATTCTATTTTCTCATTCTTCAGTGACAGTCAAACAGATGCAGCACACGGTATGAAACAAATCCATTTATTTGAAAAAAGTTCTGAAGTCTGTTGTACATACCAAGTGTTGTCCTTCGTTTTCTTTAAGTGAGGCAATTACAATGGAAGTAAATGGGGCCAATTTTTGGAGGGTTTAAAAACACTGTAAACCCATGTACGTTTTACTAACATAAAACATTTAGGCATCCGAATGCCTTTTCTTTTACAAGTTTCAAAACTTAGGTCTCAAGTTTGCATAATTTGTGTTTCTCAGAAACTAAATTAAAATAAATGATATTGGTCCAATCAAAATATGCAATTAAAAATATTTATTTGAATTAACCACAAATCACAATTTAAAGTTCTGCAAACTTAATTAATATATTTATACAACTTAAAAAAAAATATGTTTTTGAAATCATGAATATGCTTTGTATTAACTTATTTTCTAAAGCCATGTTAACTTAATAATTAAACTATAGAATTTTAAGTAACTTGTAATACTTAAAAATATTTAGCAATTTAAAATAATAATAATAATAATAATAAAATTAGCAAACTGTATGTAGTAAACATATTTAATATAAAAAAACAAGGTATATTTATTGACTAAACATGAGCCACAACACTAAATAAAAAAACATTTGACAGCGACAAGATAAATTGTCTGCAGCTGCATTAGTGTTGCACATATTTCAAAAGCCACCTATCTTTAAAACTCTTTGGGGTAACTCAGATCCAATGCATAAATCAGTCCAAACGTAAAAGGAAATCTGAAAAGTCTGGGCAGGTGGGTGATGACTTCACATTCAATTAAATTTCTGACCAGATTGTAGTGATTTGCAGCATCTGTGAGTTCTCTGACTGTTGTTAACAGGGAAACTGGTGAATATCCAACATTTGGCTCTTCTGAATCTTTAGCCCTGAATTACAGAAATGGAAAAAAGTGGCAAAATTAAAGAATGTCTAGGTTACCAGTGTAACCCCATTCCATGATGGAGGGAATGAGACGATTGTAGTGACACAAGGGGCTTCTTTCAGGAGCCTTGGATACCTCAGAGTATGAAAATGGCCAATGCCAAATTGGCGAACACCATTTGCATGTCATACGGGTATAAAAGGCGGGATGTACCTCTGTTCAGTTAGGTTCTGCACAGAGGAGCCAAGAACAAGGTTCAGCCATTACAGTGGCTTCATACAGTGTTGTGGCAAGGGGGACACAATGTCTCGTTCCCTCCATTAGGAAACAGGGGTTTTCTAATGAAGGTTGGTGCAAGGGTGTTGATGACCTTGTGGACAAACCTCTGTTGAGAACAGCGTCCCTTTCCGCCGTCTGCCACAGCAAACAAAGTGCTGTTCGGAATCATCTAGAGCTCCGTGCGCTGTCCAAAAATAGGTGGACAAAGCACGCACTAGACCAGACCAGCTGAACCACCTGGGAGTGGAGCCTCCACTCTCTGTTGAGCGGAGCCTGTCGCGACAGCGTGGTGGGGTGGATGCTGCTGAAACGGGGTGGACACCTGGCGAACTGAATTGCGTAGCCGAGTCGGATGGTACTGGCCAGTCAGCGCGACTGGTTGGAAAGCGTAAGGAGCTCTGCGTGTAGGGCACTAAAGAAACAATCGTTTTTGACATACACTGTGCGGTTTCGCAGCGGTGGGGAGCAGGTAGTGTTGCGTCGGGAGGCAAAGTTGCGACCTGAGGCTTGTGTGCTGAGAAAGAACTCAAGGCACTTACCTTACCATTCCCGGTAGGGGGCGGGTTAGTGACTGAGGAGGAGGTCCTGGTGAGGCATCCTCTGGACTCGTCAGAACCGTCCGGCCGGGGTTGTGAGCGCTGTACAGACGTGGACGAGGAGAAGGCTCTACGTCCAGAGTGCTACTTCGCCTGTAAGGTTTTGTAGCCGGGGCACCATGAGAACGGCCTGTCTTGCGTCAGAACCGGACGGAAGCAAACGAGCTTGCAGGAGGGCGGGTGGTCTGCAGGGATTTTCTGGGCGCAATTTACCCTCCAAACTCCCTAAATCGCCTCCATCGCCAGAATTGCCGGCCTTAATCCAGTGGGAAGATGGTGCGACGCAGAGGGCGGCTGGAGTGGCGTTTCCTTTAAGGAAGTAAAGCCATGACGGCAACGTTGCCATGTCACGCTCTCGCAATGAGAACATGAATCATTCATAAACGCTGCCTCAGTGTGATCGCAGCCCAAACACGTGAGGCAGCATATATGACCGTCAGAAGCTGAGAGACAGCTACCGCATCCAGGAACTACACAAAGGCGGAAATGGATCTTGAAAAAAACTTTTAGAGGAAATATACACTTTAAGGAAACGCTGTTGAAGTGCCTAGGGACGTGAACTACACTGGCGTGCAGGGAAGGGAGAAAGCCGCTGGTAATGTGCCGTAGGATCCAACAGCAATGCTCTTAGAGGAGAGTGGAACAGTATTGAGTATCTCAGTTCGCTGATCACACAACCGCTCGACTCCGAAGAAAGAATCTGACTGAACAGAGGCACATCCCGCCTTTTATACCCATATGTCCAGGGGCGAGACATGCAAATTCTTTTCGCCAATTTGGATTTGGACTTTTTCATATTCAGAGGTATCAAGGCTCCCGAAAGAAGCCACTTTTGTCACTACAATCGACACAACGTCAAGTGAGTGACAGAAAGGGAACAATTTATTAAAATCTGTTTTAAAATACACACCTACATAAAAGAATAGTTCACACAAAAATTATTTCATTATTTACTCACTTTTTACAGACCTATATGTCTTTATTTCTTCCATGAAAGACAAAGGCTTTGTTTTTTTGTGTTGTTGTTGTTGTTGTTGTTGTTTTTTTTTATAAATAATCTTCTTTAAAAGGATAGCCCCCCCCCAAATGAAAATTCTCTCATCATTTACTCACCCTCATGCCATCCCAGATGTTTATGACTTACTTTCTTCTGCAGAACACAAATTAAGATTTTAGAAAAATATCTCAGCTATGTACAATCCAAGTGAATGGTGACCAGAACTTTGAAGCTCCAAAAAGCACAAAACGTCAGAATAAAAGTAATCCATAAGACTCTAGTGGTTAAATTCACATCATAAATCCTTCAGATACAATAAACAGATCAACAGATCAATATTGAAGTCCTTTTTTATTACAAATCTCCACTTTCACTTTCAGATGTGATCACTTCAGAAGACATGGATTTAACAATTGAAATCGTATGGATTACTTTTATGCTGCTTTAAACTGCTTTTTGGAGCTTCAAAGTTCTGACACCCATTCACTTGAATTCTATTGCCTTACAGAGCTGAAATACTCTTATAATAATTTATTTGTGATCTGCAGATGAAAGTCATACACATTTTGGGATGGCATGAGTTAACAGTAAATAATGAAAGAATTTTCATTTTGGGTGAGGTATTCCTTTAAATTTCAAAAATTGCTAAATGATTTAGAAATGTGTGAATAAAGTAATTTACCCCGTATGTTTTGAAGAATCTTGAGGCGACTTCTCTCAGCAGCACAGGAAGTGTACAAAGCACAGTGATTCGACTTGTGTAGACACTATGTTGATCCCGAAAGTACATTTTTATCTAGTGTTAAATGTTGAACATGTTGAACGTGTTCTTCAGCCTAAACATTGTGAATTATCTAAAACCCTTCAATTCCCAACCCAAATTCATAGCTTTAGTAACCTTTACAATAATCTGAACATAGGAAAGCTTAGGCCCAGACAGAATCTGTAGACATTTTTGGCTCTTTCCAGGCAAATCTTTGGGAAAATATGCAAATTTTGTGGATGGGATTTAAACATTGATCCCATGAACCTGAGAGTACTAAACTCTTAATGGTTGCTAAAAGCATCACATAATTAGCCAAATTATTTCATAATTCACAACATGCAAGTGATGGGGAATTTGTAGAGAATTTAAGAAATAGTTAACAAATTCAATATAATAAATGCCAATTGAATTACTCAACATCCAATTTATCTCTTCAAATGGAAACACTCAATGACTGCTGCCAACTGTGTTTTCTTCCTGTTGCCAGTTGCCCTTTTTGAACAAGCTTGATTGAAACGAGCTCTTTCAAAATTAACACATCGAGTAAGCCAAAGTCACCTATTCAAGTCAGTTTAACATGACACAATTGTGTTTGAACAAGAAACCTGATACAATGGTGTTGCAAAATTAATTGTTTAAATAAAGTGAACAGCCTCCAGAAATATATTTTTTTAGCAAATTATGAATAAGTTTCTTACATTTAGAATCCTTTTGTCACATTAGATTTGACTTGTCTCTTTCACAGATATGAGATGAGGCTATCAACACACACCCCTAAAGTGACAGTCTCTGCAAAATGTACAGCTCTTTGAACTTAAAATAGAGTGCACAGATGTGAATTTGTTGTGTGTTTCTCGGCAACAATTAAAATGCATCCAAAAAAGATGTATTATAACAAATACATAACATATTTCATAAAAAAAATTCAGTAGAAAGGAATTGCTATTGCAATTTTTGCTAATTTTTAGCATTTCTCATTTCTAAGTTCCATGCATTCATGTCTGCTGAATGAACAAATGTGAATGCAAATGTGATAAATTGATAAATTATTTATGAAAACATGGCGCTCCCAATGTCAGTGTCATCGCATGGGTTTGATTCCCCACTCACTTTACTACTAAATGTATACCTTGAATAAACTGTTTGTAAGTTGCTTAAGACAAAAGTGTCTGCAAAGTGAATAAATGGAAGTTGAACTTTAGGTTTGAATTTATTCATGAAAAACTAAACAGATCATAACTATGCATAATACAAAGTGTGTTAAAGTTTAAGAAAAATAATTAAGCAGGATTTTTGAGGGTAAAGTGAATTGCACAGGCTGCTGGACACAAACACATGTACATAGTAATGACAGACCAAGATGTTTTTAATTCAGTCAGACAGTCTTGATATTCTGACCAAGCAGCCCAAATGCTTCGACAGATCACCTGTCAAATGACAAACGGCTTCTCACCACACCTTAATGCATCTTGATAATTATGCATTTGTTTTGTATCTGTGTTTAAGCAGGGTCGATAAGCAATATACTTACTGATGGATGTATTCATTTTGGAGACACTGACGGATGAGAACAGGGGAAAATCAATCTCTCTTTCCTTTCAGCTATTGATCACTTGTTCAGGAGAGTTCCGTGTATTGAGACGTGTATAACAGGCCAAGATGAGAGGAAGAGGAAGGATGTTAACAAAGTGTTAAATTTAGATCTTAGACACAATGTTGTTTGTCATGTGTGTGCCAAAGTTTTTTATTAGAGAGCCTGTTTCTATGCCCACAGAATAGAATGTGTATGACTTTGTTTAATGTTGTTAAGTCTATTGTATTGTCTTCTATCCAGATTATTGTAAGTACATTCATTTAAAGAAGGGAAATATGGAATATAGAGTTGCGCCACCATAATGCTAAGGTGTTGAGGGTGGTTTTCCCGGGCATTGCTATGCAATTGTTGCTAGGTAGTTGTTTACCGGTCCAAATCAAAAAGACCCCTCCCCAAGTCTTTAAGAGATACTAGATCTATCTAGCAAATCCTTATACCTACATATTAGCAATAATAATAGTGATGCTTGCCTTAGCAATCTCTATTGATAACACAGCCACATTGCAGGCCTGTTCTATTAAGCTCTACGTTAATTAAACAAGACATTGGTTCAACACAAAAGTGTAATTTACATAAGTTTTATTGTATCGACAGCAGTCCTTGACAATTTCTAAACACTCCTTTCTACTTTAAGATTCCACACCTCAAGTAAAACCCACAGGACTATCAGCATGTAGTGGCAGTTTCAGTCAGTGGACCATAATCATCTTCAAAGCCTGTTGTCATCTCCACAAAACAAAATCCAACCTGCTGTCAAATTACTCAGCACTGAACAGCTGCTGCTGAGAGCTACAATGACATTACAACCAGGGAAATTGCCAACCCGTGACCCAAATCACAAAGATTTTGAGAAAGGAGAGAGCACACCAAATTCTTCGGACTACTTTAAAACACACTACAATAGAAACAGGGTTTTTGTTTTTTTACACATAGAATTGCAATTAATGCTCTAGTACATTTACCACAAAAATGTTACTGCTCAGTTTTCCTTAGCATGCATTTAGTGATAGTGCTTTTTTCCTAACCTGAGTCTATTTCTCCATGTACAATCCAAGCAGCTTCCTGTGTGGGAGGAAATAATAACATACCTTTACTTAGAATTCTCTAGGTTGCTTACCAGTCTGTACAGGCTGCAATATCTTCAGCTCTTTGGTTTGCTTAATATGGCAAGACCAGATCCAATATTTTGACACCCATTTGATTTTTTGTGCAGCCAGTTTATATTAACGTTAGACATAACCGACTGTGTATACATTAGTACCCTGCCAAGAAGTGTGTTTGACCATTCGTGCATGAGCACTCCTCACAGAACATGTGTGCACCTACGCATGTGAGATTACAGTTGTCAGGACTGAATGCTCTGTCATTTGTCTTGCTTGAGAAATGTCCTTTGACCTAGACAGACCGATTTCTATAGCTGCCCTGCAATATTGCTTGAATAGTTGATTTGCCCAACAGATTGATTAGTTAAATCACTTCATCTTGGCTCCACTGACTGCCTTCCATGATTCCCATATTGGAATTCCAATGCATTCACTAACCTTACTGGACAACCATTGATGATTTCATGGATCACCTGGCTAATGGTGTGGCCAGAGAGGCTTATAATACCTAGCGATAGCTGATCTGTTAGCATTTTTCTTCATTGTAAAAATAGTCTGTTACTTGGCTGGCGAATGTACTACCAGCAAGGGCTAACTGCCAAAGCTATCTAGCCAAACTTGATCGTACTTGAGAGTAGCAATAATGAAGAATTAATTTAGTTATATTTAGTTTGAAAACTCGTTTGGAAATTTTGTTTTTCCAAAGTATGTGTTAAGTTAAGTTGCAAGATCCAAACAAGTCTCATAGAATGAATGGTTCAATAACTATATTTTTGCAAATTGACTTTTACCTGCTGAATTCTGCATTCCGTTTCCTGGTGAAATGAACACTTGTGGTGCAACAAAAACTGCGTTTTTTTCACTCTTACACAAATCACGACTACTGCGACTGATTATGACTTTATAAACACAAATTTCTCTCACTACTATTCACACACTGCTCTGTTATGATATTGAAACACTTGAATGCATCATTTGAAAAACAATTAATTTTAACACTACCTACATTTACACACTCATTCTATAAGTAGCTTCCATGGTAGCTCACCTGATATGTAAGACGTGAGACAGAAAGTGTAATTGAAGCAACACAAGATGACACGGGTGCTTCAGAAAATGTGCTTTTAATTTATCATTTTGTTTTTGAACACTATCATTTAGGTTTAGACATTGGTTAAAGGTAAGGATTTCTGTGTATATCAAGTCATTTTTATTTGTATAGTGTATAGAGGGTTGTCCCCTCTGGCTAAACAACAAGAATATAATGCCAATATTAGTTTTTTGAGAGCAGTGCAAGTTTTACATAAATTATGTGCGGGCAGCACGGTGGTGCAGCGGTTAGCACTATCGCCCCACAGCAAGAAGGTCGTGGGTTCCGGTTGCCCCAGCCTTTCTGTGGAGTTTGCATGTTCTCCCTGTGTCTGCGTGGGTTCTCTCCGGGTGCTCTGGTAACATCCCACCATCCAAAAGACATGCAGGCTAGGCTTTTTCTCCCAAAAAAACTGCCCTAGGTGTGGATGTGAGTGTGAGTGGTTGTCTGTATATGTGTGGCCCTGTGATGGACTGGCAACCTGTCCAGGGTGTACCCCGCCTTTTGCCCAATGTTAGCTGGGATAGGCTCCAGCCCCCTGTGACCCTGTACAGGATAAGCGGTTGATGATGGATGGAAGTTAAGTTCCAGTGTTTAAAAAAAATGTATGAACTGTCTTTGAAGTCCATCTTGGATTAAATGCAGAAGTTCACATTGATGCTTTGTGCTTTGGTAGCTGGCTGATGAAGGCAATTATCATTTAATTTTTGCTGTAATTTAAATGACAGTCTAGGTATTCCATTTCAAGAGTGTAGTCCATCAATAGACAAAGGTGATGCAGGCAGAGATTAATGAGGTGCATCGCAGTTCAACCTGCAGTTCATTTCGGTGAGGTTTGGTGGGGTCCATCCTTAATCCAAGTTTCAGGCAGTGGCATATGAAGTATCCGATGTCTTACAGATGAAGTTGGCATCAGTTCATCCTCTTAAGTCAAAAGACTGAAGCGATGTCTGGCTAGCACCGGCTGTAGTTTGTCGTCATCTCTCAGCGAGACGTAGCATTGAAGTCCGACATAAAGCAGGAACAGAGCTGGATCTGGCTGGTTCAGGATATGAATCCAGAGGTTTCCGGTTGAGATATGGAAACATGGAAAAAATAAAATAATATTAGTTGATGCCATTAAATTTTATGTAGAGTTATAGATCATGATGGATGTTTCTGTTTCCGGCAGACCTAACTATAGCAGCCTAATTGGGAGTTGAAGGATAAATTATTAATTGGCTAAATAGATGAGTCTTTAGTCTAGACTTAAACTGAATGAGTGTGTCTGCATCCCAAACAGTGTTAGGGAGACTATTACATAGTTTAGGAGCCAAGTATGAAAAGGATTTTGATATTCTTGGATTTATTAACAGGGCAGAATTTTGTGATTGTAATGAACGTGATGGAATATAGTGTGTCAGAAGGTCACTTAAGTACTGTGGAGCTAGACCATTCAAATCTTTGTAAGTAGTTAACAGAATTTTAAAATTAATAAAAAATGTAACAGGTAGCCAAAGTAACAATGATAAAATTGGGCTAATATGATCATATTTCTTGGTTCTAGTCAGCACTCTGGAGCTGCATTTTGAACCAATTGAAGTTTATTTATTGAACTTGCTGGACATCCTCCCAGTAATGCATTAAAATAATCTAGTCTTGAGGTCATGAACGCATTAATTAATGTTTCAGCATCAGCAACAGAGAGCATTTGTCATAATTTATGACAACTTTACATTTCTTCTAAACCCAATGAAAATTCACAATTCTCCAAATTAGCAGAGTGTATCAATGAAATCAAAGATTGGATGGCCAGATATTTCATTACACTCATTTCCGATAAAACAGAAGTACTAATGATTGCTCCAAAAACCTCTAAAAATAAGCTGCTAAAATATTATTTGACTCTCCATGGATGTACCAATACGTTGTCTTCTACAGCAAAGAATTTATGTGTTATATTTGATATAATCTGTTCTTTGAAAATCAAATTTCCAATGTTTGTAGAACAGCATTCTTCCACCTGAGAAATATTGCATTGGAAACTTATTCCATGATTCCTGATAATATCTCCCAGGGGGAGCATGTGTAAGGAGAAAAGTAGAGGTCCTAAAACTGATCCCTGTGGTACACTTAACTTTTGTTTGATTTGACAATTCCTTGTTTACCCATACAAAGTGGAAGCGGTCAGATTAATTGGACTTAAACCATGCAAATGGAAGTCCACTAATGCCAACATAAATCTCCAGCCTATTCAAGAGAATGTCATGATCTATCTTGTCGAAGGACACACTAAGATCTATAAGCACTAGAAGAGAATTGCAGATGCTCTGTGCTGTGATGGGGCCTAAATCCTGACTGAAATTGTTCATATATTCCACTTCTCTGTAGAAATTAACATATATTTTCTACATAAATTAGTAAGCGGTTTGATAATTGCCATATTAAAGTTTCTTGGGACATGTCCTAAGGATAACGAGGAGTTAATCATATTAAAAAGAAGTTCTGAGATTACTGGGAATACCTCTTTTAAGAGCTTAGTTGGTAGTGGATCTAACATAAATATTGTGGGTTTTGATTTTTTAAAACTTTTTTTAGCTCTTCATGACCTATGACAGCGAAGGATTTAAGTTGCTCGTGAGCAAAATTATGAGACACTGTTTTCTGATGTGCAGTGACAGTTGATTGTATAGTTCAAATTTTATTTCTGATGATTTCCATTTTATCAGAAAAGAAATTCATGACGTCATTACTATTGTGCTGAGACGGAATATCTGGTTCAGTCGATGCTTTAGTCCTAACCAATTTAGCCACAGTACTGAATAAACACCTAGGGTTGTTGTTGTAATTTTCTATGAGTTTGCTAAAATATACTGACCTGGCAGCTTTTTATTGTAGCTACAGACACTATCCTTCCATACACCGTGAAATACCTCTAATTATGTATTCTTCCACTTGCGCTCCATTATCTGAGCTGCTCTTTTGAGAGCATGAGTGTGATCATTGTGCCACGGAGTGAGGATTTTTTCCTTTAATTTTTTTAATCAAAGGGGGACAACAAGATCAAGAACACTAGAGAGACACTTTCTGTTATTGCATAATGTTCTTTTAGACTTTTTGGCTTACAAAGTATGTGAGACAATTCTGGAAGATTATTTGTGAAGCTATCTTTAGTGGTTGAAAAAATAGTTCTACCTGAACAATAGTGTGGTGTAGATTGAGAGACATTAGCTGATCACAACAAACAAGAGACGAGGTAATTATCTAAGATGTCATTGCTATGCGGTAGAATTTCTATAGTATCAACATTAACTCCATATGACAAAATTAAATCTAGCGTATGATTATGGAGAGCTGGTCCTGTCACATTTTGTCTGACTACAAGAGAGTTGAGAATATCGATAACTGCCTATCCCAATGTGTCATTTTCATTATCTATTTGAATGTTGAAGTCACCAACTACATTAACTGCTAGATCTGATAGAAAATGTGCAAACTGACCAAGGAAACCAGAATAAGGCCTGGGTGATCTATATACTGTTGCAAGAGCAAAAGACAGCAGATCTGTTTCTGACGGTGTCATATTAAGCATTATTAGTTCAAAAGACTTAAACTTATATCCTGTCTTCTGAGTAACACCAAAACTTCCCTGTAAATTGTAGCAACACCACCTCCTCGACCCTTCAGATGAGGCTCATGTTTATAACAATAACCTGGGGGAGTAGATTCATTTAATCTAATATATTCATCCGGTTTAAGCCAGGTTTCAGTCAAACAGAGTGCATCCAAACCATGATCTCTAATAATTTTATTTACAATTTGTGCTTTGGTAGAAAGAGATCTAATGTTTAGTAGCCCCACATTTAAATGATTTTTATCTTAAATTATGTAGTTTATTCACGTTTGATCTTAATAAAATGTTTTCTAAATGATTTAGTGAGAGTTCTGTGTTTTTGGTAGTTTGGGGAACAGACACAGACTCTATGTGATATCTAGGTGATACAGTCTCTATGTGTTATAGTTTATGTGAGCTGTGTGACATCTCAAGATAGCTAGTAGACGTTCAGATTAACCAGTTTGTCTGCTAATCTACTATTAATCTTGTCACCACAATGAGCAGGGAGGGGGGCCACAACATATTACAGTGTCTGACATAGTTATTGGAAGTTCACACACCTCTTTAACATTATCTCTAGTGATCTCCGACTGGCGAAGAACACTGACATGAATAACACTTGTAAATTTCATCAGATCTCAGACGCCTGAGCCCCCTAAATGCATTTAACAATGTTGGCTGGAGTCTCTATTTCCACGTTCATTACAATATAATTACCAATTATTAGGGCTCTTTCAACATGTTTCTCAGTGGGTGCATCACTGAGTGGGGAAAATCAATTGGAAACCCTGACAGGAATGGGAGAGTGGTGTTGATTTGATGAGCGAGTTTGCCGACGAGATGTCACCCAATCGCCCTGATGCAGGGGCTCTAGAGCTGGAACCAAAGTGTGTTTGTTGTTGCTGTGCTACCCGCAGCCGTAACATTTTCTACCGGCTTCTCTTTCTCACTGAACTCTACTAGTATTCGGATGCGTGCCTTTAACTCAATTAACCTTCTCTGTCAGCCTGACATTTATAACATGCGAATCCCTCACTGTTGATGTGAGAATATATAGTAAACATGTGAAATGCAATGCAGGAAGCAATAACATGAGTGGATGACATGACTTACCGCAATTGTTTGTTGTTGTTGTTATGGCTGTTCTTGATTGGTGAGGGTTTGAGATCAATGTGGTTCATAATCAGCAGATGTTTGCGATTGATGCAATAATCTGCGTAAAACACAGTGGAGAAAATTAATTCCTGCATTCAAGATGCGAGGTGTAGATAAGCAGAAAAAATAGGACAAAAAATTAAAGAGACGGGTGCGTGCAGTATAATACAAACAGATGAAACAGTAGAAAATAGGAAAAACATGAAGCACGCGGTAAAATGGCAAAGGATAAAATGATAAGCAATGCTAAGCAGGCTAGCAAGCTACAAACATTTGTGCAGCATCCCCGCAGCAACAGGAACAGGAAGTGAAGTATAATGTACCTCTCATTTGATTTTAGATCACTATTGGTTAGGTTTAGGTTACAGTTTTAGGTTAGGGAGGTACGATTTACTCATTTAATCTAATATTTATCTGATGATGCCAGCATTTCACTCACTTTTTCTGGACATTTCACTGGGAAACTGCAGCAATACGTGTAATTAAGTATATATGTTGGCAAAATCAATGTGGTTTCATACAAAAATATATTAGTGTGGATGTGGCATTAGTTGAAATGACCACATACAGATATGCATCAAATTTAGAACCACATTTAAAAGTTGCCCAAATTGAATGGGGGAACATTTTTAATCTAATGCATTTTTTGTTGTTTACAGGCATGCAGCAAGATCCAATCTATGCCAGACATCGGTAAAAAAAAGTTGTAATTAGTTATGAAATTGCCCTTTGAGACCTTTTAAAAAGTCAAAGTTACAAATGTAATTCTATTTGTGAAAGGGCAAATCATTATTAATGAACTAACCAACAACATGATCCATTATCCTCCTCTTAAGGAATGTGTGTTAGCAAAGGCTATCTAAAGACAAATAATTTATAGCCTAATTTTACATCTTGCTTTTTAAGTGCCGCTACATTTTCGTACAAATTTATATTCAAATAACGGTGCATTCACTTACACTGACTACCTTACTTTGCTTTGTTTATTCTCTGACTTCCTTAGTTCAGAACCCCTTTACTGCATCCACACAATAACCTACAGAAAAAATATAAGGCTGGATTACATGCATGAATGCTGGCTGCAACTTCAAACACCTTGAACCTCTGATCCCTTTCCACATAGACACCTCCAGAGTGTTCTATCTGAGGCCAGCTTAGCTCAGCCAGCTGGAACACCTGTCCCAGCATTTGTTTCACTAGAAAAACACTGATCGCCTCAGATGTACCTTGCAGGTCCTGTCAGCTCTGTGCTGCTTCCTGACGCAGAAAAAAAACATGCTGAGTGAGCTCTTGCTTAGGGAGATTGTTTTGCAGGGTACTGTAGATTTATACTGCAGCACCTTAGATACTTCAATGTATGCAGTGCTTCCTTATTGTGCCCATTTAAATGGATAGAATTGTAATGTTGATCTCTAGATCTTAATTCAATTTCTATGTTTGTCCTCATCAATTATTAATTTAATGTAATCAATTTGTAAAAGTCTTGAGTTTGAATATAAGCACAGTCGACACTTTAAATAGGCACTTTAAAAAGTGGAAACTTTAAAGTGGACATTTAAATAGTAATGTAGATTATGTAACGCATTATTCACATATTTAGCTCACTGTGGTGAGCAGGACGGGGCCGAGCTGCATCAGGGCAGAGCGAGGATGGGAAAACAAGTGGTGAATGAGTTCTGAAAAGTGTATGTACATTAAATGTCTACGTGTTGAGTCAAGCCAGTCCAAGCTTCCTCCTTTGCCATTCTTGAACAGTTACACTGGTGCCAAAACCTGGGAAGGAGGAAGGAATGTGAAGCCAAGGGAGTACTTGATCTGGTGGCACTGGAGCACTGCGTCAACCGACAACCGAAAGGGCCATCTGAGGGGGTCCAGTGACATCGCTGTACAGATGGACAGATGAAGTACAGTGAGCTGAGGGGTCAGTCGACACGTGTCCGGGGCCGGCGAGCCTGTCTCTCTCTCCTCTCTCTCTCCTTTCTCTTTTTTCTGCTCTCTCTCACTGTTCTCCCCCATCCCTCCTCTCCCTTGTCCGGTTCCCACACCCAGGCATGTACGGGTCGGACCCGGAGACAATCCTGCACCAACGCTCCCTCCATATAAATGGAAAGGGGGGGGGGGGGGGAAGGTCACAGGCCAGAGAATTCCTCAACCTGAGATTGCGATGGGGGTATGTGGCGAGCAGAGCGGCGTCTGGACAGAGTGAGGCCGGGAAGATAAGGGGTGAATGAGTTCCACCTGTGTGCCACACTGGTCTCAAGTTCCAGTGAGGAGCAGATGGAAGCGAGAGAGAGACACATGAGCGATGTCTTTGTGTAAAGGGGTGTAAAGTAACAAATTTCAAATACTCACGTTACTGTAATTAACTACTTTTTCCCCAAGAATTATACTTTTTAAGTAGTTTAAAAATTGTATACTTTTACTTTTTACTTGAGTTCATTTTAAGTGCTGTTACTGTACTTTTACTGCACTATTTTCCCACCACCTGTGTTCGCTACTTCCTTGTCCTGATTTTTTTGTTATCTATCAATGTGATTGTCTAGAGAGAGTCTCGTGACTCCCATACAATCAAATCACGCGTAAAAAACTTGAATGACAGCTACAGATCTGGCGCCATCTGTTATGGATGCCTCGAGCATCTGAATATCACAGTTGCACCTGAAAGGCATTTTCACAGTGAAAAAGGCCAATTGCATGATCGTGTCATGTGTTTAACTTGCTCAAGCCAGATATCAGCATTAATCCTGCTTCTAATTTGAAGAAACATATTGATGTAAATTTCATATTTCTGCTTACTAGATTCTGTGTGTCTATAACATAGCCTTTAATTTAACTATCTATCACTGAGATTATGGGCTGCTGTGAGTAATTCATGCAATATTATCAAAAGGACTGGGCAATAAAATGATCTAGATGTTTATCAGAAAAAAAAGAGATGTCCTCGATCAAACATTTTAATAGTTTTTTTATATTTAGCCTATGATCTATACCTAGTACAGGGGTGTTCATTAAATCACTTACGAGAGCAAGACAACAACTGGTTGGTTGATCTAGAATAAATATAAAATATTGACTTTATATATCTTATAATATTATCTGTAGCTGCGTGCTGTTTGATTGACAGGTGCTAATGTTTGCGTGCTATTGCGGGTTCGCCCCTAAATGATCAAATACACTTCGTAATTTTTGTCAATGCCCATCTCGATGAAGCATTTAAGTGAACGCAGTCGGTTTGGTATAAAGTGAACGTATGTTGTTGGATATATCAAATGTTGGAATTGAAGTGTACATGTAACCGAATTGAGCACTGTCTAGTAGGCTTTTGGCTGGACCAAAAGAGCTGAAATATTCTTGTTAATTTAAAATCTTAATTTTTGTTCTGCTGATGAAAGAAAGTCATACACATCCGGGATGGCTTAAGGGTGACTAAATAATGAGAGAATTTAAATTTTTGTGTGCACTATCCCATTAAAGCCCGATGTGGCCCCTGTACCAAACAAATGCTCTACCCCCTCTATTGTGCCAAGTGACCCTGCTGTTTTAGTGTTTTTTTTGTTTGTTTGTTTTTTTGCATTCCTTGCATTGTTTTGAACATTTATGCAGTACAATAACTCTCTCAGTCAGCATTAAGGGAAATTTAGACCCAGCACATAAACTGATTTTAATGTAATTATTTCATACATTATGATATTGAAAATAACTTTTTATCTTTTCATTTCTGTAATCATGTCACCCTTTTATTTATTTTTTAAAATCAGATTCATATAGTGTTTACAGTATCATAGGTAAGTGATGTATTTTAAAAGTTGTCAGTCACAAACACCTATAAAATACCTATATTTTCTATTCTTTCTGGCAAAGAGCCATGAAAGGGAATGTAAATTACGGAATTTGTGCAACATTTTTAAATTGAAGCTTAGAGTTTTTATTATAAAGGGGCATAGCTTTCGCAACCCAGTACTCAATACTCACTACTCATGTGTACTTTTAAAAGAGCTAATTTTTACTCTTACTTGAGTAGTTTTAGTGCAGATCATTTTACTCTACTCAAGCAAAAATTTTTAGAAGTAACAGTAATTTACCTGAGTATTATTTTTCAGTACTCTTTCCACCCCTGTTTGTGTGTGATGTTATGTTTGTGCATTGAATGTTACAGCTGAAATGCTTTGTGTGACACTGAAAAGTGTATGTAGCCTACTATAAATGTCTACGTGTTGTGTCAAGCTGGTCACAGCTTCCTCCTTTGCCATCATTGAACTGTTACACTCACAAAATAAGAATAAACTATTAAATAAAACTAATAATATATAATTTTATTGGTTGAAAGGTTGTACAAGTGTAAGGTTAATGGTAGTCTCAGCCTCACGTGGCACATTTACTGCCCACAGTCTTTTCACTGACAGTCTGATGCATTTTACTCAAAGTTGGAAAACGCTTGTTAAAATTTGCAAGCTTGTATCAGATTGCATGACTGCAACCAATTCTGTGAGTCTGATGTTTTATATTATTGTGATATCATCTGTTTCATATTTACCTGTCCCTAAATGGCACATCAAATCTAGATGAACTGTGGTTTGTTGCTTTACGGACAGACAGTCTCTTTTTGTCTAAGTGGGTGGTTCTTGATCATATATCACTAGACTTCATACCTCAACTCAAAATTCTTGCTTGTGAGGTCCTAAATTTGTTTAGTAACAAATGTTAATTTCAGTATTAGAAATGGTAGCTTGCAGCATTATATTAGCTTCAACTCGCAGCCAAGAATTAATTTTGTCTGTGATTGACAGTATGTTACCTTCTGTTGGAAAATGGACATTGACAGTTTTCAGAAATCACTTGTACACATTTGCTGGTTGTAATCAACATTATATTTGGCTACCAGCCAGAGTCTATTCTGAGACAGACTTCTGTGGGTCATGATGTCAAATGACCCATCTGAGTGTTGTAATCAATTAGCACTGTAATACTAAAGTCAAGGGTAAAATTAAGAAGGGTACATGTTAATTAGAAGCCAATAAATTGTCTCTAAGTGATCGTTAGGAGCCTTTTATTCAGTTCTCTGTAAATCTGCTTCTCTATAAATTTGCAGTGCATTGGACATTGTATTGATTTAGGAATTCAGAGCTCCACTCTTCCTATGTGAGCTGTTGTTAAGGACCCTGGTTATGTATTACTGTATGAGAGACACTTTTCTCACATTTTATTTGAAGCTATCTATATGATGGTGTATTTGTATAAGTTGACAAATTAAGTTTTAGCAGCTACACACATATTAATTTTAATTAATTAATTAAAATTAACTAATCACACATGACACATACTTTTGTTCAGTCAAATGCAATCTGGAATGACAATGTCCCTCCCCCAATACCACCTACACTCAAATAGCAAGTAGCAAATCATTGTTCATGGCTATGATGTAAACTTTTTGATACAACAGGAAATACGAAAGAACAGGAAAGACAGCTGCGATCAGCAAGAGATTTTCATGGGGTCTTTAAATGTAACAAACTTGTAAATTACATTTTAGTTTAACTAGTTAGCCAGAGCCTTTGGGTGCCGAAAAGATCTGTATTCCTTAGTATTATAAGTAGCAATATGGACAAGTTAATTTACATCTTTATCTGTCCTTCTCTTTACAATAATCAGTCAGTGCTACTCTATTTTCACTTCTAAAGCCCAGATATGCAGGCAGGGGCAGCAATCTTCCTCTGTGATTTCATCTGTGCGATAATTCCTATCAAAGCCAGCATATCCTCAAACAAATCTCATATCCCACATTTGAAGTTGTTCCACATTTCAACAGTATAGTGTCTGTGTGCATGTGTGTCTGCAAGCAAATGAAGCGACACAAAAAGCAATCCCTGTTGCTTCATCTGTTTCATCTTTTCTGTTAATGTCAGGCTCAGATATTTCTTTGATATAAGTGGATTAAAGAGACATAGCCCTACTGTATCATAGAAATGTCTAGGTTATACAGTAATTGTAACCCCTGTTCCTTGATGGAGGGAACGAGACTTTGTGTTGAATGAAGCGACACTTGGGGTCTTTTTAATGGCCTCGGTTACCTCTGAACTTGAGAAAAGGCCAATAAGAAATTGACAGACAGAATTTGCATGTCCCTTCCCCAGACATACGGGTATAAAAGGAGGTATTCGTGCATCTGTCCATTCAGGTTTTTGCACTGAGGAGCCGAGTATGAGGCTCGGCTGTTACAGTGGCTCGATACAGCGTCATGGAGTGACACTAGGGGTCCCTATTCAATCACGCCATGAGCTGACCCGTGTACGTGAACTGCTGATTCAGGTGCGGACAGGCAGTTATGTGCCAAGCGGCGTGCCAAGCATGGGAGCAGGCCACACCAGCCGCGCCTTTTCTCTGGGGCCATTTAACGCTATAACACGCATCGGGGAAAGTGTTCTTTTCCAACTCCTATTCTTTCAGTTGGAAAAGACCCCATGGAGACAACATCCTGCTGAGGCTGGGGGGAGGTTAAATGTGGTGAATACATAACATGGGTTTTCAGGCAACATGTGGAAGTGGCGTGGTGGTAGATTCTACCTAATGAGGGAGGAGTTGCTACAAACACAGCAACCGGGGTACAGGGGAACTGTACCGCGGAAAATACACACAGGGGGATTAATCCATGATGGCCAAACCCTATGGAGCACCTATTCCAGTACAGAGTAGTTAGTACCATAGTGGGTCTTATCTGGAATTCCTCCACTGAATTCGCGGACCAGAGGGCTAGGGAGGAAAGACATCCAGGGAGTGCGAGCCTGGTGGACTCTCCTGGGAGAAAGAACGCACGTGATTGCCTCAGTGGAGGGGAAGGGCGCTATGTGCAAGCGGAACACCCGGTCAGTCGTTCAGCATTACCAAGTGCTATGTGATCGGACCTGAGAAAATACGGGACGAGACCGACTTAACCCTGAGATTGTAGAATCTTGTAAAGGTATTGGGTGTTGCCCAGCCTGCCTGCTCGTAGAGTGTGCTTGAACCCGCAAGAGGGCTGACACGGCCTGGGTCTGATAGGCCAGCCATGGCATTGACGACCCAGTGGGCAAACTCTGTTGGAGACAGCGCCCCTTTCCAGCATCCCCTCCAGCCTCTCCTGCAGACATGAGAGCACTGACCCGACTGCTCATCTCTGTGGGTCTTCAGATTGGGAAGAACACCAATTCATGAACAAGTGCCACTTCGGTGCGTAAAGAGATTTCCCTCCCGGCCCTCCACCTGGGATGGAGTGGTCCAGATACCAACTCCGTAGCGGCCATCTCGCTCCTTGGTTTAATCGTGGGGGTGCAGCAAGAGATTTCCCTCCCGGCCCTCCACCAGGAGATGGAGTGGTCCAGATACCAACTCCGTAGTGGCCATCTCGCTCCTTGATTTAATCATCTCAGAAACGCTTGGGAGACTTCTGGGTCCCGGTGGTGGTTCGTGAGATGGGGGCATCAGCTTCCTGCGGGGAGCTCTATGCTGGGGCTGAGAGCTTGGCCCAGGTTGAAGTGGAGCTGGCTGTTGTTTAGAAGCCGCAGGGGGACCCGAAGGTGGCTGCCCTGTCGAGTCATCAGCATCAGATGCCGCTGTGATGCTCTCCGATGCAGCAGCGAAATCATCATCCAGCTCACAGGGTCCGATGGGCTAGCTGGTCTTGTATCGGACGTGGACGGAATCAAACGAGCGTGCTGGGGGGCAGGTGGTTTGTGGGGATTTACCAGGTGAAACCGAGCCTGCTGAACCCCCCAAATTGCCTTAAACGCCAGCAGCGCAGGCCCCAATCCTGTAGGAAGGAGGTGCTGTGCGGTGGGCGGTTGAAGTGGCTTTCTCTAGGATGAACGAAAGCTGCGACTGTAACATTGCCATGGTTATGTTCTCGCAATGAGAACATGAACCATTCATAAAACGCTGCCTGCATGTGATCGCAGCCCAGACACGCGAGGCAGCTCGTATGACCGTCAGAAGCGGAGTGATATCTGCCGCATCCAAGAACTACACAAATGCGGAAAGACATCTTTAAAAAGATACGTCTTAAAAAATACGTTCAATGCCAATGTGTACACTTTTAGAGGAAATATATTCTTTTACAGGTCTATTTGCTCTTTAAGGAAATGTCGAAGTGCTCAGGGGCGTGGACTGCACTGGCATGCAGAGAAAGCTGCTGGTAATGCGCCATAGGATCCATCAGCAATGCTCTTAGAGGGGAGTGGAACAGTAGTGGAACACCAGCTTGCTGAACACATAACCACTCAACTCCGAAGAAAAAATCTGAATGGACAGATGCATGATTCCCTCCTTTTATACCCATACGTATGTCTGGGGGAGTGACATGCAAATTCTGTCTGACAATTTCTCATTGGCCTTTTCTCAAGTTCAGATGTAACCAAGGCCTTCAAGAAAGACCCCTAGTGTCGCTTCATTTGACACAACGTTGAGTGAGTGACAGATGGGGAAATGGGAGTTTCCTTGTTTTTTCATTTATTTTATTTTTTTAAATAAAGCTTATCAATGAAAGATAAATCTCCATTCCACCCAGACCATGGGCTCTATATTTTCGTTGCCATGCTAAGCGCAGCGCTATGCTCAATTACTGTGCACTATATTTTATCTAATTTTCATGAGAAAGCTAATTCTAAGTACAATTTTCATGCCAGCACAAAGCAAGTGGGGGTATTTACATTATCTGTAGGTGTATGCATGCAAACTGTGGATGTAATGTATGTCAATGAAGTGGCACAAAGCACAATTTGCTCTTATCCTGAGAAAAAGGTAATTGGGGTAAGATGTTTCAGAAGCATGTCTGTTTTCAATGCAAGGTCTAAACTCAGTTCCTGCATTTATAATTTAGAGATTCCACAAGCAGGTGGTAATGCCAGCAAAGTTCATGTACAAACTCTGAAAATAAAGCGGTACATCACTTTATGTCCCTGACAATCACTGTTTTAGCTGATTTTTTAACAAAAAATTAAGAGACTTGTGTTAAACTTTCTAGAAGTTTTGAATTATTTTCTATTATTAATATTTTTATTATTATTGTTAATATTGTAATTATTATTATTACTATTATAGACGCTGGGTTATAAAGATATAACACATGATAGACAAATATCTTTTAGGGTTTATATATATATATATAAAGAACATACAAAAAGAACATATAAAAATTAAATACAGTGATAAAATACAAACAGGGCATCAGCCTACCCATATGCTTCAACACATACTTAATACATGCTTAAACACTCGCAATATTTTATGCATTTAAGTACTTGCTTAAATAAATAAAAGCATTTTATACATATTTAACCAGGCTTTAAGGACATTTAAATCAGTAACATTTCTTATTACACATCTTAACTTAATTGGAATGAGATATGATTATTTCTAAATGTTCATACACAGTCCTCGCATGTGCATAAAACGTGGTCAAACTCCACACATGCAATGAATATGCATCCTTAAAAAATAACCCATACATTTTTTTTTATTTGTATATATGACTCTTGTGAACACATATGTAATGCAATTTATAAGCATTTTGTGTAAAATTGGACATTTATCCAAGAATTCTCAACCAATTAACAAAACTGGGAGCTCTCTTGTACAACGTATGTTCTCACGTCTCTAAAACGAGAGAGTGCTGAAAAGCGGGTGTCACAAAACTCCAGTTCTTAAAGGGGCCATGTCCAATTTATGTTAAAATACATTACATTTCTCCACTAGGCTACATTATTATTGTTTGTATTTACAAGTGTATTTATAATCTAATTTGTACTAGAAATTTTCCACCTGTTGTCATAGAGCGATTTTTAAGTCAGTGCAAAAGAGGCCGGTGGAAGAAATTGGAGAGGGTAAAATGTTTGGATTTCAGGGGGGCCGTTATACAATTTTTTTTAAACAACTTTTTATTTTAATTATATTTTAATTACATTAAGAGTGTAATTTAATTTTTTTAAATATATATATATTTTTAAGTTTCTGTTGTTTCAATAAATGTTACTTTTTAAAGCAAAATTTAATGTAGAAGTGAGAGAGAGCGAGAGAGAGAGAGAGAGAGAGAGAGTGAGAGAGAGAGAGAGAGAGAGAGAGAGAGAGAGAGAGCGAGAGAGAAACCCAGATACCTTATTAATAATACTTAAATTTTCTAAAATGTATTGGAGCATACATTAAAGTCCTGACTAGAAACACATTTCAATGCTTATAACGGAGGATGTCACTGTCAAAGAAATATGCCTTACATTCAAAAATGACAAAGTTAATGCACAAAAGAATCCTTATTTCTATTGTTCTAATTCATTGCATACAGTCCATTTACACTACCAACTTCTTATGAATGTTTTATCTTTGTTTATTTGTTTGTTTGTTTCTGGTGCTTGATGGAAATATTATATTCTAATACTTATTTGGTATTAAGTTTTGGGGGGTGTTGTTACTGATTTCATATGCAAAAAGTTAGTGAATAAAACCACAGGTAATTTACATAGAATTCTTTATTTCTATTTATGATAGTAAATGACTGGTTATGTTATATCAAGTAAAGTGAGAATTAAATGATTTTCACATCAGAGGGGGGCATCAAAAATATGAGTCATTTTAATATGGCATCCGAGAGAACTGAAGTGACACAGTGACCCAAACCATGTTAATGTAACTCGTGTGCATAGTGAACACGGCAAATAATGCAACACGTCAGTCATAGGTACTTAAGAGTTATCTGGAGAAACTCAATAACAAGGCTTCAGTGGAATAAGCTGTCTGAGGGCTGTCAGTGCAGTATCACAGTGGGCTGATGAAACGGCTTAATCAGCCTCCTTCTAACCATTCATCTGAAACCTTCAACATTATCCCACCTCTGCAGGAATTACTCTACAATTCCATGTGAGAGACAGTTACAGAAAGAGAGAGAGAAAGATAGAAAGAGAGAGAGAGAGAGAAAGGGATGATCGAGTCTTATTCTGCCATAGCACTAGCTTTTACCCAGAATGCCTAGACCATCCTGTTGACATGGGTGCTATAGTCATCCATTCTTGTGGTGGAGGCGCTGAAGTGATTCAGTACGCTTCCTAATCCAATATGATGGTGCTCTCTTTTTGTAAAATGTACATTACAGATGCATTGTCTTTTCTGTATCACTACTATGGCTTTTTTCAGTCTATACATAGTATACATTGTATATATTCTTGTCATATGCTGTACAAGTCGTATATTCTCAGTGTTGGTTTACTTGAAAGGGAATATTTGTATGTTCTTATGGCTGCCAGTAGCGGCCTGCATCAAATTCAAGGCTTTGACTCTGGCTTTCAAGACAGCCAAAAGGAACAGCACCCTCTCACTTAAATTCATTCCTCCAGATCTATTCCAAACTCGTTCACTTCGGTCAATGAACGAGCAGCACCTGGTGGTCCTATCGCAAAGAGGCACAAAGTCTAATTTCGTACGAAATGTCCAGTCATTTTGCGAGGAACGAAAACCAACCTCTTTGTTTGGACAGTACATTTGCATACACAGTTATAATCGAGCTACAGCGAGTTTTTGCATAGTTAAGTTACAATCTTCATCTGTCTGACTTAGTATACTTGACACAGTACGTAATTGAGTATTTAAAAGAAGGAAAGTCAGCCGAGGAACACAAAAGTACATGTTGTGCATTACTTCTTCGGAGCATGCACAAAAGAGCAAGTCCAGTTGTGGTCTGATAAATGAGTATACATGCTGGACAAAGCTGAGCTACAATTACATTATCTTGATCTGTTAGTCTAACTTTGCAAAAATCAGACTATTTCAGTTGGACTAAAGTGTTACTAGGACTACTGCAATCAAACTTTTTAAGTACATGTAAATGTTTGATTGTGGTAAATATCCAATCGGATGTATTTACATAAACTCATATTCCAATTTATTTTCCAAAATGTTTTATTTTAATCAGATTATATATTCATGTTATGCTGTTCAGACTACAGATATATACGCCTAAACAAAATCAGATTTTTGCTGTCTGTCTGAACAAAGCCTAAATGCTGTGCTTCATCAGGTTTTCAAAATGTGTGAAGCACAAGTAATGTTCCTCGCAATACCTTATTATCCTACTCTAAATTGAAGTTTCATTATGAAAAGCCCAAAGGGTACTCGCTTCAGTGGTCATGCAGTTTTAGAAGTCTGCTCATCTACTGCCAGCCATTTTTAATCAAGGTTAAAAGACGGAAAAAGAAAATTTCATCAATGCACGCCAGCCCATTTCTCTGTCTCTTGTTCCTTAAATCAATCAAAGATGTTGGGTATCATGACTTTGTTCTATTATGGTGGCTTGTACAAGTTTTCATTTTAGTTACAGTTGACCACATGATATTTCTTCAGAAAGAAAGTGAAGATTGATTATTGCCCAAGGTATTAAAATGTGAGCTGGATGTCTGGGAGAAAACAATGCTCACAGTAACAAAAACAAGCACAAATTGTGAAAAGTGAAGGAAGAATTACTCGTTTTGTTATTTGGTTGCATGCTTAAGGATTGATTGAAAATCTAAATTATATTCTGGCATTATTTGTGCACTCTCAAGTCTTTCCAAACCTTTAGGACTTTTATTCTGAGAAACATGGAAGGAGAAATTCTGAAGTGCTTGTGCTGAAAAGCCCTTAAAGAAAGTCCTTAAAATAGTTCTATATCTTCCTTGCATAAAAAAAACTACCTATCGCAAATAAGATTAGAGGTGGGAACATTGGCTTCTATAAAACCTGTTTGTTTGAAAACAGTCACTATTTTATCAATTTAATTAGGTGACGCTAATTGTACAGAAATGATACACTTCAACTTTAAGTTGTATTATTACATTCAAAGTATATGTCTATGTAAAGTATATATATATTTAATATGTATTTTTATATTATAGTTGAAGTAAAAATTTTATATAAGGAAAAATTGCCATTCAAAGTAATAAATGTGTTTTTTTAGTCCTGCATATTATAGTGCTAAATTTTTTAGTCCACATTCATCCTCAGATTTCCCTTTGGCTCTTAGTGATCACATCAACTGAGCCAAAGTCATGAAAGGGATTAAGACAGCACATAGGTAATCATTGATTCCTGTTTCCAATTTACTCATGCAAACAAAGTCGATGTGAACACCAGACATCTTAACTTGTCTCCCCAACCTCATCAGAATATCTCTCAAAGCCCTGTTGTCCCTAGAGGCTCTTGGATATTTTTGTGTCTCAAAAACTCTTATTCCTCTCAGGTCTGCCTACATAAAAGTATAGAAGGCTAGAAGTCGTCTTTATTGTTTCCCGGGTCTAAATACATAGGATGCTCTTCAATACAGTCAATCCAGGTATCTGCAATGAAAGCGGTACAGTGGCAGAAAAATAACTGCTTTAGTTTGCTTTGCTACCTGTGCACCATAATGATGAACCCGTTATTGCACACCATGACCTTTCCAGTGGAAAAGGTAATGGATGATGGAATATCACATTGAAGCCAGACGGGACAGGCATTTATGTATTGAAGTCTATGCAGAATAATGTATTTAGCGAAAGAATTTAGAAAATTGTTGTTGAAGAAAAAGGTTGAATAGCTTTGATTAAGTAAACAACATTTGATGCACTTGGCAGATGCTTCATCAGCATAAGAAAACATGAATGCTCATTTCAGCTTTAAAATGAAGTGTTCCAGACATCCTAGCAACATAGAAGAGTAGGCACAACACTAGCTTATTTTTTAATTTCATAATTTAGCAGTGATGCATGTGAGAACTTTAGTTAAACTAAATTCAACAACATATAAAAAAATCAAGGCCAAGAAATTAAAAAATACCTGGACAGATCTATCCATTTGCATTCACATTGTCTTTTGCTTATGTAACGAGAGCCAGCTGGTATGTGATAGCTGTGGTATGTGTAAAAACCTCACTCCCCTGGCCTCAAGAGAAACATTAATGACTGATGCTAGAGGCTGTAGCCTTAAGCCTCCTTGTTAGTACACCCACCTCCCATGCTGGCTGACACTGGTTCGAATCCCTCTCGGAGTGGGTTGAGCAGGACCAGTTACAATGGTGCCATGACCCGGATATGAGTGGGGTTTAGGGGGATGAGTGTAACAGGAGCCATCTGGTACGTGTTAGGGTAGTTGTATAGAATGTGTACTAGAATGCATGAATAATGTTTGTCAATTGAAAATCTGCTTTTTGCCCACATAATGGTGTAAACTCTACCAGCAGGGGCTAACTGCCCATTCTAACCAGACAGGGGGGTTCAAGTCTGAATGCACCAACAAATATTTTTTTCTGACAATAAAATTGGACAGGAAAACAGATCATGACTTCTTGGGTTGTGGGCTGTGGACAATCATATCTCTCAACTCAGAGGAATCTGGCTCTACCTGCTGCAGTGCCAAATTCAGCATTTGAGCAGTGCAGCTGTGTAGCGAAGATAGAGAAGATAGCTTGCTGTCAAAAGCGAGGGACAATTATGCTCAATTAGAAATTATGCTTTCTGAGTGTTTTGCTCCCTCTCTGCGAACCTCGTGTGCCTGTGATTTGGTTACGAGTGAATGAGACTAATGGTGATCTACCAGAGTTGTTGAGAGAGTGGTGTTATAAAATTGCAACAGCAGCCAATTAGGAAACAGCCAGAGCGATGCTCATTAAATTTGCACAAGTACAGTATCAATAGGTATTTTAAAGCCAACAGCTCTGAAACCTCATTCTCAATTTAACATGTGTCTCTGGGAGAACTCTGATAATAAGTAATGTAAAGCATTATGGAAATCCAGTGTACTAGCAGCTGTAAACAGTTGAAATTATGTTCATACACCAGCAGTTGGGCATAAAAATTTTTTTTGTTTGTTTTAAAGCAACGGGATGTCCATTGGTCACACAGGGAAGTACACTAGTTTGGGATCCAACTGAAACATTTAATACATGGCATCTGTTTTATAAGTGAGGGGAGCTGATTATTCTCTAAAAAGGGGCCATATCCTAGACTTTTGCAAGTCTATGTTACTCATTGTGTCTTACATTAAAAATAGTCACAATAGTTTAACATAGCCATTCCACCCTTTCTCTGACCCTTAGAAAGCTATTTTTTGCTACTGTACCTTTAAGACTTCTAAATGTAAAGCTCTGTTATGATTAAATAACTTTTTTTGCATGTGAAATTAGCAACAATGCTTACGTATTGGTTTTGGGTTTAGTGCCAAGTTCAATATAGGTGGCACGGCCTCATCCTTCAATGACAGTGTCATGCAAAGCCTGCATTACATTGTGACAGGCTGAAAAAGCTATTTTAATAAATTTCAGTTGATTTAGATGTACACGGTACAGATTAAAGTGCCGTAATACTTCACCGTTATATTCAACAAATTTGGTAGTATAAACGTACACGGGATGGGTTAAAGTGCCTGCGTACCCCCACCATTATATGTAGGAAAACAGTAAGTGAGCTAGTAATTAATTTACAATGTCCTTATTCTACATCATTAGTATGTAAGGAAATCTATAATGGAATTAGTCACATTCAAAACGATTATAAGCAAGATAAATGACAAATAATTAGATTACTACCATTAATATCGTAATACAACATCTCGTTGTATCCACTCACAATCTCTATACTAAGGAATTAGCTTTAATAAGAGAATTATGAATAAATTTAATTATTGGAGTAATATTATTCTCATGGCTTATTGAAAATAATATTACACATATTTAGGTATAGCTTTGAAGCAAAATCTTTTAAAAACAGGGATGAGGTTTGTAGCACGGTGGAGGGCGGGACCGGCGCGTGATTACGCACGCCCGGTCCCGTATTAGGCTAATTAAGCCGTCAAGAGGGATAAAGGCCACTCGCAGACGGCGATCGAGAGAGAGAGCTCAATTACGGACGTCAGTTATCTTATGGGTTTGTCTTTTGAGTTCTTCATTAAACCTTTAAGTTTATATGTTAAGCCGGTTTCTCGCCTCTTCCTTCCCGGGTTTCGGCACCAATGTAAAACAGATCAAATTCATGGGCAAGGAAGAGGCACAGCTTTCTGCTTCTCATATAGCCTATGGGCTAACCTGTGGGAACATGCAAAATGATTGACAGCAAGAAGTGTCTAAAAGTCTTCTTTATCTTCTGATATGTCTTCTGTGTTCAGGCATCTGATATCAGTACACATATTTTAGTGACATCTGTCAGGTAACAGGTATTTTCTGCATGCCATTCCATAAACAATCAATTGAAATACCTTTAAAAAAAAGTGTACATTTCTCACTATCATAATGTAATGTTTTGAAAACTTTTTTGGAGCAAAAATTTGTTAGCTGAGTGGTGCCCTTGCTGAATAAAATGTTCAATGTAATTTCCTGTTGTGAGTAGGACATACGAGGATCATTTGAAATCAATGACAGAGCATGCGAGTGTGCTCACAGAACTCATCCCCCACTCAACCTGAAAATACGAGGCTAGCCCCCTCAAACAGATTCATCTGTTTGTGGCTCTCCTACTCTACTCTGTTGTCTGTATCTCTCTCTCTAAGGAATATTATCATATGCCAGTATCAAATAACATTCTTTCAGCAACCTGCCATCCATTTTGAGGTTCCCAATACTCCTCCACACAGAAATTGTAAAAACAATTGCAGTACTGAACTACTGCCAGACTTGTTCACAATGCTATTAAACTTAAAAATATTGGCTGTTTTTGTGAAGGTGATAATTACATTTCTCTCTTTCTTCGGTTGGAACAATAAATCTATTGTGTTCTTTTTCCATTTATACTGTGGGTTATGTGAGAATCGTCTGTCGAGGAACAGTTTTTTTTCCCCATATTTTACGTTCCAAGCTAGGTTGTGGATCCTAGGTTATGAACTATTGTGCACCACCATTTTGCATTGTTTACCTAACGAAACAAAGCATCACTGAACCTTATGTTTGAGCTGTAGAGTGCCTGTATTGTGCTAGTATAATCAGTGCTGTACTTTTGGTTTAATTTCATGCCTTAGATTTAATCAAAAATTTTTTTTTACAAAATTTGCAGAGCAGCCTCACAATAGATAAGTGTTTAGAAACCAAGACTCATCAACCCACTAGGATTATGGGTTTGCTAAAACAGAAGACTGGAGAGGGAAACTTTGTTCTTTGTAGGGGTTTTCCTGACTCAGGCATTAACAGATTTCAAGCAGTGAATCTCTGAGTGATTGGGCTTTGCTTTAGAGAGGATGTTCGATCAACCCGTATTCAGCAAGGCATGACAAACAGAGCGAATGATTGATAGTGAAACTGCTTTCTCTATTTGGTGTTTGAGGGAGAAAAAATAGTGGAAGAGACAGTATAAGACTTTGTTTAATCTTTAGGACTGACTGACTGTACTGTCATATTACAAAAGATGAAATCGGATTGGTTTGTATAGACCTTGAGACAAATTTTGCCTTTACTCATGTCTATCATGACATTTCACTGTGAAGCATGAAGCATTTATACATTCACACATACTATGTAAAAAATGTAATATTCTGAATAGTTCAGGAGCAAGTGAAAATGAGAGCAAACAATTAGTTTGTAACAACAGATTTCATATGGGTTTTCTTTTGGCTATGTTTTGAGACAAATTTTTGTTGAATATGCTTAATAGACAATTAGATATTTGCTTCGAGTCTGAACAAAGCTCAAGAAGAAATTCTGCTCCATTTGGCAAATCTAAGCTAAAAATGCTGTTGTTCCCCCTCACCTTCTTGCTTCACACTTGAATAGCTTTGTGATTTAAAGCGTTGTATCTATAACACATTATAATGAGATAAAATTTATGTTGTTACCAATCCACGTGGTGATCTGGAAAAAATCTTTAGGTTGGTAAAACAATTTAGCAAATGTTGGTCTGAAAATCTAGAGCTGGTATTTCTAAGGATTGTATTGATTGAGATGCTTTTTGTGCTCAGGAGATTTTGCCTGCAGCGCTGATGGTTCAGAGGTCTTTTAATATATGGCCATGTGTGGTTTAATGAAACCCCTGAGAGATGCCTTCCATGCTGTGATAGCTCAGAATGTTTGCTCTATTCTTGACGGAAAGCCCTCCGAAGGGTTAATGGGTCACCAGACATTTCTATGGTGTGTCTTTTGGTACATCTTTTATAGCTAATCTGAGATACAGATAATTACTGCATGTCTGCCTCCAAAGACATTCTACTGTCTTTCAAATCCGCACAAACCATGACAGTTTCCTCCAATGCCAACCATAATGGTGATGTATGTAATTTGTTTTATGTTAAAGTACTTTCTCCTATTGCTTAATTTGTAGACACAATTATAAGCAAGCAATTTATAAGTTGACGCGTTTTGGGGATTGCGTTTGAAAACTAAATACTTTTCCGTAAAAGAAAGCAAATGGTGACTGAGTCTATTGGGACTGAGGGCATTATGGGTTGTTTAGGATGGTAACACAGTATTTTAAGATAAATACTGATAGGCGTTTTGGTGTAACTAACTGTGCATAACATCCCAGCTCACAAAACTGTTAAAGGTTAACTATGTTTAAACTCAGTTGTAGTGGACAGCACACAAACAAAGGCATTCCAAAGCACTTTCATCCACTACAGGGGATTAAACTTCACCTTGATGTGATCAGGTTCCTAATGTGATCAAACCTTACATAGGCAAATATCTTATGCAATCAGATCAGACTGAGAAGACAATTTCCAGGCAACTTTTTGGAAGACAAAGGGCCCTGCAGAGCAGTTGACCCCCATCACTGGGCTCCCTTTTGTTCACTATGACCTAGGTGTGAACTACTAAATGTCTCAGGACCAACAAACCGGTTCTTTTGATTGGTTGATTTTGTTGATTGTTGATCTCCTCATCAGGAAGGTATAAAGCATCCTTACAATCAGCCACACCTTTGTTCTGTGTCCAAACAGGAACACCACGTTATGCATCTCCCATTCAGAGAGACACCAACAGAATGCATCACTTCAACGTTCTGAGTCTCCGTTTCACAGAGAGAGAGATACTACCAGGTCATCCAACATTCTGGGTCTCCATTTAACAGATCGACCAAGAACAAAGTCTCATTCCAAGAGACGTCAACGAAAAGCTCAGAGTCACCATACCAGGGATATAACTACAGAAATACCAGTGACAAGGTTAAGCTCTGGTGAGCAAACCTTAATTTCAAGTTTGTGCATCTGCATGTTCCAGAAAAAGAAACTTTGGCGGCAACATAAGGGCAGCTTCTGCACGTTCCAGATTGCAAGAACCCTCTCTGTGCTTTCAGAGGACCAGCATTTCTCAGCCTAGTGTTCCAGCTCTTTGCCCACTGTAACATGACCCCGAATCACCAGTAGAAGTTTCCTCCATCACCAAACCCATCAATCGATAAAGCAGAAAGTAAATGTCAGAATCAGAATCAGCTTTATTGCCAGGTATGTGTACACATATGAGGAATTTGACTCAGGATTGTACATTGCTCACGATGTGCTTACTCATACAAAAATACTATAACACAATAATAAAATAAAATCAGACACAGGCTACAGTGTAGACAACACAAATATACACACTATGAACAAAAACAATAGACATATTGACAAATAGTGCAGTGATCAGAGTGCAAAGGATGCAGGAGTAAAATTATTATTATCATTATTATGTACATGTCGGAGGTGGATGTGATATACAGGTACACATACATGCATACATGAACTCAGTGTGATGAAGCATAGTGCAAAGGATGCTGGAATAAATAGTATAAGTAATTTTGTGCAGGAGTTGTGACTTGAGGTAGGTGGATTGGTATACAGTATATACAATATGACAATACAACAATATGAACAGAATGAACAGCTCTGAAATAGAGAATGATGAATAAATAATAAGTAGTAACCAGTAAATTGGTGGCTGATTAGAGACAGAGTTACTGGGTTATTGCACAGGAATTGTTCCTGACACTGTGAGTCAGAAATCAGCTGTTCATCATAGTGATGGTTTGTGGGAAGAAACTGTTTCTGTGTCTGTTGGGTTTGGTGTACATTGCTCTGTAGCGCCTACCAGAAGGGAGAAGCTGGAACAGGTTGTGTCCGGGGTGAGATGGATCTGCAGTGATGTTTCCTGCCCGTTTCCTGACTCTGGAAATGTATAAGTCCTGAATGGAGGGCAGGTTGGCAACAGTGATCTTTTCTGCAGTCCTGACTGTCTGTTGTAGTCTGCTCCTGTCCTTTTTGGTGGCAGATCCAAACCAGACAGTGATGGAGGTGCAGAGAACAGACTGGATGATGGCTGTGTAAAAGTGGATCAGCAGCTCCTTAGGTAGTTTGAGCTTCCTAAGCTGGCGTAGGAAGTACATCCTCTGCTGGGCCTTCTTGATGATGGTGTCAGTGTTGGGCTCCCACTTCAGGTCCTGGGATATTGTGGAACCCAGAAACCTGAAGGATTCCACAGCAGACACAGGGCTGTTGAGTATGGTGATGGGGGGCAGAGTGGGGGGGCTCCTCCTGAAGTCCACGGTCATCTCCACAGTTTTGAGCATGTTAAGCTCCAGGTTGTTCTGACTGCACCAGAGAGCAAGCCGATCAACCTCCCATCTGTAGGCCGACTCATCACCGTCCCAGATGAGGCCGATGACTGTTGTGTCGTCAGCAAACTTCAGGCGTTTGACAGATGGGTCTCCTGAGGTGCAGTCGTTGGTGTAAAGGGAGAAGAGCAGTGGGGAGAGCACACACCTCTGGGGGGCGCCAGTGCTGATAGTCCGGGTGCTGTATGTGATGTTCCGCAGTCTCACCTGCTGACTCCTGTCAGTCAGGAAGTTTGTGATCCACTGACAGGTGGAGGCTGGCACAGTGAGCTGGGTGAGTTTGGTGCTGAGGATGTCTGGAATGATGGTGTTGAACGCCGAGCTGAAGTCCACAAACAGGATCCTTGCATATGTCCCTGGAGCGTCGAGGTGTTGCGTTTGACAGATGGGTCTCCTGAGGTGCAGTTGTTGGTGTAAAGGGAGAAGAGCAGTGGGGAGAGCACACACCTCTGGGGGGCGCCAGTGCTGATAGTCCGGGTGCTGTATGTGATGTTCCGCAGTCTCACCTGCTGACTCCTGTCAGTCAGGAAGTTTGTGATCCACTGACAGGTGGACGCTGGCACAGTGAGCTGGGTGAGTTTGGTGCTGAGGATGTCTGGAATGATGGTGTTGAACGCCGAGCTGAAGTCCACAAACAGGATCCTTGCATATGTCCCTGGAGCGTCGAGGTGTTGCAGGATGTAATGCAGTCCCAAGTTGACTGCATCATCTACTGACCTGTTAGTCCTGTAGGCAAACTGCAGGGGGTCCAGCAAGGGGCCAGTAATGTCCTTCAGGTGGGCCAAAACCAGTCTTTCAAAGGATTTCATGACTACAGATGTCAGGGCGACAGGCCTGTAGTCATTTAGTCCAGAGATGGAGGGTTTTTTGGGGACCGGGATGATTGTGGAGTGTTTGAAGCAGGAGGGAACTTCACACCGCTCCAGTGATCTGTTAAAGATCTGTGTGAAGATGGGAGCCAGCTGGTCTGCACAGATTTTCAGGCAGGATGGTGACACACCATCAGGCCCAGGAGCCTTCCAGATATTCTGCCTTTGGAAGAGGTGGCTCACATCCTCTTCACAGATCTTGAGTGCAGATGAGGGGTCAGAGAGGGGGGGTGACAGCGTGTCAGAGGGGGAAGGTGGTTGTTTGAAGATGGTTGTGGAGTGGGGGAGAGGTGTGACTGTGGGCTTTTCAAACCTACAATAAAAGCCATTCAGCTCGTCTGCCAGTTGTTGAGTACCAGCAATGTTTGGGGATGGTCTCCTGTAGTTAGTGAGTGTCCGCAGGCCTCTCCACACTGATGCAGGATCGTTGGCTGCAAAGCTGTTATTTAGCTTTTCGGCATAGCTCCTCTTTGCAGCTTTGATCTCTTTAGTCAGTGTGTTCCTGGCCTGGTTATACAGTACTCTGTCCCTGCTTCTGAACGCTGTGAACCAGGATTTTTGGTTGTTGTATGTGCGGAAGGTTTTAGTCGGCACACACGTCCTCACAAAAACTGATGTAAGATGTCACAGTATCGGTTAGTTTGTCCAGGTCAGTGGCTGCAGCCTCAAAAGCTCTCCAGTCAGTACAGTCAAAGCAGGCCTGTAACTCCAGCTTTGACTCGTTGGTCCATCTTTTCACAGTCTTTACAACAGGTTTAGCAGATTTCAGTTCAGTATCAGAGAGTCCCAGGGCTGCATGGGGAGCAGAGCGATAGGCGTCCTTTAATATAGTGTAGCAGTGGTCCAGTGTGTTAGTGTCTCTGGTGAGACACTTAATATGCTGTCTGTAATTTGGGAGTTCATGGCTGAGGTTTGCTCTGTTGAAGTCCCCAAGAACAATCAGCAGGGAGTCTGGATGTTTTTTCTCCATGTTAGTTATCTGGTCGGCCAGGTGTAGTAACGCCTCACTAACACAGGCCTGAGGTGGAATGTAAACAGCGACCAGAACAAACAAGGAAAACTCCCGGGGTGAATAAAAAGGTTTACAGTTTATAAATAATGTCTCTAAGTGAGGGCTGCCTAATTTTTTCAACACTGTGACATCTGTGCACCAACCTTCATTTATATAGAAACAGAGTCCACCTCCCCTTGTTTTTCCCATGAGCTCCCTTTCGCGATCTGCACAGATGAGATTAAATCCCGGTGAAGTGCGCTGTCCAGGATGTATGGGGTGAGCCAGGATTCGGTAAAACAGAGGGCGGCAGATCTGCAGGATTCTGAGTTAGTTCTGTTGAGGAGAAGCAGTTCATCTATTTCGTTGGCCAGAGAGCGGACATTCGCCAGGTGGATAGAAGGGAGCGGAGTGCGAAAACCTCGCTGTCTCAGCTTAACCAGTGCGCCTGCACGTTTTCCCCTTCGGCGTCTCCGAAATGTATCACTATACAAACTTCTTTTGAGAGACATTGGCATTAATGTGTACTATCTATATGATTTTCTAATGTTCTTTAGATTTCTTAAGCTGTACCAAACATAAAAATAATCTTAGAAGTATATGTTGAATTTAGAGATAAGGTATTTACCTTATTAGTTTACAGAGGAACAGCAGTTTACCCTTACATAGGATTACCAACACTCTGTGCAGGGGTGCAGGAATTATGGGAAGAATTGCAAAGAAAAAGCCACTTTTGAAAAAAAAAACATTGTGAGACATTGTGTTGATGAAGTGACACTAGGGGTCAATCTTGGGAGCCCGAGACACCTCTGATCTTTGATAAAAGGCCAATTGGAATTGGCTATTGGTATTTGCATGCCACTCCCCCGAACATATGGGTATAAAGGAGCTGGCGTGCGAACCACTCAATCAGGTTTTGTGCTGAGGAGCCGAGAGAGAAGGTCCCAGCCATTTCAGCAGGTAGTCCAGTGTTGTGGCAGGAGGGACACAACATCTTGTTCCCTCCATCAGGGAATGGAGGTTACGGAAGTAACCAGGATGTTCCCTATCCATCACTCACTCAATGTGTGTCGATGAAGTGACACTAGAGGTCCGATACAAAAACACCACAACTAGCTGATCTGTGTTAAGTGAACTGGCTGTGAGAGACGGGCAGACAACTGTTTGCCTCGTAGCCAGCGCACCAGGACGGCACGTACACTCCCCGAACACTGTTATGAGTGTCAAACGGCCCTTTGTGGACAAGTCGACAGCCCAAAAAATAGGGACAGGCTAGCCCAGTCATGCCTTTCCCCACTTTTTTTTCTTTTTCTCCCAAAAAGATTTAAAATTTGTCAACCGACTGGGACCACCAGTGTCCACATCGATGGGGGTGTCACTCCCAAGGGGAAGACACCACGTAGACCACAGACCGCCAGAGAGATTGGGGGGGTGGGGGGTATTTTGAGTGGAAATACATCACATGGTCTTGCCGAGCCTTGTCGGAAGTATGTCATGTGGAGAAGTCCCATGGTAGGTCCATGGAAGGAATTTATTCAAACATGGTGACTGGGTAGAGGGGCCTTGCCCAAGGAAGACACAGTTTACTAACAGGGAAATGTTTTAGCAGAAGATATACATCGCAAGGGGTTAACTACGGGGATCCAGCACATGTGGAGCACCTACCCACATGTGCTGAGCCTGCAGCGAGTTTCTCCGCAAACTCGTCTGCCACAGGGCTAGGAGGAAGTTATCCAGGGAACACATTTTGTGAACTACTGGGAGTCAACTGCACACGTCTTCAGCTCAGTAGAGGTGAAAGGCGCTATGCACAAGCAATACTCCCGGCCAATTTATGGGGTTTTTCTTCACGTCGGGAAGAACACCACTTAACGAACTGATGCCACTTCAAAGGCATACAGGCGCCTTGTAGAGGGAGCCCTAGCCTGAGTGATAATATCTACCGCGGTGGGTGGTAGGCCACTTAGATCTTCCACATCCCACCCAGGGGCCAGATATAGAGATTCCAGAGGTCTGGTTGTGGGTGCCAGATGATGCATGGGCATGAGGTCTGAGAACCAAGTCTGGGTGGACCAGTAGGGTGCTGCTAGGTTGACCTGCTCCTCATCCTCCCTGACCTCACAGGGGGCCTGCTGTATGCCAATGCATCTATACCAAGAGGTGCCTCGGTCAGGGCGTACCAAAGCGGGCAGTGGGAGGATTCCGGCAAAGAAAACAGGTCAATCTGTGCCTGCCCAAATCGACTCCAAATCAGCTGGACCACCTGAGAGTGGAGTCTCCACTCTCCCCTGTGGGTAACTTATCATGGCATCACATCCGTTGCGATGTTGAGGTCACCCAGGATGTGAATGGCTCGCAGCAACTTGAGGTGCTGATGACTCCAAAGGCGGAGACGGCAGGAGAGTTGTGACATACAAAGGGAGCGTAAGCCGTGCTGATGGTTGATATATGTCACTGTTGTCTGTCCGAACCAACACGTGCACGAGTTGCGACAAAACATGACAAATGATTCTCCTACAGGCCCTCCACCAATGGATGGAGTGGTCTGTTCACCAGCTCCGGAACAGCGGGGGCTCCAGGGCGCTTCAAAGCCTTCTTCTTGGAGTCTGTTTCCTGCGGTGGGCTCGATGGCGGGGCAGGGCCGCAGGGGCATGCTGCAGCGGAGCCGGTGCAGTCGCCGCAGGAGGACACCCTTGGCGACGAGGTGTGGGATCTTGAGCCGTGCCAGGGCAGGATGTGTTGGACGGTCTCCGTCTGCTGCTTCACTGTCGAGAACTGCTGGATAAAGTCCTCGATGGTGTCGCCGAACAAGCTAGCCTGGGAAATTGGGGCGTCAAGGAACCGTGCCTTGTCGGTCTCTCTCATCTCATCCAGGTTAAGCCAAAGGTGATGCCCCTGGACCAACAATGTGGACGTTGCCCGCCCGATAGATTGCGCCATGACCTTTGTCACCCGGAGGGCAGGGTCGGTCGCTGAGCGCAGTTCCTGCATCAATGCCGGGGCGGAACTACCCTCGTGCAGTTCTTTTAGCACCTTGGCTTTGTGAACTTGCAGGAGATTCATGGCGTTCAGGGCAGAGGTGGATTGTCCAGCGGCATTGCAGTCTTTGGCCATCAGGGACAACGTAAATCTACAGACGATAGACGGGAGCTTCGGGCGCCCGCAACAGGTGGCGGCGCTCTGCGGGTATAGGTGTACTGCGAGTGCCTTATCCACTGGGGGCATCAACTTGGCCGCCCCACCATCGAGGGTAGTGAGGGGGGGCGAGCCTAAAGATCGGGCCTAAAGATAGCTCCTCATGCACTTTTGGGAAGAAAGGAACTAGGGTGTGGCATGGCTGTATGCGGCCAATCATCTAGCCGTGAGGGTTAAGGGTAGATTGGAGGCTGCCACTCTAGCCCCACGCTTGCGACTGCCTGGTCACTTCATCGACACAACGGCAAGTGTGTGACAGATAGGGAAAGTGTGTTATGGATCTTAAACCCATTGAGCTTTGTGGGATAAGCTAGACTGTTAGGTGCATGAGTACTGCCCGACAAGAGGTACAGGAAGCTTGGTGTGAAATGTCACCTGAGTATCTGGACAAACTGATAGCTAGAATGCCAAGGATCTGCAAAGCTGTCATTGCTGCATGTGGTGGCTTTCTTTATGAGAACTCTTTGAAGTAATTTATGAAGTTCTAAAATATTTTTCAAATTGTAATAGTAATTTTTCATGTTATTAATGACCTGACTATACATAGTGATCAGTTGAATGGCACTTTGGTGAATAAAAGTACCAATATCTTTCAATAAGATCAAAATCTGTAGATTATTCCAAACTTTAGGCTGCCAGTGTACTTTGGTGTCTTGTGTATATTTTTAATTTGTCTAGTGTGATTATCACTGCACAGTTGTCATTCTAATTCCCAAACAGAGTATTCCCTGTTCTGCTATGTTGGTTACATTAACTTTAGCTGAAGATTATCGCTTCTGCTTTCTCTTTACCCAGCTGGCCAGCTCAGATAGAAGAACTCTGCAGCCTAATTTGAACAGTCAGTATGCATCTACTCCATAGACAGTGTAAACCAGAGGAGGCTGAGTTCACCCATCCAGAATAAAGCGTTATTGAGGATGAAATGGGATTTTTAATTGGCTGGGGTTACAGTGCCATGTAAGGTCTCACACAGGTCCAGTGCTGTCACAAATACACTGTCCTACAATACAGGGCTGTGCCATTCTGCTGTTCCAGACATAAATGTGTGTCTCTTCAAATTATTTGGAGTGATGACATTACTGGACAAAGCTCTTTATGGAACAGAATGCAGGACTTTCAAAAATGTAACTCCCACATAATACTGCATTTCATTTTAGACAGGTTTAGAAATACCAGCACGGCAATATCTCAATTGTTTTTATTAAAAGCATGTTCTGGAGAACATTTTGTTCAGTTTGAATAAAAGTTTTTTCAAGTTCTGCATTGCATTAACTTCACTGTACGTTTGACTAATGCAGGACTCCAGGGCTCACCTGTCAAGCCCGTTGTTCTTGGAAAATCAATATATAAAAGGTGCAAGGTGGATTTCTCTCATAGATTTTTGGATCGCTGCCTACTCATTCTGCATATACTATTTATGTGTGTGTATATATATATATATATATAATAGGAAAATAGGAAAAAGAGGCTACAATTTGCAAGAGCTCACCAAAATTGGACAGTTGAAGACTGGAAAAATGTTGCCTGGTCTGGTGAGTCTCAATTTCTGTTGAGACATTCAGATGGTAGAGTCAGAATTTGGCGTAAACTGAATGAGAACATGGATCCATCATGCCTTGTTACCACTGTGCAGGCTGGTGGTGGTGGTGTAATGGTGTGGGGGATGTTTTCTTGGCACACTTTAGGCCCCTTAGTGCCAATTGGGCATCGTTTAAATGCCACGGCCTACCTGAGCATTGTTTCTGACCATGTCCATCCCTTTATGGCCACCATGTACCCATCCTCTGATGGCTACTTCCAGCAGGATAATGCACCATGTCACAAAGCTCGAATCATTTCAAATTGGTTTCTTGAACATGACAATGAGTTCACTGTACTAAAATGGCCCCCACAGTCATCAGATCTCAACCCAATAGAGCATCTTTGGGATGTGGTGGAACGGGAGCTTCGTGCCCTGGATGTGCATCCCACAAATCTCCATCAACTGCAAGATGCTATCCTATCAATATGGGCCAACATTTCTAAAGAATGCTTTCAGCACCTTGTTGAATCAATGCCACGTAGAATTAAGGCAGTTCTGAAGGCGAAAGGGGGTCAAACACAGTATTAGTATGGTGTTCCTAATAATCCTTTAGGTGAGTGTATATATATATATATATATATATATATATCAGCCAGTGGAAGAGCAGCCTCAAAAGAAATGCATAGTTATTATAATAGATCACAGAATTTGAAGAAGCTGTACTTTTACTGGATAAAATCTTCATAAAATATCAAGTAGCTTTGAATACATACTCTCAAAAAAGGACTTCTGTAATGATGACAAAGCTGCTTGTTTTCAAAATGTATTCACAGAAAATAGAAATGTCAGTAAATTAATTTTTAATCTTGATTCATTTTGATATTCCATGTTTCAATAATTGTGTTCTTTAATAAATGTAACACAGGGAAAAAAAAGTCAAGAGAGCTGGATCTAGATGCAGCGAAGGATTTTAATGAAAAAACAAAAGATTGGTAAACACAGGAACAAAACAAAACATCTACAATGGGAAACAAAACATAAACAGGTGAAAACATCCACGAAGGGCACGGGCAGAACACAGTAGGTCAAACACATTCAGGTTCATTCAACAACTGACAAGACTGAACAGAAATCAGGGCATTAAATACACAAAGACTAATGAGAACATTAAACACATGTGAGGAACAATAAGAGACAGCTGGCAGTGATGAGAGCAGGGGATGATGGGAAGTGTAGTCCATGGGGAACAGATGACAGAGGTAAAACACAGGGCAGACAACAGTGAATCGTGACAATAAAACAGTTGTTGAATTAAGATAAGAAATTATGTCAATTACATGTACATCTTTTGTTTGTTTTTTTATTTTTTTAAGCATTTGTAGATTTATTATGGCAAGAGAGATTATTACAATACAGTTTATTTCGTTTAAAAAAAAATTACAAATTTAAGTAATCTTGAGGCCCCCTTGGAAGTTTGGTGAGGCCCCCCAGAGGGATGAGACGTATACCAATTTACAATAAACATCAGATTTACACAGTACAATTTACATATCTAATATAGACATAATTACACATAACACAATATACACACAATAATATCCAATGTACAGTATACAATCCACACAATATTGAATACACAGTATACAATAAAATATTATATATAAAATATACAGTAGGTTGTATTGTGCTGTGCTGACATTCAGGCTGTCGGTTGATAGTCAGTTGCCAGTGTGTTGTTAAGAGAGAATATAATTTATGACAGTCCAGTGTAAGATTAATAAAGTACAGTGCTGATGTATTTTGATCGTGAGAGATCAAGAGTCTGATTGCATCAAAAGTCTGATTGCTTGGGGGAAGAAGCTGTCATGCGAAACCGCCTGGCTGATGGTAGCAGTGAGAGCAGCCCATGGCTCGGGAGGCTGGAGTCTCTGATGATCCTCCAAGCTTTTTTCACACACTGCATGGTATAGATGTCCTGAAGGGAGGGAAGCTCACCGCCAATGATGTGTCTGGCAGTTTGCACCATGCTTTGCAGGGCTTTGCTGTTGAGGGAAGTGCTGTTGCCTTAAAGATGGCATTGGAGCTATGTGTTGCCACACAGTCATGTGTGTAGAGGGAATACTTGGAGGGCAATATGGTGTTGAATGCTGAGCTGCTGTCTACAAACACTCATATATGTGTTCCTTTTTTCCAGGTGGGAGAGAGCAGTGTGTATTGTAGATGCAATGGCATCATCAGTGGAGCGGTTGTTGTGCTAGGCAAACTGCAATGGGTCCAGTGAGGTGGGCAGCACAGAGCAGATGTAATCTCTGATTAGCCTCTCAAAGCATTTGCTGATGATGGGGGCCAGAGCAACAGGACACCAGTCATTTAAACAAGTGATTTTTGATTGCTTTGGTACAGGCACAGTGGTGGACGTTTTGAAGCATGTGGGGTCTACAGACAAGGAGAGGGACAGGTTGAAAATGTCTGTAAAAACACCAGCCAGGTGGTTCGCACATGCTCTGATGACGCGGCCCGGAATGCCGTCTGGACCCGCGGCTTTATGGATGTTCAACTGTCGGGTTATAGCCGCAACAGAGACGGAGAGTGAACCAACTTCTGTAGTGTCGGCCGCGAGTGCTCTCTCTGCAAGCGCGGTGTTATTTCCCTCGAGATGAGCATAAAATATATTTAGCTCATCCGAGAGAGAGGCAGCGGTGTTCACGGCGGCGTTTTTATTCCCTTTGTAGTCCGTGATGATATTAATTCCCTGCCACATGCTTCTAGAGTCAGTGGGGTTGAACTGTCCTTCAATCTTGTGCCTGTACTGTCATTTGGCTGCTCTGATAGTTTTACGGAGGGCATAACTGGCTTGTTTATGCTCCTCCGTGTTCCTGGAATTAAAAGCGGAGGTCCGCACATTAAGTGCTACAAGAACATCGCTATTAATCCATGGTTTCTGGTTAGAGTAGATCCGTACAAGTATGTCTAATATAGACAACTGGTCTGCTTAAGGCTCATGTGAAGATTATTGCCAACAGAAGCAGTGGGCAGATGGGATCTAGCCATTAATGAACCATTATACTGATTAAAGAGCCCTTGCCAGCAGAAATTATTGCTTTAATTATTGACAGCATTTAAACTAAAAATTAATTAAGGCAGGGAGAGAGGGATTCCAATCAACACTAAACGCACTCCTGATGCATTTTTTATTATATCCATGTATTATAGATCTCTTTGATCAATGCTGCATCCTGTCACCATGTGGGGTTCTTTGCATCTCTGTCCCAATTCTCTTCTTCAAAACTCCAAATCTCTCTCTTCTTCACAAGTTTGACCAGATTCAATTGAAAGCACATGATTGCAGAGAAATGGAATGGGAGAGGTGACCCCCATCACCCTTAAAGTAGGTGAAAAGAAGCAATGAAAGAGGAATATGCTTGGAATGAGGAGATAGCATGTATGGGATTGGTGTGGTTAGTGACATTGGGGAGGTGTTGGTCAGTCAAGTGGGAAAAGGCCTCACTTTTTCATTTCATCAAGCAATAAAACCCTGAGCTCTTGTGGCTTTTATCTGTGCTGTGATCTAAACCCATTTTAAGGCTGAAACTCAATGTTGAGAAAGCAGCTGGAGGAAGTCATGATAACTGCAGAAAGTCCAAGAAAATTAATGAGAATAGTGTTGTATAACTTCAAAGCCAATTAAGTGCATTCAGGTTCAATTTATCCTTGACATTTTTTGGCCTGCTTTATTTATCTATTTTGAATCCTGCAGAAATGTACTGATTAGTCAGACATGATCTCATTAGTATTTTTATGGTATTCATACATTAATGGTATTTATAAGCATGGTAGCACACATTATAGACATTATAGATGTATAATATCAACATATTTATTAAAATTAGCCATAAAATGACTACAAATGACTTCTGTTGCTTATGACTAGTGTTGGGTAGGTTACTCAACAGAATAAACCATTTCAAATATCTAATTAATTCTATAAAATTGTAATTAGATTACTAATTACATCATAAAAATATTTCAATTACTTTTAAGGTATATTCTGAAAAACTTGTCCACTCAACAAATTCAAAATAATGTCTATATTTTCTCCTTGTTCATTGTTGCACATAAATAATATACTAAGCACCACACGTTTCGGCCATATGATGACTTGTTAAGGGGGTGCATGCCCTTCAAATGTCAAAGACATGCATATAGGCATTTATAAACATAATTAATGTTCAGTGTCAATGTATTCAATGTATTTTACATAAATAACATATTTTTTTTAGAAATGTGTGTAACTCTATTAATATACTTTAAAGTAATTAAAATGAAAGTCAGTGAATGATGTCTGATTACAAGAATTTTAATATAATGTATTTCACTCTTCTTGACTAAAATGTAATTCGATTACAGTAAGTTATTACTTTGTAACTGGATTACAACCAAATGTGCTTATGACTTTTATTAGACTCATCAGGATTCCATGAATAAATTAGCCATTAAAAAAGTATTTCTCAGACAATGCTTCTAAATAATTTTCTCATAAATGAGAGTCCAGCTGTTGGACCATGTCTAAGTATTAAACATGTCACCTGTTGTGTACCCTCTTTCTCTAATGTTTTACATACGTAAAAGAATGTTAGATGCTGTCAATACATTGATATTCTAAGTTACAGTGTCTGGCCAAATTTACAAAAGGTATTTTCATTTCATTTATGAATTTGAAGATGGTTTTATCCAAAGCATAAATGTTAATAGAAGTCTCAGGTTAATTAACCGTAACCCCTGTTCCCTGATAAAAGCAGAACGAGATGCTGCGCTGATTTAGTGCTTTGGGGACAACTTTAGGTGTGACCAGCTGTGAATATGTGTGTGTGGCACTGTGGAGGGTGGGACCGGTCCCGTATTGGGCTAATTAAGCCATCAAGAGGGATAAAGGCCACTCGCGGACGGCGATGCAAGAGAGAGAGAGAGCTCGTTCACGGACATGTCCGTTGTTTTATGTGTTTGTATTTTGAGTTTTACATTAAACCTTTAAGTTATATGTCAAGCCGGTTTCTCGCCTCTTCCGAGAGTGAGTGTGAACTGTTTTACTGTGTGCAACACATCAATGAAATTGACCAGAATTTATAGCCTATAAATAGATGCTTCACAGGTGCAGGTATTTTGTCTGAAAAGCAGTCCTGGGGCATCCCAGTGCGTCAATTAAGTGCAAAATCTCGTTCCGCTTTTATCAGGGAACAGGGGTTACAGATAAGTATCCCGAGACGTTCCCTGTCAAAAAGCTACACTTTGATGCTGCGCTGATTTAGCGCTTGGGGAACGAGAATACCCACGCCGCCGCACTGTGGATGTCCGGACCCCTTATGGTTGTGTAGTTGTGCTCACAAGAGCGCGAGAGGTTTCAGACATGAGCTTGTGATGTTGACTCAAGGACATAAGAGCCCGGAGTAGCATGAACATCCAAACTATAAAATCTTATGAATGTGTGCGGAGAGGACCAGCCTGCCGCATCACAAACATGCTGCAGAGGGACACCTCTAGACAAGGCTTTAGAGGAGGTGACCCCTCTGGTAGAGTGAGCATTGATACCTACTTGAAAAGCTTGACTGCACTCCTCTTAGGCCAGGGCAATTGCTTCCCTCACCCAATGCGATATAGTCTGCTTGGTGGCAGCCGCCCCCTTGTTGTGGCCCCCATGGCAAACAAATATTTGCCCTGACTTACCCCATTGGCTAGTGCGGTGGACATAAGTCTGAAGGACACGGACTGGACTAAGTCTGTGAAGACTTTCCTGCTCTGGCGTTGTAAACGGTGGGGAGCAGAAGGCTTCGAGAGTGACCGGATGTTCAGTCGAGAAAGGAACCTTAGGCAGATAGACAGGATGCAAAATTGCTTTAGCCATTCCTAGGGCAAAATCTAAGCAGGCTGGCAAGACAGACAGAGCCTGTAGATCCCCAATTCTATTTAGAGATGTAATTGCCATAAGAAAAACCATCTTGAGAGTCAGAAGTTTATCAGACTCTGACTCAAGAGGTTCAAAGGGGGTCTCAACCAGACCCTCAAGGACTATTGCTAAGTCCCATGAAGGGATCCTGGTCCTAGCAGGAGGTCTCAGTCACATGGCTCCACGAACGAAGCGAGCGAGCAGAGGATTTCTCCACAACGGAACCCCGTCAATCAAGGCGTGGCAAGCCGATAGAGCAGCCAAGTAAACCCTGAGAGTGGCGAATTTTTCCTGCAGATAGTCCAGAACTGAAGCAATCTGACAGTTAACTGGATCCACATTATGTACACTGCATCATCTTTCAAAGACACTCAATTTAATGGCGTAACTTCTTCTAGTAGAGGGAGCCCTAGCACTTAGAATGGTCTCAATAACTTCAGTTGAAAGCCCAGTGTCCCTCAGTTGGTACCCTTCAGGGGCCAAACATGAAGGTTCCACATCTTGGGCCGGGGATGAAATATTGTCCCCTGCACCTGGGACAGAAAGTCCCTCCTGTCCGGAATTGCCCAAGGCGAGCCATCGAGGAGAGACATTATCTACGAGAACCATACCCTGTTCGGCCAACGCAGCGCTATCAGTACGAGGCAAGACCCTTGCTGGCGAACTCTGGCCAAGACTCCCGGGAGCAGAGAAACCAGAGTAAACACATACAGGCTCATTCTGGGCCATGTATGTGCCATTGTGTCCAGACCCAGGGGGGCTGGGTGACTCAAAGAGAAGTAGAGGGGACATTGCACTGTCTGTTGGGAGGCAAAGAGGTCCACTTGTGCTGCGTAAAATCTCACCCAGATTTGTTTCAATACCTCGACTACCAATCGCTGATGACCCTCCCATTCCCCTTGAGCTGGACGACCATTTAAGACCGCACCAGAGCACATCAGGGAGGCGTCTGTCGTTAGCAATTTGCGACGGCACTATGCACATAGAGTGGGACCCAAAGTGAGGAACCGGGGTCTAAACCACATAGAAAGGGTACAAAGCGTGTGGCACGTAACCCTTATCTGCCTTAGGGGACTGGCCCTTGGATGAAATCCCCTGGCTTTGAGCCACAACTGAAAAGGTCTCATGCGCAGAAGGCCCAAAGAGATCACCGAGGACGCAGATGCCATGAGACCTAGTATTCATTGATACTGATGAACAGTGCAACTAGCCTGGCCTAGCCTGACTTTGCTCAGGGTTTTCTGAATGGACACATTTCTAGCGGGAGACAATTGTGTCCGCATAATGATCGAATTCCATACAACGCCCAGATAGATAATTTCCTGAGTGGGAGAGAGAACGCTCTTTTTGACATTGAGTCTCAGACCCAGAGAAACCAGATGAGCTAAGACGATATCCCTGTGCTGAACTGCCAGTTCTTGTGACTGTGCTAGCATCAGCCAGTCGTCTATGTAGTTCAGAATGCGGATGTCCCGGAGTCGCAAAGGAGCCAGTGCTGCATCCATGCATTTTGTGAATGTGCAGGGTGATAGGGCTAGGCCGAATGGAAGAACCCAATATTGGAAAGCTTCACCCCCGAAAGCGAACCACAGGAACTTCCTGTATTGTGGCAGAATTTCTATAAGAAAATGTGCGTCTATGAGATCGATTGTGACCAACCAATTGTGATGTTGGATTTGAGACATGACCGTCTTGACAGTTAGCATCTTGAATGCCCTGATTGATTGATTCAAGCCTCGAAGTTCTAAATTTGGACACAACCACCCACCCTACATGGGAACCAGGAAATATCTGCTATAGTAACCTGGCACTTTCTCTGGAAGGGGAAAATGTTCTATGGCCCCTTTGACCAAGAGATTTTGCAGTTCTTTCCACAGTAGACATGCTTGTTCCAGTTTCACGGTAGAGGAGACCACGCCATTGAAACGTGGAGGACGGCGATCAAATTGAATTCTGTAGCCTTTTTGTAATGTTCTTAGAACCTACATAGAAACACCTGGCAGTAGCTTCCACGCTGCCTGGTGGGTATCAATACCCTAAGATGGGTATCAATTTTTTACACTTCCTGTTGAGAGGATGTCGAGTATTCTGCGTCCTGGACTAAGGCAGGTAGGAATGGAACACCCAACATTTTTCTGGAAACCTCTAACTCCCGAAACACCAGTGGCGCTGGGAATGGAGAGGTTTCTTGGGGGTATCTGGAAGGTACAGGTGAATGCTTCACACGCCACTTCCCGAGGGGGGCTACCCCCACAAGGCTGGGTGCAAGACCATTTTTTTCTTCTTAGAAATGACTGCCCTGAGGTCTTGCTTTGGGGGCTGCTGAGGGCGACGCACCGGGCCCAAGTCTCAACGAGGGGGAGCACAAATCGCCACGCTTTGTTTTTGAGCCTCTCTTCTAGAAGGACCGGGGCAGGGCTGGGTGGCCGACAGCCCCTCCCCCTGAGTGCGGCGAGGAAAGAATTGCCCGAATGCTTCATCGTGACTCTTTGCCTCCTGGCACCTAGGGATAGGGACGGACCCGTCTCTCGCTCCTCAGCCAGATCTATGCGAGAGCCCCATGATGAAAGTGTGGGCACTGGCTCTTGGAGTGCGAAGCATTTTGACTGTAAACAGATTGCAATGCACGCACCCGCCCCGCCCCAATGCAAGAGCATGTGTCCATTTCAGCCATAGAGCATAAACATGGGAACACGCACTGTTTGCTTTGTTTATCAGTCATACTTTTTCTTTTTTTTTTTTTTTTAAAGAAAAGAGAAAGGTTTCTGCTCACTACCTAACAAAATCTAACTTCTAACAGAGGAAAGTAGAAAGTTTCTGACAGGCTCGTGAAGCACAACACACATAGAGTGATCTGAAGACAAAAGATCTGACGATGCACCTGTGAACCATCTATTTATAGCCCTGCTACAGGTGAATCCAGTGATGTCAACAGCAGAGGCTATAAATTCTGGTCAATTTCATTGACGTGTTGCACACATATTCACAGCTGGTCACACCTAAAGTTGTTGCCAAAGCGCTAAATCAGCGCAGCATCAAAGTGTAGCTTTTTGACAGAGAGCAAGTTTTTTTCCACATAGCACCCTGCTCTACCAGAAAAGCTAAAGGAAAAGTATGCATAGCCATTAAATTTTTTGTAAACACCTATGAATATGGATGTGATCACCTTGATCTGCCTCAAAATATATGTATATTCTCATTTAATTCTGAATGCTATCTTACAAACCCAGGACTTGCGATGTTACTGCAATGACTAAAGTGTATTTTTGTCAGTCAGATCAGCTGGATGGTGACTCAAAGTAAGCATGTGATAAAGAGATGCTCTGACATAGCCGTGACACACATGGAGTGGATTCATACCAAGTTATGCTCTATTTTCAGTGATGACACTTTTAATTGATGCAGTGGCAGGGGACTCAAGCAACACTTCTCACGTACTGCAGTCACATTGGTTGGAAATGAGAAAGAGACAAACTTAACCTAGTTTGCTGGTTTTAACAGGCCTGGTCAGGCTTGACAATTTTTTTGTTTTAGTGTTTTGAACACTTGTCAGTTGGCCAGACTGTGAAATCATGCAGTTGGCCAACCAGTTTAACCAGCAGAGTACTAGTTTGGAAAGGCTGGGAAACCAACCATAGACCAGCTTGGCCAGCTCTGCTGAAAATAATAAAACAAAGCATTAAACTAGCCTGTGTTGTTTGCTGGTCTAAATTGGTTTTAGCTGTTCTGCCAGCCTGACCAAGTTTGTCTAGCTGGTCTCCCAGCCTGAGCAGCTGAAAAGTCCCCCAAACACCAACAGACCAGCTAAACCCAACTAACCAACTAGAGAAACATGAATAGATAAAGAGATAGACAGAACCATTGCTGCTGTATTCCTCTTCTTTCTCCAAGCATGATAGTCAATTTCAACCATATTATCCCTCTCTCAAAGTGCTTTGTGGACAAACTTTCATCTTTCTGCATCACACCCCCCTTTATCTGTCAGTCCTCTCTCCTCTCCTAACCTCTCACCCTGTCTTATTCTTGAAAAGGCACACTATTCCTCCACCCCTCATCTCTATTTTCAGCCAATATCATTTGTTGAAATTTTACCAAAGCAACTCAGGCCTGTAACTTATCTTCACTGGTTCACATCACTTGACACCAACCATCATTTCACACATCTCCATTGTCTAATCATCAACATTTCCCTCGGCTTTGTAAAAGCTCTGGCAGATCTGTTACTGATTAGTGTTTAATGACGAACAGTGATCAGGGAGATTTGGTGACGCATTTAGTCTCTGGTTTTACAGCTTTGTCCATAGATGATATTGTCCCCCGAGGCAGATTCTTATGAGCTCACTTACTCAACCTGACAGAAAGCAATGTCGGAACAGCGTGATAAAAAGAGGCAATGGATTCACAGCATCAGAAAAAAAAAAAAACACACACACGCACAATTGTGCTTTGTATCTTAATGACAACCACTGGGAAAAAAAATGCTTTTTTTTTAATACAAAATAAATAAATTGAGTATCAAACAACTGAGTACCAAAATGAGTCATTTTTCGATGTTATTATAACTTAGGCTAGAAATAGGGTACAATGGGGTTAAAAGCCCCCCCCCCAGGATAAAAGGCTCCTTTGATTTAATTTTCTCCCAAATCACTGAATAGCATCAAAACTACCACAGGTATTTCGTAAACAGCCGTTTGTCACTATACACAGCAAAAGATTCATGAGATCATTGGGTAAATGTCTAAAAGTTGACTTTGAGGCAATCTTTGATCTAATATTTCTAATATTTCATAATTTTTTAAATGTTGTAAATTTATGTAGGCTTCCCTACATAAAAGGGGGAGGTGCAAGTGAGCAGGACATTTCATTTTACAAATGCATCTTGCTTTGATTCCTCCTTCCTCATTCCATTCCTTTCATCCTTTCCTCATTTCATAAGAGGGTGGAGCAAGGAAACGCGAAAAGGAAGTAAGGAAAGGAAACGAGGATGCACAATTTCAGAAATGAGAGGCACCCATGGTTTTCAGACAGGTTTCCTGAACACTCCTCTTGTCTGCCAATGATTGGTCAAACAGATAGTTCTGCCCAAAACTCATGTAATTGGTTCAACCAATGTCGCTATGCTGATTGACATACACACACACTAATCAAGCAGTGTTTAATCAAACAGTGTTTCAAGCAGTGAACAACATCAACAAAAAAACAAGTGCGGTAAGTCATGGCATTTTATTTTCATGTAATTTTATGTATCTACTGAATATCCGGGAAATTGTCACAACTATTTTGAGACAAAATGTTTATTTGTTATTTTCAATTTTGTTCAAGATGATTATATCAAAATATTTTCCTGATCGCTCCTGTTGCAGGGGATAAAGTTCCCTATTAAACACATTGTTGCCAACTTTAAAAAAAATCATATTTAAAACAACCTTATATTGTTTATTCCCCGTCTGTCGCTCAGAAGCGACACTAGGGGTCTCTCTTGAGTGCCGTATATGCCTCTGGTCTATGAAAAAAGGCCAATGAGAAGTTGGCAGACAGTATTTGCATACCCCGCCCCGGACATACGGGTATAAAAGCAGAGAAATATGTCGAGTTCATTTAGAAATTCTCTCTCAGCACGCACATTGACTCCCATCCGTGCTCGAGGCAACAGTGGCTCGCCTCACGGCCAGCTTGCCTATCCTCTAGAGCTCAAGGTGGATGAGCTCGCCGCTGCGTCGGAGAGCTCGTCTGACGCTGATGCCTCTCCTGGGTTGCCGCCTTCGGGCCAGCATGCCCAGGCTGAGGCTGAAGCGCAGATGTCCGACATGCTTGCCCAGGCCGCCGCCAGCGTGGGGTTGGACTGGAACCCTCTGTCCTCACCACTGTTATCGCGGTTGGATGACTGGTTCCTGGGGTCTGCATGCCGCTCACAGCCTCGCCCCCCCCGGTCCCGTTTTTCCCAGAGGTGCGAGATGAGCTGACGTCTTCGTGGAGAGCACCCCTCTCCACTCGTCACAAAGCCTGCTTATCCGCTCTCGCTACCCTCGATGGCGGAGCGGCCCATGGATATACGGCGATTCCCCAGGTGGATAGGGCTGTTGCGCTCCATCTATGCCCCGGAAACCCTACCACCTGGCGGGGTCGCCCTGTGCTCCCTTATAAGGCTTGCAGGATGACATCATCATTTACTGCCAAAGCCTAGAGCACCGCTGGACAGGCCGCTTCCACCCTGCACGCCATGGCCATCCTGCAAGTCCACCAGGCCAATGCGCTCAAAGATCTGCATGAGGGTAGCCCTGATCCCGATGTGTTGCAGGAACTGCGCTCAGCGATCGACCTCGCCCTCAGGGCCATGAAGGTCACAGCGCAGTCACTCGGGCAGGTGATAAGACACATTGCTGTGTCCGGTACGTGCTTTGCGTACCTATTTGGACCACACACAGAGCTTTAGGTGCTCTGAGCAGCTCTTTGTCTGCTTTGGGGGACAGCAGAAAGGGAACACTGTCTCAAAACAGAGGCTCTCTCACTGGGTGGTGGATACCACCTACCTGTTGCTCGTGCACACACTCCATATGCGAGCGAGCGAGCATAGACAAAAAAAATTACATAACGTACAAAGAGGCTGAACGTGTTTCACTAACATCTTGCTGACAGACGAGGTAACATAATTAAAATTACACAGTTATGATTGTTTTACTACAAACTTGAGACTTTATAATATTTGACTCTCCAGTGCTGGAACAGGGCTAAAACAAAGTATGGATATAGGTCTGGAACAGGGCTAAAACAAAGTATGGATATAGGTCTGGAACAGGGCTAAAACAAAGTATGGATATAGGTCTGGCTATGTGAGACTGTAGTTTGAAGTAATCACTTTTCTTTGCATGATAATTGACTGCATTTAAACAATAGCCTATGTCTGTGTTAGCTAGAAAGCCAGCTTTATCAATAGCTGCTAGCTAAACTTGGCGGATGAAATTAGCTGTTAATAAAATAGACTGTACATTATAAATTTGTTGACACAATTCAGTATTGATGTGATTCCATCACAATTATCATTTTGTTATATTGATGTGCTATTTTTTTAGAATAATATAATGTATATATTTTCTGTATAACCAAGTTACGTTACACTAATTAATTGCACTTTTTGCATTTTCTTGAACATTGTCTAGCATTCATTTCATGTGTTATTGTAGTTCAGCTAAAATTACACAGCTCAATCCTTATGGAGCTTTATTTCACATGCTTTGCAGTTATGTAAGCTTACCTGTCCAATAAGAAGAACACCAATTCAGGGTCGGTTTTGATCCCCAAAACCGAACGAAGGTCCCCCCAGGAATCAACATTTTTACATATTGCACCTTCAACAGAGAATGTTAGTGCTTTTGTGCCCTTCACTGGCTCAGCACTAATTGTTGAAACTCTGTGTATAGATTTAATGACAGATTTTGATGGTGTGAAAGTACAGTACGTCCTTATTAAGCTCTTCACACTCACTAAGTCTGAACAAACATGCTTAGACTCCTCACCCCCCAGCCATTTATTCAGTTCAAGTCAGCTTTTTTCTGATCTTCACAGTTCACCAGACAAGATTCATCTTGCACTTGTGGAATCTGACTAAGTTCCTGCTCCCACAGCCCAGCCTCCGCTTTTCCATGCCAACAGCTAAAACCCAGCACTGCCTCATCACCTGTCTATCTGCTTTTACTTTCTAACTGTGGTGGTACTTTTTCAGATTCAGCACCAAGAACAGCAGCATTTTACCCATTATTTCATTTATTCTTTCTGCTGTGCACTACTTTAGCTGAAGATACTTGAAAGCACTAGTCATCCTAAATTATACTCTCAGATGTTCCTTTCTTCATGCTTCTGTTGGCTGCTTTTTGGCTGTCTGCTGTTATCCACCCATTAGACAAAGCAAAATGGAATTTCTAGCTATCTGCACCCTCTTAGTCTATTGCTTCCCTTTCAGTCACGCTAAGGTAATTTGTTTTCAAGGGCTGTGTTTCACCCCCCTTTTTCTACTGGCTGATTGCCTTGTAGAACAGACCTGTCCATGTAACATTATCCTTGGTCTATGCTCTTTACCTCTAATTGATCTAGTGAATTGTCTAGTGAATGCCAGGATAACCAGGGCTTCTGACATACACATTCCTCTCAAAATGTTAACTTTGGCTGATTTTGTTTTGCTGTTTAATGGAACTTTAAAAAGTAAATATTTGTTTTAAACCTGTACATTAAAAGAGTGAGAGAAAATATAATTGAAGTGAATGGTAACATATCTAATTGTAGATAAATAATGTTTCTCATGATTTTAAAAAAGCTTTTTACGTTAATGTATATGCTGAAGCCATATTGATTACTTTAACAAACTAAAATGTTACATATTATCATTATTATAATTTTTTTTTTAAAATGGTTGAATTGGGTCATATAGTGAAGGAAAAGCCACCAACAATTCATCAGCATACATGGGTATGAAACTTCAGTACTGTTTAAAAGACATCCCAGATGGATACTTTGATATTTGATACCAATCTAACCTTTGAAAAACGAATTTCCAATATTTGAAGAACTGCATTCTTCCACTTCAGAAATATTGCTAAGTTACCAACACATACTATCTGTTTCTGATGCCGAAAAACTAATTAATGCCTTCATGACCTTAAGACTAGATTATTGTAATGCATTACTAGGTGGATGTCCTGCAGATTTAATAAATAAACTTCAGTTGGTTCAAAATGCAGCAGTGAGAGTGCTAACTAGAACCAAGAAATACAATCATAAACCAAGATCATATCAGCCCCATTTTATCGGCGTTACATTAGCTACATATTAAGGTTCGTATTCATTTTAAAATTCTGTTAATTACTTACAAAGCTTTGAATGGTCTAGCTCCAAAGTACTTAACTGACCTTATATCACGCTATAATCCATCGCGCTCACTAAGATCGCAAAACTCGGCCTGTTAACAAACCGAGAATATCAAAATCAACAAAAGGAGGGAGATCAATTTCATATTTGGCTCCTAAACTATGGAATAATCGGCAACCTTTTTGACTTGGAGTGCATACCCAAACATGCGCATGTTTGAGTCCACTTGTTAAAAGATTTTCTATTTTTGCATTTCTAATTTAATCGTTTATTTTTCATTACAAATTATATTTTCAGCATAACAGTTTGAGTGAAAAATTTGTGCAAAACCCAATGATTATGATATAATCATGATCCTGCATTTTAATTTTCACAGAGCATCTTGTGAAAGTGCTTTAATAAAAGAAAAATTGGCCTTTTGTACAACACAGTTAATGTCACAATTTTGCTTATTTGATTACTGATCACAAAATTGTGTGGAATCATAAATATTTCTTATATTATGTCATACTACATTTGACTAAATCATGCAGAGCTGGGTAATCACTAGCATGCAAGCAATAGTAAGAGAGGAGCAGGCTATTTTATTTATATAAAGTTTCACACCTGCATTCCAATTTACATCTTGAAGTAATCCTTCCACATGATCACGCAATGTGTTTTCATCAGCTGAATGGGAAACTAAACACTATTTAAATGTGATGAGACTCGGGTTATGCGTGCAAGCCATTTGCACATCACAAGCCGATCAACTATTTGGCCCTTTTTCGGTGAATTGCACCTGCAAAATTCTAAAACTTTATTTCCAGGTTTAATTCACATTTCAAATAGATTCTGATTCCGATATTTGAACCCCACGATGTTGGTTCATGTTTTCTCTTTTAATTGTTTAATATCATTTTGAGTATGACCATGGATTAAGGGAGTACCTGTATGCTGGGTTGGAAATCTCAAGGATTAATAGTGGTGTTTTCCTTATTACATGATGTGTTGATCAGAAAGCAAAAAGAAACAAATGAAACAAGGAATGTAGGCTGTCATCCAAGCAGCCTGATCGAAGCAAAGCGATTGCGTTTACTCGCGTGTTTAACCGGAAGTGATGTGCTGCCGGCTTGTGAAGCGTGAATGGCTTGCACATGCTGCACGAGTCTGTTGGGTATACTGCAGTCTTGTCACATTTTAACTTTTAGTTTGCCTCCCATTCATCTCATGATAACACGCTGCGTGATCATGAGGAAGGATTACATCAAGATGTAGATTGGAATGCGGGTGCGGAATTTCATATAAATAAAATAGTCTACTCTCTCGCTGTTGCTGGCATGCCAGTGATTACCCCTCTGCATGCCAATGATAGCATGTGTGCCATAGGTTGCCGACCGCTGGTCTAGAATAACGACTTATCTATTCATCCAGGCACACCTAATTTATCCCTCAATTCATAGTTATGATGCTTTAGAACCTGTCAAAACCGAAAACATTTAGTCACATTCTTATTCTTTATCCCTGCTTTAAAGCGAATGGCATCTATGCTAATTTTATTCTATTTCTTTCCCTGTCTAAACCCAGAGGATACCAGAGTTTGCCAGATTAATCTCCGATCCTGCCTTATGTCCGATTCCCACTGTGGTGCTGAGTGATGATGAACAACTGCAGCATGTGCCAGCCAGACTTCACTTCTGTCTACTAAAATGGATTTAAGAGGATAAATTGCTGCAAACTCAAAGATAGGATTCTTCACAAGACACTGTCTGAAACATGGGCTCAGGATGGAGTTCTTCCAGATGGACTGTGATGCTGTTCACTGAACTATACCAATTTGGTCAAAGGAGGGGCAACACTCTCTTAAAAAAAATTTACATTGCAAATTAATTAACGATTAACAAAACCTTCATCGGCCAAAATCAAAGGACAATACATCTACGTGTATTTCCTCAGTTAATTCGGGATGGCTTCAAGGACTTTAACTCTAAAATTTACAGTTCATACTAAAGAATTGTTTAATCATTGACACACAAAACTTAACTATTTGACTAATTTTAACCACTAATAGTTCTAAACATAAATAACTAATATTAGCATTATATTCATTGATCTTCTGTTATAGCATAATTTAATGTAGCTGCTTTTGAAATAAGAATACATTTTCATGTTGTGAAAAGCGCTATACAAATAAATTTGACTTGACTTACTTCATGAAGCTGGTTAAGAGAGCTTTGAAGAAGTATACAATGGTTTTATTTATTTTATTTATTGGTTCTTTCTTTCAGCTGTATTATTTAATAGTATTGGTCACTTTACCATTCTAAAATTTTGAAAATAGTAATAATACTGAATGTTTAGGTGTCTCCAAACTTGACTGGTAGTGCCAAAAAACAAATAAAAAAAAAAAAAAAAACGTAAAATATAGGCAGGACTGCAATCACTTTAACGGAAAGATTATATCTGTGTTTGCTTTCTGACTTTTGATCTGTTCCAAACCAAGTTTCCTAACTGCAATTTAAAGGTTTTTTACTAATTATAAAAGTTATTATTATAAAGAAATGATTTGTAATTTGGAATACTTATGTATAAAATCATGACCACTCACATAAGATGAAGATTCTAATAACATTAATAAGCTTATTAAAGCTGTTTTATTCTACATGAAGCGGGTCCCCTCATGGGGACAGCCATGTTAGGCTCACATGACCAGCTGAATACAACTTGCTTAATGTCAGTAATCATCCTGTTATTGGACACTTTTAATCATGAATTAAAATTTAATCAACTTTTTGTTTGTCATCTTGGACTTACAGCTAGTGGTGTGAAAAAGCATAATTCCAAATCAATAGTTTTCAGTTACAGATGCCATTGTAGAAATTCACTATTCACAATCAGCCATTATGAATTTAATCAAAGAGTGAAAGTGTCCAATATCAAGATGGTTACTGAGTTTAAGCAAGTAGTATTTAGCTGATCATGTGATTCAAAAATGGCAGCCACCATGAGAGTGCCATTCCCCCAAAAGTTCTCATCTCATGTGAGTGTTCATGATTTTATACATATATTTAAAAATTACAATTAATTTATTTAGGAGTAAACATTTTTAATGGGTGAAAAAATAGAGTGCAGCTGTAAATTATTTACTGCTGACTGTGAATAGTGAGTGACTTTCTACAATGGCATCTGTCACTGATAAATATTGCATTTGAACTATGTTGCATCCATGCCTCTAGCTGTCAGTGTAAATTCAAGACAAAATAAACGCAAAAAGTATCTGTTGCACCTTTAATGCTGAAACACCAAATAAGCTGAAAACAAACACTACTACACCCTCTTCAAGGCCTTGCCGCTGTTGTGTAACATGGAACAGAAGACAAGTACAAACTAGTTTATTTCCAATCTGTCCTGCTGCCTATATAGAGATGCTGAGAGCTGCATAGGCAGAATCATAAATCCATATAACAAACAGATCATAAATCAACTTTCACCAAGATGCTATTAGAGCACATATGATGACACCCCATCCCGCTTCATCAGAATCATCATATTTCCTATATGTACCGCCTTGTGATAGTTTTCATGACATCATTATCAGACACATGTTTTAAGGTGGTTATGAATACATGATACAGTAAATGAATTGCAAAATAGAGAAACAAAGAGTACATGGTTCTCTGTAGCATTTTAAGCCATCAGCTATCATCTGCAACACTGAGTATATTTGTACATTTGTCATGAACGCTGTTCATTATAGTCATGAATATGCTAAAATTTAAGAGTGGGTTGCATAACTAAGGGAACTTTTCAGGTTTCTGTGAAAATATTCCCTGAGCTGCATATTCAACCTTTGGCATGTGGCATGAGAGCTAATTAGAACTATGCTAATGTGCTCCCTCAGGCCGAGCGACTGAAGAGGAAACCAACTATGTGCTTTGATATATCTGTCATGCTTCACCAGACACTAACAAGGATGACTTTGAGACACTACAGCAGGCCCTGCTTAATATATTTCTGTATTGTTATTGTTTTCTTTACAGGTGGTTTCATAAGTTTTATGTTTGATTTTCAGAAAATTATTTTGACATTTCAGTATAGAAGTGGAACAGTAATTAGCCCCAACACATATGGATTTGTAAGCCTAAGCTGGTCATAAACTTAACACATTAAAAGTGCTAATTATTTTGATAAACATTAAAGAAACAAAACTTAAAATGAATGTTACAATAACAAAAAAATTTGCAAAAAACTGACTTTTACATGCCTTGTTCTACATTTCATCGCAATTTCCTTAATTAACACTAGTGGAGCTACAACAACTGTGCGTTTAATTCACTTTCACGCAAATCATGAATACAACTTCTGATTGTGACTTTATAAACACTTATTTTACACACTATTTCTCATACACTACTATGTTATGATATCGGAACACAGTTAATATAACAAATCATTTGTAAAATTATAGGCTACATTTTAACATTTAACTTGTAATACAGACTCACCAACATTTACATACTTGTTCCAATGTGATTAGATTCTGTTCATAGGCCACATACTTGCTACAAAAATTTGGGAGTGAAAAACGCATTTAAATGCGGGAGTGAATCCTCTACATTTTCATGCCATGTGTGTACAGAATACAGGACTGACTCCCGCAATTGCAATTATTCACAAATGATCACCATGCATCTTGCATCTTGTACCTGTGAAACATGAATGCCACCAGTTTAACCCGTTTTGTGTTCGCTGTTTTTGAGCAATGGCTTTTCCACCAGAGACAGATTATATTCTGGCAATGTTTAGTTAGCTGCCGTCGACAGAATGGTCATTTTGTGTTTATGTGGGTCTAAACGGCTGTTGTTAAACAGCATGCGCGTGCTGGACTATAATGTATGAGTTACCCCGAGCTCCGCAGGGCTGATGACTGAAACTACACTGGAGAGAGACACACTGGAATATATAAATAACGTAGTGTGTACATGGCCATAAAATGTTTGAATTTGGACTCAAAAGTATGTGTTTTGAGACCAGTCAAGCACGCAAGCTGACACGTAAGACAAAAGTGTCATAGAAACTACACAAAATGACTTATTTTTTTCAGAAAATTAGTTTTTCAATTCTTATTTTGTTTTTGGACACTTAATTAGGTTTAGGCATTGGTTTAGGGTAAGGGTGTCTGTTTTGTTCACCTTTCATTGGATTTTACATCACTATTGGTTTAGGTATCAAATTTAGGTTAGGGAGGTACGTTTTACTCATTAAAACCTCCATATAATAGTTACCTTAAAAATTTTGAGTCTGATTATGACACCATTTCACTTGCTTTTGGTGCAAAAGGAAATAGCGTGCCTACTCGTTTTTTGCAAATGTCCAGCGGGCATTTCACAAGGAAACTGCAGAAAACGAGTAGGCACGCTATTTCTTTTTGCAATAATGTTACCATGGTCATGTAATGTTCATGAGAGCAGGCTAAAAAAAAAAAAAAGATGCTATATCTTCAAATATACACTAGCGGCCAAAAGTTTGGAATAATGTATTTTACTGTTCAGAAGGAAATTGGTACTTTAAATCACCAAAGTGACATGATCATAAAGTATAGTCAGGACATTACTGATGTCAGCATCATCACTATTTGAAAAAAGTAATTTTTGATCAAATCTAGACAGGCCCCATTTCCAGCAGCCATCACTCCAACACCTTATCCTTGAGTAATCATACTAAATTGCCCTCACGCCCTATATTTAAGATATACATAAGATATTTGGTTAGTTAAATGAAACTTAATATTGTCTTTGTGTTGGTTTTTGAGTTGCCACATTATGCAATATACTGGTGTGTCTTAAGTTCAATATTAGGTAAAAAATGGCAAAAAAGAAACAGCTTTCTCTAGAAACTCATCAGTCAATCATTATAAGTACATCAGAGTCTCTAGTTTGAGAAATAGATGCCTCACATGTCCTCAGGAGACAGCTTTATTGAATTCTACCCACTAAACACCGGTTTCATGTTCAACGGTAAAGAGAAGACTCATGGGTGCAGACCTTATGGGAAGAATTGCAAAGAGAAAGCCAATTTTGAAACAGAAAAAAAGAGAAAAGGTTAGAGTGGGCAAAGAAACGCAGACATTGGACAACAGATAATTGGAAAAGAGTGTTATGGATCTTAATCCAATTGAGCTTTTATGGATCAGCTAGATTGTAAGGTACGTTACATGTGCCCGACATGACAGCCACATCTATGGCAATTGTTTTTTTAAATTGTAATAGTCATTTTTCACATTATTAGTGTCCTGAATAAACATTGTGATCAGTTGAATGCCACTTTGGTGAATAAAAGTTCAAATTTCTTTCCAAAAGAGCAAAATCTGTACATTATTCCAAACCAGTGTATCTGTTTTTAATAATCTGTTATATATTTCTGATATCCTAATGAGTGATCAGTTGACATATCAGCCAGGCTGATAAATTTGTGGATATTTGGCCATTTTTAGGTTATTTGAATCAGCTGAATATCTTGTCTGGTTGGATGAAAATGTCGGGGTTCTACGCGAGATCAACTGCTCTGTGAGTATGTGTTTGTTTCAATGCGCGTTTGTTGGCATTTCTGTTTGACAGTTTCACGAGTTTGGTGCGAATGATTGCTTCAGTTAGATTATTACTCGCTCTGGCTCCCCTATCATTATCTCTACCTGTCGCTCATTTTCTCTGGTTTATTTAGCTCACCCTCTTCCTTCAGTGTTTGTCTGATTATTGCATTGTGTTGCAGAGTGTTTGCTGTGTGTTTCACATTTCAGTCTAGACCTTCCGTCTGTGTCGGTTTTCAGCCGATCTCACCTGCCATGCTCTGGATCTTGTTTTTTCTCTGTGGTCATCTGGGTGCTCATGTCTCTGTGGTCATTTGGATGCTCATCTCTCTCTCTCTCTCTCTCTCTCTCTCTCTCTCTCTCTCTCTCTCTCTCTCTCTCTCTCTCTGCTCTGCCAGCCCAGTTGTGCCTCATTTCTCTCAGACTCACCATAGGACTGACTCGTTCCCGGCAGTGTTTCCAACTAAGGACTGGTCGGAACTATGGACACTACTTCGACATTCCTTCTCTTAGGATTCTGTGGATTAATGGCTTCTTTTTCTAAGAAAATAATGATTTTCATTTTTACATCTAGCACTTGGGTCATTGCCTGTTCTTGACAAACAAAGATCTTTTTCTCAATTTTGTTCATATTCAGTAGGGAACAATGAGGCTAAAGGCCCCTTTTGATATTATTTTCTCCAAAAACAATGAATAGCAACAAAACAATATTAAACACCTGTTTGTTCTTGGTGATTAAATCAAACATTTTTCAATAACTTTCCAGTAACTGAAATTACTTTTTTATGTCTCAAAAGAACATGATTACACATTTTACATAATTACATATCCTAATAATAATAATAAACTATCTTTCTTTATCTGTCTCATTATTCTACTTCTGTACTATTTAAGCATAACACTGAAGATATTGTTGACTTTTGTCTGACTTTTTAGATTACAAATTAATTTTTATCATTTTCCCAATATGCAAATTTTAATACCTAATGCCGCTAGATCATACCTGTCAACATTTGGAGGGGGGTAAATACATACAAATTGTGCTATTTTGATTTAATGTTCTGAGTAACGTAACGTAATTTTCCCCACCGTGTCCGATATTAAAATCAGCACGACACACATGCAAAAGGCGTGGGCTTTGTCGATATGGCTTCGATATATGAAATTAAATTCTTACATCCAGCTGTTGTTAAATTTACATGTTTATATATATATATATATATATATTTAGATATTTTTTCGCCGTAGCACCACCTGAGTCTTCTTCTCCTATCATCCAGTGATGCTTGATTCAACTTTCCGCATCTACTACCTGCGCAGATATCAACGGCGCAACTGGGTTTTTAAGTTGCCAGGTTGAGGTCACAAATGGGTTGAAATTTGTATGATAAGTCGATTGTGTGAGTACGATGCGTTTCATACAAGATCTGGCACAACCTTAGAATAATATATTTATGTGATTATTCATATAACAAGGTTTGGGCCATAGCTACAACTCACGGGAGTTTCTCGGGAGAAATAACAAAACGGGAGGGGGGCGGGAGATGGATGTGAAATAAGGGAGACTCCCGGGAAAAACGGGAGTGTTGACAGGTATGCCCTAGATGCTCCACTATATCACTGTATTTACACACACACACACACACACACACACACACACACACACACACACACACACACACACACAGTGTCCAATTAAGCACCTTTCCGCGGTAGGTGGTGCTAAACTCATTCATATTTTGTCGGTACCTCACACATTTTGTAGGATGATTATCTCGCTCACTAGTCTCAGCAAGTCAACGCGCTGCGCACGAGAGCAACAACCTCATCATTCCTGGATATTTGGCGCGAGGGACAGTGCGCGAGCACAGCGCGCAGGAAGAATTCGCCTTTCCTTCGCTGAGAGCAGAAGCGCGTGAAGCTGGGGAGCAGAGCGCGCGAATGGTTTTCAAAATGAACCGTTAACGGGCGTTAAAAATGAAGAGGCTTTCTCGAAAGCTGACTTTTGCTCTTGCGGCGCTGTTTTGGTTTGCCGCTTTGCTCTATTTCATTTTGCTGAATAGTCGAAAAATACTACCTGACCAAAGAAGCGAACAGCCGCAAGTAAAGGAGGTGAGTGATAATACAGCATTGTCCTGGATGTGTTAATAAAGCAACTGACGCCGCCAAGAATGTTTCATGACGACGTTACCTGTTTTAGAGGCTGAGAAATGTAAATAACTCTTAAGTGATAATTTCTCGTTTTGCCTATTTCTGGGTGAAATTATTTGTGAAAGTGCGCCATTCGAGACTTTTTTTTTAACTGTACCTGAGCCCACAATAAAGGGCGAAACAGACTAATTATTAGTCATTTTCTCATCTGGTGAGGTGTGAAAAAACATGACAGAATTTGGTCAGTTGAATTCTCCCTCACAATTTAATCTCAATTAAAGGTAGGCTATAGTCTGCCTTTCCCACAGGAGTCAAAGATTAAATAATATGCTTTGTTATAGCCTTTTTACATTTAGTTCATTCACAAGTATAAACCTCAAATAACCAATTTCCCCACTGCTTTCTCTTTCCATCAGTAGATCACTTTTGTAAATACAATGAACCCATGGAAACAGCTTTCTTATGTAAGTGCAGTTATTCTAGACTTTTTAACAGCCTCTCTATTATCACAAGGGAAAAAATGAAGTGTTTGAAATTAAGGCAATAAGCACATTTGTCATTTGACATTTGTCTCTAGAAACTAGTGTATGTTGCTGCTATATTCAGCCACAAACTTTCTGACCCAGGTGGTTTGAAGTGTTCATGATAACACTGATCTGTATATTTCTTCTTATAAGACAAATTTGTTACTATTTAGGTGCAAGCTGAAGACCTACTGTCTTTTACCAGGAGACAATAAATAAATCATTCCATGTTGGAAAAGTCACTATTGTTCAATATACAACCAACAAGTACAAAAACAGTATGAGATGGTGACTGTATCTGTTGCATTAAAGGGATAATCCAAAATGAAAATTCTCTCATCATTTACTCACCTTCATACCATCCCAGATGTGTATTAATGATAGCGGCATTTTTTTTTCCTAATGTGAATGACAACGAGGCTGTGAGGGATAGACTAACAGTCTCTTTAATGGCACGAATGGTATAAAGCTCCTAGATCACATCTGATTATCCACATCTCATGTTTGTATATTGAATATTCTTGGAAAGATATTTTATCAATGTTTTGTCCACGGAATGATCCAAACACACTTTAAACTGCAGTACAGCCCATTGAAGAGACTGTAAGTCAATCCCTCAACGCTTCTTGCCATTCCCTTGTCAATCAAAGATGGTGCTAGCGTGAATATGGTCTATGACATTCTTTCTAATGCTTAACTCTAACAGTTGTTTTAGAAAAATATATATCAGCTCTGTTGGTCAATCCAATTCAAGTGAATGGTGGCCAGAACTTTGAAGGTTCAAAGAACATTTAGAGGCAGCATAAAAGTAATCCACAGGACTCCAGTGTTTAAATCTTCAGAGGCAATATAATAGGTGTGGGTGTGAAACAGAACAATATTGAAGTATTTTTTACTCTAAATCTCCACTTTAACTTTCACTTTCAGATGATTTAGTATCTGTGTCTCACCCACACATATTATATCGCTCCTAAAGACATGGATTTAATCACTGGAGCCTTATGGATTTCTTCTATGTTTCCTTTATGTGATTTTTGGAGCAACAAATGTCTTATCACCATTCACTTGCATTGTATGGACCTACAGAGCTGAGATATTCTTCTAAAAATCTTTGTGTTCTGCAAAAGAAAGAAAGTCACACATGTGGGATTGCATGAGGGTAAGTATGAGAGAATTTACATTTTTGGATGAACTATCCCTTTAAATCCATGTCTTTAGAAGAATTATGATAGATAGAAGAATTATGATATGATAAGTGTGGGTGAGAAAAAGGTCAATAGTCCTTTTTAACTATAAATATCCACTTTCACATTCTTCTTTTGTTTTTTTGAGACTCACATTCTTCATGCATATCACCGCCTATTGGGCAGGGAGGAGAATTTATGGTAAAAAAAAAGGACTTAAATATTGATCTGTTTCTCACCCACTCTTATCATATCACTTCTAAAAACAGGGATTTAACCACTGGAGCTTTATGAATTACTTTGCGTTTGTCCTTTTTGGAGCTTCAAAGTTCTGTCCACCATTCACTTGCCAACAGAGCAGAGATAATTTTAAGATAAAAATCTTTGTTTGTGTTCAGCAGAAGAAAGAAAGTTGAACACACATGGGACATCTGAGGGAGAGTAAATAATTAGAGAATTTTCGGGGGGGTTGAACTATCTTTTTAAGGCTTGTTGCTGTGTTGCAACTGTAGAATGTGTTTTGTGTAAATCTAGTGCACTGAAGTCTTGTAAGTCTGGTATTGTTAAGTCAATTTTTCATTCAAACAACTGCTGGTATATGACAATAAATTATCACTGGGGGTAATGGGGTATGAAATATAATATATGGCTCTATGTATCACAACACTGAGCAACACTATATGAATGGAAATGTGAAAACAGTTCACACATGCCTTGTACATCTGTATGAAAACAATGATGTTGCTTGGTCTTTCATAATGACTGGATTTATCTCTTAAAAAATGCAGATAGAATTGTTATTCAGTGAATATCATGAATAGTAATGACTTAGTAACCTAATTTAGATCTTACTTTTTTCCTCTTTACTGCTCTGTGCCGTGTATGCATGTTAAACAGTAAAAAATAAATGAAAAAGGCTAAATAATAGTTAATGTAGCTTTGAAAACTAAAGGGTGATAGATTTGCAGACACTCCACTTTGTATACATCTAAGTGCTTGGAAAAAGTCTCTTTTATCATTCTGCATTGAACATCTTGTTTTCCATTTGCTGTTTGCTTCAAAATATATTTTCTGTAATAACCCTGACAGGGAAGGCCAAACATGCAATAGCTGTTATTGGTGAGGAGGAATGTGAAATACAGGGTTGGCACAGTGGCTGCCAAGTAAATGTGGTGAGTGTCACGGTGGCCAGTGTGTTTAAACCATTCATCAAATGGTGGTGACATCTCACTCAGATTCGATGGGAAGATACTCTCCCATCAGCAGTGTGATGCATTATCTTTATAATGGCGAGGGAGGACTGAGATATCACCCATGACATCTGCTATTACCATGATTCATGGCAGATATGTTCCATAATACAGATTATACAAACAGACAGTGTTGTTGTGGGTTATGTTCACAGTGACTTTGTGCCACTGGTATTGAGGTGTTAGACTGAGCAGATGGTGTTTGATTTTCTCATCATTTGCTGGCACATAATTTTTGACAGTAGTTCAGAATGAATCATTTTAATGCAATACCAAGAACCAATTTTGCAGTTATAGCCTATGCATATTCTATACCTGCTGAAAATGTGTTCAGATCCCTGTAAAGAAGCAGGATTTTAAAAGACCTTAGAAAGTTTGGCTGCTCCTGCATATGTGTTTTGTGCATTGCAAGAGGGCAGAGTCTTTGGTGGAGTAGAACTCTATAAAAAGAACACACAACCACAAATAGCCTACATGCTCAGAGTACAGATGACAGGACAGGGAGGATCCAATTACCACTTCCTCAGTCTGTCCACCTCCTCTTGTAAGAGGGCTGAGCTCTGTGGGAGCTGGGGGAACACTGAGCCCCAAACGTGGCACAGCTCAAATGACCTGATCAGTGACTTCAGAGCATCAAGGAGCTAATGATTTCAGCAGGGAGTAAGGGGGTGGGTGTGCAAAAGCTGCCTTTTGAAATTGTGTTAAGCAGATATGAAACTTGACACATTGATTCAGAACCTGTCATCTTTTTTCCCTATGTGCTAATTAAATTCTGTTTGTGTTACTGAGTCTGCTTAATCATTAGAATCTAGAAGTGAATAATTTGTGGCCCAATCCACAATGTCTAGATTAACTATTTTATTCATGCTCTCATCTTTTGTCTTTTTAACAGTAGCTCATCCTTTAGGCCTGGCATATCACTTTAAAGTTGGTAGGCTAATTTCTGACAAATGTGAAATGCATAAAGAAGTGCCTGCAGTGTTGTTGTTAATAACAACCTTTAAAGGAATATTCAGGGTTCAATAAAAATTAAGCTCAAATCGACAGCATTTGTGTTGATTTCCACAAAAAAGAGAATCTTTCTTTAAAAGATTGTTTCCCCAGATATTGTAATTGCAATGAATACAAATTACATTAAAACACCTATTTTGGGTGATTCAATTGCATGCTATCTTTTTCTGTACACATCCAACTAGAGAACTGTTTCTGAATTACTTTACTGCTCTTTTTTTCTGTAAATGAAGACAGTGCCTAAATGGTTCACATTACTCAATTTTACAACAAAAACTAAAAAAAATGGTTACTATTAGAGGTGGATAATAACTCACTACATTTACTCTGTTACATTTACTTGAGTAACTTTTGGGGAAAATGTACTTTTAGAGTAGTGTTAAATTGGGTAATTTTTACTCTCACTCAAGTAAATTTCTAATGTAATGTAATGTCATTACATTACTGGGTTTAATTTTAATTTTTTATTTAAAGTCATCATTGCAGCAGCATCAAACTCTTCAAAGTGAAACACTTTCTTAGCTCCACACAGTGAAAAATAGAATAGTTTCGTCATGCAATGCCTTCATTTAACACCAAGACAAGCTGATTTTTCAAGATTAAAATCACAGCTCCAACTTAAGGCAGCACGCTGAGGTAAGTTTTGGCTCTAATTCTAACGCTGACTTTTCTGTGTAATGAGATGGTTATTTTCAGGGTGATTCTGTAACTGGGCTCTTATGACATGAGTTTTTAAGTGTACATTTCTGAATCAGTGCAGCAACATATCAGTGTGCTTTGTCCCATGTCATAAACATGCATTTACTCCACGCCCTCGCGGGGGTACTGGAAATGATCGCATCTACTTCAGGCGGATTAACTGTAGAAATCCATGTAAACATCCAAGTTAAGTGTAAATTACTGCCATTCGCATGATTGATAACTGGAGCGTGAACAGACAGCATTTCTGCGTGTGCACAGCGAGGTGCGTGGGGCACTAGCTATATAGTTAGTGCACTATATCTCAGCAGTAAGTGAACAAAATCAGTGAATTCGGACGTGAGTGTCGGAGCTCTGGGGCTCTCGCAGAAACAACATCACATATGACATTTTTAAATACTTGGGCCGTACTTGTAATTCTTATTAAATAATATATTAATACAATAAATCTTCATTCTGTTTGTCATTTTTAATATATACTGTGTGTTAATATAAAGAGTCAACATATTTTATCAAATAAAGAGTACATTTTAAAATGTATCAGTATGTTTTGTCTCTATATATGTTATGTTAATTTAATCAAGTACATTACTACATTCAGCATGAAATAAAACATTGCAGGAGTGAAGGAAGCTGTAAACTCCCAGCTCGTACGTCTTCCCCGTGGTGGATTGTGGGAAATGAACCATTGTCGAGTGTACATCAAATGTACACTTGAAATTAGTGTATTGTGGGTAAGAATGAGTGAACAAAAGTAGGGAACGAGTGGGTCACTCAAAATTCAGACACTCCTACAAAACAGCTGACACTCGAATTGTGAGAAATTTTCATGTTTTCACTGTAATAATTACTAGAAATGTTTCCAAACCTCTCTTCTTATTGACAAATTCATCCAGATCTTACAAGAGCCCTTCAAGGGATAATTCACCCAAAAATGACAATTCTCGTTATTTACTCACCCTCTTGCCATCGAAGGTGTGTATGACTTTCTTTCATCTGCTGAACTCAAATTAAGATTTTTAGAAGAATTCCTCAGCTCTTTATGCCCATACAATGCAAGTGAATGGGTTGCAACATTTTAAAGCTATATAAACAAACATAAATCAGCATAAAAGTAATCCATAAGACTCTTGTGGTTAAATCAATATCTTCAGAAGTGATGTGATAGGTAAATAATGACTCAGGCAAACATTCTGTCTAATATCTCCTTATTGTGTTGCATGGAAGAAAGTAATACGGGTTTGGAACAACATGATGGTGAATGATGACAGAAGTCCATTAATAATAATAAAAATAATAATAATAATTCTGTAATACATGTTAAATGTGTTTTATGTAATGGAATATAGGGTAGATAACATCCATTATGTCATTTGTGAAAGTAACGAGTTACTATTTGAGCACTCTTTTAATTGGATAATTTCTCTTACTCAGGTAATTATTTATGTTAGTACTTTACTTCTACTTGAGTTTTTGAAGTAATTGTACTTTTACTTGAGAACAGTTTTTGGCTACTCTACCCACCTCTGGTTACTATGCTCAACCCCAAAAGCACACATTAAAGGAATAGTTCATGCAAAAATAACAATTATCTCATCATTTACAATATGCCATCCCAGATGTGTGAGTTTCTTTCATCTGCTGAACTCAAATGAGGATGTTTAGCACTATCACATTCTTCTTGTGTTTTTGGTGATTTGCTTTCTTCATGCATACCGCCCCCTACTTTCTAGCAAAAGATCACTTCAATATTGATCTGTTTTTCACCTATCATATTACTTCTGGAGATATGGATTAATCTACTGGAGTCTAATGTATTACTTTTATAGTGCCTTTATGTGCTTTTTGGAGTGTCAAAATGTCGGCACCCATTCACTTGCATTGTATGGACGTACAGTGCTGATATATTCTTCTAAAAATAATAATTTGTGTTCTGCTGAAGAAAGAAAGTCATACACATCTGGGATGGCATGAGCGTGAGTCTATGATGTATATTTGATTACACTAAAATCATGTTAACACGCATACTGTTTACATCTGGTGGCTATACTTTTGAAACAGTCAATTTAAAAATTTAGAGATTGGCCCCATTGTAACCCAGAATTATTTAGTTATTTATTATATTATTATTTTTTAAGGGTGACAAGTTGAAATTATTCTTTGTGGCAATCGACATTATGCCACAAATGCTGTCGGATGAGCTTAACTGGTATTGAACCTGGAATATACATTAAGTTGCATCCAAATGTGTGTACTCTCAAAGTATGTACTACATTTGATGAAGAAAGTACTTCTCAGCCATGAATAAAGTGTGTTTTGTATGTATCAGTGGGGATTTCTTTAAGACTGCAATCGAAGCTCGGCTTCCCCTATAATGTCAAAAAAATAATGGTTAAATATGTACTATTGTGTAAACAATTTATTGACTAAAAATGCGTTAGAACCATAGACTGTAAAAAAAGATGGACGACGCCCCTTCGCTCTTTTCCATCGGAGAGAACTGAAGCCGCCAGTGTCCCGATATGGCGCTGACATCTTGGAACTTGAGTCTGCGCACTTGCGTTTTCGGGACCAGTCATGCGCAGTAGTGAGCAGGAAGTAAAGCCGCGAAAACAAGGCCCCGCCCTCACTCTCGCAGAATCAATCGCAAGCACACGCCCCTGCCAGATCGGTTAGCACATTCTACTGCAGAACAACCCATTATGTCGGTGTGAAATAATTAATTATAGAAATTTAGATATGTAATTTAAAGCTCCAATCTCCTCAATCCTCCGAATATCCCGAAAAAAAGTCCGTTGGTGCTTCAGTGTCTACTTCGCTCAGAGAACCTGTCAATCACAGCTGTCAATCATGACGTAACAGCACCGTTTTTATAGCATCAAATAACTAATTAAAAACAAACTTATTTTAAAAACAAACACTTGAAATTACATCAGCGTGATAAAAACTACAGTAAATGACAGAAACTGTCTTTGGAAAAAAGATATGTGAAGTGTAATTTAATTGTTTAGTTGGTCTCACTTCCCGTTGAATAACATGGGGAGGCGGGGTTTATGACCTATACTAGGACCGGCCTCTGGGGGGCGATCGAGACGTTTTGGCTTCACTTTTGAGGCCTTGTGCGGCACGCTTGGTTAGAACATGTTCATCTCGAAAACGAGTTCGTTCAGAATCAGCTACATATAGCTGGTCGGCTGACTCGATTTCATTCTCGTACATTCCCGTAGCGTCACAGTGCATTTCCCTGTTGAAGACGAGCGTCCATCGACTTCAATGGGGCTGCTTTGAACAGTTTTTTTCAGTGCTCCGAAACTAGACTGTCATTGGATAAATGCTGCGATTATGTCCAGCCCACGGACGCTCAGCGTCTCTGGGGGTGAATGAGGAGTGGGCTGGCCCGGACTCCGGGCTTCCGCGTAATGATTGTCGCTGAAGCTATTCGCGCTCAGTCCCATCGCGGAATCGCGTGTAGTCGAAAGACAAACTGCTGCAACCTATTTCTTGATATCATTGCAATAATTTTCTCGAAAAGGAACGTAGGGCAGAATTTACTTTTAAATAAATGGACAAGTTTATAATGTAGGCCGAAAATGAGCTTCCCCTCTTTGAAAGACCAGCAGCCGCCACTGGTATGTATGCAGATGAGCAGTACTAGTACATCCCTGGATATAGGGGCCTATTTCATACGGGAATGTGGGCATTGTCCCATAACCTGAATGTTTAACCTAGTAACAACAACCACAGAAATAATGTACTCTGGATTTGTTAAATAAGTACAATTTAGCCATAAGAGATGACTTTCTTGGTAGGCCTATACATAGCACTTACAGTGCACTTATGAGCCGCCTGACTTGCAATTCTCCCCCTTTTTTTAATTCAGTGTTTTGAATATGACGTCTTCTTAAATCCACTGATAGTGGGATAGAACAATGCCCAGTGGATGCACACTTCAGAATCTCAGCAGATGCAGTATAGTTTATATGGGGATTTCTTGCCTACTGTTTTATGAATGAGAAATACTCTATTCAATTGACAATGCTTTTGGCATACTGTATACTAGGGAAGTATGTATTTTTAAATACCAGGTTACAGTATATATTGTAATCATTATGTGATAAGCTGCTTCTGATATCAGCCTGAATTAAAACTGCATTTTCAGACAGATACCAATAAAAAATATGTATATATTATCTGATACAGATATGACTGGGAAATCCTATTATATTTATATATTGTCAAGGTGGATTAAAATCCCAGTGATTAACATGCTTAGCAGTCTAAGAAACAGACATGTGGAATTATCTAACTCTATTTCTGGGTGTAATGATGCTGTTGCGGCTGTTGTAAAGCATCGGGCCATGACATCACAACCATACAAGCAACACTGTTCAAGATTGTGTGAGCTCAGTGTGTTTACAATGCGCTGAATTCTATTCACTCTAGAATTACAATTTAATAGCTCAATATTAGTGTTGTATTGGCCCTGCGATGGACTGGCGACCTGTCCAGGGTGTACCCTGCCTTTCGCCCAATGTTAGCTGGGATAGGCTCCAGCCCCCGCGACCCTGTACACAGGATAAGCGGTTGACGATGGATGGATGGATGGATAGTGTTGTATTAGAAAATGTCTTGAAGAGGGTCCAAATGAAAACTTTCCAAAAAATAACAGGTTTATGAAATGTTTTGGTGTAACAGTGCTGGTCCACATTATACTTTTTCAGTCCACATTATTCTTTTTCAAATGACTACTTGTTTTACGTGTCTGTATATGACATGCAATAAAGCTAATATTTTGAGAAAATTAACTTCTTTAAATAAACAGGTCGTTATTCTTTATACCCCCCAAGCCCATACTCCACTTAATTGGCAATACCTGGGAAGCTGCAACTCTCATGAGCATAGGCTATTGATTTATTGGTTTTCATAGAAGCAACTCTCTCGTATTGTTTTAAGCAGAATCTCTGCACAAATCTGAAAGCTAGTAGCAGTTATTGCCATGGAGGGCAGTTGCTGTATTGGGAAATGCATCATCATCAGTCTACATTCATACAGGCTTCTGGGTTGAAACTAGCAACCTGCTGGCATGGTAATCACCAGCCTCAACCATTACCAAAAGCCTCCAGCCCCTTTTATGGTCTAACATCAGCAAAAAAGTACAAGAAAATAATAAGTGGGAAAACATGGAAACTCTCAAGCTGCTGTCGGTGCAGAATGTGGAGGTTTATTAAATTATGATTGATATGGCCTCAGGGGTTCTAAGATGTACTGTATTCAACACTCAGTGTTTGTGACTACAGCTCACATTGTGACTCATATTTAGAGGGTTTTGGTGTGATGGTGCATCTGAACACTGACATATTAATGACTTCATTATGATAATTGGGAAAATTGCCTACTGCAACATTATTTATTTTTTCCAGTCTTTTTCCCACTCTTTTTAATAATTTAGTGAATGTGATCATTCCACCTATTGACATGCTCACAACAAAGGCTTGGGTTTAAAAAAAAAAAATCTAATTGCAGAGATTGTATGTTTGAATCCCAATGATGCTAGGCTTATTGCACAGTGTCTGTGTATCCTAATTTCTGGTTTCTGTTCTTATGATAATTAGGGTAGCTGTTGGCTCTTTGAACTCCAGTGTTTCTGTGGAATAGGCATCCATTCTGCATGAAACATGGATAGGCTAAATGACAACAAAAAACCTGAGATCTCAGACAGCTATGTTTCCATTATGCTCTAGATCTCAGATGCTGAGTGGGATGACCTGTTGGAAGAATTTGAAGAGAAAAGCTACCTCAGTGCTCACAAATGGAAACCAGGCCAAGACCCCTACAGCCTGTATGCCTTCAATCAAAGAGAAAGTGAGAGAATACCCAGCAACAGAGCACTTAGAGACACACGACATTACAGGTAAGCCCTAAGTGTGCGTGATCTATTTATTCTATCTCTTGATATTGTAATCGTGATTATTAATGTTGATTAAAAATTTTAATTACCATGACGTTACAAAGTAAGAAACCGTGTGGTTCTTCAGAGAAGTAGATTTCAATGGTGGATATTTTATATTGTAATAATGTTTGTTAAGGTAAGGCAAATGAAAATTTTTGTAAATTGAATTATTGCTAAATTACTGCTTAAATTATTAGTCCACGTACAGTAAATAATATGGCATATTCAATATTCAAACTTATTAACAACTGATTTAAATCGACCAAGTTACTGCGATCAGTAAGCCCTTAGGTGGCTAGACAGGGGACCATTTATCCCGTTAGATCTTTAATGGTGATATTATTCATGTAAGATCATCGTTAGATCATTTTTGGCCTCAGTGGTTGCATTTTGGAAATTAAAAACAGTCATTTGCGATCAGAGTTTGTGCGATTTGTGAAAATGTAAAATCTACCAATACTAGCTGCATGGCAAATGGGTCTTATTAGAGCAGACATGATAGCAATGATGGTGATTCCTGAAATATGCTATTCATGCCATATTCTTTATGTTGGCTACACCTCCAAAACTCACTTAGAACAGTTAAGCTGAAATATGGTATTGCTATTTTGTACACATCAAAATCACATTGGCCTACTTATTAACGTGACAAATCAAAACTGTTATTACATTAATAAATTGTACACAGAAATCGAGCAACGCGACAAACTCTCCCATTACAATGACTGCTGTCACTCACTGTTGGTTTACACTGTTTGAGACCTGCATTTCGACACAAGCTCAGTGACACTCCACTCAATGTTCTGCACTCTTGTTAAAAACAAAGCTGTCTAATCAGCATAGTAAATCAATTATTTACACCATGTCTGTGCATTGATTAGAACAGGATCGTTTTAGTTTTGTCATGTTGCTCATTTGAGGTGTATTTAATATCTACGTTCAAAGCGAGTGGTGTAATATGCAATGAATTCAAAATATATACAAAGTGCTTTTCACTCGTGTTCTACAGCTTCTTTTCAAATGTCAGGTGATGTTTCTTCAGTATAAATTTTCGTGTGCTGCACGAACAGAGCAAGAACATAAAGCAAGCATCTGGACATTCAGATTGTTTAAAGCTTGCGCATTAGGATCAGTTGTCATTACTGATAGGACGGAGAACTAATCTGAGCGGCTCTGATTGGCCATTGCCATTTCACTGCTCACGGACATGTTAGTGATTGGTTAGAATACTCAACCGCTGCAAAAACACATTGTAAATAGAAACCTTTGATGCAACAGGAGCAGACTTAATTTGAACGCTGTAATTGTCAGTTTTCACGATTACATAATCGTGGCAGCCGTAAGTGGAATCGCGATTTGTTTTTCAAAAATTGTGCAGCCCTAGTGTTTAGACAAAAATAGTTTCTACATTTTATTGTATTGCACCTTTGCCAAAAGAGCGAGAGAGAGATATCAATGCTTTTGCAGAATTACAGGAGACATAATTAGTTTAATGGTTTGTAACATGTTTTTACTTGCAAAGATAATTGTACAGTATATGAGCTTTTAAGACAGCTGTCTGTGATATTTGGAAGCTTTCAATAGCTACATGACCTCATGTATTCATAGCTCATGAGATTTGACAGGTCCTGGCTGGCCACATTACATTTCCAACCTCTGCAACACTGTGGAGGTTGCTCACTAAAAGATCACTCATTAGTATGTAAGTTTCGAAGGTGAGAATCAGAGTGCCACATTAATTAATTTGTTTATCTGGATTCTTGTTTTGTGTGTGTGTGTGTGTGTTGAAACTTTTTTTGTTGGTTCTATGTTGGTTCTGGGGATGCCAGCAGTTATTGCTGCTCTCACTGTCACAACTTAGAGCATAGTTTACAAAACAGCACAAACTTTAATTTGCATTCCCTGAACAAACAGGAACTTTGATCATGACACTATCAGCCTTAGAAAAAATGTACATCAACATGGCTTGAGTACAGAAAATCAACCATAAAAAATCAACCATGATGTGATTATTTGAATATTATTGGATTTTGTTCCTGTTGCTCAACTGGTAGTACATGGTGCTAGCAACGTGATGGTCATGTGTTCAATTGACAGGGAATTCACACACTGATAAAATGTGTGCCATAAATGATCTTGTAGTTGCTTCATATAAGTGGCTGGCACATTTAATATACAGTGCATTCATAAAGTAACTCAAAGTTTTTTCACATTTTGTTATGTTGCAGCCTTATGCTAAAATGCTTTTATTATTCTTTTTCCACATCACTCTACACTCCATACCCCATAATGACAAAGAAATTTTTTTTTTTTTGATAACTTTGTAAATGTATTAAAAAGAAAAAACAGAAATATCACATTGACATTTGCAATGACATTAGAAATTAAGCCCAGGTGCATCCAATTTCTCTGGATCATCTTTGAGATGTTTCTACACAATTGATTGGACATGATTTGGAAAGGAACACACCTGTCTATATAAGCTCTCACAGCTGAAAATGCATATCAGAACAAAAATCAAGCCATGAGGTCAAAGGAACTTCTTGCAGATCTCAGAGACAATATTGTGCTGATGCGCAGATCTGGTGAAGGCTAACATTTTTTTTTGACTGAATTGAAAGTTCTAAAGAGCACAGTGGGCTCCATAATTCTTAAATGGAAGAAGTTTGGTACAACCAGGACTCTTCCTAGAGCCAGCTGTCTGGAAAAACTGAGAAATCAGGGGATAAGGACCTTGGTAAGGTGACCAAGAACCTGATGGTCACTCTAGTTGAGCTCCAGACATCATGTGTGGAGATAGGAGAAACTTGTAGAAAGACAACCATCACTGTAACACTCCACCGATCTGGGCTTTATGGCAGAGTGGCCAGACGGAAGCCTCTCCTCAGTGCAAGACACATAAAACTATCTAAAGGATTCTCAGATAGTGAGAAACAAGATTCTCTGGTCTGATGAAATGAAGATTGAACTGTTTGGCCTCAATTCAAAGCGGCATGTTTGGAGAAAACCAGGTACCGCTCATCTATTGCGCAAAACCATCCCAACAGTGAGGCATGGTGGTGGTAGCATCATACTGTGGGTGTATTTCATTGGCAGGGACTGGTCAGGGTGGAAGGAAAGATGAACACAGCAAAATACAGAGAACTCCTTAATGAATACCTGGTCCAGAGCGCACAGGACCTCAGACTGGGCAGAAGGTTCACCTTCCAAAAGGACAATGACCCAAAGCACACAGCCAAGACAACGCAAGAGTGGCTTTGGGACAACTCTGTGAATGCCCTTGAGTGGCCCAGCCAGAGCCTGACTCTCCAAAAATAGTTAGGTATATGTCAGGTTTATGAGAAGTCATGAAGAGAGCTGTTGGGGGCCTCTGTAGTGGTGCACTATTATTCCCTATAAAATAATTCATGCAGGGGCTGAGAGACAATAAAGAGAATCTCTGATAAAAGGTGAGGAGGCGGCTCATTATGCAGACCCAGTGCTCTAACGTTATACTCTCTGTCTCCCTCTGTCATCAATTCTCTCTCTATCCCTTGTTTCTTCCTTCTTCGTACATGACTCAAATGCCTTTGTAATTACAGTAAGAACACCACACTCATTGTTCATGCTGTTGTTGAACAGTAGCACAATATTGAAATTTCCTGGGAAAGGCAATCAAAACGCCAGCGTTACCTCTTAATTAACTTAAGCTGAAATTGCACAAACAAAGGATGACTCTACTATTCCAGCAAGAGCAAGTGCTCGATTGTGGCTTTGGACTTCAATATATTTAGATGTTATGTGTTTTTTTTAGTATGCGAATTGACTACCAGAATATTAATCTATAAACATAACCTTGCTGTATTTTCAGTATGTACTCTTTTCGTAAGCTTCTTTTGGTTCTTGTGCATTTACTTGTTCTAATGCTACATGAACAGATTAGAGTACATTAAGCTGAAGCTAACAAGGGTCATTCATCTGCACTAAAATATTTACTCTCAGATAACACATTCCTGCAGGTGTCTTCAGGCAAGCTTTGTCCTATCAAATGTGGGGAATGCAATAAATGATATGTTTAAATTTGAACTGACAAAGCATTCAAGCAAATGCAAAATGAGACTTTGACAGCCATCTATGTCAAGACCTTGGTCCTTTCACTTAGCCTGGTGCCTGAAACCCATTTTGCTCCAGAGAAAAGAGCCACTACCGCAGGAAATTAGCTTGAGCCTCAATTCAGAGGGACTTTAATTTCTCTAGGGCTAAGAACTGATAAGCTTAGGTGCCAGGAGCTTTGCAAATGTTGTTCATTAAAGCTGCCATTTATTCAATTCAAAAAGAGGCTTCCCAGTAACACTGATTAAACACTTTGGGTGGTATATGGCCATGGCAAAGGTAGATTGTTGTTAGGATTACTAAAACAGTCTGCAGTCTGACAGACATAATTATAAGTTCCAATGAAAGATTCTGTAAACATAATTTATTAGAATTTCCATTTAGATTGTTAGATTATAATAGTAGTTCAGTTATCAACCAAAATATTGCTAAATGGGTCATATCATGAGACATAAAAATTGCTTCGATATTTTGAGATAAAAACAAGTTCTTTGCACTAATATAACAACATAATGGGACTTTATTCAACACCAGAAGTAATGATAAGAGTACAATGTGAGAACGCCTCTTAAAACTTCTGCTGTTCCTAAATGTGTGTATAAACCTGCTATGCATTTTCTTCTGAGGTCCCTAAAATATTTTGTCTGATACACATTTTAGTGGAGTCTAAAAAGCACAGCAGAAAAAAACTTGACAATAAATAATCCAAACATTTACAACAATCTCACCTAAATCACAAGGGCTACTTTTTTCAATTCTTGCCTCTAGTTTTATTCAGATGGAATGAATAAATATTTTTTTTCTAGACAAGTGAATAGTTACTGAAACTAACATTCTCCCTAACAACTTGTATGGAGTTACAATGAAGAAAGTATATCATACAGGTTTGCAACAAGAATTCGAATTTTTAAGCTGAGTTTAAGGGGCATCTAAGAGAAACTTCTGACATCCCCTCCCATTCTGATGAAGAGACAATCACTTGCCCAGCCTAAAGAGCCTAAAGTACTGACCATCTTTAAGAGTTCAAGTATATACTCTGCACTTTTTGTGTTGACAAAACGTTTGATGTTGACAAAATGAATTGTAAATGTTAACAGATGAATTACTGAGAGAGAACCTTGTTGCTAAATCAGTTATAATGTAAAGTATATTTAAAAAAGATAATATGTGTATTAAAGATTGATAATAATATATTTAATGTCATGTACAGTATATGCACAGAGAACAGAGCTGCATACATACAATAAGCACAGCAAGCAAGCAGCATGTGCAGACTATATTTATTAAATTAAATCACAGCCTTTGTGGTTTAATAATCACACAACATAATTTCAATTAATTTCAAATCAACAATGATTTCGATTTTATTTTGATTAATAATTCAGCACTAATGTATGATATGATCCCTTTAAACTTCATCTTTGGTCAGGGATTTTTCTTAGATCTTTCTTATCTCTACTGTATTAGAATGTATTTCTTGTCCACATTAGTCAGGCAGACATTCATTGTTAATCAGTCCACATGTCTTGATTGAGGCAGCTATCTGAGTGAGTGAAATGTGACTAATTCAGTTACATCATAAGTTATGGCTGCTCTGTATAATGATAATCAAATAGCCTACATGGCAATGCTGAAACTCTGAATTTGTTAATCAATACAGTGTTTAAATCTACAAACAATAGATCTCTTCAATGAGAAAGCAAATATATGTTATTCACACAGTGCAGGGTGCATTTATGTCCTAATTGTTTTTTCCTTAGCCGTAATATTTTTGTATATAAAGGCAGCTGCTATTTTTATCTTTTACCCTCTAGAAACAAGACGACTTGTTCTTTTTCTGACTTGTGGGTTTAAGGCTTCATATTAGAGCATACACTTAGAAATAAAGGTCTTTTATTACTGGCCTCTTTTTAATAGGACAATTTTTTTCACTATATATGTATCTTTATGTGGCTACATCAGGGCTCTACATTGCAACTGAAAATTACTGTGTGGGACTGTGAAAAAATATTTAGGCGCACCGGTGCGAGTGACACGATTGAAGTGGGAGACAAAATCTATTCTCTGATTAATTGATTCAGAGAACACAGCAGCACAGTGGCTCTTATGCGTGAGCCACAGTCAGATGTTAGAAACGTGCATATCCTAAAGACAAACGCATCCTACAAAACTGATTTGTCTCCTAATGAAATTGTGATCCCGAAATTAATTCACAAACTCCATCACATGGCAACAGGTTCAACAGAGTTGATTTCGTGATTATATGTCAACAAAGAACATTAATTACAAGCTTGCTTCCGTTATTGCACTAATTTGCACAACAAGGGAAAAAAACACCTGAAAATAATGATGAGACAGCGGTTCGGGAGACAGGTGATGTTTTTATTGTCTGCTACTTCCCAATGTCTTTTACTCCTCTTGCACTCTTTCATTTGTGGTTGCACATTGCCGGTCTCTCGCTCGACAGAAATAAAGAGTGCGCACACCTTATTAGATAAAGGTTAAGCAGGTGAGACTTTTACTCGCAGTGCAAACAGATGGAACCGCTCATACAAAATGCTTGATAGATTTGTAAAAAAAATAATCCCGCAGTTTGTGCCACTTTATCACCGGAGGTGAGGAAAGGAGAAGCTGACATCTGCACTCTCACAGAAGCAGATATCTCATTTACATTTACGCATTTGGCAGACGCTTTTATCCAAAGCGTCTTACAGAGCACTTATGTGCCTTGCTCAAGGGCACAATGGTGGTGGCTGTGGGGATCGAACCAGCAACCTTCTGATTAACGGTCCTGTGCTTTAGCCACTATACCACCACCACTCTGCACCATATCTCATGTGATCAACATGGAGGACCAACCTGTAGTTATAGTTCAAATAATAAAATCAAAAGGCCTCAGATAGATTTATTCTAATTAAACATTATATACTATTAAATAAAAATGATTAACAATGTAATGATTAAAACATATAAAAGTGATTTAACATAATCAGTTGAATTATTAAATTTAAAAGTATTGTGTTTTGAAAACCTAGGCCTATTTATATATTTTTTTATTATCTTGTGTAAAGAGGTCATTATTTATCACTTTTTATGATGACAATACTATCATACAAAGGCTGCACAGTACACAAAAAATTGCAGTAACTACAAAATCCACACACAAATCAAAATTTGATTTGAGTGTGGATTTTGTAGTTACTGCAATTTTTTCAACCTGATTATAGTTGACAGAGCCCTGTCTGTCACAGGACAACTTACAGTCTAAGAACCCCAATTTTGGTGAAAATGTAAAGTTTCTGTGCTTTGCCATTGCACAGCAGAACAATCAATAAAAAAAAGGTTTTAGATGTATCAGGAATCGTTTTGATTTAACTCTCAGAATCAGATCGAATCGTGAGGTGCCTAAAGATTCCCGACTCTAGATTGAAGCTTGTGAAGTGTTGTATAGTACAATCAGAATAAAAATGATCCTCCCAAATGCATCTACACTGCACAATAGTTATGTTTCCCACTGTGATTGGTTTCCGAGCAAACGTGAAAAAGTTGTGTGAGACTTTTTAGTCAGCTTGAATGAAATGAAAAGCATAAAATTTTACTTTAAAAGTTAAAAGTTTACAAAGACTGGCCAACTGAAGTATGCAGAATCTGATTGTTGCACATTGTGTGACAGGAACATTAATTGTGTTCAGCATTGTAGATGTCAATTTAGAGTTCTTAAATACATTTAAGAGGACCACACAAATTGTGTTTTTGTAGAATTATGTTCACAAGGTGAAAAAGGTAACAACAGCTGCTGTTGTTTTTATGCAGACAGCCTGTCAAATTAACTGAAAATATAAAAATTGGTTTTTGGTTATAATAATTTAAACTCCTTTGTCATGATTCACACTATGTTCCTGAATTTTGTCATATTGATGAACTCAGATTTCTCATGCCTTTTTGTGCATGTTATATTGTGGCACATTAACGTTACCATCTCTTAAAAAAAAAAAAAAAAAAAAAAAACTTGACAACAATTGTGCTCCTAAATTTTTGACTTTGCTTCTAAATTTTTTTAATTGTGCTCCTAAAATTTAAGCATAGAGCACTGGCCTACATTCTTATTTGTATATCTGGACATAAGTTCTTTAATCATATGCGTCTTTTACAGTTTTTACCAATACAGTTTTTTGTGTGTGTGTAACTTAATAAGGTTTTCCTAGCATCAGTCATTAAACTCTTTTTTGTCTCTAATTTGTTTGAGGGTAGTGTCATTGTCAGGGCTCTACAGTGCGAGCAATGCAAGTGAAATTTACTACACGCAAATGTGGAAAATTATTTGGGCACACTGGTGCGAGTGACAGCTGATCTAACACCTTGTGTCGAAGAAGCGACACTATGGGTCTCTCTTGAGAGCCTTTCGCATCTCTGAGTTTTGAGAAAAGGCCAATGAGAAATTTGCAGACAGAATTTGCATGTCCCGCCCCTGGACATATGGGTATAAAGGGAGAGAAATGCATCTGTTTCGTTCAGAAATTTTCTTCAGGGCCGACCGGTTGTGTGAGCAGTGAGCTGCGAGTCCCAATTGGTTTCCTCTTCATCTCTGGCATATGTTGTTGGATCTATGGCGCATATCAGTGGCTTTCTCCTTCTCTGCACGGCTGTGCAGCTTTGCCCCTGGGTGCTTCGACAGCGCAGATTAAAAGAGAAATTTTCCTAAAAGAGTATTTTTCTCTAAAAGAGCAATACACAGCGGCGTTGAACGTCCTTTTCATGACGCGTCTTTATAAAGATTCTTTTCCGCCCCTGTGTAGTTCCTGGATGTGGTCGAGTGCTCTCCGCTCCTGACAGTCACAGGCGCTGCCTCGTATGTCTGGGCCTCACACTGAGGCAGCGTTTGTGGATGGTTCGTGTTCTCACTGCGAGAATCTTACCATGGCAACGTTGCGGTCGCGGCTTTCCTTCCTAAGAAGGAATGCCACTCCAGCCGCCCCCCCCATGTCGCTCCTTCTTCCCACGGGATTGAGGATGACCCGGCTGCTGATGGAGGCAATTTGGGGATGGCAGCGGGCTCGGTTTTGCTGGGCATGTCCCCACGAACCACCCGTCCCCCGGCACGTTCGTTAACTTCCGTCCGGGCTCGAGGCAACAGTGGCTCGCTTCACAGCCAGACTGCCTATCCCATTGAGCCCCCCGAGCTGGATGAGCTCACCGCTGCTTCGGAGAATGGTCCAGCGTCTGACGTGGAAGACTCGATTGGGCTGCCACCTTCGGGTCAGCACGCCCAGTCTGATGCTGATGCCTAGATATCCGACATGCTTGCCGGGCCACCGTCAGCGTGGGGCTGGACTGGAACCCTCCGTCTTCCCCACAGCTTTCGCGGCTGGATGATTGGTTCCTCGGGTCTGCGTGCCGCTCACAGCTGGCACAGCAAGGGCATCCTCCTGCAGCGTCCAAGAAATGTGCAGCTCAGCCTCAACCCGGGCCCAGCTCTCAGCATCGAGCACCCCACAGGAAGCACATGCCCCCCGACTCACGAACCCCTTCGAGGACCCGGAAGGCTCCCAGGCGTTCCTGAGATGACAACCCAGGGACCAAGACGTTTGCTCCAGAACTGGTAAGCAGACCACTCCATCCCCCGGTGGAGGGCCGGGAGGAGAATCCTCAGTTGAGCTTATTTACTTTACCACACCCCCTTCAGGCTGCAGTACCCACATTCTCAATAAAAGCCTCGGGACGCGTTTTTGCTGCGAAGCCCCACATGGTATGTCAAAAATAATCATCCCCTTAGTGCCCCTAGCATGGAGCTTGGATGCGTGGCTCTCACTTCCCAATCCGTCACGCTGGCCGGCCAGGACCATCCGACTCGGTTATGCAATTCTGTTTGCCAGCCCCCCCCCTTCGGGGCGTCCGCTTTACCGCAGTACACGGTGAAGATGCCAAATCCCTGCGCATGGAAATCGCGACTCTCCCACTCAGAGACACGATAGAGCCTGTCCCACCAGCCGAGATGAAGAAGGGTTTCTACAGCCCTTACTTCATCATACCCAAGAAAGGTGGCGGCTTATGACCGATCATGGACGTGCGAGTTTTCAACCGGGCCTTGCACAAACTCCCGTTCAAAATGCTCACGCAAAGACGTAAAGACTTGCGTCCGGCATCTAGATTGGTTTGCAGTGGTAGACCTGAAGGACACGTACTTCCACGTCTCAATATTGCCTCGACATCGACCCTTTCTATGGTTCGACGGCCAGGCATATCAGTACAAGGTACTCCAGTCCCGAGATGACCTGCCGCCAAACTTTCAAACCCTGGACAGACCTCTGCTTTCTACGGACAAGAGTCCCTTTGCAGCAGGTGTCCCGACACGTCCTGGTCACCACAGATGCCTCCAAACTGGGTTGGGGCACCGTGTGCAACGGGCACGCATCCGCAGGCCATTGGAAAGGGGCCCCGCTGCGCTGGCACATCAGTTGCCTAGAGTTGTTGGCTGTACTTTTTGCCCTGCGGAGGCTTCTCCCGCTAATTCAGGGCAAGCACGTCTTGATCCAGTCAAACAGCACCACCACAGTAGCGTACATATATCGCCAAGGCAGCGTACGCTCCCACCACATGTCACAACTCGCCCGTACTCTCCTCCTTTGGAGCCAGCAGCAACTCAAGTCACTGCGTGCCACTCACATCCCGGGCAACCTCAACGTGGTAGCGAACGCGCTATCATGACAACGCTATCAAGTGCACAGCAGAATGCTTTCAATCTCCCAGATGTTGTTTTCAGACAGAAACCTTAATGATATTCTATGTTCGCTGTTTAAAGCATCCCAAAGACCTTGGGCTATAGCTGCATTAAGCAATGAATCCAGCTCCCAGGCTGCCTGCATTCGAGGCTTCAAACAGCACATAAAGCTGTGAACACAGTTTTTAGCTCATAAAGTGTGTTTAAGGCTGATCATACTGTATTCATGAATTACTAAGCAAATGATGTAACAACAGGATAAACCATATATGTACTTCATTCAAAAAATATTTTTTTCACGACTATTTAAGTCCCAAAATTTGTGTCATCATACATAAATACTTTTGCATTTTATGTCTTCCACCAACTAAATGGTGGTGCTCTGATTAATTAAACAATTTAAGAGGCAATAGCTTTTCTAATGAATGGTGAAATCTATTTCACATTATTTCAACGTTTGACTCAATATTTAAATGATCACATTAGAGTGAAAAAAGAAGGAAGTGGCCTAAACTACAATAAATTATAAAACAGTTAATTTCAGTCACTTTTTCAGGATTTTAATAGCAGGCTGTAACGCGGGTTAAGATGGGCAAGGAGAAGGCGAGAACCGACTTGTCAACGTAAATAATATTTTAATAAGGAACTTAAACTAAAAGCACAAACACACACACAACGCGCATGTCCAGGATTGATCTCTCGAACCGTCGTCACCGGCCGCCTTTATCCCTTGCGCGCCCCATCAGGCAGATTGGGGACTGGGCGTGCGACATTCCCCAATCTGCCTGCTGCTCCTCTCCGGGCGAACCGGAGTCAACCTCCGACCCCCAGCGGGCAGAACGCCCCTCCGCTTTCCTGGCGACATTCCTCCGCCCCTGGCAGCGGCCCTACCGCTCCGGGCGGTCGGAGAGTTACTTCCCTCCTCCCCTCGCGGACGCCGGTCTTCCCTCGACCCCTCCACATCTTTGGGGATGGCAGGGCACTCCTCCGCACCCGGCAGCGGCTCCCTTGCTCCAGGCGGTCGGGGAATCCAGTCCCCACTCGCCCCACGTACGGCGGCCGTTCCCCGCGTCCGGGCGGTAGGGCCACTCCGTCACCCGGCAGATGGCAGCAGCGCTCCCCTGGGTGGACTGAAGTGTCAAGGACTCTGCGATGGGCATCCCTCCTCCTTCCCGGGTTTCGGCACCAATGTAATGCGGGTTAAGATGGGCAAGGAGGAGGCGAGAACCGGCTTGTCAACTTAAATAATATTTTAATAAAGAACTCAAACAAAAAGCACAAACACACACACACATGTCCGTGATTGATCTCTCTCTCTTGAACCGTCGTCACCGGCCACCTTTATCCCTCGTGCTCCCCATCAGGCCGATTGGGGACCCCACCCCCCTCCACTCCACACAGGCTTTGCAGACAACCTGGCTCTGATCCAGATATAGTGAGCCATGTACAACCCTCTAAGGACATGTTGGAGAAACAATCACCATTGGCTAGAATAATTTTGTTTTTACTCCCCAGACTTTTGACAACATATGCATAATGCAACTGAAATCTAAAAAGATTTTAAAGGAATAGTTCACTCATTATTTACTCACCCTCATGCCATCACTGGTGTGTATGACTTTCATCTGCTGAACTCAAATGAACTTTTTTAGAAGAATGTCTCAGCTCTTTTGGTCCATAAAATGCAAGTTAATGGTTACCAAAATATTGAAGCTCCAAATATATAACATACGTGTGTGTGTGTGTGTGTGTGTGTGTGTGTGTGTGTGTGTGTGTGTGTGTGTGTGTGAGAGAGAGAGATTGTACATTTTATTTTCATATTTCAATACTTTTAATCACATTTTAGCTTGTGTACAAATGTACAAGGTTCATCGTATTGTCCGCGGGAGTGTGCATGAACCCTGCTAAGGTCGTGGTGGATTTGGATGCTTCTGAGGTTGGTGTTGGAGCTGTCCTGCCGCAGCACCCCTCTGATGGAAAGATGCATCTGTGTCCTTTTATTTGCACCGCTTAACGCCATCAGAATGGAAATATGATGTTGGAAATTGAGGCTGTCTGGTTGGCCTTTGGCAAGTGGTGTCATTGGTTAGAGGGTTTGGGTGTACCTTTCATGGTCTGGACTGATAATAAGAACCTAGAGTACATCCTTAGTGCCAAATGCCTTTACTCTAGACAGGCTTGCTGGGCATTATTTTTCACCTACTTTAATTTTGTTCTTTCATATCGCTTGGGCTCTAAGAATGTCAAGCCCGACTCTTTGTCCCAATGTTTTGAGGTTGAGACCTTTACTGTTCCACTGGATACCATTCTACTGCCACTCAATTGGTGGGCATGGTATCCTGGGAGGTGGAGGCTAAAGCCTGTGCGGCGCTACAAAACACAGCAACCCCCCACTACGTGCCCAGTGGGTCGGTTATTTGTTCCACGATCAGTTCGGATGCATGTGCTACAGTGGGGACACTTATCCTACATCACATGTCATCCAGGGGTGACTCGCACCCAGATGCTCATTAGACAATGATTCTTGTGGCCATCGCTTGCACAGGATGTATGCTAGTTCATTGCTGCTTGCCCCATTTGCACGACTAAGACCTCTTGTCTGTCCCTTCGAGACCCTGGTCGCACATAGCTATGTATTTTGTAACTTTTGTCATGACAACACAGTTGTTTTGACTGTAGTGGACCGGTTCTCAAAGGCAGCTCATTTCATTCCCCTCCCCAAATTACCCACAGTGAGGGAGACAGTGGTAGCAGTCAAACCTTCCGCATTCATGGCCTCCCAGTCCATGTGGTTTCTGACAGAGGCCCACAATTTGTGTTGCGTTTTTGGGCAGAATTCTGTTGACAACTGGGGGCTACAGTGAGATTGCCCTCTGGGTTCCACCCCCAGACAAATGGGCAAGCAAAGTTGGCGAATCAGGAACTGGAAAAAAAACCCTGCGCTGTGTGGCCTCCCGTAATCCATCTTCTTGGAGCGATCATTTAGTCTGGGTTGAGGACGCCCACAACTCAATACAGTTGTTGTCTACGGGGTTATCACCCTTCCAGTGCAGCCTCGGTTTCAGCCCCCACTCTTCTCTGCACAAAAACCCAATGTTCATGTGCCATCTGCCCATGCTTTTATTCAGAGGTGCCAGCACACCTGGAAAGCTGCCAGAGAAGCCCTCACATGGACTAGTGCACGTGTTAAGAGGTTGGCAGTACCAGCACCAGTCTAAGCCCCCAGCTTATATTTGTGGGCAGAAGGTTTGGTTGTCCTCTAAGGACATCCCATTCCAACTACCCTCACGTAAGCTGGGTCCCAAGTTTATCGGGCCATTTCCCATCACTAAGGTCATTAGTCCGGTGGCGGTCCATCTTAAACTACCTCCTCACCTCAAATATCTCCAAAAGTAAGCCTGTTTTATGTTCTAAGCCTGTTTTCTAATTCTAATTACACCCCACCACACCCATCCCACCTCTTCTGCGTCTTGAGGGCTCTTTGCCATACACGGTCAGGAGACTGAACAATTTCGGGTAGAGGGGCAGAGGGTTCCAGTACATGGTTGACTGAGAGGGTTATGGACCTGAGGGGAGATGTTGGGTCTCGGCTCGGGACATCCTGGACCACGCCCTCATAGACCAATTCCACCTCTGGCAAGGTAATTCTGCTGGGTACGCCAGGTTTGTTCTCTGTGTTTTTTATTTTCTCTCCCTCATGTCTCACAGGTGCTGCCAACATGCATGATCTGTGTTTCCATGGGAACATTAGTGTGCTGGTAGCACCTGGTTTTCCACTGATTCACTCCCTACTTTAAGCCCTTTGTGTTTCTTTGGAGCCCTCAGCATCTTTGCTAGATGTGAAGTAACTTACCTCACTCTCTCTCTGTCTTGTTGGTCCTGTCCTGTGTATCTGTTTGGTTATCCGTCTCTGCCTATGTCGGGAGTGTGGTTGCCATCCAGTTTGCTGTACGCTTGTTCTCTGCACTCACGAATTTTCAACGGATGACTCCTCGTCTCTTCCCGTGTGTAAGGAGAGTGGTTGCCTTCCAGACTGATGGGTGTTGTTTTCTGCACCTCACTACAATTCAATGGAGGATTCTTACGAATCAGCTCCTGACTTCCACAACGCACACACTCGCCTGCAAACACACTATTCACAGATTTGTCCATTGTGCAACCTTGGAGTGCATGCATCCTCAAACTCCTCCCCGAAACGGCAGACGGTGCCAGGATCCTCAGTCTTCAACAGCACAGTGGAAGTTGATATTTATTGTTAATAAATCCTTTGAACTGTTCCTCTGCTCTTGGGTCTCTTTGTCTCACTCTCACTATGACAATCAATGGGATTAGCATAAACTTAATTTCTAAAATTGACCCATTTTAAGAGAGCATCCAGGAACTCATCTTAAAGGTCAGTAGGGGTGTTACTCAAACCAGCTGTACTGTATGTGTGGAAAGAAAGCATATATGTTAAAGAAAATATATGTGCATGGACTGGGAGTATGCCATTCTATCTGAAACTAGGACACAAGCTCCCTACAAAAGCCAGTGCTCTGTCTGTTCTAAAGACAGTTGTCATTCACCAAGGCCAAATGGCTCCATTGGGAACCTGTTATTCCTATAACTACTTTCTACACGTTGTTATACAGTACTTTAGTGTTCAGGTTATGAAGAAGTACACTTCATCACAAAGCACTCAATTTTTAAAAAAAATGTCTTGTCTGCTGACTTTTTAAATCCAGACCTTGAGCCTGCAGTTTTTGAGGTGGAGCACTATAAGGTTATGATTGTTTACCGCAAGTCAGAATGTTCATCCTCAAAACAAAGTGCTTTTTTCATGGCCAAGTCTCCTACAGTTGGGGAAAAAGAAAATGATATTTATTTTTAATCAGATCCTCCATTATTGATACTCCTGCTTCTCTGGGTTCTACCTGCTGTCTTTACCATTCTGTTCACAAATTCCTTCTTTCATGCAGTGGGGTCCTGTTGGCCTGTTAATTCAGGCAACCTCACACTCACCCAGGGCCATTTATGTTGTCTATCCCAAAGTCCTGACTGTTTACTAAAGCACCTAACAACTTAAAAACATGGGTGGCACCAGAGGTGGTCTACTGGGACTTTCTCATTAAAGCCTCAAATGATGTCACTACATCAGTGCTTAATAACAAGTTGATACAATAATATAAATATATGCTGCTGTGTATGTGCATGCATGCAAGAAGAGCGCCTGTGACTCACGTTTGTGGCTATGTGTGTCAGTGTTCAAAATGCCTTGTCTGGGTGAATTAAGCTCTTCCATCCATGCAGTAAGTACCACATATTTAGATATATAACCCTGAAAACAAAGAGTAATATACAGATGTGGTCGAGAAATTTGCAAACTCTTAGTCACAAGCCAGGACGTTTGCATTTTTGCCCAACTTATTATCAATACACAATTCCATGAACATCGCAAACTTTGGCAAAACTAGCAACAAATTTTTTTCTCTCAAAATAACCTATTTCAGTCTAGAAACAGCCTGCTATCTTCTAAACTAATTGAACCCTTTCATAGGTAGAGTCACACATATATGATGGTTAATAACTGGGCCCTGCACAGTAGCATCACACATATCTGTTTCTGCAATTGCCAGTCACGTTACAAGCTGGCAGATTCATAACGGCTTTCACGCCATGCTGCTGACATGGAGAGAAACAGACTGGCTTTACAGTTCACCGTTACAGCTGCTCAAACATCCTTTTCAACCAAATAAGTCCTAACTGTTTTTATATTCTTTGCATTCTTATGAACATAATATTGTATGCGTGACAATAACTCACTCTGTGGGGCATTCAGGGGAATTTAGAACCTACTCATGAAAGGGTTAAAGCACCTGAGGAATTTTAGTTTTAAGTAGTATTTAAAGATTGACTATATAAATAACACCTCACATAACATTCATACTTTTATTTTAGAGTTTATCATTTCCAATATTTAATGACCCTAGAAAGAGTCATTGCTGTTGTCTGCCATATAACTGTTTTGACCCCTCACAATTTCAATTATCAAGTATGTACAAATTCAGCACTAGGTTTTTCCGGCCGTTAAACTTGATGCTTTATTAGTACCACAGAGTCTCATTATTTTGACTCCCTCCTTTCTCTCCCAGGTGTACAACACTGCTCTATGACCCTGACCTGCCGCCCACCACCATTGTGATCACATTCCACAATGAAGCCAGATCCACTCTACTGCGCACTGTTAGGAGGTAAGGCTTGGACCTAATCCGTCTGTTCCATTCACTAACATTGGCGTTTTAGCAAATATTTGTACCATTTTGCTTAAGAGTCCTAAAGAAATGTCTTGAGTGACTATGTCGTCTTACTACCTTATTGGTGTGAATTCTTCTTTACACTTTCATTTTAAAATCCACTTCCAATCCTGCCTTTTGACCTAGGTTGAAGGAGCTCATGTCAATTTTGCTTAGGGAAACCCACAATAGACCAGGGGTGCATTTTAATCATCAGTGATTTCTGCCATTTCAACCATTTCATTGCACTAAATCTGTGTGCATTTATTGAAATACTACCCTCCTCATTAATACAATTTTGTGACTGAATAGGACAGAAAACAGAGTGGTATGTTGTAATTTTGTACTTGTTCACAGCAATAATGGACTAAGCAGACAATTAAATCATAAAAAGTTGTACTAATTTGATTAATCTTTTTTAAACAATGTCTAACATAATATATCTTTGTATCTTATTTTTATTCGTTAAATGAGGATGGGGAAAAGGATGATTCTAATGACAAAATCAAAACATTTAGAAGTTTTATTTTACTTTGAGAAAATTAAGCATAGTTTTACAGCAGTTTAAGTCATTTTTGTTATTTCAAATAATGCCTCTTCCCAATTCTCATTACTGCTATGCAACAAAATTATTTAATACTGACATTCTATGTTCATTTTTTTTTTTCATGGTAACGGTCATGTTAAATTAAAATAGCTGTACTACATTAATGAGTTTACATGAAAATAATGAATAATGTCAAATTCTTGTATTTTTTATTTTTTAATTTGTGGTAATCTGACGCAGACATGCTTTCTTGACATTTACCCCAAAACAGTTTTTTGGAGCATTAACTATTCAGGTGCAGTTTGGTTCTTCAGGATGCAGTTAAGTGATGTGGTGTGAGATGCCCTTGAGTGTGTGGGATCTAAAATAATCTTATCACACATTAGTCACGGCAGCTCCCATACAGAGTAGAAATTATTTCTCCCCTGCTTTAACCCATAACCTTTGTCAATGTAACCTGCGATAAAGAATAGCTGATAATAATTTGGAATTATCCTGTTGAGTGACTAGATTTGCTCGATGTCAAATTTGTTTAAAAGCGTATCTTTTTATGACTTTTTTCCTTACGCTAGGCCTCTCTCTCTCTCTCTCTCTCTCTCACTCATATACACACACAAACACACACACACACACTAATATAATGTATACACACACACTCACACACACACACACACACACACACACACACATCATTCACATGAACTCTCTCATAAACTAAACATTTACACAGAGTGGGTTTGAAGAGTAACTCCGGGCACTTTTAAATGGGTGCTGCTGCTGACAAAGGTTATTACTACCGAGCAGCCCTAAGAGGTGAAAGAGAACTTTCTGGAACCCTAAATACATTCCCTGGCTTCCTCAGTCTCTCCTTGCGGCTACTTATCAGGTTGAGCAGAGAGGGAGAGAGATGAGAGAGGTGGTATGCGGAGAGGCTTTTTTTTTTTTTTTTTTCCCCTCGGTATCGTCTGAACAGAACATGGTGACGTGCACAGAACAGAGTCTCCCATTTCCTCCTGTCTAAAGGTGAGCAATTTCCACTAAAGACTCAAACCAGAGTAGTCCAGCAAATGGATGACAAGGGACATGTATTTGACAGAATGGTTCTGAAAAAACATTTAACATTCTTGTATGAATTTTATGGGTGACATGCAAGATAAACCTTAGGCTCTTTTATTATGGCCATCATAGAAATTTTTAGTTCCAGTAACTCTTTTTGGGTTTTCGCAAATAGAGAACAATTTATTTTTCGCTAAGCTCCACCCATCTTGGTTATAGCTGCTCACCAAAGTCTGTTTCAAGGCAAGTCAGTCCACTTGGCTGCCATCTTTGGAATGCTCCCGGGCAGCTATTTTCTATTGATACAAGTTTTATTTTACTTTGAGAAAATGAAGCATATTTTTAGAGCAGTTTAAGTTATTTTTGTCATTTCAAATAATGCCTCTTCCCAATTCTCATTACTGCTATGCAACAAAATGATTTAATGCTGACATATTATGTGAATTACTTTTTCATGGTAGCTGTCATGTTAAATTAAAATAGCTGTACTTCATTAATGAGAATCAAGTGCGTTTACAAGAAAATAATGAATAATGTAAAATTCTTGTATTTTTTAATTTTTTTAAATCCCCAGGATTTTGTGAGACTGTGGTGGGTGGACCTCAGACCTTCTAGAGGGGTCCGGAGGTATGCTTCACCAGAAGAAAGATGTTGTAAATTTTAGAGTTAAATGCATCAATCTGGTGCACTATGATAGCAAAATTAAGAGGCTAGAGGAAAATTAAGAGGAAGAACTTTGTGCTCTTGTAAACAATTTGTGCTCTAGTAGTAACTTCAGCCTAAGTGTATGTAAACTTCTGACTTAAACTGTATACTATTAGTGTGTGTATATATATATCTGCTCACGCGGAGATATCCTTTGTGGATGTGTCATGTCCTCACTGCAAGGACATGACCATGGCAACGTTGCGGTTGTGGCTTGCCTTCTTAAGAAAGCAAGCCACCCCAGTGGCTCCCCGCCTATGTCCTTCCTCTTACGGGTATGAGGCCAGTGCGGCTAGCACTGGGGGGCGATTTGGGGACCTCAATGGGACCATCACCGCTGGGTAAATCCCCACATACCTCCCATTCCCCGGCACACTCGAGGCTCGATGATTGTTTCCTGGGCTTGCGGCGCTGCTCACAGCCATGCCCCGCCATGCCCCGCCATGCCCCACCCCAGTTCCTTTCTTCCCGGAAATGCATGAGGAGCTGACAAAGTCATGGGAGGCACCTTTTACTGTCCCGTTTTCATCTTTCAGCTCCCCCGCCCTCATTGCCCTTGATGGTAGGGCGGCCAAGGGCTACTCAACGATGCCCCCAGTGGATAAAGCGCTCGCGGTGCACCTATGCCCGCAGAACGCTGCCACTTGGCACGGGCGCCCGAAGCCCCCTTCCAGGGCCTGTAGGTTTACGTTGTCCCTGATGGCCAAGTCTTACGGTGCCGCTGGACAAGCCACCGCCACCCTGCCATGCCATGGCTCTCCTGCAAGTCCACCAAGCCAAGGTGCTGAAAGAGCTGCACAAGGGTAATTAGGGAAGTGTATGTAAATGAAAACGAAGGAAGTAGTACATCCTTCATTTTTCAATTACAGTTCAATTAAATTATAAAATAAACACTGAAAGTGTGGAGGGGTGCAGGGGGGCTCTGTAGTGCCACCTAGAAGATGGGCATGTTAGGGGGCTCTGTAGAACATCCCTTTTGAGCTACCATTACCAAACTTTGTACACATAGATCTCGTCAAGACGGACAACTTTCGTGCTGACAGTCATAAGCTCTGCCCATCAGGAAGTCTGCCATTTTGGATTGTTTGAAAAATGCATGCTCTGGAATTGTAAATACTCCTCCTAGGTATCATCCCAAGACATTTACAATGCTAAATGCAAACAGATTTTTTATATATCGTACGGTGTTGCCATGTCAACATGGTAAAGTTCAAAAAATTTGAAAAGGAAGCGTCTCATATCTTCTGCATGCATCGTATGATTTACATTAAAATGTTTCCATATGTTTGGCCTTGCGGGCTGATCACATTGATGTGGCTATTGTGGGTCACGTTCGTAGCACCACCAACTGGTGGAAGGAAGTGTGGCACTTTTAACAGACTTTGAAATATCCCTCTTATGTTTACCTGAATTGCTTCAAAACATTTTAGAATAGTCCAGACAGTGCAGATTTAACATTCTGAAGGAATCCTTGATTTCTAAAAACTGTTGCCATGGCAACACATTAAATGTCATTCCTTTTTATGTATATTCACATGTTTATGAGGTACTTGGCATGCTTGATATTTTCCGCACACATCAGAGCTGTCAGCCTGGGCAAAAGACATGGTCGTGGCTAGGGAGCTCTGTAGCACCACCTTTTGACAAAAGTGGTTGGGTCAGTTTTTTCTACGGTCACCAAACTTGCTACATGTATTGTTCTCATCAAGCCAGACAACTTTCAAAATTACAGTCATTAGCTCTGCCCAACAGGAAGTCGACCATTTTAGATTTTCTGAAAATTGCAGGCTCTGAACTTTTAAATAATCCTCCTTGAGGATTAATGTGACTGGCACTAAATTTATGCAACATCATGCCAAGCCATTGTAGATTTTAAATTGTGAACATATTTTTGATATTTTGAACAGTGTCGCCATGGCGTAGTAATACAATTATGGCAAAAAATGGTAAACAGGAGTGCCTTATATCTTCTGTGTGCATTGTGTGATTTTGATGAAAATTGAGATCCATGTATAGTTTTGGGGGTTAATCACATGGATGTGACTATTTTGGGTCACGGTCATAGCACCACCACCTGGCAGCAGGAAGTGTGGCTTTTACAACAGACTTTAAATTAGTCCTCTTACATTTACCCAAATTGCTTAATTTTTTTTTAATAATGTCAAATGCCAAATGCATGCAATTCACCTTGCATTGTTTTCTGAAAGCCTCTGGGTGGAAATGGACCCATGGTGCTTGGGCCCGTCATCACTGCTTGAGCTAGAGTATTTTTTTATTTGCTGTTGACACATGGAAATTAATGAAATTTAGCACCCCTTCTCTAAGCTCAGTCTCATCTTAGATGGAAAGTAGAACAGTGGAACTGTTTTTTTTTTTTGGTCTGAAGTGTCCACATTTCAAATAGTTTTTGAAAAACAAAGCTGTTGTGCTATCCGGGCCAAAGAGGAAAAGGACCATCAAAGCTGTTATCTGCATAAGGTCCAAAAGGGAGTGTCTGTATGGGTCAGGGGTGTGTCAGTGCCCATGGCATGGGTAACTTGCACATCTCTGAGAACACCATGAATGCAGACAGATGTGTACAAAAACTCCTGCATTACAAGTGCATGGCTGTGAAGCAGAGAGTGTGGGTGCTAGATTGGCCTGCCTGCTGTCCTGACCATCTCTGAGAATGTGTGGCACATTATGAAGCACACCATATGGCTGAAAATTCCACTTTCTAAACTTCAGTCTTCAGTGCCTAAATGCTTAATAAGTGTTATTAGAAGAAATGGTGATGTTAAACGGTGGTAAACACTTGACAGACCCAACTTTTTTGGACCGTGTTGCAATCATCGGATTTGAAATGACTGTACATTTTCAAAAAACATCATATAATGTGTAGTTGTAATGCTTTTAATATAGAAAAGGGTGAATACAATTTACAAATCATCCCTTTTTGATTTTATTAGCATTTTTCATACTGTTTCAACTTTTTTTGCCAAAATGGGCATTTTGGCAGAATTGTTTTATGTATTTGACCAATCAGGTGCATATCTGCATTCTCTAGAGTGTTCTCGGAGCACATGTGCATGTAAAGCATGCCGCACACACAAAAGCCAACTCTCAGTCAAACAGCGTGCAGCTATTACTAGATCGCTGGAAAATTATAAAATTACGTGCTATGGATTTTGTTCAACTGCAGAATAAGAATATAAACTTTGTAATAAGTGACACAGGCCTAGACTATGTATATCACAAATACTGTATAGCTGGTTCTTTTTTGTTATTTATGTTATAATCAGGCTGCTTGTCCAGTTAGGCACATTTCACATGCCCCTTCAAAAATCCACTTGTCACAGACAAGCAAATAAGCGTTAATAGCAAACCCTTAGATACACACCCAGAGACAGGGTGGATATCGTGACAACAATGAATTAGAGCCACATTGACCTGTCCAAGTGTCTCAACATATTTTAGCATTAGGATTGCCTTCAAAGCCAATGCACATCCTCCTCAAAACTCCTCAAAAGCCTATTTCAGAACTGAAAATCAATAGAATTACATTCACCCCCACAGTCAGTACAGCTATCATGGGAAACAGCAGTTGAAATTGGTGTTAAAAGTGCTTTAATTGTTTGTTTTTAGTAGGTTTAAAAATATATATTTTTAAAAGGCACAGCATTGCATTTAAAGACTTTAACACAAATCCAATAACTGTGCAAAGTAAATTACACTTGATTGTTTAAAATCTCAGCGTTTGAGAGAGGAAAAAATAGCTTCTGGGTTGCACACCAACAACTCTTTAGTGATTCCTGGTGGATTTGAGTTGTACTTACGTATGAATGGCTATGCACCTTTCTGTGTGCATGTGTAGTACAGGGTTTGCAAGAGTTGTGATGAATGTGTCTCACTGACTGAGACATGTGGAAACATACCCGTGAGCGTGAGTACAATGCAATCTGTCACCTAGCATGAGGATAAAGAAAAGAGGTTTAGAGGAGGTTTTTTACCATGAAGCATCACTACAGAACTGCATGTACACATCACTGTAACCTCCACATGCCTGCTTACTTATATCTTTATTGTTTGTAAAAAAAATATCCAGAACAACTGCAGTATTTTGTGGTGTCATTTTCCAATCTCTTGCATTATAGTAAAAGTATTTTCAGTAGTCAAGATGTTCCACTGGGAGTAGGTTAACAAATCAATTATTAATAATTCAATTTTGGTAGCTAATAAGACTTTCTACCCAGAAATAGCTCTTGTAAGATGAAATGTTGGATTGGATGTGAATAATGACCTTTAAAGGAACTCCGCTGGTTATGTTTTAGAGTATATTTTTAAATTAAAACCTTCCTTTAATGTCCTTGAAGGAAAAATGAAATATCCTTGTAAATAATTTATTTCATTGGTAACTATTTATTTTGATGGTCCCAAGTATAGATATTTATCTGACTGCAAGTGACTTATTAACTGGCTTGCTATAGCTAGTAAACAATGTTTAAACAAACATTCAGTAGACTATGAATAGCTTGTATAACAGCAGCAAAATAATAGCTTATCGACTCACTTGCTATAGCTAGTAAACAGTGTTTCAACAAACATTCAGAAGACTTTCAGTAGCCTGTATATAGATCTCTATGAATGACCTACTTACATTATTGTTGAGAATGGTCATTAATAAATATCTTTATAAAGGCTACTAGAAGTCTACAACATAAGTCTCACCCACCTCGAGTATGTTGAAACTGTTTACTAGCTATAGCAAGTCAGTCGATAAGCTGTTATTTTGCTGCTGTTATACAGGCTATTGATAGTCTACTGAATGTTTGTTTAAACACTGTTTACTAGCTATAGCAAGACAATTGATAATCAATTATAGTCAGTTAAATTGTCACTTATAGTCAGTTGTGACAATCTACTTGTGACAATCAAAATAAAGTGTTACCATTTAATTTAATAAATATTTATTTAACTTGGGCAGATCTTGTGTGTGCAAAATTTCTTGGTTAATAAAAAGGCCATGTTTCATTTTAATTTAAAATTAAGTCTTAACTTTAGAGCTGCTTACTTATTTTGATGTATTTTTTATTTGCATTCATGTCTATATTTTAATAAAAATGTGTAAATATACTGCAAATAGACCACTTGAAAGATAAATTCCATAGCCTGCAGTTAAAGTACATCCTGCTATTAAGTTCACTGCAGTTAAATTTTTTTTAAAAATCTGTTTCTGTCCAGTGTATTGAATCGGACCCCTGTGCATCTAATTCATGAGATCATACTGGTGGATGACTTCAGCGGAGATCGTGAGTACCAGCACTGTGTATTATAGCATGGGGTGGGTGATGTGACCAACATATTTAAATAAATAAAAAAAAAACGTCTAGGTTACGTATGTAACCTCCGTTCCCTGATGGAGGGAATGAGACATTGTGTCGAAGAAGCGACACTAGGGGTCTCTCTTGAGCGCCGAATATTCCTCTGATCTATGAAAAAAGGCCAAAGAGAAGTTGGCAAACAGTATTTGCATAACCCGCCCCCGGACATACGCGTATAAAGGCGAGGAAATACGTTGAATTCATTCGGAAATGGTCCGGCCACAACAGTGGCTCGGCTCAGTGACGTGGCCGGGAGGACACAACGTCTCGTTCCCTCCATCAGGGAATGGAGGTTACACACGTAACCTAGACGTTCCCCGTCTGTCGCTCACTTCGACATTGTGTCGAAGAAGCACCACTAGGGGTCCAATTTAAATCACACCATGCGCTGAGCCGTGTATGTGTCCTGCTGACACAGGAGCGGGCAGGTATTTTATGTGCAAAGGCGACCAGCTGTGTCAGACTGCACGTACCTTCCCCAATGCCCCAAAAAAGTTGTCTGAATCCTTCTGGTTACCCTAGACAGGGGAACAAGATGACGCTTGCCAACCTGGGAATGGGCCGAGCCTGGCTGGGCCTCTTTTCTCTCTATGTTTCTCCGCATAGAGCAAGAAACGGCCGAGGCCCTTACACGCATCGAGGGAAGGGGGTCTTACCCAGTTTCCTATTCTTTCAGGGGGAAAAGACCCTGCGCGATCAGCAGGGCAGTCTTAAGAGAGAGAGAGCCCTGAGTCCAACTGATTCTAGTGGCTCGAAGGGAGGTCTCTGGAGGCCCACGAGGACCACTGAGAGATCCCAGGAGGGGAACAGGCTTGGCCGGCTTACCCAAAGACTTGCCGTCTACTGCGTCATGGTGGGCCGCGATAGCAGCGAAATACACCTTTAGTGTGGAAAGGGACAGCCTCCCCTCCAGCCTCTCCTGCAGAAATAAGAGCACTGACCTAACTGCGCACCTCTGTGGGTCTTCAGCCCTGGGAAGAAAACCAATTTGCAAACAAGCGCCACTTCAGGGCGTAAAGTTGCCTGGTAGAGGGGGCTCAGGCTTGGTTGATCATGTCTACGACGGCAGGTGGTAGACCAGCTAGATCTTCTGCGTCCCGTCCAGGGGCCAGATGTGGAGGTTCCAAAGGTCTGGGTGCGGATGCCAGAGCATGCCCCGTCCCTGAGAAAGAAGGTCTTTCCTCAGGGGAATTCGTCAGGTAGGGGCTGTCGCGAGGAGTACAAGGTCCGAGGTCAGAACCGGCCGGCCGGGGAACAGTTGTGGGGCTGAAGGCGGGTGGTCCGCGTCCAGCATGCCGGGACTGTTGAGATCTGGCGGCAGAGTGCTGTAAGAACGGCATTTGCGGGCCAGGTGACCCAGAGACAAAGGAATTAGGTCTGTTATTGAGAATGTGGGTCGGCAAATGAAATAACTTCAACAAAATATTCTCCTCCTGGCCCTCCACCGGGGGACAAAGTGGTCTTCTTACCAGTGAGAACTAACGTCTCGGTCTCTGGGTTGAACGCCTCAGGAGTGCCTGTGAGCCTTCCGAGTCCTCGAGGGGGTCCGTGAGGGGGGGGCGTCTGCTTCCTGCGGGGTGCTCGACGCGGGGGCTGATAGCTGGCCCCGGGTTGAGGCGGAGCAGGGTGTTTCTTAGCCGCAGAAGGATGCCCTCAGCTAGCAGACGGGGCATGGCCCATGGCGGCAGGCTTGCGGCAGGGCAGGATGTGAGAGATGGCCTCCTTCTGTTTCTTCACCGTGGAGAACTGCTGGGCAAAGTCCTCGACGGCGTCAGCCTCAGCCTGTGCGTGCTGGCCCGAAGGTGGCAGCCCAGGGGAGTCATCTGCGTCAGACGCCGCGCTCTCCGATGCAGCGGCGAGCTCATCCACCTCGAGCTCTAGAGGATAAGTAGGCTGGCTGTGAGGCGAGCCGCTGTTGCCTCGAGCATGGACGGGAGTCAACAAGCTTGCTGGAGGTCGGGTGGTCCGAGGGGGCGTACCCGTCGGAGCTGCACCCGCTGCCATCCCCAGATCGTCTCCATCGCCAGCCGCATCGTCCACAAACCCGTGGGAAGAAGGAGCAATGCGGGGGGTGGCTGGAGTGGCATGCTTTTTATTGAAAGTGAGCCGCGACCGCAACGTTGCCATGCTCATGCTCTCGCAGTGAGAGCATGAACCATCCACAAACGCTGCCTCGGTGTGATCGCTGCCCAGACACACGAGACAACGCCTGTGGCCGTCTGAAGCAGAGAACACTCTACCGCATCCAGGAACTACACAGGGGTGGAAAGGCATCTTTAAAAAGATGCGTCCTGAAAAGGACGTTCAACGCCGCTGTGTATTGCTCTAATAGAGGAAAATACTCTTTTATAAGACATATCACTCTTTTACAACTCTTTTAAGCTCTTGCGCTGTCGAAGCGCCCAGGGGCAAACTGCACTGCCGTGAAAAGAGAAAGCCGCTGTAGTGCACCGTAGATCCAACAGCAGAGAGCGTCAGAGGAACAGGAACGGGTGTATGACTCGCAGCTCACTGCAGACACAACCATCAGCTCCGAAGAAAATTTCTGAATTAATTCGACGTATTTCCTCGCCTTTATACCCGTATGTCTGGGGGCGGGGTATGCAAATACTATCTCCCAACTTCTCATTGGCCTTTTTTCATAGATCAGAGGCATATTCGGCACTCAAGAGAGACCCCTAGTGTCGCTTCTTCGACACACCATCGAAGTGAGCGACAGACGGGGAAAAATGGTTTATATATATATATATATATATATATATATTAAATAACCATATTGTAATGCCTATTTTTGCAAAATGCAGCCATTAAATTAAATACTTTATGGATGAAAACTACTTCCTCTTATATAAATGTCTCTTTATTTGGAACTTGACAAACATAGCCAGAGTAAAAAAATAAACAAACGATCAAAAAATATTGGTGGTATTCAGAAAGTGGTAATCAACCTTACCAGTCTGATGTTTTTGATTGGTATTATTATTATTATAAAACACTTCATTAGGCTCTTAATGGTTTAAGTCATCTCTGAAGGCAATATTTGAATATCTGAAAACAAAACTAATTCAAACTGAATTTTATTAAGGGTGACGAAGTGTATTTTAAAAACTCTGCATTACAGATAACACAATTGGCCTCTCCAGCCTCTCCTGCAGGAATGAGTGCGCTGACCCAACTGTGCACCTCTGTGGGTCTTCAGCCCGGGAAGAACACCAATTCGCGAACAAGCACCACTTCAGGGCGTGGAGAGAGAGCTCTGGTAGAGGGAGCTGTGGCTTGGTTGATCATGTCTATGACAGCAGGTGGTAGGCCAACTAGATCTTCTGCATCCCGTCCAGGGGCCATACGTGGAGGTTCCAGAGATCTGGCTGCGGATGCCAGAGAGTGCCCCGTCCCTGAGAAAGAAGGTGTTTCCTCAGGGGAATTCGCCAGGGAGGGGCTGTCGCGAGGAGCACGAGATCCAAGAACCTAGTTCGAGACGGCCAATAGGGGGCCACCAGAATGACTTGTTCCTCGTTCTCCCTGACCTTGCACAGCACCTGTGCAAGAAGTCTCACTGGGGGAAATGTGTACTTGCGCAGCCCCGTGGCCCCGAGGTACCAGCGCATCTGTCCTGAGGGGAGCCTCCGTTCGAGCGTACCAGAGCAGGCAGTGGGAGGTCTCTCGGGAGGCAAATACGTCTACCTGTGCCTTACCGAACTGTTCCCAAATCAGCTGGACCGACTGGGGGTGAAGCCTCAACTCTCTGCTGGGCAAGCGTTGTCATGATAGCGTGTCCGCTACTACGTTGAGTTTGCCCGTAATGTGAGTGGCATGCAGCGACTTGAGTTGCTGCTGGCTCCAAAGGAGGAGACGACGGGCGAGTTGTGACATGTGGTGGGAGCATACACCGCCTTGGCAATTTATGTACGCTACCATGGTGGTGCTGTCTGACCGAATCAAGATGTGCTTACCCTGAATTAGCGGGAGAAATCTCCGCAGGGCAAGAAGTACAGACAACAACTCTAGGCAATTGATGTGCCAGCCCGCGGCTGTGTGCCTGTGGCACACGGCGCCCCAACCCAGTTTGGAGGCGTCTGTGGTGACCAGGATGTGTCGGGACACCTGCTGCAAAGGGACTCCTGTCCGTAGAAAGCAGAGGTCTGTCCAGGGTTTGAAAGTTTGGCGGCAGGCAGGGGTTGTGAACCCAAGGTGCGTGCCGCGGTGCCATGCTCGTCTCGGGACTCGAGTCTGGAGCCAGTGCTGAAGCGGTCTCATATGCATCAACCCCAGCGGCACGACCACCGCGGAGGACACCATATGCCCCAGGAGCCTCTGGAAATGTTTTAAGGGGACCACCGTGCCCAGCTTGAACGTGGTGAGGCATTTCAGCACTGACTACATGTGCTCTTTGGTGAGGCACGCTGACATTGAGACTGAGTCTAACTCCATGCCGAGAAAAGAGATGCTCTGAACCGGGGTGAGCTTGGTCTTTTTCCAATTGACCTGAAGCCCTAAACGGCTGAGGAGCCCGAACACCTTGTCCCTGTGGGTACATAGTAACTCTCGGGAGTGGGCCAGGATGAGCTAGTCGTCGAGGTAATTGAGAATGCGGATGCCTGCTTCCCGAAGTGGGTCAAGGGGTGCCTCTTCGAAAAATACTCTTAGGAAAATGTATCTTTTAATCTGCGCTGTCGAAGCGCCCAGGGGCAAAGAACCAACAGCACACGCCAGAGATGGGAGGAAACAGACTGTGACTCGCAGCTTGCTGCTCACACAACCAGTCGGCTCCGAAGAAAATTTCTGAATGAAACAGACGCATTTCCCTCCCTTTATATCCTTACGTCTGGGGGCGGGACATGCAAATTCTGTCTGCCAATTTCTCACTGGCCTTTTCTCAAAGTTCAGAAATGCGAAAGGCTCTCAAGAGAGACCCCTAGTGTCGCTTCTTCGACACATGTTGAAGTGAGCGACAGACGGGGAAATTAAACAACAGTTACATCTGTGGAAAAACACCTAATCTTTATATGGCTAAATTGAAAGATTCTGAATAAGTTGGGTCTTCTTTACAGATTCTTTTCATCAGGCGGCTACTATTTAAACTACAGTCATGTCTTGAAATTTCTGAAGGCAAACAAAACAACTTACATTTTCCTACAACAGCATTGCAAGAGTACAGATTTTACACAGATGGAAAACTGATAGCTTGGTCCATAATTATGAAAATGCAGCATAGTTCTTCCATTGTATTTGTAATAAGGTTATGGAAGGGAAAGGGGGAGGCAGAAACCGGACGAAGCATTAAAGTAATGTTTTTAATAAACTTAAACACAAAGACACACAAATGTAAACGAATACAGGGCAGCTACCTGTAGCGCTCTCTCTCCCGAACTGCTGCATCTCGTTGCACTTATCCCTCTCCTTGGCTAATTAGCCCAATTGGGGGCTGGGTGTACATAGTCACGGCCCGGCTCCACCCTCCTCCTTGTCACACTCCTCCCTCCTTTGCCTCGGGCCTGGGATCCCCATGATCCTCCCGCATGATGTACACCCACCCTTCCTTTTCATCCCCTCCTGCCGGCAGGCCTTTGCATTCCGCAACCTGAGAGAGAGACAAGGGGAGGGAAAAATAATGCAACAAAAAGAGGAGAGGGAAAGGCCAATGCAGAGCGACAGTGAGAGAGAGAGGAAAAACTTACTTGGTAGTTCCCAGACATGCCGTTGCTGGTCCTCGATCACTCCTCCACCCTCTGGCGGACAACAGCTGTTCCCCCCCGGATGGACCAGTGCCAGTTCTCTGACACCTGACGGACATGGGATGGCTCATTTATATTCACAAGGAAAGCGCTAACTTATTGTTCAGTGAAACGTTGCAATCCCATACCATCCCACATTTCTGAAATAACCTTGCGGGCCACTTTAAATTAAGTGAGTTTGAAACTTGTTATGTGGTGATGTCACTGTGAGTAAGTTCATGTAATTGTTTGTGTGTGTGATGGGGTTCCTTTCACAGTGTAGAAAGTGCACAGTTGTCTGGGGCTGGCAAGCATTATGTTGCGTCAAGAATATTAAAGGGGTCATATCATGAGGAATCAATCCACAATGCAATAAAATAATTTTTTTAAACCAAGCTGCCAAAACGCCCTGTCCTCTACTTCCGTAACAACTCTACGTCACTTGGGGTACTCATTAATTCAAGACAGCCTCTACAGCAACAACATCAATGCCTATTTTAAATTCATTGCACCCATGGTCCCGCCCACTGGTGTTCACTTGACTCATAAACAGAGACAGAGAGAAGGACAAAAGACCTACTGTCCATGGCGTCACTACTCCTCAACACGAAAGGGGACCCATCTGGACTATTTTGAAATATTTTTGCATAAAACATGTACTACACAGACGTCTTTGGCTGTTGTCATCTCTTTGGCAAATTCTGAAAAGATGTGGTGTCAAGTTTCAAATCTGAAGAGAAGAATCGTTTCATCAGCTGTTGTGTCTCCTGTTGTTTTGTTGCTTTAACTGCTCACAAAACTGTTCTTTTGCCTATCATCGCTATTTTTAATTGTTGGTGTATGTTAACATGCACAAGATGGAAGCCTTTGCATCTATGCATCTCATTGCAAGATGATAAACTGGATGTGTGTGTCTTGTGAAGCAGTCATAAAAGGAGTCTTTGCCAAGGAATTATCACTAAAGTATATGTGGCAGTTAATAACTCTATTGGACCAGTTAAAATACGTAAGTAAACAGTTATATATACTGTATATTCGGATGCAATGTGTTGGATATACTTTGTGTGTAAACCGTGAAATGTACATTTCTAGTGTCTTCAGATTGTGTTTAAAAAATGGACGAATTTTAGGGGCTGCATGCTGTTAGCCAATCATTACAGAGGGCGTTAACATTGAAGTTTAAAGAAGGAGCGGAGACAAAAATCGAGCTTTTCTGAAAGGTGGTCAGAGACGGAGTTGAACGTTATCATATATTACAAAATGATGACTGTTTTGGTATAATAAAACTTGACTAACATTATCAGTGGACTTCAAATAAAAAAGTAGGATTTCATGACCCCTTAATTAACCATGTGAAATCCCAACAGTGGTGCTCATAATTTAGCAGTGGTGCAGAGCCATTTCAAAATGCATATAGGGAAAACACTGGAATGCAATTACTTCACTCTACTTCACAGAATTTCAAATTGCAGTTTAAACAGATAAATAATTTATTTTTATTTTTTCTTCCAGCAAATGACTGCCTTCTTCTCACCAAGTTGCCCAAAGTAAAGTGTCTTCGCAATCAACGTAGAGAAGGTAGGCCTGTGAGGACATCTGTCACATTTTCTTGCTCCCTATGAATTAAATATATAATATTGGGCTGGCAACATGCCTTTGTAATAACATACAGGCATTAAACTGGTGTATTAAACATACATTGCTTTTCACTGGTGTGCTGGTGAGTGTTTTAACAGCAGGTGGTGCATTACTAGAAGGGTAACAACAGACTGTGAAGATGATTACTGCGCATTGACTGAAGCTCTAGCCAGTGTTTCAACCTATTTTACATGTACCAGTTCCACAGGTTGAAAACTCAGCAGTTACCTTTTCCCATCATGCACTTGTACTGTCATCCATATCTTTCCATTCAGGTGAACAGAAATTTAATCTAAAGGGTGACGGCACATGATTAGTTTGCAAACATCTTGCACAGACAGAGATTTAAACTCTGATCAAATATGTTATTCAAAAATATATGGTATAAAAAAGCCATTTGTAAGAAAAAAATTTCTGTGTGCATCTAACAGAAAACATTGGTCTTAAAACAAATGAAGTATATATTGACTCTGCAACGACTCTTTAGCCTGTGGCAGATTTTATGTTGGCTATTGTGCACAATCGCTGTTATAGATACCCTTACTGATGCTTTGGTTAAAATGCCTGCTTAATGTTTAATGAAATTCCATTAGCACAGTTTAACAAATTTATTACTGTTGAAAGGTTAGGCATTGTGACGAGGAGGAGGGTGGGGCCGGGGCCCAATCGGGCTAATCAGCCGAGGAGAGGGATAAAGCTGAGGCGCAGTTAGAGAGAGAGAGACACACACGCAACTGCCGAGTGTATTTGTTTAATGAAAGTTTTCATTAAACATTATTTTGATGGTTTGTCCAATTCCCACCTCATCCTTGCCCATTTTAAACCCTGTTACAGTCATCTTTATGGATGGGTATCTTTTTTGGCAAATTAAGGTCAATCTTTACATAAATTTGCATGTCCAATTTGGATATAAGTTTCTCATTTATTTTATTAGCACTATGCTGTTAATGTCATTGGGACAAAACAGATTTGTATGTTAATAGCTATATTTTTACATTCTTTGAAGGAAATGTGAGTGGTGACTGCTTGTGCAAACATGCTTCCATGATGCAAGGGTGTTTAGGGTGGTTTTCAGGATGTTCTTATTAGAGATGCACTGATTCGATTCCGATATCGAAAATCTCAGTATCAGCCAATACAGATCCCAAGCCAATACCAGTGCTGTTTTTTTTTGCATAATCAGTTTAGAATATCTTTACATTATTGTGTAATAAGAGACTGCCTGGTCAGCAGTCAGTTCAGCACCGCAGTAGGAGGGACACAGTGTTTCATTGTTAACATGTTAAGTAAGGCGCCTCCCTGGTGCCATTAAGTGTGGGAGGAGGCACTTACCTGAGGCTACAGCGGTGGCCTTTCCTGATTTTTGTATTAAGCATTTTCCTGCCAAGACCTGATAGAATAGCGCCTAGGGTGGGGCAGTGCAGACTCCCTGCCCGGGAAGGTCGTCCAGGGGAGGTGTGCTGCCCTGTGAGCCTGAAACAGTGGCTGGGGCAGGGGAACGGCCCGAAGAATCGCCGCACATACCTGTTTGCTGGCTTTCTATCGACAGAGAACAAGAGAATTCGAGATAATCGCGTCCCGCTTGTTGGCCGGAAAGACATTCAGTAAATGGCCATCATGAGCGCGAGGGCCGAAAGGGCTGATCATAGGAGAATAACCCAGGGAATGAGGAAACTACTCTTTAAATAAAAAAATGGGTGCCTGGGCCCAGAAGGCACCAAGCGATGTTATGAGGGCACTCACCTCGTGATGGCCCAGGGGGCAGGAGTGGGGCCTGTACGCTCACCTGGGTCAGGCCAGTCGGAGCCAGTAGCCTCATCCCAGGGCCGTCTGTCTTAGGGCCGCTTCGGACCCCATCCGGGGTTCTTGGTGGCCGGCTGATGGGCAGGCAGTGCCACCTTCCTGCGGGAGGATCTTGTTCTCAGAGGCCAGCATGCAGGCTCCGATGGTGGGGGAGCCAGGGCCGAAGCCGCAGTAGGACTGCCTTGGTGAGAGGGGCGCAGGACTTCGGAGGCAGCCTAATCGCGCCACGGCAGGATGTGTTTAATAGCCCTCGTCTGCTGCTTCACTATCGTGAACTGATGGGCGAAGTCCTCGACAGTGTCGCCAAAGAGCCCCCCTTGGGAGATGGGCGCATCGAGAAAGCGGACCTTCTCGGCATCATGCAAAATGCTATGAAGGCTACTTAAAACAGTTTGTGGTGCTATTAGTGGTGCTTGCTTAAAGCAAAAGCAGGCACCAATAGTATTGATAATTAATAGCAATAATAATTTAACATTAAAAAACCATTGCCACTTGAAGAATTAAAGCAACTTTGGAAAGTCCTTACTAGTAATGATCTATCCACTCGCTGCCCCTTTCCTGTTTATTTCAGCACTCCACAGTTCCATTACACACTGTCACACATTGTCGCTTAGACAGTATTGATTAATGCATAAAACCCCTGTGCAGCCAACTCTGCACAAGAGAAAATTGTTAAAAGGTTTAAGGCATTTAAACCCCATTGTCGTCCTGGAGCTACAAACGGTGTGCAGTTCTGCTATGTTAACTCTATTAGCTGTAGGTGAATGTAATCTCTGCTATTCTCCAGTCTCTCTCTTCCGTTGTCCCTCTTCCCATCTCTTTCCTTCTCCATTTGCACAGCGCATACACAGAGGGCCACACTAACCTAATATGAAATGCACACACACACAAATTGCTCTAAACAACTCTATAGAGTGTGCGTTCGTCCATCTGGAAAATACAGCCTTATTGAGGATGAAATGGGATTTTTAATTGGCTGAAGTTGCCATGCAGCATGAAACTTTGCACGAGTCTTGCACGTTTACAATTATTAAGCATCCTCAGTCAAGCTCTACTGATTTAACTGCCTTGCCTTCATGGAAAAGTTTCTTGCTCTGATTCGATAATAACCACAAGGCCTTAATTGTCTCCTCACTTAATCAGATTTCAATGGCTCTTGTCATATCTTTCACTGTGATTGAGTTTGTTGAGATGAATATTTGTGAATTTAACAGGATTTTCAACAGATGTAATGTGTTGGGAAATCTGCAGCTTTGATTGATGGTGTCTGTGTATGTTTCAGGACTGATCCGGTCCAGAGTTCGAGGGGCGGACGCTGCTGGAGCCGGGATCCTGACATTTTTGGACAGTCACTGTGAGGTCAATAAAGACTGGCTGCCTCCATTGCTGCAGAGGGTGAAAGAGGTTTGGTTTCACGTACACTGTGTCCATTGTTGGGGCTTTGTTCAGGAGCGGGTTTGATTATTAGCAATAATTCATAATTATCAAAGATAATTATTAATTATAATTCATTATTAAAATAAATAGAACATTAATTAGAATCAACATTAGCTTATTAATCCTTCATATCAATAATCATCAAAGATAACTATCAGTTATTAAAATAAATAGAATATTAAAAAGGATTAATATTGCCAGGGCACCACCCTGGAATCAGGGACTAATAACCATACAGTATAGCAGTCTCAATATAGGATTGTTCTCTTAGGAATGTCAACATCCAGAGAGCATCGATATCAAAGTTTAATGATGCAGTAATATGAATTAATAATCAGTGCAATGCAGTCGATAAACGTCTGACTTCCGACAAACTAAACAGCAACCTGATTAGATATGGTAACAGATAATCCTATAATACATGAGAGGAGGGTATGTTTGTGTGTGTGTGTGTGTGTGTGCGTGTGGGTAAGTAGAGAAGGAGTGCACAACATGGCTCTCGTGGAGGGTACGTCACGCAAGGTTTCAGGCCAGAGAATGTGGCCGCGAATGTGGGTGAAGAGACTGGTTAATGGCGTCTGCCCGTTTAACATGTGTCTCCGCTGGTACGATAACTTAGGGACAAAGCTGGGCTCTATGGCCAAGTTGTCTGTTTGCCAAATGTGGCTCGTAGTCCGTCTGCCGCGTTCATTGGTTCTTTAATGGATAAATTCAGTGTGACTCCTCTGTGATCGCAGAAATGCACAAACAGCCCATGGTTGGATGACAAATCTCATTCATGTTAACAGTAAAGTAATCCCTTGAGTATTGACTCTGACTCGGTTCCTTGAAGTTCGGGTGATGACGGGAGGCCGTTTCCTCGCTCTGTCGGTGGGCGGTACGGTGGCTGATTCTAGTGGGTTGGCAGAGATCACTCGGTTGCGAAGTCGACTCAGTTGAAGGAAGAGAAATCTTATTTCTTCACTTCTGCAGGCAAAAGGGTGAGACACGGATTGCTCGGCAGTCTCCTTCGGATCCGTTAGCATGTTCGGTGGAACATGGAGAATCTCGGCTTGTCCAGCGAGATGGAGATTGTATGTCCAAAGTTCATGTACGTACGTTACTTCCTTGGGCAACGATTCTACACCTGGGAGGTGCAGGGCTGAAATTAGACGTGGTGCATACTGTCGAATCTCTGGTGTTTGATACTCTTGATGACATCATGGTTGATGTGTGTGTTCTGTCGTGTGTTTCATCAAATAGGAGTTGAGAGTTTTATCCTTCAGAATTTGACACCTAGGTGTAAAGTGAGCAAGGCTTGATGGGATCTGTAGTCTGTTTGGACACTCTTTGTTTGATTTTGGAAGCTCATTCTGTGTTATCAGGCTTTGAGTGTTCCTACAGGCCTCAGTCAGGCTTAATGATGGTGTGTAGGCCTGCCTTTGTCTCCTATCTGAGCACATAAGTCATTCAGAGAAATTCTGAGGAATTATCTCCTCTTAACCTGTAAATGTTAATATTAACTCAGTGCCAAAATTCTACGATTTTGTTCACCAGCACAAAATTCTTAAAATCTCATTTCTTTCTAAGCTATTTAATTATAATTAAATTATTAATTTCTTTCGGTAGGGCTGTATTGTGAGGTTTAAAAGTATTGTGTAAGTATTGTGTAGGAGGTCAGAATGTCCAGTGTGATGATGTATGACAAGTCCCACAAGTATAGTAAAATCTGAAATAACATATACGTTAAAGCTAACTGCCCAAACAAACAAAAAGTAAATAATGTCTTAAAAATAGAAAAAGGTAAAAAGGGTTCTACAAGGGTTAGGTTTATGGGTAGGGGATGAAAAATATCATAGCTTAGTATAAGGACAACAGAATTCAATTAAAAGTCCACTCTATTGTGTGTCCCCACGAGGAATACAGTTTTGTAAAAAAATATTATGAATGAAAGCCTAAAAATGCAAAAAAAAAACTTTCAGTTAGGGTTAAGTTTATCGATAGGGTTAGGGGATAGAACATTGTTGTGTGTGTACATTTCACTCACACTTAACACAGATAATCTCATCGTTCACTGATTTTCCTCGTCCTTTGTTGTGAAATCAAGATGAACAGTGTGGAGCCATCCAGACTCTCATCAAAACTCTCATGTTCATTTATCTAATTTTGTAATATTTAAATTTTTCAGGAACCGACCTGTGTCGCCAGCCCTGTGATTGACATCATAAATATGGACACGTTTGCCTATGTTGCAGCTTCCTCAGACTTGCGAGGAGGTAAAAGCTGCAATTAACATCCTCCATTCGCTGTTCCACTGTTGCCATCAATGGGAATCAGTCACAGTCACCAATCAGCAGTGTCACACAGAAACAAATCTAACAATTAGGTGTGATGAAAGCCTCAGACTATCATTGGCAGTACACTTTAATTATCACATCCGTCGTGGAATAAAATTCTGACTTGTAAAATTTGTAAAAATTTACATAAAAAAGAACTTCATTGATCTCGTTCTGTCTGTCTTTCCTGTCTCTCTCCTTCTATGCCGCAGGCTTTGACTGGAGTCTACATTTTAAATGGGAGCAACTATCAGCTGAAAAGCGAGCCAGGAGAGCTGACCCCACTGAGCCCATTAAGTAGGTGAAAAGAAGTATAGGAGCTTTTGTAGAAACCACTTTGCTCAGAGGAGAGAGAGGGACATGGTTCAGTCCAGCATTCACAGGAATTGGAGCACCATGCTTAAAATATAAACAATTTTGAAACTTGTTTTATATTTTTCTGCTGGGGGATCAAATAACGTTTGAAAGAGTATTAAGAAGACAGTTTATTGTCAACATGTTTGTGTGCTATCACGAGCCTGTCAAACTTTCTTTCCTCTGTTAGGAGTTTGAATCTGTTAGGCAGTGCGCAGTGAACCTTTCCTTTTTTCTCTTCAAAAAAAAGAAAAAGAAAGAAAAAATTAATGAAAATCAGGGCAAACAATGCGTGATCCCCTGTCTCAAGATGCTAACTATCAAGACGGTCGTGTCACAAGCCCAACATCACGATTTGGCTGGTCACTATCGATCTCATGGACACATATTTTCATATAGAATTTCTGCCACAGCAAAGGAAGTTCCTGAGGTTCGCTTTCGGGGGCGAAGCCTTCCAGTATTGGGTTCTTCCATTCGGCCTAGCCCTATTACCCCACACATTCACGAAATGCATGGATACAGCACTGGCTCCTTTGCGACTCCGGGGTATCCGCATTCTGATTTGCATAGATGACTGGCTGATACTGGCGCAGTTCCAAGAACTGGCAGTTCAGCACAGGGATATCGTCTTAGCTCATCTGGTTTTTCTGGGTCTGAGACTCAACGTCGAAAGAGCGTTCTCTCTCCCACCCAGGGAATTACCTATCTGGGAGTTATATGGAATTCGATCACAATGCGGGCGCAATTGTCTCCCACTTGCATAATTTCCATTCAGAACACCCTGAGCAAAGTCAGGCTAGGTCAAGGTTGCGCTGCTTGTCAGTATCAACGAATACTAGGTCTCATGGCGTCTGCGTCCACGGTGATCCCTTTGGGCCTTCTGCACATGGGACCATTCCAGCTTTGACTAAAAGCCAGGGGGTTTCATCCAAGGGCCAGTCCCCTAAGGCAAATAAGGGGTACGCGCTGCGGGCTTCATTCCCTTTCTATGTGGTTACGACAGACGCCTCCCTGATGGGCTGGGTAGCGGTCTTAAGTGGTCGTCCAGCTCAAGGGGAATGGGAGGGTCATCAGCTCGATTGTCACATTAACTGTCTCGAGTTGATGGCTGTATTTCTGGCCCTGATACGTGCCATGTCTTGGTGTGGGTGGACAATACAGCGGTAGTCTCTTGCATAAATCATCAAGGTTCACGTTCACGTCAGCTGAATTTCTGGCACGTTGGATTCTCCTTGGGGCCCAGGGCAAGATCCTGTCACTCAGGGCAGTTTATATCCCTGGATGCCCATATGTTCTGTCCAGACAGAAAATACCAATGAGGGAGTGGAAACTCCACCCCGAAGTAGTGGAACAAATCTGGGTGAGATTTTATAGGGCAGAAGTGGACCTCTTCGCCTCTCCTCAGACAGCGCAATGTCCCCTCTACTTCTCTCTGAGTCACCCAGCCCCCCTGGGTCTGGACGCGATGGCGCATACATGGCCCAGAATGCGTCTGTATGCGTTTCCTCCGTTTTCTCTTCTCCTGGGAGTCTTGGCGAGTTCACCAGCGAGGGTCTTGCCTCTAACTGATAGCGCCACGCTGGCCAAACAGGGTATGGTTCTCGGAGATAATGTCTCTCCTCGACTGCTCGCCTTGGGCAATTCCGAACAGGAGGGACCTTCTGTCACAGGCATAGGGACCAATATTTCATCCCTGGCCCGAGCTGTTGAACCTTCATGTTTGGCCCCTGAGGGGTACCAACTGAGGGACACAAGGCTTTCACCTGAGTTTATCGAGACCATTTTAAGTGCTAGGGCTCCCTCCACTTGGAACAAATCTGTGCGAGATTTTACAGGGCAGAAGAGGACCTCTTCGCCTCTATGAACATCGCAATATCTCCTCTACTTCTCCTTGAGTCACCCCCCCCCCCCCCCCTTAATTACATTGATAAAGGCAAACCGGCTTTTCTTTTTTTTTCTTTTTTGATCTCCATTAACCTCCACTTAGAAATTCAGCCTGGTTGATCATTAAAGTTTTCATTATTATATTAATTAAAATATTTTGTGGAAAAAAAGGACTGTTTTAAATTCTTAGGCATCTTTGTTTCTTGCTTTGTTTAATGAAAGAAACATCAATTACTTGGCCATTTCTCCTCCTGTACTACCATTGTCTCTCACGCTCTCTCTCTCTCCTCTTGTTGTGGTGTAATTCACACTGTTCCTAACACTCTCAGAGGCTGTTGTAATGAAGGCTGTTAATAGCTCAGATAAGCAGGCAGTCAGGCTGAGAGAGGTTCAGATCCCGCCTGTGCACTGGTGCAGCACTGTAGCCGGTCTGGGGCTCTGGCAGCCCCACTGCCAACAGATGCAGGATAGATCAGTGATAACTGAGCCAGTGAGAGCTGTGTGTGTGATTGTGGGCACAGATGGCAAGTAGTGGTGTATATATCAGGATGATATGCAAGAGGGACAGCAGCACCATGACCCCTGACTGACAGCCAGTTGTCTGGCAAGTGTTTTCTTAAGAAGTATGCAATGTATTTTTGAAATGTTAATTAGAACTGTTGTGACAAAGTCTTTGCAACCACTCAGAAAAATTTAGCAACTGCACTGGAACTCCTTTGCAACCATCCACAAAAGTGTAGTATCAAGTTTTCCACGGGCAAGCACCACATACTTCAAAACAAAAACAAAAAAAACAATTGTGTGTAGTGGAAGGTTTTCTGTTGCCTTATTACTGGATACTTTTAAGCCCACAATAACAGTTGTATTTTATGTATTTGCATTATAATCCAATAAATTAATTTTAATGCATCTACTTCAAATTAATCTGCTGTATCTCATTTTTGTAATCAAGTTTTGGGCTTTATTTCTGCCAAAAAAAAAATTAGATGAGACCAGATGTATGAAAAGTAAATGAAATTGAAAGAATGAGTGGCCCTAAGGAGCGGCAAAGAAAGCAAGCTAAGTTTCATCAGGAGAATTACAATGGAGCTACACTCCTTCCACAAACCAGCAACTCCACAATCACTTAGAGGGAAATTCACTATAAATTAATAACAGCCACTGAAATTGCCCTTTCCCCTTCTGTCTCTCACTCAAAGTTGTACCGATTGTAGTGACACAAGGGGCTTCTTTCGAGAGCCTCGGATACCTCTGAATATGAAAAAGGCCAATGCCAAATTGGCAAACAGAATTTGCATGTCCCGCCCCCGGACTTACAGGTATAAAAGGCAGGGAGCGTGCATCTGTTCAGTCAGATTCTTTCTTCAAAACCGAGTGGTTGTGTGATCAACGAGCTGAGACACTCACTACTGTTCCACTCACCTCTACATTCAACACATCACGCCTCCTCGTCGCTCAAGAGAACATACCAAATCTGTTCGCCGAGGGCATCCCTTAGCGGCTGTGAAAGCTCAGGCAGCTCTGCCCCAAACTGGGCCCAGCTCTTGGCCCCAGCGTAGAACTCCCCACAGGAAGCCGATGCCCCCATCTCAAGAACCCCTTTGTGGACCCAAAAGGCTCCCAGGCTTTCCTGAGACGGTTGACTCAGGGAGCGAGATGGACTCTACAGATTTGGCCTCTAGACCACTCCATCCCTCGGTGGAGGGCCGGTAGGGAAGCCTTTTCCCACAACCCAGCTGGGCTGTGGTACCCAAAAGAGCAGCTTCCTCACTCCTTGACTCACCTAGCCGGTGCTCGCAAACACCTTTCTCATGGTGCCCCAGCATCAAACTCTTACAGTCAAAGTGGCACTATTGACATAGAACTGTACACATACACTTTCCTGGCTGGCCGGTTCTGATGAGCCCAGAGGATGCCTCACTAGGACCTCCTCCTCAGTCACTAATGCTGAATTCCCCTTCATCATTCAAAATTGGCACTGCGGTCCCTCAAACAATTCCAGAGGCTCCTGGGGCATATGGCATCCTCAGCCGCGGTCGTGCCACTAGGGTTGATCCATATGAGACCGCTTCAGCACTGGCTTCAGACTCGAGTCGCGAGATGGGCCGAAGAGGTGTGCAGTCGTGTCAGTGCTCTCATTCCTGCGGAAAAGCTGGAGGGGCGGCTGTCCCCCTCCACCTTAAAGGTGCATGTACACCATGACGCAGTGGTTGGTAAGTCCCTAGGGAAGCATGACTTGATTATCAGGTTTCTAAGAGGAGCCTGGAGGATGAATCCTCCCAGGCTATGCCTGTTCCCCTCATGGAATCTCTCTGTGGACATTACAGGCCTTCAGTGAACCACCTTCAAGCCACTAGAGTCAGTCGAGCTAAGTGCCCTCTCACAGAAGACGGCCCTCCTGATTGCTCTCGCTTCCATCAAGAGGGTTGGAGACCTGCAAGTTTTCTCTGTCAGCGAAACTTGCCTGGAGTTCAGTCTGGTAGATGCCCATGTCATCCTAAGACCTCGACTGGGCTATGTGCCCAAGGTTCCTATGACCCATTTTAGGGACCAGGTAGTGAACCTGCAAGCGCTGCCCCGGGAGGAGGCAGACCCAGCCTTATCATTGCTGTGTCAGGTACCTATTTGGACCGCACACAGAGCTTTAGAATCTTGAGCAGCTCTTTGTTTGCTTTGCCAGACAGCGGAAAGGGAACGCTGTTTCCAAACAGAGGCTCTCCCACTGGGTAATCGACACCCTCGCATAGGCCTATCGGACCCATGCCGTTCCTGTCCCCTTGTGGGTTTGAGCACACTCTGGGCACCACATGAGTCGGTTTCGTCAGGTCCGAGCATGTAAAACTCGGTAACACGGGGCGACTGAACGGGTATACCACTTGCACTAGTGCCTTTCCCCTCCACTGAGGCGAACACGTATGCTTTTACTCCCAGGTGAGCCCGCTCCCTGGATGTTCTTCCTCCCCAGCCCTCTGGTTCGCAAATTCAGCAGAGGAATTCCCGACCAGACCCACTGCAGTTACTAGTTACTCTGTACAGGAATAGGTGCTCCATAGGTGCCGGTTATCACAGTAAACCCTGTGATGTATTTTCTGCTGTACAGTCTCCCTGTCAGGTGGACCCGCGTCTCCCTTGTGCAGTCACCACTGCCCTGGTTGCCATGTTTGTAGAACTCCTCCGTCATTAGGCAGGCTATACCACCATGCCATCTCCATGTGTGGCGACGGGCCCATGTGATGTATTTGCCACATTTTCACCTCCCCAGCCTGGGCAGGATGTGGTCTCCTTGGGGTCTTTTCCCCCATAGGAAAGAATAGGACTGGAAAATAACGCCTTCCCCGATGTGTGTTATAGCTAGATGGCCCCAGCCGCATCTAACACTCTATGCATAGAGATACATAGAGAAACATAGAGAGAGAAAAGGCTGCGGCTGGCTCGGCCTGCTCCCATGCTTGTCGCGTTGCTGTTCCCACCCCTCAAGGGAAAACCTTGGTCGGATGCCGGGAACCTAATAAAAACAATATGATGTATTAGTGGGGCATTGGGGAAGGTTATGTGCAGTCTGATGACCATGCTCCTTTGGCACGCTACAGCTTGCTGCACTGGCATCAGCAAATTAAGTCCCTGCCCTTTGCACACACCGGCCGTCGCTACTATCGATTGGATGATTTAGTGAGGTCCTCAGAATGGCTCTGCCGGGGCTCCTCGCGGGCCTTGGTGGAGTGCCGAGAAGACGATCAAAATTGACAATCTAGAGGAAGTAAAAGTCGTAATAAGGTTTCCGTAAGTGAAACTGTGGAAGGATCATTAACGAAGGCTCTGGAGGGCGAGAAGGACGGACGGAATGAGCCAAAGAACAAGGCAGAGGTTGGAGTGGTGGCGTCCCCCCGCCCGAGCGAACCCACCCTCTGCGATTCGTCCTCACTGAGTGAGGTCACCCATACACACGGCACAACGCGGGCGCCCGGTGCGGGCGAGGGGGCAAGCGACCTCCGGCGCGATTAACACGGTTCAGTGTAGGTCGTGCTATTGAATAGGGGCCCCTTGTGTCACTACAGTCGACACAAAGTCGAGTGAGTGACAGAAGGGCAACGTCTAGGTTACTAGTGTAACCCCAATTCCCAGATGGAGGGAACAAGACGTTGTGTCCCCCTTGCCACAACACTGTACCGCTGTAATGGCCGAAACTTATTCTCGGCTGCTTAGTGCAGAACCTGACTGAACAGATGCACGATCCCCGCCATTTATACCCATATGTCTGGGGGCAGGACATGCAAATTCTATTTGCCAATTTGGCATTGGCCTTTTTCATATTCAGAGGTATCTGAGGCTCTTGAAAGAAGCCCCTTGTGTCACTACAATCGACACAATGTCTCGTTCCCTCCATCAGGGAATGGGGGTTACACTAGTAACCTAGACGTTATTTGCATATGCTTTTTGTGCTGCTTTTGTCACGGTCTCAGTGAGTCTGACGATTTGTTCCTTCTGCATTCATGTTTTCTTCATGTCTTTCAGTTGCCGCTGGCTCGCGGAATCAGCGTTTCTGTGGGAAACCTGATTGTTTCCGCTGATCATGCCAACTTTAAGCAGACAAGCGGCACCTGATCGTGATTTATTTCGTGTTCACTGCTAGATTGTTGTTGTGTGTTTAGTTATTCATCACTTTCTCTCTGCCTTAATGTTTGTGTTGTGTGTTTTCAATATTGGTTGCTTGTCTTTGCCGTAATGCCCAGATTGTGGTTACAATCCTGTTGGTAGCATTGCTCGCCTTGACACTTCACCTAAGTATTCCTTATCGTTATCTCTCTACACTGGATCTGCTCTTCTCACTACCATGTTGCACACAAACCTTCGAACACACTATCCACCAGAGGATTCCTCACGGATCTGCTCTTCACAATACCATGACACATACAGACCTACGAACACACTATTCTCCAGAGGATTCCTCACATATCTGCACTCCACACTACCACTATGCACACAAGCCTACGAGCACACCCTCCATCTCCAAGCTGCAGTCAGTGCCAGGTGTCCCTCATGCTTCGCCAGCTCTGCTGTTTTTAATTGTTAATAAATTAAGTTTCTTTGCCTCCGCACTTGTATCTCTGGTCTCATCTTTTGACAGTAACGGTGCAAATGCTGCCACAAATGATGATGAATGCCATTTGCATGGCAAAATCCACAGTCTTACGGGTCAGTTTCAGGTTCTAGATTATGGAGGCAGTTGTCGTGCATGCTCTGTTGGCACTGTACAGTATCACTCCACCACTGTGGTCCAAACACCTGAATTGGTGGTTTGAAATGCCAAAAATGAGCTTGAGTACTCTGCACATTTGTCTATATGCCCGGTTGTAATGCTCTTCTCCATAATTTGATTAGTTACTGCTGCTAGGATCAATAAAAGAGGTACACAACTATCTCTTTTAAATGAGATTCCATTTACCATCTGCTTTCCATGGGTGGAATAGCACAATGTCCTCATTGTGCCTGGGTAAACTGGATTGTAGGAGGTACAAGATGCAAGTTTTTGTGCTGAAATACCACACGCAAAAGTTAATTCACCTCTACGTCTATATCAGTGAACTTTTATCATCTTTCTGATGTTCCAACACTCTGAACCCACAAAAGAAATGTTTTCATACATCAACCTTGACTGACAGCAGGTTTTTATACAGACATATAGATTGTAGAGTTTAGCATCATGAGGTAATGTTTCTCACCCTTTTTTTAACCCCCAGAACACCCATAATTGCAGGAGGACTTTTTGTGATTGACAGATTGTGGTTCAATCATTTGGGGAAATATGACACAGCCATGGACATCTGGGGAGGAGAGAACTTTGGTGAGTTATTACTATGCATGAGAGCACCTGTCTGACGGAATACAATCCTGAATCACTGTCCTCTCCTATTGAGAACTGACAGAGGGAACTTGGGGATGTTCATTGCAGAGAGGAAATGGCACACAAAGATATTTGAACTTAGAAATAGCTTCACATGATTTCTGAAATCAATTTTCTCTAACCGTGCACTTTTATTTGACCGTTAAGTAAGTGTTTTTTTCCTTTTTCATTTCGGTTCTTTTTCAACGGCTCTGTAAAACTTTAGAGCTAAGCACTGTGGGAAACAGATATGAAACAGAATTAGACTGAAGCAGTAAGGGGGTAGTTTATTCAAACTGAAGTAGCTCATAATTGCAAATGAGCATTGGGCAGTAGCATATTTAGACAGGACATTTCTCCCATGTGATCTAATATTTGCTGAGAGAGTGGGGCTGTATCCTGGAGGCCTGCTGTAAATCACACACTCACACATGCACACACACACACACACACACACACACATACACACACACACACACACACACACACATATAAATAGTTAAGTTATGTTACACTACATGTCACAATAGTCATATACACCCAGCTAGAGGGGCAATTATAAGATACACTTTGTTAATATATTTTATACATTCCTACAAAATACCAATAGATATACCAGTATATCTACATATGGTCACTAATGCTCTAACATTGTTTTATGCTGTTCACGTCATGTTGGAATTAGACAATTTGGATATTCTAGTCTTTATCTGGTCACATCCTCAGGCTGTTTCTATGTAAATAAATAAAATGGCAATTATTTAATAATTACGTTAATTCAACTCTCTACATTTGTGCAAAATGTTAACGAAAAAAGTACATGAGATAATGCTGGCTACTGTGTAATAAATTAGCATTTCAAACAGTTGTGTAAACTACACACAGTATATTAGGCCACTGCCATTTTGGTCCTTTGTCCATTATGTCACGACGGATAAGTCGGACCTTTAATAAAATTCCGAGTTTCCAACTTGTAGAAACCATTCACATCTTCGTGCAAGTCAAACTTGCAACATCAAAAAGTCAAATTCACAATTATGGTAATTCCGACATGATGGGAATGCATCATTAATATAACAGACCATGATAGGTGTGTGTTTATTTTTTTGTGCTTGCAGAGATCTCTTTCAGAGTATGGATGTGTGGAGGAAGTCTGGAAATAGTTCCCTGTAGCAGGGTTGGCCACGTTTTCCGCAAGAAACATCCCTACATCTTTCCAGAGGGCAATGCCAACACTTACATAAAGTAAGAACCTCAAGCAGTGCAAACATGTATTTACAATATATATTAATATCCAACTTTCCAATCTGATGTAAAACAGTTTTTAATAGATTCCTTCTAATAAGGGATGTAACTTCCTTTAACAATATCAGAAGTGCTTGTTTTTTTTTTTTTTTTCTTTGGGGGTTGTTAACCTTTAAATTTGAATATGCTAATCTTTTTATTTTTATCTCTGCTGAATGTCTGTTGAGTCTTGTTTACTGAATTTTTGGCCACAGACAGAGATAATACTCAGAATTCTGCCTAGAAGAAAATATGCTGTGTAAAATTTGTTTGCTTTTATCATGTTTCCCCTCTGGGGAAAAACTTCAACATGAAACCATATGAAATATTAAGAGCATAGCACAACAATCTTTCTGTATCTGAATTACTATTCAGTGTGCTCAGTTTCCTCATATAATTCAGAGACGCTAATGAATAATTGCTGATGGCATTATTATTGGCTTTACTGGATACTCTTTAAAACAGTGTTTTATTGGCAAAGCTAGAGATGGGCTGATCTGAATTCACTTTTGTCATTTTAGTGAATAACCCTGGCTGGAAGAAAGTTTACACTCAGCATGCTTACATGCACGTTCTTACACCAATTATGCTTTAGAAGCCGACAATGTGCGTGGTCATGTAAATGCATTAAACGGCTTTCCTTTTATTGGTGGAAGGTCATAAAGATCTTAAGAATAAACGGATCGACAGAGTTTTGGCCATTCCCTCGATTTCGTGCTGCATGTAAACAAATAGAAACTTGCGGGAACGGATGGAAAAAAACAGTCCCACGCAGACTTCTACTTAAGTGTTCACTTTCACTGTTCTTTGTTTCAGGAACACCAGAAGGACAGCTGAGGTTTGGATGGATGAGTTCAAACTGTTCTACTACTCAGCTCGACCGGCCGCCAGGGAAAAATCTTACGGAGAGTTAGTGTCTGAAAGCATGCAAGTGTTTATGTGTGTATCTGTAATGGGGGGCATTAGGGATAAGATCTCTTATTCCACTCTTCATTCTCTTCCACTCTTATCAGCATTCACGGCAGGCAAGAGCTCCGAAAGAGTCTCAAGTGCAAATCCTTCAAGTGGTATCTGGACAATGTCTATCCAGAGCTCAAGTGAGTTGTGGAGTGAGTGTGATATTTGAATAGGGATTGATAATTTTCAATTGCTGTTTTATTACTTAGCATTGCTGTGAATGGCTCCTCTGTGTCTAAAGCTTTTTATTATACTCTGAGCTGCTGTCTGTCTGCTCTCATTAGTCTCGAGAGAAAGAAATCCCTCCCAATATGGTAGATTTTGTATACCAACACAGCATACTTTGAACTGTGAACATGAGCATTAAAGCAGAGTGAATGCTCCATATCATGTGTATGTGTGTTTTCTTCATGCTCTTTAAGTAAAAGAGGCTGTGAATCATTGCTCCTCCATTAATTACAGATGTTACATCTGTTTTTACTGGAGCTGTGTCTATATCTGTCTTATGAATGGGTTTGCCATTACAGCATTATTGATTCCATTGCATTTCTCTCTGCACTGAAATTCAGCTCTGCTCTAAGACAACCTGCAAGCTAAACCTGAATATAGAACTTTTCAAATAATCATTATTTATGAAGTTATTTGGAAATCTGACGTGTGAATTATTATAATTTTTTTTAATGTTAAATACTTTCTCCTAGTTTAATAAACCAGTTTAATCTGCAGACTTCAAATAAGCCATTTATAGGATGATTTAAACACTGGCGCCTTCAAAAGATTGCTCTGTTTGAGTATCCCAACCGGCTCAAAATTCAACTCAATTCAAGTGTCATGAGTTTTGGACAGGACTATTTGTATATCATACAGCTGAAGTCAGAAGTTTACATACACTTAGGTTGAAGTCATTGAAACTCATTTTTAACCACCCCACATGAGGCACTTACAAATGGGTGAATGGGGGCAAATTTATGGATGTTTTCAAAAATATAGCAACAAGAAGTAAACAATATGCGTGTAAACATGATTTTAGTGCGTTTAAATCTCTTACTAACTTTTTCTGTGCAAAGTTATTGCAAATTTTACAACTTCGGTGCCATGTTGTTTTAATGCAATCGTTACAATGCAATGTCAACAAATCCTAAATCGACATTAAAAATGTTACAGTTGAAATAATACATGAGTTTTAACAGAAGAATTAATTGATTTTCTTTTATAAAATTATAAGCTTTACATTTCTACCTTTAAACCCTCCAAAAATTGGCCACATTCACTACCATTGTAAGTGCCTCACTGTAACCTTTTTTTTTTTCCAAGTCGAAATTAATACTTATGTAATCAACATTATGCCACATGCTATCAATTGAGCTTAACATGTTTTAAACCTGGAATATTACTTTAAGCTACAGTCTCCATTTCTAAGTTTTTTATTTCCTGTATCCAGGGTCCCTGATGATTCAGATGCCAAGTCAGGTGTGATTCGACAGAGGCAGAACTGTCTGGAATCTCGTATATTTGAAGGGCAGAATCTCCCAATGCTCACGCTCGCATCCTGCATCGGCACCAAAGCAGTCAACCAGGTACATGACTCTGACATAATATCGAGAAAAGAGCATGATTGAAGTGTTAACCCTGCGTTGTTGTTTTGTGCCATTCAGTGATGATACTGCCATTGCTGTAGGAAGTAGCTTTGAGTCTTATATTGCTATCCTTTAATTATTTCTGTTGCCATTCGCAAAATAGTGTCACACCCTATACAGTAGTAAGACTAATTGCAACCCCCTCAAGCATATCTTGCATTAAACCTCTGTGGTAAAAGATTCTGCTGAATAGTTTGGTCAAGTCTAGAAGAGGAACAAAGGTAGTGTGTATTTCTACTCTCACACCAGGAATCAGTGACATCCAACACAGTTAGGCTGGTCACATTGTGACTCTGAGATATGTTAGATTGCATTAAAAGCCATGTAACCAGGGCCATGGTGAAAGGGTTGCTTTTACAGCAGAGTAATGGGATTTAATTCAGGTCACATTTTTGCACTGCTGTGTAATTATATTAAACAAAGAGGTGCCCTCTGGTCTCTGAGCAGCTAATCTGTCCTACTGTCAACTTTCATGACTCTCTCACCTGCACATGTGCCTGTAAAAATCTTTTGGCTTTAGTCTACCCAGAAACCATGTTTATTTAACTGAGCCACAACCTAGTTCCTCTGTGTGCCATAAAATGCCAAACCATTAACTTTTTTTAAAATGTTTACTTTGTAAATTTCAAAGCCCAGAGATGATAAGCGATTGATTTTGACAAGAACACAACAGAAGTGATTTCAGAGCTCTTAAGTGTGTTCATAACATTGCAAGAGTATGTTTCCTTGCTGCGTTTGACCTTGTTAAGCATCTGCAAGACTAACCAGATGGGAAGCACGGCCCACAAAAACAAATTTTCACACTGCCCTTCTGTGTCATTCTCTCTCTATGTACCTCCGAACAGCAAATGAGACCACTTTCTTAAAAGGAAAGCAAAAAGTGTTGATGGTATTTTCTCCAAAAACATTGTCTTGTTTACCATTTAAGTGGAGCTAAGAGATTAGAACAGACATCATTTAAATGTAAAAAGACTTTACAAATGCAAAACTATTGAAGATGAATTGTGAAGTAAACCCATGGCATTTTTAGAGAATAGACTTGTCCCTTTATTAGTGCAGCGAATGCAATTTAGAAATTCTTATAAAAAACTAAAAAATAACATTGACAAAAAAAATGTGTTTAGTAACTAATGTAATAACCCAAGAGATCCATTGACCTCGTTTACGTTCATACATGTACGTGTCCCTGGTTTTATTATTATTATTATTGACAATTCATCAGTGCATGCACAGAAAACATTGTTTGTTCTTGTAATATTTTATCCACATAAATTAACTAGCTCCTATTTCGAAATGTCTCTGACATCATCTGTTATTTTTCATCTATTCCTCTCCAACTACCTGTTATATAGAGACAATGTTTCACAATCCAATCAATTCCTGATTGATGAAAAAGTTCCATCCTACATTATTATATCCTGTTTCAGAAATAAATCACATTAGGAAAGTAAAATGGGTTTGCAAATGTCATTTCATGTGACTTGTGTCACCAACCCTCCTTTAAGATCTTAGCATACAATAGAAATAAAACAGAAGCTTCAGTAATACGCAAAGTCCAGTGAAACTTCAGCAAAACAGAAGTCCAGTCTGTGAAATGTTTACAAATAATTTAAAACACCCTCATTTTGTTCTGGAAGTATTCTTTAGTATTTACAGCAAATACATTAAATCTTTTGAAATCTGTGTAATTTTCCAGAAAGAAAATTGCTATAGTATTCAGTGCATTAAATGTTTGTTCAACATTAGAAAAAGCCCAGACAACAAGCGCATCTCAAGCAGTGAGCCTGTGATCTTTCATGTGCAGGAGTGGATCTACACCCACGGACAGCAAATTCGCCAGCAGCAACACTGTCTTTCCGTCTCCACCACTTTCCCTGCCTCCCAGATCCTGCTCGTGTCCTGCAACATCAGCGATGGCAAACAGGTACCTCCACTGCAGTGACAGAAGACATCCGTGACAGACTATAAATCAGCCCACACTTAGAAAGCTCCCAGAGGAACCCACTGACATCAGCTCTATGAGTATCAGTCCCAGCATTAGACAGCCACTCTGGAGAGGCTTTACTCTCCGGGCGATGTCAGTGTTTCCCCATGTCATGTATTTCATGTCAGTGAAATGACCATGCAGCATGCTGCAGTAGGGGCACCAGAAAAATCCACGTTGTTTCTTGCTGGGTTGTTGTGCTGGGATGTGTACATATAAATGGATCTATGCGGGCTTGGGTGCTAACACGATTGTGTGTTGGTTAGAACACGAGACAAAAAATTATTTAATGTCCTTTTATTGTGCAAACAACAAATGGCAACCTTTCCTGCCTGAATACCTGCAAACACAATGGAACATCTTCACCACCTGTAATGATGCGTTTCTACTTTATTTAGCAGCATAATCTAGCAAACATGTAAGATTTTCTATTTATTTATTAGTAGCATACATTTATAAAAATATATTTTGTCTTCTATTTCCTTGGCATTAATTTAATAGAAAATGAGACCACTGCTACCATGGGGATTCAAATACAGCTCCTTAGGGGGTGACAGTAAATTTGGCATCTCTCTCCTCTAACTGACATCATAGCCATGAGAAGTAGGGGTGCTGAGGGTGCTGCAGCACCCCCTATCTGCGTTCCAGCCAACCCTGTGAAGAGCTGTCAAATAGTGTATGCATGAAAAATTTATGACCATTCGTTGATGTTATTTGTAAACCGTCATATTCGTTGTGTTAATATCACTAATTAAAGTATTGATGAAATGTTTAGAGGTATTATTATTTCCTTAATGGTAATGAAGATGAAAAGAAAAAGAAGAATATGATTACCGGTAATGGTAAATTATATTTATTGAAACTTACTCTTTATGAAAGTGTGAGAAAAATACTGAACTACATTAACAGTGCACTAACAATGCTTTCAAAAAGAATAATCAAGAAAGAATGTAGCCTCTTAAAATAATTCAGGCATAGTGTTGTGTCTAAAACACAGAATATTAACAGTCCCTAAAATTATTAACACCACCATAACTTCTAAAAAGATCTTGCTAATGCTAGCTAATAATTTATACTCTTTATATGCTATTATTTGAAGAGCACAGGTTTTCACAAGGACAGTTTTGATATGTTAAATATTATATAATCATAAATCGATATGTTCATAGAAATGTTTTAATAAATCTTCATACATTTTTCGAAAATGTTTTTTGGTTTAGTATCATAGTGCAAGTTTGCATCGGAGATTTAGTGCTTTATATTCATATTACTCACCACCACCAAACACCCACCCCCACTCTGCAGCGCACCCTGTTCAAAAACCGTTCCTATAATCCAAATAATTTTGGACATAATCCAAAATTCTTTATTTTTTCCCCTATTTTAGAAAGACATTAAAGTGAAGTAGTGGATTTTCTCATCTTCTGATGGAGCAAATGGAAATGCAAAAATATATGCTATGGTCTCCCATTCACCGCTATAGAAGTTTACCCCACTGAAGTTTACGTCCTTATTTTCAAACCTGCAGCAATGTGAAAAGTGTCCATAGGTATGAGAGCTGCTTAAACCAAAATACTATGGGTTCAGGTCAATCATTAATTTAATTTAATTAAAGGGTAAAATAAGCAATTTACATTAAACAGTTAACCAAAAAAGAAACAAAACTCCCTGTCAAGTCTATGTTGAATTGAACAAAGGACTTGTGAATTTTGTACAATATATGATGTGTAGATTTATACTTCATATGCATGACTTTTTTCTTTACTGCTGTCCACAGGTGATTTGTGTGTTAGTGGTTGGGTTAAATGTCCCCTGTATTCTTGCAGCGTTGGCAGAAATCTGGCACTCACCTGGAACATCTGGCATCTCGTTTCTGTGTGGACAGCGAGATGGCTCTGGACGGCATTGAGAGCAGTAAAATGCTGGTGATCAGCCCGTGTGAACTGTCAGCCCACACTCAGAGATGGGAGATGCCTTTCGCATGATCCTTCCTTCCTGACCTCTCTTCACCTTTCAGAGCCCAGCTGGAGTCAGAGATAGATAGAGAGGCAGAGAGAGAGAGAGAGAGAGAGAGAGAGAAAGCGAGAGAGAGAAAGAGCTCAGTGTGTACCTCCAGGAAAGGCTACATCTTTGTCCTGCTGTTCTGCTATGTCCACTCCCTTTGTCTCTTCAGCACACCCCAGGTATACTGGTATTGCAGATTGTCTTGACTCAGTGAAATGACCATATTACCACTGATATAGTAATGTTGATTTACAGTATGGATGTGTCTGAAACAGATGGCAACTGCCAGACTGTTTTTAATGCAATTACATATTAAATAATCTAGTTTAGACCAGGTTCTAAGGCACCGTTTAATATGTCTGAAGGTTTAGAACAAATTCTATTGAACTTGGTTAGAGATAACCAGGAAAATATTACATTACTACTATCTGTTGAGGAATGCTGCTTTCAAAAGTATTATTTTACATTATTGTATTACTCCTAATAAAAAGTTACTTTTGCGTTACTTGAATTACATTTAAAAAATGTATTCCATTATGTAGCATGCATTACAGTAGTCATCTAATTTATGATTATAATTTGTGAAAAAAACTGAAAGAAAAAAAAAAGAAGAAAAAAACTATTTGCGAATAAAGCAGCATTTCCATCCCATGTGCACAAGAGAACAAAATTGTCACTTCCGGGGAAATTGGAACAAAATGAAAGTTGTAGCCACTGGGTTTTTTGTTCAATGTAATAAATGACTTGCTGTTTAGAGCGCACACACAAAAGGCTCTCATGAACCTCATGTTTGCTTGCTGTTGGTGGCAGATGCCTATATCTCGGAACGAACGCATGCCAGCCATTTCTGGGTGGTAATTGTAGCAGTAATTTTGTTGACAAGCTTTGGATTTGGCATTTCAGAATGACCAGAGTAACATTTGAGATGCTATGCGATGACGCTGTCTAGTTTATTTGAGTGAATTCAGTCACAATGTTTTTGATGCACATTTTGAATTAATTTGGTAAATGTTTTTTTTTTCCATTGTAGTTTATGCACATATCTTCTTGATAAAAAAAAATTAAAAAAACATATCCACCTCAAGTGAGCGTATAAAGTTAAATGCACATTTGAGATTTTATTTGCATCAGCATTTATGAGATATCCCAAAAGTTACATAAAAATACGTGGATGGAAGCCCAGCTACTGATTACAGTGCAGTTTGTTGTTTTTTTTACGTATAAATGAACTGATTTCTTCCAACCATTACATCAGACGACAATTTTATGATCAAATTTGATCAACTACTGAATTACACATACAGCATTATAGATTATCAAAAACAGCCAAGTATACCTTCAAAAAAAACAACCAGATGGAGGTATCTTAATAGACAGGATGTTATGCAAAAATGCAATGCATACCTGCCCTTATGACATTAGATACTGTCTGATAAGACCTAATATTTCAAAAATCAATATAAAATCTGACATACATAACCAGCATACTATAACCAGTCATGTGCTTTGGCAGGCTGTTATCTCTGCTTATTCTCTTTTCTGTCTCTCTACCAAGGATCCCCAGAGTGTCAATCACACCGATGCTCTCCAGAACAGAGTTTGGCTGCTGGACCCACAAAAACTTGCGGGACACACACACACACACCGAGTGAGATGCTTACTCATACTGGAGAACTACGCACAATCTTGTTTTTCTTTGTATCTTGAACTCGCCCCAATACAAAGCACTTGTGTGATACATCTGCTTACACATTAATAATACAATAAATGCCCTATTTTTTTTCTTAATGGTCTGCTTCTTGTGTTTATCCCTGGTCCTCTGACTCACATCTCATGGTTGTGGAAGAAAATAGTGATTCAAGTGTATTCAAATTCGGTGGTTACAAGGTAATTAAAAATAATCCAAAATGGATTAAAGAGGTAGTCTATATTAATTAGCTTTTCAGAAGCACAGCCTCAGTATTCCATAATATAATGTTTATGGTATGTAGCTACAGAGAGAGCAAACTTCTGCTCTGCTAGGGGACTGAGCTCAAGATGGGAGAGAGTGATTTGTTCTCACCAGCTTTGCGGTCACTCCTGGCAAGTAGAGAACTGAGACTGTTTGTTTAGAGGATCTAAATAAAGCCTAGCCACATCGCCTCACATGCCCAGGTGATAGGACAGGGAGGATCCAATTACCTCTTCCTCAGTCTATATTTCCTCTTCTCATTAGAAGGCTGAGCTCTGCGTGAGCTGAGAGAACACTGTGCTCCAGACGTGGCACTGCTCAAATGCCCTCATCCCTTGCTGTAGTCTGGATCCTTACACCAAGCAATTTCATCCAATTTGGCTTTGGTATTTTCTTACATGGACTCTTATGATGCTGCAATGATTTCACCAGAGTTGCAGGTTTTTGTTAAATGCCACTTGTTCAGTGGATTTACATTGCACCCAATTTAAACATCTCAGATTTGGTTTTCACTCTGAATTGTCGGCATGAGTCTCGCCCTCTCTACATGCCTTGTTTTTATTACAATAAGAATGAGTCATTATGAGGGAAGATCACAATGAGGGGTGAGAGCAACTGAAAGATTCATCTCAGATGTGTTACTTAATGATATGTGTAGGAGAGGTGCACTAGACAATACAGTGCAGGGAGTCTATTTTTAGGTATGTAATAGGTAGTTGCAAAGTATGAAGTTTTGATTGATGCAAACGGATATGTCACAAATAAAAGTAAAGCCTCTGCATCATTTAAATAATACCAGCAAAGATCCCTTTCTTTTACTTTTAGATTGATTTAGCAACACTCGGTGTGATTTAATGTTAATGTGATTTAACTATCAAAAATCAGCTCATAAATATGACAAGACAAGAAAAGATCTCATTCCCTTCATCAGGGAATGGAGGTTACAACAATAACCAAGACATTCCTCTTCTGTCTCTCACTCTTTGTTTGTCGATGTAGTGACACTAGGGGTCCCTATAGAAAAATGCCACAACAGCTAAACCTTGTTACGTGAACTGACAATGCAGGTGCAAGCAAGCTGTTGCGTGCATAACAGCAGGTGCATCAGTCTGCACGTAACCTCCCCCAATGCCCCGCAAGATGTCATATAGTTCCCCTCTCACCCGAGGGGGAAGCAACGTAACTAGCATGGGTGCCAGCCGTGGCCTTTTCTCTCTATGTTTTTTCTCCACAGAGTATTAGATTTGGCTGGGGCCATCTAATGCTATTATATGCATTGGGGAATGTGTTCTTTTCCTTTCCTATTCCTATCCTGCCCAAAGGGGAGGAACATGTGGCAATACGGCACGTGGGCTCACCAGCCACACAAGGAAGAGGTACGGTGGTAGGTCCTGCCTCGAAGGGGCATGGCCATGAGAGGTGCCCCAAACCCAGGAACCAATCATCTAGCCATGAGGGCTCAGGGGAGGACAGAGGGATTCAGTCCAACCCGACACACAGCGGCCTGGGCAAGCATGACGGACAGCTCTGCGTCGGTCACAGACTGGGCGGGCAGACCCGAAGGTGGCAGCCCAGTCGAGTCCTCGGCGTCTGACATCACCAGTGCACTCTCCGATTCAGTGATCGAGTGACTCATCCTGATTGTGAGAGACGTTAAGCTGGCCATGAGGCAAGCTGGTCTTATCTTGGAACTCAACGTCGACAAACAAGTGTGCTGGGGAATGGGAGATCCATGGGGATTTACCCAGCGAGACCGTGCCCATTGAACTCCCCAAATCGCCTCAAGCACCAGCGGAGCCAGCCTCGTACCCGTGGGTAGAATGCACAGTGTGGGGTGGCACCCAAAGTGGCTTTCCCCCAGAAGAAGGAAAGCCGCAATGTTGCCATTGTCATGAACATGAACCATCCACGAACGTTGCCTCAGTGTGATCGCGGCCCAGACACGAGGCAGTGCCCGTGGCCATCGGAGGCGGAGTGATAACGACCGCATCCAGGAATCACACAAAGACGGAAAGGCCTCTTTAAAAAGACATTCACATTAATGCGTTGCTCTAATATAGGAAAATATACTCTTTTCAGAAATATATACTCTTTTAGTAGCGCTGTCGATGCGCCCAGGGATGTAATCTGCACTAATCGTGCAGAAGGAGAGACTTTTCAACTTCTCAGTAGACCTTGATCTTCATACTTATACAGAGTGAGGGTTGTTGCCAGACCTGTTTGTAAATGGCAAAAGGAGCTGTTTGCTTTGGCAAGTCCTTTTTCAACATCTCTTATGATCGTTTAAATCATTTGAGATTATAATGCCAAGATAGGTGAAGTGATCATCACTCTTTAACTGGTAGCTATTTATGTTAATTTACTACATAGACAGTGGTGGTGGTTGGTTCAAAACCTGCTTTCTTTATGCTGATGGTCAGGCCAAAGGATAAGGCTACCTCTGCCACAGAAAAGCAATTGACTAAATGTTGTAGCGATACTTCAGTGTATGCTAATTAGGCATAGTCATCTGCAAAAAACAACTCAACAATGAGTTTTCAGAGCTTTTGGTCCAAGAGAGCAATCAAAGATTGAATAGGCTCCCATCTGTTATAAATTGGATGTAGAGTCCCTCGTCTATATTGATTTTTGCTTCCTTTAGCATAACACTAAATATATGGCAAAAAGTGTAGGAGTGAGGATACAATTTTGTTAGACATCTTATGACATTATGACATTTTGGAGGACATCCCAGTTCGGCCAATACCTATCAAAGACCATCCCAGCTGATTGTGTCAAATGCCTTTGTTAGGTCGATAAAAGCAGCATACAGGCCCATGTTCTGCTCCTAGGACATTTCCTGGAGTTGCCGGAGGACAAAGATCACTTCTGATGTGCTCCTTCCAGATCTGAACCCACACTGGTTCTCTGGAGAAAGCTCAAATTGCTCACAAATGGAAGCCACGCCAAGACTCCTACAGTCTAAATGCCTTCTCACAGTCATTCCCTGAAAGTATACACAGCAAAAGAGCACTTAAATAATCCACTGATGAGTTTACAGCCTCTGGCCAGGTTTCTGTTTTAAACCCCACTTAAGCCATTGTTAGCTATTTGTAAAATCATCACAACTCCACTCTGTTATTTTATTGCACATTTCGAAATTATGCATTTAATTGCATAGTTCTTGGGTGATGGCCTATTTAATTTTCTGCCTAAGTTGTGGTATTTGCAGTGGTTTTAAATGCTACTCATTAAATGCTCTGCTAAACTTAAATGCTCCATCTTTTCTCTCACAGATCACAGAGTTTTAGTTTTGAGTTTTCACAGAATTTAAGCCAATGAACACTTTCTATTATTGAGCCTCCACTATCAGCACTGTCAGTGCAGTGATCCATGCACATGAGGGGGTGGACAGAAAAGCGTATCTACTTGGTCTGTGTAATGTCACCCCACTGACTCTACAATGCTGGCAGATCAAGAGGTCAATGGTGGATGATCCACGGCTCCACTTTCACTTCTGCTCCATTCTGCTCTACCAGCACCCACATCTCCCATCAGTCGACATCATTTAAAGGATCAGGAACAGTGGGGCCATTATCGATTTTCTCTGTTATTGCTGCGTTCATGTTCATGTCGAGTTTGGAAGTGCTTGTTATACGCTGCCCCCTTTGTCAATTGCACAACCTTGTTGATATTTCTCGCAGATATAGGGAGGAGGATGATGAAATTGCATTGCCAGAGACAAAGGTCAAGGAAGTTACAGCTGCACGAAAATGTAAGATTCTGCCAAGAAATACTCAGATGAGTGGGGATGAATTGCTGTCAGGGAGAAATTAGGATTTGGCAGTCATTCCTTAGCCTTTGTTCTTCGCCCATTCCTGCTGATCATTCCACTCATGTGCAGCGCGTACGTATTCCACTCATTGATTTTGCTTCAAACTGTCAGTCACTCTGGAAAGGAAGACCATTATCTTCTTTAACCTCTCTGTAATCCCAGGCAGTCTTGTTATATGAGTGACCTCTGCAGAGACGTCTGTCATTGTGTGCAAAAAGACTGCTGCATCAGTTCGGTTTCATGTTATTACAATCTAGAAATTCCGCCAGGAATTCCGCCAGGTGGTAGCATTTTGCAGGCACAAGTGCACTGCAACCGCCTTATCCACCTGAGGAATATCCAGGGACGTTGTTAGGTCTATTTTAGGGGGGCTGAAGCTACCCCAAAATGTTGCTAAACCCCCCTAAATGATAATAAGAACAACAATAACAATTCGATTTATCAGTATCCTCATTCATATTTAGAATTAGACGCAACAAATGATATATATCCAGCAACAAAAAATAGCCGAAAAGTCGGACAGAAGTACAAAGAGTCGTTGTGCTATCAAGATGATGCACCGCACCGTCTTGTTGCATTGGTGTGAACTGTGGCAGCTTTCAGAGCGTTGCAGACCGGAGCGCTGCAAGTAACTGGAGGATTCGTCTCGTCGTTACTCTAGTTTGGTCTGAAGTTGAACTCGCTATGCACCCTCCCGCCCACACACACCGATACACACGCTAATGGTGAAAGGAAGATTGGTAAGTGTCGTGATACAGAGTGAAATTGTAAGATGTTTTTAATTACCTGCTTACCTTTAGCTACGTTTTCTTGAGGTAAAGGAAAGGGGATATTTTGGTTTGCTATGGAAAACTGTAGTCTAGCTAGAGTGAACAAGCAAAATACAAGAAATGGTTAACTTAGCAAGCTAATCACAACTCTTTATTCTTTGCCAATAATATAACCTATCTATATAATAGGCATATAAAACAATATCAATCCCCATAGAATGTTGTTGTCACTGAAAACTAAATGTCATAGGGTCCCTGTTAATGCTATTACCGTTGTATCCTTCAATTCATTGAGCATTTTTTGATGCTTCCACCAATGAAGTAGACAATAAAAAAAAAGTAACTGTTGACTGTGGTTTTGAAAATGATTTCATTCTTAATTTTCCTTTATTTGAATACTGCCTTTTTGTTGTTGATTTATATTATACATTGTATACATCATTTGGCAGAATAAATCATCTTTAATTGAGAAACGCTCAAACCTGTGTTGTCAAATTTCACTATGACCTTAAAATTCTGGTTCTTGGGTTAAACTGTATGCAAGCCAAACTACACAGCGAAATTACACTCTGATTGAACCAATCCACAGCGCAGTTACAGTAATTAGAGTAATTAAATAACATTCTGTGGACAACTTATCTTATATAGAGAGGAATTAGATATAGTATGCTATTACTTTATCATACATTTACATGAGCAGACAGATAGCATTTAAGTCATTGCTTATATAATAACTCATCAGGAGCAAAGTCTGGCCTAAGTAAATTCCCCAAGCAGCTTTGATGTGTCTAAAAGCAACATTACAGTAACTTTTCTTTAACAGAGTAGAAATGGAAGAAGAGGATATGTCTGTCACGTTTTACTTGTTAACATCTTGGTTTCTTGACTGGTTGTTGACATAAGTGTAGCTCTAGATAGGGGGCTAAGCCCCCCCTGTCTTCCAATCCTAGTGACGTCCCTGGGAATATCCATATATATCTCCTGCCCGCCACGACTTTGTGAGTTCCTCGTGCACCTCCAGGAAGAATGGAACCAGGGTGGGGCACGGCCGTGAGCAGCACTCTGAACCCAGGATCCAGTCATTAAGCCGCGAGGGCTCAGGGCAGGGTGGAGGCACACCACTGATGTTTATCAGGACTCTGACACAGAGGTCTAATAAAATTTATCTTAAGTCAGTATTTCATGTCCATTTTAAGTAGAGTGATAATGTACAGTAATCTTGTCATTATAGCTAAATAAACCCTTTCAGGGTGGTACAAAACTATCCCGCTTAAAGGGTTTCAGTTAACAAGTTGTTCAGTTGTGAAATACACCAAACCCTCTTCAAAACACTATCCAGTCCCTATCACTGCTCCTTCTAGAGTGAAATGAATACTGTTGTGATTGAACCTAGCATTTTCCATTTCTCTGCATGTTCCTCCACGTAGGAGAGCTCCTTTTAGCACTCACAAACACTCAACAAAGTCGTTGAGAAACCTCCCTACTCAAAGCTTGCCCATGCATGAATGGCTGTAAATGTATCTTGCGCTTTTGACATTAGGTAATCTTGTTGCGGCAGACACGTCATGTTGTGACATTTTATCGCACAGACATGGTATTTTAGATGTGCAGCGCAGCATATACCTTTTCTCTCTCTCGCCTGGTTTTCATTGCTCTGCCTCTCGGTCAGCCATCGATCTCTATTTGGCTGCTGTGGTTTAGTAATTACACAGCAAGCACAGGGGCACTAAATTAGTTGATTGTGCTTTGATGCCTCCTGGGTCCTTCCGACTAATGCAGGGGCATTATGCAGGGCTGATATTTCACTGCTTAGGAGCAGAGTCAAACAAAGAAATAATTTCAGAATTGCATTACTGTACATGATAAGCTAATTTATCACCCACCTACAAATTTCAATTTTGCTCACTCAATAGAGGCCTCCCAGTAGAACACAAAATACAAAGGATAAAAAGCAGTCAATCTTTGAAAAAAAGTTTGGCTTATAAAAAGGGAGTTAATTGTATAATATAAAGAAAAAACTTCAGCTTGTGTTGAAATGTGGCAAAGGTCAGTTGGAATAAATTTGAGATTTCTGATTGGTTCTTCTTACAACCAATGAAGTTATGAGGTGACCCGGGTCAATCCATGATACCACCTTTCATCAAATACAAAGTTTTATGCATATGGCTCTAGATGGCTCTAACACCAACAGTTACAGAAAGCTCTGTTGAGAAAAAAAAGTTGTCTAAAATCGAGTGCAAACAACCTTGTGTTGAGAATGCACCCATGATGCTTTAAAATGCTGCCTCTCTAGACTGCTCACTAGGTTTTGGAACAGAGCATGTATGTGAAATAATCAATAATGTCAAATGAAGGCAGAGGAGTAATAGGAGTGATATTCAAGTCATAAACCTACAAAAGGCAAACATGATTGGCATAAAAATTCACAATAAAACAACCTGAATCTTGAAACCTACATCCCTCACATTGTAACTGCTCCTTGAATACTGCCCAAAATTCCTGTTCTTATGTCTGTGCCTGCCGGCAGGCTTTTCCCCTTCACTTTAGGGCTGGGGAGGGGAACGAGGGGAGAGAAAAACAAAACAAAAAAGAGGAGAGGGAAAGGACAAGGCAGAGCAACAGTGAGAGATGAGAGAGAGATAAAAAATGCTCAGCGGTTTCCAAGACACACGGTCACCTGGTCCTCAATCACTCCTCCACCCTCTGGCGGATGACAGCCGCTCCTCCCCGGGAAGGACCAGAGAGAGTTCTCCGACCCCTGGCATATGGAACATCCCACTGCATTTTGGCAGCCGGTAGGGAACTCCTCCACCCCTGGCAGTGGCTCCACTGCTCCAGGTGGCTGGCAGCGAGTCCCTCCTCCTCTTGCAACAAAAAGACACTTAGCAGCTGCATGTGGCTCTCTCTCTCTCCTGAACTGCCACATTCCACCACATTTATCCCTCTCCTTGGCTGATTAGCCCAATTGGTTGCCCTCCTCCTCATCACAGTTACACTACAGTTACTCTTTTGTACTCTAAGTAGTTAGCAACAAGCTACTAACAAATAAAGTACATGTAAGTTTACTTCAAATCAAATCCCTTTATTGTCACCTAACCATATACACAAGTGCAAGTTCCAAGCAACATAGCAGTATAAAATTTACAATAAACATCTGATTTACACATAACACAGTTTACACATCTGTTACACAGCACGATATACAATAAACACCTAATAATATGCATATACAGTGTACACAATGTAATCAGTGGAAATAAATATGAAGTGTTGTGTTGACATTCAGCTGTTGGTTGATAGTCAATTGCCAGTGTGTTATTAAGAGAAGTATAAAATATGAGTCCAGTCTGAGGCTAATAAAGTGCGGTACTGATAAATGTATCGTGATCGATCAAGAGTTCAAAAGTCTGATTGATTGGGGGAAGAAGCTGTCATGAAGTCAACTGGTGCGGGTCCTGATGCTGCGATATTGCCTGCCTGATGGTAGCAGCCCATGGCTCTGATGACCCTCCAAGCCTTTTTCACACACCGCCTGGTATAGATGTCCTGGAGGGAAGCTCACCTACGATGATGTGTCTGGCAGTTTGCACCACCCTTTGCAGGGCTTTGCGTTTGAGGGCGGTGCTGTTGCCATACCAGACAGTGATGCAGCCAGCCAGGATGCTCTCTAAAGTGCTGGTGTAGAACCGTGTGAGGATGTGGTGGTTCATTCCAAACTTCCTCAGCCATCTCAGGAAGAAGAGGTGCTGGTGAGCCTTCTTCACAACGGCTTCAGTGAGGACAGACCATGTGAGATCCTCAGTGATGTGGACACTGAGGAACTTGAAGCTGCTACTTTAGGTTATTTCTAACACAAGTTTCTGATTATAGGCCTATAATTTAGAGCATTTTTCAGTTGTTTTTTTTTTTTTTTAAAGAAAACATCAGTGACAGCATGAAACTTGAAGTGATCAATTTAAACTAAATGCAAGAAAACAACAGTAGAATACCTTTTATAACCAGGTCAAGCATAGCACTAAACATCAGCATCTACTATCATGCTACAAATGTTTGTTTTTTTTTTAAATCTGCGCTGAGATGCTAATCAGTAAATTGTTCATTTACATTAAACATTTTGCACCTGTCTGCACATGCGCTAGACGGACATCTTAGTCCATTGCACCACGGTTTGCTCTTTAAGTGCTTTGCACAGGATACGCAACTGTGTCAGGTTCAAAAGAATTGCATCTCACCACATCTAGCTACCCCTGTAAGAACTTGTTCAGTCTGAACAGCCATCTAGCTGCATGCGCAAACAATGTGACATTAAACAAAGCAATAAAGTGGTGAAGTTCAAAACCGATGTACTGTTGTCACATTACACCACTACTTTTTGGTAACTACTGGTCACTATTTTCAAAAATAGCTGAAATATTGTCACATTACCAAAAATATTGTCAAGTTAGTGGTGTCATTTTAAGTTACTCCCCACTGCACCTCACCGGCAGACAATTTAATGAGCATAGCTGGCCCACTGCTTGGCTGAAGAATATTGGCTCTATGGAGACCTGTCAGACATGAAATATTTTTTTTTACATTTGCTATTCAGCACTAGATGTCAAACTACACATCTACCTTCTCTTCTGTCTGGCTGCACATCTCTTATATGATTTCATAAGCAGGAGCTGTCTAGTCTACAAATATGATGAACATGAAATTCAACAATGGAGCCCTTTTTATACCATGAAACAAAAATGTATTGGAAAGACATTGATGGAAATTGGTTGGACATTGTCATGTCATTTAAGGCAGTACTTCTCAAACTTTTGAGGAATTCCGAGGAATGGTGTTTACGTGCCTGCTGTCATAGAGGACAGCTTCTCGCCTAAAAGGGTGGGGCTCAAACACCATAGCCAATATTAGAATCTTGGAGTTATTGAAGAGGTCTCAATAGGTCGAGTAGAAGGACACTCCCCATATGCATTAGTAGAACGCATGTATCGTTCCCTGCGTATCAGGGAACTGAGGAAACGTACGTAACCCAAGAGGTTTACCTGATTCAGCTGAGCTTTTGTGCTGGAGATGCCCAACGCTTTAAATAGTTTCACTGTTGCCTTGTGTTCTTTCTCAGCTCTATTCTCTGCTGTAAAGCGCTATGTTGTCTGTGGTCCATACATCTCTGGCAATGTAAAGTTTTTGATAGCCACTAAAGCACAAGAATATTTAGTCCATTTGAACCGAATAACTACGTCAGATGCATGCACGTCTCCTCAAGAACCCCTACCAAATATTCAAGAAATTATTCAAGATATTGTTTAAAATTTGTCATTTTGGTATTTTAATGAGTTGTAAGATGATAGGTGTTAAAAAATATACTAAAATATTTTGAATTTCATTTGGTCACCATGGCTGAGATGCGAATGTGACAGGTTGAGTGTCTCTAGTATTATCGTTAGTGTTTGGTTCTTTAGAATTTGTTTTGCTATCTTAATGGTTGTACACGTCTCAAATGGGAAGACACGCCCACTGCTGTTGAGCGGCGTCTTGACATTGAGCACACCTGTGCGGCTCAATTACTGAGGCGCGTTAGGTTCTGGTGGCTTTATAAAACGCATGTCTAAATGTGGCGTTGTGATTCTCCTGCATGTGCTCATGTTTTGTGAGCAGTAAGGTTCTGTTGGCTTCTATTTCTTGTCGCGCTTCCTTTGTGAGTCACCTGACTTATTGCCTTTTCTTACAGGTGTGTGTGTGTGTGTGTGTGTGTGTGTGTGTGTGCGTGCGCGCGCGCGTGTGCGCGTGCGTGCGCGTGTGCGTGTGTGTGCGTGCGTGTGTGTGTGTGCGCGTGCGTGCGCGTGCGTGCGTGCGTGCGTGCCAGCGCACTTAGCGTAAAGCCTTCTGTAGAGTAAGAATTTCACTAAGGAGGAAAGAAATTTATTGTGGGTGGGGGTTTTTTTTTTTTTTTTTTTTTTAAATCTTGACAGAATTGATGAACTCTTCTTTACCACATCTTTATTTCAGGTGCGGCCTGAGAGCTTTGGCTGCTTTTGTTTGTTTTATGCCTGTTTGTTACTGCTGATTAACAATGTTGCTCATGGCTGTCTGTCTCTGACGGCTGTGGCCGCTGTTGTCATTAATCACTGTTTTACGGAGTGTTTTTAGGATGATTTTGCTCTTGATCAGTTTAATATATCTGAGGAGGGGTGTGGGGTGGGGTGTTTTTTTTTTTTTTTAAACCAATAGGTCTGTATTCTGACACTGGTGAAGCGGTTTTGAAATAAAATGGCACGAAAGGTGGGAGTGTTTGTGCTATCTTTGGGTGTATGCGTGTAAACTTTGGGTTTATTGTATGTTAATGAAATGGTGCAAAGCATAATTTGGCTATTTTCCTTGAACTATGTCATTGCATTTAGACGTTTCAGAAGCAGGTCTGTTTTTATTGCAGTCTAAATTCAGTTCCTGGATTTGCATTTGAGATTCCATCAACAGGTGGAAATAAAGAGAATTTAGTGCGACATCAAATTATGTCACTGACAATCACTGTTGTAACTGTTATATGAAACAACTTTTTAATTAGATTTTTTTTTTAAAGATTTGTTAAACTTCTGGAGGTCATGGTTTTATTTTATTCTGTTTATCTTTTACAATTGTATTTATGTATTTTTCCAACAGTTGTCGTGTGTGAGTGGGTTTCCTTTCTTTCTCTTCCCCCCCCCCCCCTTATAAAATTAATTTTTATAAATTAAAATCTATATAACCAAAAAAAGTGTAGGCTGAAACCTTTGCTTATTGGGCATACCCTTTTATATATCTATTGAGCGTCACTTTTCTCAGTGACTTTGATTCATATAAGACATTTCCCAAAATGTGCATGCATGTCTATGGAGGTGCACATTTCAGACTTTAATACAATAGTTTAAGTGTTGCATACACAAATTATTCATAATGAGTTATACAGTTATTTATCACCCTATTTTTAATTTTCTTGAATTTATATAGTGAACTACACATTTTTCCATAGGTTTACCCCTTTAATAGTTAAACAGATATAACTATATTTTTATATTTATTTTTTTTTAAAACATGTACATTCCCCTTTACTTTATACTGACTTTCATTTCGAACAGCCTCTGAATACATTTTGGAAGAAAATTATTCTAAACTTTATACATTATTTGTGCAGTGTAAAAATCAACAAATTTTAAAGCGTATAATTCAATAAATATATTTGTTGGTTCATAATAGTAAACCATTTTTACAATCCTAATTGCTCTTTTCTGTAACATATATTGGATTTATGTTGGCTTTATATGTATAACCCCATACCTCCACACAGTAAGTAATGTATGGAACTATGAGTGAACAATACAGTGTGTGTGTGTGTGTGTGTGTGTGTGTGTGTGTGTGTGTGTGTGTGTGTTTTCGTTCAAAATATGCTTTGTTCTATTTAATATTGCAATGGATTTAGTTATTTTTGTTTTTACATTATGTGGTTTCCAACATAATTTATGTCTGACACCCAGAAATTTATTTTCATACACCCTTTCCTCATTATTAATCCTAATTTTAGTTTTATTATACATTGCTGATTACTAATATTATGAATTTTGTTTTACTTAAATTCAATGAAAGTCTATTATCATCAAACCACAATTTCTACTGTATTCAGAAGCTGTTACACATTTTTCCCCAAACAACATTTGTGTCATCTGCAAACAGGAGCATTTAATGAATATGATTAATAACACTTACATTCTCTACAATTGAATTAAGCCTATATTTAATAATTATTAGAAACACATTTTCCATGCATATAAAAGGAGTGTTTCATGGTGATTGAAATATGCCTGACATTCAACAATGAATGATGCTGTTAAATGCACAAAAAAAACGCAAGTCCATATTTCTATTCTTCTAATTCATTGCATACAGTTCCTATACACTGCCAACTTCTTATGAATGTGCTGTCTTTGTTTATATCGCTGGCACTTGATAGGAAATGTATTATTTGAATCTCGGGAGTTGCAAATATAGTAGACTCAAGACAATGTTCAAGGATCACAAAATCGAATAGAGAAAAGGCTCTTCGCCAAGGTCTGGCCCACTGGATTCTCAAAAGAACAAAACAATAAGGTAAAACCCCAAAGAAATAAGACACTTTCTCCCTCTTAAATGAAATGTAAACCAAACCCAAAAGAAACTCCCTTTAGTTCTTTACACACATCACATTCTCAGAATATGCACACACTTGTCACACTCAGTCGTTCAACATTTCGCTCAAACAGTTTTCACAATAATGCTTCTCAGTAACCTGTAACACCCGTCTTAACTAATTAGTCCAGCTCACATCAAATAGCCCTTTAATGGGTTGTTCCAAAGTCCCTTTAAAAATCATGTCACTTGACACTCATATTCTTAATGCCTCTGTGTGACTATTTTCAGTAAATACAATGAGATTTTTAAGATTGTTTTTTTTTTTTTACTCAAAAGCTGGTCCAGCTAATGTACATGCACATTCTTGAGTAAACTTGTGTCTGATATGCTTGTGAGATATGTGTCTGTCAAAAAGGAGGTTGACTCTTAACTGTGAGGAAGGACTTCCATTCATACAGCCACCATATTTAGCATTGCAATTTCTCCCATGCATATCTAGACGAGTGACTGTCTCTGGTAGTATACACCAAACATTACCTAACAAGAGAATGAGAAATACAAACATATCTGTCAAATTGAGCTTGGATGTGACAATCACATCAGTTCCACTTTACCAACTTTTAATGCCAAGCTTCAGGTTTAGTTACACATTCGGTTACACTGTCTGTAGTCAGCATACATGTTTCAATGTAGGAGAACCAGCCACTGAGATCTCAATATCTTTCTCTCATGGAACAACTATGGTTTATATGAACTTTCAGTTTTCTCCTTTTAACTTGTTTAGACAGGATGGCAAACATATAGAGTTGTATTGCATACCTCAGCCACATAGATAATCCTTGTCAGGCAGATGCTAAACCAAGTGTCTTCTAATATATTACTGGCTGTTTTTAGAGAAGGACTTGGGCTAAGTAGACAAAGCATATGGATAATAAACAAGAACATGCTTTATCAGAACAGAGCTTTAATATAGTAAATGCATACCATAATCAAGATTCATTTTGTAGTGAATCCAATTAAATAGTAGCGCTTCTAACTTTTCAAAGACACTTTAATCATTCCAGAGAAAGTATTTCACAGTAGGTTTTTCTTCTATCCCAGATGATGCATATGATGAATTTTAAATGATGTGCTTTGTCAGAACACAGAAATCTTTGCTTCAGTAAGAATGCTGTACATTAATATTGATTACAGTTCAAAAAGCCTTGGCAATTTCCACTAAAAAGGAAAGAAACTGTATATTTAACAAGTGACTATACAAATATGAGCTTGTTTTTTGTTGTTGATTCTTCTTGTTTAGCATGCGTCTTAACCTCAATGAGGTATTCACTGCAACTGACTTAAATAAGCTTCTATTATGCAGACTTTTTAGCTTTAAGCATCTCCACTGAGATTTTGTGACCTGAATTTCTGAGACTGTGCTCACCTGTGATCTTTTAATAGCTCACAATTAAAGTAATGCATGAAAGAATGTGAGCCACGTAGTGGTAAGGTGTCCTGCCACAAAAAGATTTGTGAACTGTCCTTGGCAATGAGCACCTCATCTCACGTCACTCCCATGGGTTTTCTGGAGTCTCAAGATACCCCCAGCTGTGCATGTGGAAGGCACATCAGATCATACATTGAAGCAATGCAGTGTGCTATGGCACTAATTGCATCTGACTTGAAAATGTTGAACATTCACACAAAATCTGTAATGGCAAACAAAATGTGTAATGTATAAACATATGTTTCTGACCTTTTTTTTAACTTTATATGTGAACACTTTACATTTAATTTTACATTAGTTAATGCATTATTAATCATTAATGAATGAGTATATTTTTACAGCATTTATTAATTTTGGTTAATGTTAATGCTAAAAATTCAATGGTTCATGTTGGTTCATAAAGCATTGACTAATGTTAACATATGGAGCTTAATTTAAAAGATGTATTAGTATATGTTGAAATTAACATAATAAACAAATGCTGATAAATACTGTTCATGTTAACTAATGTACTCTTTTATTTTCATTTTATGTTTAAAGTGTTGCTTAAATATGAATCTCAGCATTTTAAATCTAATGTTCAAAGAGAGATCTAAAATGTAATTTAATAGGATTGGAACTTTTCTTTATTTACATTTATGCATACGTTTTTATGCAAAGCGACTTACAGTGCATTCAAGGCATTCATTTAATTGGTATATTAGTTCCCTGGGAATAAAACGCATGACCTTGCCATTGTCATCGACAAGCTTTACAAGTCTAGCTAGCAGAATATTAAACAGCTTAAGTCAAATATTGTTGTTCATCATATATAATATTCATCCAATCTAAAAAGCTGCAATACTACAGTCTGAGGCCTGGATGAGCAATAAAATTTCCCTTAAAGGAATAGTTCACCTAAAATTGATTCTTTCATATGACTTTCTGTTTGCCTTCATGATCTATACAATGCAAATCAAGTTTTGAAAGGACATAAAGGCAGCAATGTAATATGACTTGAGTGGTTTAATTTGCTTAATAAGGACTGGATTTTATCTTTGTTTCACACTCAAAGTGAATATATCTCTGTAGAAGACATGGATTAAACCACTTGAATCATATTGATGACTTTTAAACTGACTTTCTTCCCTTTTGGGAGTTTAAAAGTTGGACCCAGTTCACTTGCTTTGTGTGGACACTTATATTGTATGACGCATGTGCACAGCACTAGATCAGGGGTATTCAATTAAAGTTTCAAGAGATCCAGTCTCTATATTTCCTGCCCAGCAAAGGTCTGGAAAATAATAAATTATAATAACAGTGTCAGTAGTCAGTATGGCTTTGAAATTGTTTTTTTTTTTTTTATTTTATTATTATTATTATTATTGTTTTTGTTTTTTTAATAGTTATTATAAATGTTCACATTGGCAACAACAGTACTTTGTAAAAGAAAAGAAAAAAAATTAACAGTCAAAATAGTCTCTTCAAAGCAGAGATGAGGACATTGGTGCAGAGACAAAGCCAAAGTCAATACAGTGGGTTGTGAGGGATCTTTTCTACCAGAAGATTAGGCTAATATATTTCATAGCGTTCATTAGACAAGGGCACTTGGATATTAATATTACAAGATAAATTCAACACTTGTTTTCAAGCTGGGTGACAGCAGTCCAGTTTTGTGTTTGAATATTATTCTATATTATAGAAGTTATTTTTACATTCAGATAACAGTATGCTCACTGTGTCTCCAACTGCTGTTGTTAAAATAACCATGCCTGGGACTCTACGTAGCCTAATCAGGCTTTATGCGATCCCTCATGTATATTGTGAGGGAGTGAGGCAGCACGCATGGAGCAGGTTATGAAGCATGCTGATTACTAAAATTGGAAAAAAAGTCAGGGTCCGGACTCAGACCACAGTCCGCAAATTGGTGACCGCTGCAGTAGATGGTGTTATAAGAAGTGTAATCGAGCTTGAAATCATGATCGTGCCTAGATCGTGCAATGGCAAGATGTACAGTGAAAAGGAGTTATATTTTGGTCTGTTCTCATCCAAAACTAACTGGATTACTTCAGAAGACATTGATTAAACTACTGGAGTCAAATGGATTACTTTAATGTTGCCTTTATCTGCTTTTTGGACCTTCAAAGTTCTGGCCACCATTCACTTGCTCTGAAATGACTTGCAGAGCTGAGATATTCTTCCAAAAATCTCTGTTTGTGTTCTGCTGAAGAAAGAAAGTCATACACATCTGGGATGGCATGAGGGTGAGTAAATAATAAGAGAATTTACATTTTTGGGTGAAAAGTCACTTTTAGCATCACTTGAATGCAACAAGGTTACTGCAAGTTACTTGAGGACTTTGCTATTTTAGCCTTTTTAAATGGCATTCACAATTCTTAAGTTACTCCAACATTTTTTCTCTCAAACTCAGGAAACAGCTTCAACATGTGTAGTGTAGTGATTTGTTTACCGCCCACCAACATTTTACAGCTTAGATGTCTCAAAAATCTTTTTTTGACAATGAACATCTGCATTTTTGCACTGTGCCAATTAAATTTCAATAACATTTAGTTTTTCTGTTGCTTTATTTTTAATGCATTTCATTGTCAAAAATAAAAAATAATCTCCTGTCTACATGTGTCTGTGTGATAAAGTGAGTCTCCCACTGTTTTGCACATTTTGGCAGGTGATTCATCGCTGCTTGCATGCAGCAGGATTTTAATTAAAAACTGCCACTACAGCTAGTGAAGCTGTTGTTTTGGGGAATAAGAGCACAACAACTTCTTTCCCTGCTGAGGACTAAGGTTTTGTATTAATAAGGTTGTCTAGTTGTTTTTGCCACAATCTAAACACTGAAACTTCGGGAGGGTCCATGGAACACCACAGTTTTCACAGAATGACTGCACATCTGAACCTTCTCTCAGTATTATGGACATGTTCAAAAACAGTGCACCTTAAATTGGACTGAGAGTGGATTTGAAGCACATGCCTCTGGCACTGTTTGATGTGTGTTGGTTTTGACAGTGACTATTACTACACACCCAAGAGCTGCAAGAGAGTATTCTGGAAGTGTTGGGATACACCTCTTCTGTCTGTTTCAAACTGTGCTGCTTCAGACCAAGGTTGAGGACTAGAAGATTGGTGAAAAGGTGAAATGAGAGAACATTAACAACTTAATCACATTATTATGTCATAATTTGTGTTTTACTTGCTCTGTACTAGAATTATATAAAGCTACCCTCTGCTTTTAAAAACTGAACAACATTCAAAAATATTTTCACCTTCAAAACAACTTGATCACAAGTCAGCATGTTCTTACTGAATGTTCCAGTACCCTGACATCGGGCCCATTCTGCAAAGTTATTGACAAGCGGCATCTGTCGTCATTATTGCATCAGTTAAAATATGTTTACCTTCTTTTGTGTAGGTCCATTCAACGCAAGTCAACAGGGTCCAAAACTTTGAAGCTCCAAAAGTATACATAGGCAGCATAAAAGTGATCTATATGACTCCAGTGGTTAAATTCATGACTTCAGAAGTGTAAAGAAAGGTGTGGGTGTAAAACAGGCAATATTTAACTTTGGGTAAACTATTTGTTTAATAAAATATGTATTCCTTTTCAACATATTGCGGCCCACTTTGGCATACTGCTGCCACGCTTTCCCGGTTCTCCTGGGCCCCGGTGCAGCTGCACACCCTGCACTACCGGTAGTTATGCCACAGAATGTGGGTATTAGAGCAGGACTACAATAATAATTTAATAATAATAATTATTCATTATAATAATTCTTATTTACAATGATAATTTAACAGCTGTAGAGTGTTAGCTTTCTGAAGATTAACATTTTTTTCAATGCAACCTATTTTCTCTGTGAAAAATAGGCGTCCAAGTGGGGGTATTCTTCCCTGTTTTGCGGTAGCCGGTGCGCAAGAGTCATTCACTATAGAAACTGCAATGTCCTCCTTCAATTTTAACAGTATGTCCTCTCCAATGTAGAAACTCTGGTAAGAGGTAAGTGCCTTGAGTTTGTATAATTCATAAGTCTGCTGTGATGAGCCTTAATGCAGAAGTTGTTAGTTTAAAGCTATTTCCCGGCTTTAGTAGTGTAGTAGTAATCTGAGAAATAAGAGTGCTGGTGAATGAAAATACTGACTGACTATTCTGGCATTCAACTGATCACAAAGTATAGTCAGGGCATTACTAACATAAAAAAGCACCATCACTATTTGAAAAAAGCATTTTTTTTTTTTATCAAATCTACACAGTCCCCATTTCCAGCAGCCATCACTCCAACAACTTATCCTTGAGTAATTTGGTACTAGAAAATCACTTGCCATTATATCACAGTTTTTTTTTTTTTTTTTTTTTAGGTTTTTTTCTTTTTCTAGCTTTCTCTAGAAACTCGTCAAGTCAATCATTGTTTTGAGTAATGAAGGCTATACAATGCTTGAAATTGCCCCCAAAAAACTGAAGATTTCATACAGAGGTGTACACTACAGTCTTCAAAGACAAAGGACAACTGGCTTTAAAAAGAACAGAAAGAGATGTGGAAGACCAGATGAGCAACTAAACAAGAGGATAAGTACATCAGAGTCTCTAGTTTGAGAAATAGACGCCTCACATATCCTCAGCTGACAGCTTCATTGAATTTTACCCGCTCAATACCAGTTTCATGTACAACAGTAAAGAGAAGACTCAGGGGTGCAGGCCTTGTGGGAAGAATTGCAAAGAAAAAAACACTTTTGTAACAGAAAAACAAAAAGTGAAGGTTAGAGAGGGCAAAGAATCAAAGACATTGGACAACAGATAATTGGAAAAGAGTGTTATGGATCTTAACCACATTGAGCTTTTGTGGGATCAGCTAGACTGTAAGGTGTGTGAGAATTGCCCGACAGGACAGCCACATCTATGGCAAGTGCTGCAGGAAGAGTGGGGTTAAATGTCACCTAAGTATCTGGACAAACTGACTGCTGATTTTTCATATCGTAATAGTAATTTTTCACTAATGTCCTGACTATACATTGTGATCAGTTGAATGCCTCTTTGATGAATAGAAGAACCAATTTCTTTCCACAAGAGCAAAATCTGTACATTATTCCAAACTTTTGGCCGCCAGTGTAAATATATATATATATATATATATATATATATATATATATATATATATATATATATATATATATATATATATATGCATGCATAAACCTTCCTTGGATTGCATGTGTGGAGTTTGACCACATTTGCGCACACGTGCAAGAACTGGGTATGTAAATTTAGTATTAATCACTTCTTATTTAATGGTTAGCCCAGAGTGTTTTCCAGTTTAGTGAATAAGTGTAATACGTGTTGTATGTGAAAATATGAGGACTAAATTTTTTTTAAACTGAAAAATAGCCTGGTTAAAATTGCATTAAATGCTTTGTGATTTAAGCATACTGCGTGTAGCATTAAGCATGTATTATGTGCTAAAGCATGCAGTATGGGTAGGCTAATGCCCTGTTTGTATTTTGACATAAGCCTCTACTGTATTTCATTGCACCTTATTTAATTTTTGTATTACATTTTTCATATTACATTTTTATACTTAATTTTTGTATTTCATGTTTATATAGGGCTTCATCGATTGCAAATTTTCTTCTTCTTTTTTACAAACACCCATCAGAATAAACCCCCCAAAATATATTTTTGTATCCTGTGTTGTTTCTTTACAACCACTGGCTGCATATGTACTGTTCTGAATTGCTTTGTGTTGGCTCATTCCATCTCTGTTATTAAAAACTGGGGGACCACTGAGATTTTTCCATTAATTTATTCAAATCACAGTGGAGGAAGAAAAGGCAATCTGCATGTTCTGTAGTCACAGCTTGAAAAGATTAATGGTTTATAGGACATCAAAAATAATCTAATAATAATCTTGCATTCTTGAGAACAAATGTTCATATCCTTGTAGCTGAAATGAAATAATGCAATCCATGGCTTCTATAATATCCAACCAGGGGACTGTTGCTGGCATGATGCCTGGTTGTAATGTTGTTATGGTTCTCAAAAGCAGCTGCTAGCTTGTGAAGTGATCTAACAGCAGGTTGGATTTTGTTTTGTAGAGATAAAAACAGGATGTGATGATGACTGCAGTATATTGGTAGTAGATGCTGTCAGTCCAGTGTAGCTACTCAAATCATGCATTATGTCACACTAGCACAGTGTGGATGGACGTTGTTAAATTTTCTGCATACTGGAAATACTGTATAAGTAGTTGCATACTCTGGTTTTGTGTCTCAGATATTACATCTGGGGTTTAATTAGTTCTGTTTTACATTTTTCATTTGTCTTTTTTTTAGGTTGTTTTGGATTCATTGTATTTTTTTTCTGAACTGTTTTAAAAAAATATATTTTTTCAATTAGTTTTCATTAAGGTCAATAACACTGCATTGTACCTGAAACATACTGTAGATGTGATATGTGCCAGAATTCAAATGTAACTAATATTTATCCAGAGACCCTCAGAAGACCAGTCAGTATAAGATTCAGAAGATCTCATTAAATGTGGAGCCAGCTGTCTCTGGTGATAGTTTTTGCCTCCTGTGCAATCCAGCTGAATTAGGTCTTAATGAGTATGTCGATTGCTGTATGTAGAGGTGTCCATTAGAAGCCTTTGAAGTTTCCTACAGAGAGTTCACTAACAGAATTAATCAGATGAACTTCACACAACCTTCTGCATAGCTGAGAACAGGGGTAAAAGGCATTGCAATGTGCTCTCATAGATCAGGTAGTACATAGTTTCAGCAAGGAGATAAGAAGAGTGAGGATATTGATTCTGTTACTATGACTAATTCTATTAGACTTAAGCCCAGTGCACACTGTAGGATTTTGGGTATGATTCAGCCGTCAGAGACAAATTTCAGGAATTCTAAAGGATTTCTATCATCATAGGGAAAAATCGGCAATCTTACAAAGTTCAGAGTGGCATGTTCACCGGTGGCCAATTAATAGCCTTAGTTAAATAAAGGAAAGCACCCATCACCATCACTTACAGCTGGGGTGCTCATAGTTCTATGGAATGTGATCTTTTTCATCATAATATTGCAGCAATATCTACCATACATATACATTTATCACAAAACCAAAAATATTAGTACTCTTTGGTGAAATGTGATGATTTATTTGATACCAGATTCAATACCACAACAATGAATAACACTAACTAATTTGTTAGTTATAAAATAATTAATTTCTCAAGTTATTGTTCGAGTAGTAAACAGTCAGTAATAAAATAACAGAAGAAAAGCAATGAAAAGAAAAAAAGAAAAAAAAACACTAGAAAATTAAATACAAATGAAGAAAACCTTGCATTTTTAAAGCTTTTAAATAATATTTACAGTATTGAGAATTCAATTAAGCATTCAGAATGAATTTGACATAAAACTACTACTGGTCTTCCATGTATTAATTATACTTTTACTCTAGAGTTATACAAGTAAAGCTATCCAGCCAAGAGCAGAGAGTGGTTTTGTCATTTTGTCAATTGTTATTGTTGTTCGGTTAATTTTAAGAATACACTATAAGACCGCGGCAGGTATAGTAGGTTACATTAAAATTTACAAGTCGTATTTCTATACAAATCAGCTTTCCTCCAATGTTTACGTACACTTTAAACATAACTCTCTGTATTTACATGAACACCTCACCAATACGGGCATTTTGGCAGAATTTTGAAATGTATTTGACCGTTTAGGCGTGAGCGTTCTCGGAGCACATGCGCATGTAAAGCGTGCCGCGCGCACACACAAGCCGCCTGTAGGTCAAAGAGCACAGTTGTTTGCTTCTCATCAGACCTTTTAAATCCAAACCATCTCAAGATAATTTAACCATTGTTTTTCTTTTTACCCACAGGTCTTCTTCGGCAGTGTGAAGCGGCGCTGTATCTCCCTCCATGTTGCAAGAGAACTTGCGAAAGATTGGGGACGAGTTTGTGCGTAGATGCAGAGGGAGAGTGGGGCCGAGGTTGCGCGGAGAGTGTGAGAGATGAAAACGCAGCAAGGCTTTACGGAAGAAACGGTTTATCGATATAGAAGAAACTATATCGATATAAATGGTATTGTCTCATCCTATATCTCGTTTGAAAATATATCGATAAAAGTCAATATACTGCCCAGCCCTAATTGGGACCACAGTCGGCTACGATGTGTATAGTACAGTCTGACATAATGTAGCACAGTGTGCCATGGCAATATCAATGCGTTCATATTGTACTGTCTGACACGCAACTTATCTTAAAGGACTGTAAAAATCATACAGTAGGCTATGAGTTCATTTATCATGTCTTCACTCTTCAAGCTATTAGAGTCATTCAGAAATATACAATTTTATATACATATTTCTGAGATCATCCATTCAAAAATTTCAAACAAATTCACTTGTATTTGTTAAAAATTGTATTCAATTATATTTATTTAATTTTTATATTTGGGCTTTTGCCTCAAAGAGGTGTCAGGAAAATATTTGGGGAGAAAATCTTACAAAAAAGTACTGTGGCAGTACCATGGTAAAGTGATGGCAACAGATGAAAATACTATGGTAAATTGATATAACCTGGTACAGAATGATTGCTGTGTATATGTATCATCATCTGTTGTGTTTGAAGTCCAAAATAGTACCTCAAAGAACACCTCAGTATTAATCTCAGGTATAAATACATTTGACTTGCAGCATAAAGTCTGGTGCATGATATTTATTTATTTTTCTTATTTAACTGCCCACGTAGACAGGAAGAGGCCATCTGACTGAAAATCATCTAAAATATGACATCACAACAATAGACTGAAAATGTGAAAAAAACATAACAAAATATGGTGCAGGAGTTTGTATTGAAAACAGAAGAAATCAGTAGAAATATGTGTGTGTAGTAAGCGGAATATACAAATTCTGCAAACCATGTGATTAATGTCCATGTGTATAATTCTTATGCATAACTACCATAAATATCAGAAATATCAAAAATATCAAAAATATAGAAACTGCATTGACAATCAGATTGGACCTTGTGATTTTCACAAGAGCTTTGCAGTTTTGTGTAGATGGTCAATAAAAAGTCTGGGCCGCTCCATGAAAGTGAAATATGGGGATTGGAATTGTAAGTATTTAAGGATTTTTTTTTTTTTTTTAAATTTTTTACATAAAATAGCCTACCACTGATTACAAGAAAACTCAATGTGTGGGCCTATTGTTACCAATATATTGTTTCATGAACAACCAGTTCAACATTCTATAAAGCAGTAAGGGATCGGAGTACACTGGTCGTACTCTTTCAGATTTCAGCAGTGGGACAGTGCTTCCGCTGAATAGTGCTGCAGGTAATGCTGTCATCAGTGGAAGAATGCACGTGCAAGAACCATTCATGGAATTGAAAATAATGAAAATCACATGGTTCCATTGTTTTTTTTTGTTTTTGTAATAATAATGGAACCGGTTCCAAAAAAACAATATTTAACCACTAGGCCACCATGGCTCTAACAACAAATTCACTCCTACATGAAAGTGTAGGGAAAGCTGACTTCATAAATGTATCCAGAATTGCTAATGCAATTTTAGCTATTGTGTCGAGTGGCACTTAGTGGGTACGCAACTGTATTTTCTGCAGTTCTGCTGTGTTAATTCAAGCTACCGGCTCCTTTATCTGGCCAGTTTACACCTCATTTGATACAGCACAACATGTGCTCTGACACAAAATCAGTGTTCGCAGGGGAGGGGGAAGTCACCCAACCAAACAATGAAGTGTTATTGAGGGTGAAATGGGATTTTTAATTAGCTGGAGTCAAGTGTCATGTGCTACTTTAACATTGGTTGTGCACTTTAACAATGACACCACGTCCTCTGTCAAGCACTGTTGATATGACTGCTCAGCACATACAGACGTCCTTCAGCAATTTAAAGCTCTTCAAATCACTCGCTGCCCCTCCCCATAGATTAAAAATAAATTATGAAATTTTACTAATTTGTCATTTTAATGACAAATGATAATCCAAAGTGACAAACAGCACACTTACTTCAAGTCACCAATGGAGTGACATGAGGTTTAGTGTTTGGCTCAAGGGCACAATGGTGACAATAGTGAAAGCTCATTGATAAACCCTTGATCGGTTCGAACCTACACTACTGTTCAAAAGTTTGGGGTCACTTACTCATTCTTTTCTTTTTTTCACATTTTAGAATAATAGTAAAGTCATCACAACTATGGAATAATAGAAATGGAAATAAGTAAGAAATAGATCAAAACTCTGTAATATTTTAGCATCTTCAAAGTGGCCACACTTTGCCTAGATTCTACTCTTGGCATTTTCTCAACCAGTTTCTTGAGGTATCACACTGGGATGTTTTTTAAACTGTATTGAAGGAGTTCCCATCTATATGCTGGGCACTTAGTGAATGCTTTTCTTAATTATTCGGTTCAAGTCATCCATTTCAAAAACCTTTTTTTTTATTTTGATAACATTTTTGTTTTGTAATTAAATAAATTAATATGGTGGCACAATTATATTTTTGTCTACAAAATTTCAAACATTTAAGCATATTCCTTCAGATCAAAAGGTTTTTAAGATTATGAGAAACATTTCAGGCAAGCGACCCCAAACTTTTGAATGGTAGTGTATATCCTTAAAGTAGTCAGACAAGAGCTTCCAACCACTATGCTGCACTATTCCTATATTTTAAGAGTATTCTGAAATCATTAATATGTTCGACTGGCTGATACCTTTAGTGGCTCTGTGTTACAGTGATAGTATCAGATGGTATTGGTACTTTTTACTCTACAATGATATACTATTTTATCATGTAAATATGGTATATACATGGTACTCCACGCAAGTATTTAAAAGAATATCATGGTACTACCATTGTACATGTCATAAAAAACAATGGTAGTACCATAGTACTGTTTGGTAATTTTTGTGTAAGTGAATTGAAAATTCAAATAAGTGGAGCATTCCCAGGTATTGAAGTTCAAAAGAATTCCATCATTGGTCTTGTTGTTGGTCTACTGTTGGCAAATGTGGTTGCATTTTAGAGCAAAATATTAAATGTCAATGTTTAACAAAGGATGCATACATATACTGTATAACACATCCATCTATTTGTGAAAGAACTGAATCAGAACGTCAAAGTGCTGGACATTTGGATGACTGACCACCACACAAATGTTAGTGCTTGTGCTTGAATTGGTGTATGTGTCACTGTGTGAGAGAGAAAGAGAGAGATATAATGAACAAGATGAATAAGATCTATAAACTACACAGTCAAATGCTTGTCCTGTTGACCCACATGGATAATCTTGGTGCTCTTTGATGTTCTACTCTTTAGTTGTGAAATCAATCTGAACAGTCCTGCAGCAGTCTGGCCACCCCATAATAACCAAGGCTACCAGTGTCTGAGAACAGAGTCAATGTGAGGTCATGCAAGACAGATTTGGTGCAATGACCCATATCACTTCATCTTAATTAGCAGCAATTAAATAAAGCAACATTTTTAATTGTTTTGTGTTATGTACAACAACTACTAATAATGCTATTTCATCCTTAAAATTAAGACCATGTCTTAAAGCTGAAGAATGGCACTCATTTGTTTACTTTTACTACTACTACTACTAATAATAGTAATTATCCTACTACTACTAATAGTTGTATTAATATTTTACCAGAGATGCTTCATAAATAATTTAGCCATTGTCTTTTCAATTCTGTTTCAGTTCAGTTGGAAAATTCAGTATCGTCCTGCATCATCTTCTGTTACAGTCTTCCCCAACCCAGTCAATACAAAATTTCCATTACACCCATGATAAATGCATGTCTCAAAAATCCTCCTCCTCATCCATATACCCTCTGAAAGAAAAACCTTACCATATATTCATAATCTCTGCAATCCTCATAAAGAACTCTTGCCTTGCTTAGATTGATCAGTTTAATTATTCATGCAGCTGTAACTAATGACATGAAAAAGATGTGGTGTCAATAGAGCTTCGTTGATCCGCGCAGCGTCTTGGCTGCTTACTGCAGCAGAATCATTATTGCTCGATCCTGGTGCATTGTACCTTTTTTACATTTTGACTGTGCTTTAATACAATGGTAAGAATTTATACACTTCATATGACTTTATATTGTGTTTTGAGAATGGTGCAAGACACCAATGGAAAGACAGCAAATATGTTTCTCCTTTTTTGGACCAGAATGATTATGCTTCCAATACATGCCAAATCATTGGCTTTGTTTGCCTTATGCCTTTTGAATCTCAGGCATACTCCTGAGCTTATAAAGGATCTGTTAATAGCATTTAACTGTACTAGATACATTTATGCATGAATTCTAAACCATTAACTCTTCCTTTTCTAGCCACTCTGTTCCTCTGACAGTCTGGCACACAGTCCACTCTGAAAACTTTTAAAGGAAGCTACACTGTATTTGCATCATCTCAAAAGTGTCAAAGTGAGATATTAAGTCCTGTATCTATTACATTCTATACTAGCAAGACTGCAGCTCTAAATTTATATTTTCATGCTTATCGTGGTAAAAAGCAGTTACTGCAGGCAATAATAGTGAGAACAGTTGATATATTCCTGCTCTCAGTATTGAATTGTCTAGGAAAAAAGAAATATCTGAGCCCATCTGTGTTGAGCATAGCTGTATTATCTTTTGCAAATTTTCAATAAATAAGTAATTAACTCATAATAACCTATGTGTATATTATGAAATACTGTATATCGCATGACAAATAATAAAAATACATGGGGTGTTTTTTGTTTTTTTTTTGTCACTTTCGATGGCATTTTTGCCTTGAGCCCTAATTAAGTGTGTTTAAGGTTTCTTTCCAGTAGCCCTCTTATCCTTTTTATCTTCACCTTCTACTCCCCCAATTAGAATGTCATCCATCATGGCTGTAGCACCAAATTCCCAGTCCGGTCAAAGCAATGACACAGCCATGAATTGAGAAATTAGCTGGAGTCAAATCTGGAGAAATGCCAGTGAGTGTCTGACAGAGTGAATCACAGCGCATGAGTGCACCTGACCGACAGCATGTCAACCTCAATCTCTTTACCAAGAAAACTTCTTGAGTTCTCTTAAACAAAAGCTAATTTGCATAATGTGCAACCACTTTAATATTCGAAACAAAAAAGCAGCGTTGATATTAAGAGATAATATTTTAATGCAAAATTTGTGTATGTATTCCTCCATGAGTTTGGTTGTATTACTGTTGCTCTGTTATTTTCAGGTATTTAATCTATCTTAAAGGGAATGTTCACCCTCATGTTGTAGCAAACCTGAATGTCTTCCATTGAACATAAGAGGATGTGTTAGGCAGAAAATTATAGCCTTAGTCACCATACACACTACTCGTACCGCACCTACTCAATGGAAAAAAAAGATCAGATTAAAGTGAATGGTGACTGAGACTTAACAGTGTGACCTTTTGTGTTCCACAAAAGGAAGAAAGCCATACAGGTTTGGAACCACATGAAGGTGAGTAAATTATCACAGAATTTTCATTTTTGGGTGAACTATCCCTTTAACTGCAGCAAATTCTTGTTCTGTGTTTGATAAATTGATGTGCTATTAAAGTATTGTTCATTAATTTCCCTGTTCTTGAAAGTAGTGCTATTGCAGACAATAGTACCACATCAGACTTTAAATGACCATGAAGGGTATCTGTAAGGTTTATGACTTTTCCGTAGAAATGCATTTCAAAATGAGTCCCCTCCTCATTTCCATGCATAAGATGTGAATTTACAGTAATGCTTTCTTGAGAAACACTCAAACAAGAATCTGACATGTCTGAGGTTACTAGACTATGATGACAAAATGAAACTGCACTAAAAGACATTGAAATGACAAAGCGAACCTCGTGTAAAACTGAAATATCATCAACAACCCAAGAAAAACATTAAGAGAACAATGTGGCAATCTAAATGACAGAGAAAAGAGAATGTAGCATAATAAAATTTAATTGGACTTTTGCTGAAAATCGAAACAAATCACACACTGTAGCATCAGCAGACTTTCACAGGAAGTGAGTCTGGAGATTGTGGGAATGCTGAATTACCTGAATGGGCATAATAATGTTCAGCAATTAGAACAGAGCAGTAATATTTGATACACATTTACAGTGTGGTTTAATTCTTCTGTCCAGTGGATGGCAGTGCCCTTTGATTGACCCACTGATCTGCCTGCAGTTCTGATCCAGCTGCAGTGAAGTCCATTAATTTCCTCACTATTTGTGATCAGAATGGCTGATTTTTCACATCTCTCTCAGTCTCCATTTTTCCCCCTCATCACTCTCATCCATACACATCCACATACAGTATATGCATGCATATCACACCTTTTTATCTTATTTAATCAGTTATCACACTATTCAAAGCATTTTATGTTTTCATCTAAGTTGCGGTTTACAGTGTGATATAAAAAGAGACAGTAACTTTCCCCGGGGAAATTTGTATTGCTAATGGTTGCTCAGGAAACATAATGGAGATGTCATTATTTGTGTTTTTTTTTTTTAAGTATAATTTTTTTCTCCTACAATTATTTTGGATTATATAGAACAGACATAATTCAGACAATTTTTTATATACAATACAATTCATATGGATAGCATAGCTCTAATAATTCTTGGAAGAATTTGAAACGAAATGTTTGTGTTCATAGTTGTTTCTTTAACTTCCGGTCATTTCATGTACCAGGGGTTGATTTTCATTCAAACTAACAGATTGCAACTTTTTCTTGCTTTTTTTTTTTTCTATTACACTCTCATTAAAACTGAATTGAAAACTTTTTACCAGGCCATCCACTTTTTATTTTTTTTACTGTAGAGAGCATCCTGACTGGCTGCATCACCGCCTGGTACGGCAATAGCACCGCCCACAACCGCAAAGACCTGCAAAGGGTGGTGCGAACGGCCAGAAACATCATCGGAGGTGAGCTTCCCTCCCTCCAGGATATATATAACAGACGGTGTGTGAATAAAGCTCGGAGGATTATCAGAGACTCCAGCCACCCGAGTCATGGGCTGCTTTCACTGCTTCCATCAGGCAGGCGGTATCGCAGCATCAGGACCCGCACCACCCGACTACATGACAGCTTCTTCCCACAAGCAATAAGACTTTTGAACACATGATCTCTCATGATCTACAATCAGCACTGCACTTTATTAATCCTCACTCTGTCAATATATTCTCCCAATTCAATTAGTGTTTATATATATTTATACCCGTATCTAGTGTATGTGTATTCTACATTGTGTGTATTGTGTACATTTGTTATGTAAATTGTTTTGTGTAAATATGTTGTTTATTGTAAAGTGGTTTATGTCTCGTCACTGTCATTACTGCAATGTTGCTCGGAACTGCACACAAGAATTTCACCTACTGTTGCACTCGTGTACACAGTAGTGTGACAATAAAGTGATTTGATATTTGATTTGATTTAAATGCCTTTACTCTTTCAGTAATTCACATGTTATAGTAATCACTGAATAGAGGTAAAGGTAAACTTACAATTTATTAAAAAAAAATTATATTAATAATCAAAAAATGACATTTATTACATGTGTAATTTCCACCACACCAAATATATATATATATATATTTCAAAAGTTAGTGTAAGTGTCAACAAAAGTGTCAGTGAAGAACATGCTGATGTTTGAAGAAAATAAAGAAAAATCAATAATTTCCACCCAAGATGTAAATTTGCCAAAGTATGCAAAAAGTGTAAAAAAAATTTAATGTAATTGTATGTATTTAGTATACATACAATATTAGCAATGAAATTGGACTTACCATTGGCCATTTTATTTAAAAAAAAAAAAAAAAAAAAAAACGTTAAAAATTTAATTTCCACCATTTCCATCACAAAATTATTTTAAACATAATACAGAATTTAAGAAGAAAAAAAAGACGCCATAATGGCAATACAGTTTTCATAACTTTCCGGAAAAAATATGACCTAATGCTCTTGCACTGCAGTGTAATGCACAAACACTGTTTTATATTGTTCAGAAATTTGAAAAACTAGAGAGAGTGTGAAAAATCTTTTGGCTAGACTTTATTTTTTTAAATTTCACTGTGCTAAAAGTGCCCAAAACTGAAGAAACACCCTAATATTCTCTAGCTGAGTCATACAATCTGACTTTTTAATGCAGACTTTGGTATCTTGTCAAATTTTAGCACATTTTATAACATTGGATTTCTAATGCAACTTTACAGGAGACACATATGAGACTACTTGGGTCTCTGAGAAGTAGGAGAATGAAGTAAAAGTCTTTAAATTCCCTCAATTAATTAAAATTTCGTCAAAATTATTGAGATATTCAAAAGATCTACTTTTCTATGTGTTGTGTTTAATGAATTTTAAAACAAGATTGCCCATTGCCAGCAGCAAAAAGCCCAACGTCAGGATTGAAAAAATATGCCTTGGCATTTATGCTATTAAACACTTTGCTGTATGCCTTAATATGTGTGTATAATTGGATCCTCGTGGAGCAACTCATACTGTTAAATGCTCAGTATGAGCTGCCAGCCCACACCTCAGCTCAAGAGGAGCTCTCTTTTTCCTATCAACATTTGGATGGCACATTAAAATATGATGTCTGTTTAATGTAATTTTGAACAGTTAAATTATGCTCTGTTTAAGAAATTAGATGTGTGACCAAAATCACATAGAGGGAAAAATGCAGGTTGACTGATTCTTGAATTACACTTTTTATGCCTTGGTAACCTATATGTATTGATATCACTACATAGATAATGCAGAAGTAAATTAGCACAGGTGTCCATTCAGCCTTTACAACATCTCTGCCTTTTAAGCTCCACCAATAACACACACACACACACACACACACACACACACACACACACACACATACATACACACAGTGCTGCTCAGAGATGATATACCAGGCAAACCTGTCAGGATATATGATACATTATAACTCCTAGCGCTGTGAGATGCCCCAGAGATTTAGTCCTTAAATATGATAAGACAGATAGCACTTACTCCCCAGGTAAGCCACCTCTTGCTGCCGATATGAGAGGCCTGATTACTGCCAGCCTTGTTCAATCAAATAAACACCTAAATATAACTTTTTCAGCAGAAAAAAGTTGGCTAAAAGTTCTCACACAGTAGCACACAATGCCAAGGTCAAAATAAATTCCAGAAATGATGAGGAAAAAGTTGAATGAAATACATCAGTCTTGGAAGGGTTTCAAAGCTATTTCAAAGGCCCTGGGACTCCAAAGAACCACAGTGAAAGCCATTATCTCCAAATGGAGAAAACTTGGCACAGTAGTGAACCTTCCCAGAAGTGGCCGACCTTCCAAAATTCCTCCAAGAGCACAGCGACAACTCATACAAGAAGTCACAAAAAAGCCAAGGACAACATCCAAGAAACTAGAAAGTCTCTCTCGCATCAATTAAGGTCACTGTTCATGACTCCACTATCAGAAAGACACTGGCCAAAAATACCATCCAAGGAAGAGTGGCGAGGTGGAAACCACTGCTAACCCAGAAGAGCATTAAGGCTTGTCTGAATTTTGCCAAAACACACCTTGATGATCCTCTAAGCATTTGGGAGAATGTTCTGTGGACTGATGAGTCAAAAGTGGAACGGTTTGGAAGACAGGGTTCCTGTTACATTTGCCTTAAATCAAACACAAAATTCTACAAAATGAGCATCATACCTACTGTCAAGCATGGTGGCGGTAGTGTGATGGTGTGGAGATGCTTTGCTATTTCAGGTCCAGGGCGACTTCCAATAATTGAGGGAAACATGATTTCTGCTCTCTACCAGAAAATCCTAAAGGAGAATGTCCGGCCATCAGTCCATGAGTTGAAGCTCAAACGCAATTGGATTAAGCAGCAAGACAATGATCCAGAGAAAAAGAGTTAAGTCCACCTCTGATTGGCTCAAAAAAAGCTAAATTAAAGTTTTGGAGTGCCCTGGTCAAAGTCCTGATTTGAACCCGATTGAGATGCTGTGGCAGGACCTTAAATGGACAGTTCATGCTTGAAAACCCTCCAATATGGCTGAACTAAAGCAGTTCTGAAAAGAAGAGTGGGCCAAAATTCCACCACAGCGTTGTGAAAGACTGATGTCCAGTTATTGGAAGCATTTGGTTGCAGTTGTTGCTGCTAAAGATGGCACAATCAGCTATTTAGTTTAAGGGGGTTTTTCATGTTAGCTCGTTTGAAGATCTAAATCAATTTAGTATGAAACATACACAAAAATAGATGAAATCAGGAAGGGGGAAATACTTTTCTACATCACTGTACTTTTGAACAACAGTTGGCTCTTGTAATTGTAATTCAGAGAGCAATATGAGCAGCCTCGGGCCTTTGTGCACATGGATAAAAAAACAGAGCTTAGGAGAAGTGCGTCTTCATATCTGTTGTGCTTCATCAGCTACTAACAAGAACAACACTAAGGCAATACAGGCCCTGAATATTAAACAGCTGTTTCAATTATCCTTCTCTTTTAATTATAAAAATTCAGTTCTTCATCTAGAAAGGCTTGTCATGGTTGTTTGCTTCCATGTTCCTTTTATCACAAATACAAAGTAGAGGAACTTGTTTGTGTTCTCCATTAGCTAAAAGATGCTGCTTCACAGAGTATTACATTTATTATCTGACTCCGTCTTTAATACACAAGAACGGGATAATAATGCAATCCAATTACAACTGCAGCTTGTTTTCATTTTGATTTTCCAGTCATGTTTTTGCCTTTGCTTGAATTGAACTTTGAAATTGACGATCGAAACCCGTTGGGAAAGTGAGAGAGACATCTAGTGGTGAAAGCAGGTAGTTACAGACTCCACTCTTGTGTGTTTTGCATTTTTCTAAATTTCCACTGTCCACAAGGAGGATAGAAAAAAATTATATCTTTGCTTCCCTTTGATATAAAACATTAATATATTTATCCACAGCTTTATTAAGGGCAGAAGATCTTAGTCTGAAAGGACATAAATTGTCCACATATGTTATTGTACATATTGCACAAATGCACAAATCTTTATACAGTTTGCATTTTTACATAAGCATTTTATTGTAGAATTGATCCCTTTTCTCCCCAATTTGGCATGCCTAATTCCCAATGCGCTCTAATTCCTAGTAAAGGAATAGTTTACCCCCCAAAAAATGAAAAACATTATCTCTCATCATGACTCACCCTCATGCCATCCCAGATGAGTATGACTTTCTTTCTTCTGCGGAACACACACACACGCACACACAAAAAAAATATTTTTTGAAGAATATTACAGCTCTGCAGGTCCATTCGATGCAGGTGATTGGGTGCATTAACTTTGAAGGTCCAAAAAGCACATGCAGGCAGCATAAAAATAATCCATAAAACTCCAGTGGTTAATTTTGTGTCTTCAGAAGTAATATGATAGATGTAGGTGAGAAAATGGTCAATATTTAGGTCCTTTTTTTCTATAAATTTCCTTTCACCTCTACATTCTTTTGTTTTTGGCATCTGCTCAGTAGGGAGGAGACTTTTTAGTAAATAAAAATCTTTGTTTGTGTTCAGCAGAAGAAAGGTAATCATGCACATCTGTGATGGTATGAGGGTGAGTTAATGATGAGAGGATTTTTGGAGATATTTCTGCAGCCTGGCAACAAATAAACACTAATTTCATTTTTAAAAAAATATTTTATTTTATAAAAACTTCTTGGATTCTCATTTACCAGTTGTTGCTCATTTCAAATAATCTAAAGTTGTTCATGATTAAAATCTCATTATGCATGAAATGTGACAATCTTTCTGCAAATCAAGTCAAGTTTAATTTCACTCCAGCCATATAAATGTATAGAGCAGAACAAAACTAGATACTATAAGTACATTTCCTCAAGAAAATGTGGGTGGTCTTTGCCCTGGCAAAACTCCTGACCACAATATTCCACCAACTGCCCCAAATTGAAAGAGCCCACCCCCCTCTCTGCATGATATTCTGGTGCCGATATATGGCTGGGGCATGTTGCTATGAAGGTACTAGGTTGTTTTGGTTGGTCGCTAGTTGGCTACTAGTAGCTTGCTAGGGTAATATGTGTGTGATCGCTAGGGCATTGCTAGGTGGTTGCTAGGCGGTTGCTAGGGTGCTCTGGATGTTTGCTAAAGGGTTTCTAGGTGGTTGCTAGAGTGTTCTGGGTGGTCGCTTGGGCATTGCTAGGAGGTTGCTAGGGTGTTCGGAGTGGTTGCTAAGGCATTGCTAGGTGGTTGCTAGGGAATTTTTAGTGGTTGCTAGGGCATTGCTATGCAGTTGCTAGGGTGTTATAGGTTGTTGCTAAGGCATTGCTAGGTGGTTTCTTGGCAGTTGCTAGGGTGTTCTGGGTGGTTGCTAGGGCATTGATAGACAATTGCTAAGGTGCAACACCCATATTCTTGTTCAAAATATGGGTGTTAATATTCATTTTCTAGGGTGCTCCCTAGGGTTGCCAACCATTCCATATAATACGGAATCATCCTGTATTTAATACATCAAAGCAGCGTTCCATATTAAACCCTACGGAACGCAGTTTGTCCCGTATAGGCTACATGTAGATTAGAGAGGCTTTTATAAATGTGCAAGTGGTAATGTCTGTGCAAGGTAGCGGTATGTACAGTTACTGAAGTAAAGAGTGAACTTACATATGTATATGAGATGTGTCTGTGCATGCACACGTGAGAGTGAGAGCTTTCTGTCATTTGTTGTTGCTATGTTACCTGGATCACCCTGGCTGGATGCTAGCTGACAGTGGCTAGAAGTTTAACTTTACAGCTAGTATCTCATGATGGCAACTGTTACTAGTCCACCTTGTAAAAGAAAAAAACTTTTGCAGAAATATTAACCAGACTGGGAGACCGAGAACCCATGGCTTGGTGAAGTCCGGGGAAATATGTTTATGGCAAATTGTAAACTGTAGGATGTAAATGTAGGAGAGATTTTTCTGTAAGCCATGGCAGAGTTTGCGACGTCAAACAACACGTGTCCACAGAGACTCATCAACGGAACGACTGACAGCAAAGGACCCAAGGAATTTCTAGTTTTTACGTGTCACCCGCCACCACATCACCAGAGGCTGATATGGTAGGCTACTGTTTCAAATGTCAAAATTTATTTCAAGATGCACTCCAAAATCTCTCAGATAAATATCATGTTCCTGTAATACTGAAATCACAAAACAGTTATTATACTGTTCACTTTGATGCTAATAACTGTGATCTTGATCCTCATATTTTCATTTTTACTTTTAGGTTGCTGTGTTTATAAAAAAAGAGGTTGAGCTTATCAAAGCCTATTACATGCACATTAACTTTTTAACAAGCTCAACTGCCATGTAAAGTACTTTTAAAAAAAAAAAAAAAAAAAAAAGACAACATGCACTTAAAAGAAAAATCTATTCCTCATAATTTTTGCGGTCACAATTCTATAGTGGTACTGCTCAGGCTGGTGGTTTGTGTGTAACGGATGTGACATTTTAATATAAGATTATAATTCTTTTCAGAATAAAATTGTACATAAATAGCTTAAGCAAAACATGTTTATGTCTGAGATTCCTTTTAGCATTTAATTTTAGCAACAACAAAAAAAGAGACATTAATACACATACTTCTTCAGACACTGTATTGACATAGTCTATGTGGTACAGTACAAATATTTTGAGTGTCCCTTATACTGTCCCTTATTTTCATATAAAGAACCAAGATTGTCCCTTATTTTCATTTGCTGAAGTTGGCAAGCATAGTTGCTAGGCATTGTCCAGTAAGATTACTTAAAGGCTGCTTGCTAGTCTGAGTTACAAGAGCCAACTCCCATGTCTCTACCATGTTCTAGTGCTGATATATAGCTGGGGCATATTGTTATATGGTTGCTAGGGTACATTGAATGGTTGCAAGAGTGTGGCTAGGCAGTTGGTAGTGTGATCCTTAAAGGGATAGTTCACCCAAAACTGAAAACTGTCTCATAATTTACTCACCCTGATGCCTTTTCAGATGTGTATGACTTTCTTTCGTCTTTTAGGAGAATATCCTAGCTCTGTAGGTCCTCACAATGCAAGTGAATGGTGGCCAGAACTCAACATAAAAATATTACATAAAGGCAGCATAAAAGTAATCCATATGACTCCAGAGGTTACATCTATATTTTCTGAATCGATATGATAGGTCTGTGTGAGAAACAGATAAATATTTAAGTCCTTTTTGTTACTATCAATCTCCACCTTTGACCAGCCACAACCAGTAAGTGGCTGAATGTGAAAATGAAAGTGCAGATTTAGAGTAAAACAAAATACTTAAATATTGATCTGTTTCTCACCCACCCCTATCATATCGCTTCAAAAGATATGGATTTAACCACTTGAGTCTTATGGATTACTTTTATAATGCCTTTTGGGACTTCAAATTCTGGTCAACATTCTGGTCACATGGGATATGATCCCACCGATTTCCTGTCAATGTTCTGTCTATGGGACGTTTTTGCCCTTATTTTTCATTCGCCACGCAGATTTTGTTCACCCAATCGCTTATAATTAAGTAATGGCACAATTCGCCTTTGAGAAAATAATAACTAAGATAATAATAACTGAATTGAGAGAATTGAGATAATAGTGCTATTTCTACATATTGTCCACATACAGTAATTGGCCTATACATTACGAGTAATGCATCTGAAGCTGGTCCTTAGATACAAACTGACAAGTGAAAAGTGACAATTGACTGTGCAACTTTGCAGCAGCAGTGCACATCAGAGCAAAAAAATACAAAATAATAATATCATTCTTACAAGTACTAGCTATTTGTGGTAATAATGTAATAATAGAGTCGTAGCAACATAGCCTAATAATTACAAAGTTTTGGTGCAGCAGTAGTGCAAAGTGGCATTCTTATTATCGCAGCAATGTTCTTTAAATCCATATAGGCTACAGTAAGTTTTTATTGCAACAAAAAGAAGCCACTTGGATGAGTGCTGAAACAAGCAACAACATAAATTTAGCTGTAGCGACTATACTTAAAATGTTTGTATGTGATGACATGGTTCTGGATTAATGGAAATCTTTACAGGCACGGGTTTAAAGTCAACCCTAGACTGCGCACACACTCCTGTCTATGTTTGGGTTTATTGTGCTGCACAATATTTCCACTAGGTGGAGTAATACAGTAATCATTAATACTTGCTGTCATTTTCAACCACAATGAGTATACTGTCTGTGAATAAGAGATACATATCCAATAGATTTTTGCATGTATTAACATATTGCACTTAATAATTCTATTAATACTTTATAGCACGTAACATAATAGTGTGATAATGTGATGTAATTATTAATATAATCTTATTATTATTATTATTGATATGGATTTTTTTGCATTGATATGTAATTTTATGTAAATAAGTATTTTATTGTTAATATTATTTTTTAATTATTATTACCATTGTCATGTTAAGAATAAAAGACTTTTAGTTTTTTTTTTTTTAGATGTATTTTTCAATCTATTATTCATGTGTGAATGAGAGATATAAGCCTATCCCATAGATTGTTGCTTTTTTTAACACATTATTCTAAATACTTATTATAGTAGATACACTTTGCTAGTTTTTGGTAGCAATGCCTTAAAATTGTTTTACTTGGTAGTCTCTACTTTTGGGGTAGCCTTCAACAAGCGTCTCACAATAAGTTGCTGGAATTTTGGCCCATTTCTCCAGACAGAACAGGTGTAACTGTTTCAGGTTTGTAGGTTTCCTTGCTCACACACGCTTTTTCAGTTCTGTCCAAAAATTCAGAAAAATATTGGATGGAGGTAAGGGCTTTTTGATGGCCACTCCAATACCTTGACTTTTTTTCCTTAAGCAATTTTGCTACAACTTTGTAGGTATGCTTGGGGTCAGTGTCCATTTTAGAAGACCCATTTGTGACCAAGCTTTAACATCCTGGCTGATTTCTTGAGATGTTGCTTCACATAATCAACATAATTTTCCTTCCTCATGATGCCATCTATTTTGTGAATTGCACCAGTCCCTCCTGCAGCAAAGCACCCCCATGATGCTGCCACCCCCATGCTTCATGGTTGGGATGGTGTTCTTCGGCCTGCAAGCCTCACTCTTTTCCTCCAAACATAACAATGGTCATTATGGCCAAATAGTAAAATTTTTGTTTCATTAGACCAGAGGACATTTCTACAAAAAGTAAGATCTTTGTCCCCATGTGCACCTGCAAACTGTAGTCTGGCTTTTTATGGAAGTTTTGGAGCAGTGGATTCTTCCTTGCTTAGCAGCCTTTCAGGTAATGTTGATATAGGACTTATTTTACTGTGGATATAGATACTTGTCTAACTGTTTCCTGCAGCATCTTCACAAGGTCCAATGCTGCTGTTCTGGGATTTATTTTACATTTAACGCATTTTATTTTGCGCCAAACTACGTTCATCTCTAGGAGACAGAATGCGTCTCCTTCCTGAGCAGTATGATGGCCGCATGGTCCCATGATGTTTATACTTGCATAAACAATGCTTTGAATTAAAGTCAGAGAAAGCATAACATAAAGTGCTTACCAGAGGGTGGCACAAAGCGAATAGATGAATATGTGTCTGTGGTGCTCAACTGAGATGAAAGATGATGAATTCGAACAAAAACAGTAGTTTGTATTAACAGCTGTATATAAATATGTCATAATGTCATTTTACTATTTCACTCTTCTTTTAGGTAAGCACTGCTTACTCTGCATATATGGACGGCACGATCGGCTTTGCAGATCCTTGGCATTCTAGCTGTCATTTTGTCCAGATACTCAGATTACAGTGTCCAGATTTCACCCCACACTTCCTGTAACACTTGCCATAGATGTTGCTGTCTTGTCAGGGACTTCTCATGCACCTTGCAGTCAAGCTGATCCCACAAAAGCTCAATGGGGTTAAGATCCTTGTTGTCCATTATCTGAATTGATTTGCCCACTCTAACCTTTTAATTTAGTTTATCTGTTTCAAAAGTGTTTTTTTCTTTGCAATTCTTCCCATAAGTCCTGAACCCCTGAGTCTTCTCTTTACTGTTGTACATGAAACTGGTGTTAAGTGGGTAGAATTCACTGAAGCTGTCAGCTGAGGACATGTGAGGTGTCTCAAACTAGAGACTCTGGTGTACTTATCCTCTTGTTTAGTTGTACATCTGGGCCTTCCACATCTCTTTCTGTCCTTTTTAGAGCCAGTTGTCCTTTGTCTTTGAAGACTGTAGTGTACACTTTTGTATGAAATCTTCTGTTTTTTTGTTTTGTTTCTTTTTTGCCACTTTTGACTTAATATTAACCTTACGACAGGCCAGTCTATTGCATAACTCAAAAACAAACACAAAGACAATGATAACATCTTAATGACATGTAAATGTAATTTATGTTTAATGCATGTTTAAACTGTGATATTGTAAACTAATATTGGCATCCAATTAATAATCCAATGAATGATATGGGTCTCAAGATTTGATATTTTAAAGAGATTTTGATGATCGCCAAGTTACTACAACAAGATTTTATTAAACGTGTCAAGAGTGAAAATCAAAACACGGAAAATTAAAAAAGTTCTGACTTTTATTGTCTTCCAGCCAAACACAGATGAGCACAATCCTCCAAATGGTATGCTTTTCATTGCAAGAGTCCAGAGATTTTAGTCATATTAAGAAATATTGATCAATCTGTCTTTGTTCAATCTTGCACTCTGTGTAGTGTTTAAGTAGCAAAACACCCAAACATGATATTTGGGAGGGTCTTTCAAAAAAATTAACCCTCGCTAAAATATTTCTGTGCAGATGTGATTGGGTAGTTACTCAAAATAATCAAACAGGACAATCGACACAAGTGATGTAAAGATTTGCGTCATCCATGTTTGTCTCTGGATAAAGCCGACCAATGAAAAGGTAGCTAATTTTTGACTGATGGGTCATGTAGCTAATGAAAAGATGAAAACAATAATATGAGGGTTGTATATATATATATATCCCTGATGCCATTCAGCGAAAGTTCAGAGTAGAAAACCGCGTACTGTATTTGTTTGTGTTTGCGCTTTTATGTACAGTGTGCTGTTATAGTGTGTTACTGCCATACTGTCGACAAAGAACTCATCTTTTGGACCCAAAATCTGATCCACCCTCCCCTGCTTCAGTCACCATCACTGAAGGTATGGAGAACACATGCTCCTGACTGCATTTTTTCATCAAACCCCCTATTCAACTGCACATCCATGGGGCTCGGACATGTCATTCAAGCTGAGATATGCCACCCTCCTCAGCTTCAGTTACCATCACCAATGGCCTGGAGAGACCGCTCCTCCCGACTGCATTTTTTCATCAAACCCCCTGTTCCACTGCACATCCAGAGGGCTCAGGCATGTCTTTCAAGCCGAGATGAGCCACCCTCCCCAGCTTCGCTCACCGTGAGTTAGACCCTGGAGCACACACGCTCCCAATGCATTGACTTAGTTATTTTTTCACTGCTTTTGCTTAGGTGTTCACCCAGGGCCTTTAGCCTCTGCCTCAAGCTGAGAGGCCCCTCCCTCCTCTGTTTCAGTCACCATCACCTAGGGCCTGGAGGAACCGCTCCTCCCAACTGTATTTTCACTCAAACCCTCTGTTCAACTGCACATCCAGGGGGCTCTTGCATGTCTTCCCTGGCTTCGCTCACCGTGAATTTTCCACTGCTTTTCATTCAGTTTGCATTGGGAGCAGGTGTGCTCCAGGCTTCACTGATGGAGATCGAAGCCTGATGGACTGATGGAGCCTTGCTCTCCCCGGCTTGAGGCAGTGGCTCTGGGTGAGCGGCAGAGCAAAAGCTTTGAAAAAAGTACATTTACATTTGTCTGAGGGAAAAATTAACAGAAGCAACTTTATTGTAAGTAAAATGTATTTCCATTGCAACATTTCAAATTGAAATGTTTTATAAGCATTGTTTATAAAATGCATAAATATATATGGAATCCATTATAATTATAATTCCCAAATAATAATAAAGAAAATATATCTCCATGTACATTATGGTTTGTGTGGTATTTTTTTACATTTTAATATAAATAAATTGTGTGTTTTGAACCACTTTGATCATTGGTTTACAGAGTTACTACAAGTGGTCTATTGGCACCTCCAAGTGGCCTTTTTTTTAAAAGTACATTTACATAAATCATTATGGAACAAAGAGTTTTGGTCATATCGACTTCAAAATTGTGTTAGACCTTCATCAGACATGTGGCTTTTTTAAATTTGCTTTTATATATTTAAGCAAGTGGTTATTTATAAGCAATATCACATTAGCAAGAGTGTGAAATGGCTCTGTATCAGTACTGCTGTGATTCTGCCGCAGGCTGAGTGCCATAGGTAAACACAGCAGTGCTGATTTAGGGCAATCATGATTGCAAGTGTGATATTGATTATATACAACAGTTCAATGAACAAGTACGTTTTAAAAAACTAGGAAAACTGAGTATGGTCACAAAAATGCATTTGTGCATGGAACTACTTACGCAACGGATCAGAATCTGCCATGGCTGGTTCAAACCAAATGATGCAACCAAGGCTCTCAAAAACATCACTTCAGAACTACTTGAATCACAGCTTGGGCTGTTTCTAACTTGTTATAGGAACAAGGATGTGTGTGCGTGTGTGCGTGTGCATGTGTGTGTGGGTGTGAGTGTGTGTGGGTGTGTGTGCGTGTGTGCGTGCGTGTGCGTGTGTGCGTGCATGCGTGTGTGTGTGTGTGTGAGAGAGAGAGAGAGAGAGTGAGAGAGATGGAGTGTGTGCGATCACCTGTTGATGATGCTGTAATCTGTTAAGTCAGCTCTCTGAAGATAATGTAATTTTGGTTTAGTCACTCACCATAGAAACTGCAATCTCCTCTGCCATTTTGTCCTATCCAATGTGGATAATCCAGTAAGAGGTAAGCTCCTTTCATTTGTGTAATTAATCAGTCTGTTGTGATGAGCCTTAATGCTGATGTTGTTAGTTAATGGCCGTTTAAATATATTTCCTAGCTTTAGTAGTGTAGTAGTAATACAAGCGATCATGGAGCGCTGTTGAATATAAACAGTGAGTGATGCTGTCTCACTTCGTGTCACCAACTGTCTCATAATACACACAAAAATTGTATTTTGCCTCCACCTGCTGGCTAAAATATGTAATGTCACAAAATTAAATGTAAAAAGACAGATGGCTCTTAACACAGCTGCACTGCTCTTACACTTTAGTTTAGAATAGCCTGAACACAAGAGGAGCGATACACACATTAAAGCGTCTGAGTGCTGATGGTGTAAGACCACTTGCTATTATATCAAACACTGCTGAAAGTGTTAAATGAAGCTTAACATTGTCTTTATACTGGTTTTTGAGTTGCCACAGTATGCAATAGACTGGCATGTCTTAAGGTCAATATTAGGTCAAAAATAGCAAAAAAGAATCAGCTTTCTCTAAAAACTCATCAGTCAATCATTGTTTTGAGGAATGAAGGTTATACAGTTCTTGAAATTGCCAAAAAACTGAAGATGTCATCCAAAGGTGTACACTACAGTCTTCAAAGACAAAGTTCAACTGGCTCTAACAAGGGCAGAAAGAGATGTGGAAGGCCATATGTACAACTAAACAAGAGGATAAGTACATCAGAGTCTCTAGTTTGAGAAATAGATACCTCACATGTCTTCTGCTGACAGCTTCAGTGAATTCCACACGCTTAACACCAGTTTCATGCACAAGAGTAAAGAGAAGACTCAGGGGTATCAGGGCTAACTGACAGCAAGAATGCTATGGATCTGCAAAGCTGTCATTGCTGCACATTGTGAATATTTTGATTTGAACTATTTGAAGTAGTTAAAAAAGTTCTGAGCATTTGATTCAAATTGTAATAGTACATTTTCATTCATTTATCATGTCCTGTCTATACATTGTGATCAGTTGAATGACACTTTGATGAATAAAAGTACCAATTTCTTTTCTTTTTCTTTTTTTTTTTTCTCTTTCTTTTAAGAGCAAAATCTTGTACATTATTCCAAACTTCTGACCGCCAGTATATATATATATATATATATATATATATATATATATATATATATATATATATATATATATATATATATATATACTTTTTTATTTTTATTTACTTTTTTGTTTTATCAATCATTATAATGTAAATAAAAATCTCAATGACATACCTCTAGAGGAAAGGAGCGGAAGAGCGGCAGTACCAACCATCACCATCCGCCACAATGGCGCTGCCTTCACGGACTTGAGTTCTCGAGTTCTGGGTGGGGCTTTGCCAGCAGTGGGGCATTTCCACCAGTGTCGGGTTTCTCCAGCGCACTGGTATTTAAATCTGCTGCAGTGGGAAGCCCGTGGAAGCCTGTCATCTTGGGAGAATCTGCTCTACTGGATGATTTGGTGCTTGTTTTCTTTTCTCTTAAAAACAGTCACAGTGTATCACTTGTGTTCGCTGCACAATACAAAAGGATGCATTGCATTGTGTAGCGACGCGCGGTTTTATTTCAACAACAAAGCCTGAATGAAATTTCTGCTGCCTATTTTGGCCATGTTTTTGGTGATACCATAAGCAGAATATGATGTAATGCATCATATTTTGTAGTTATGCTCTATTCGTCCGTGCATTTTGTTTCATGAATGGCATAGAAGAGCCTTTTCAATGAAGAATGTCAGTTTAATATTTGGACTTTAAAATACATCGACGTCAGCAAAATACATTTTCGGACGAGCATCTCCAGCGTCATTCATCCAAATTAATTACAGCTCTTCAATTAATTTGTGCATTTCTGAATAAATAGCAGAAATATCACACAAGGTTGACTACACTCGAGAGGAATCATGTTCAGCTGGTTGGGTACCGACGATAGAAGGAAGAAGGATCCAGAAGTCTTCCAGACTGTCAGTGAAGGACTCAAGAAGCTCTATAAAACCAAACTGCTTCCACTGGAGGAACATTACAAATTCCACGAGTTTCACTCACCCGCCTTGGAGGATGCAGACTTTGACAATAAGCCCATGGTTCTTCTGGTGGGGCAGTATTCCACTGGCAAAACCAGCTTTATAAGGTAGGCTGAACCTTGTGTATTTTGGCCTCAGTGAAATAGGTGCTGTTGTCAAGGAGACCAGTCAGAAAACTGTTTTGGGGATCAAGTTATAATAACTTCTATCAATAAGTCGTACATAAACATTATACAGTTGGGTCCAAGTCTGAGACCACATGTGGAAATGCTTCTATTGTGCATTGTTCAAATTAAGTACCATTTTCTCTCATTTATATACTGTAAATGTGAGATTGTTTTGCCACTTTGTATTCCTTTCTTTTGCTTCAATGACAGCATGCACTTGAGCTGGCACAGACTCCACAGGTTTGGGCAAATCCAGATGATTCATGTTATCCCAGCATTATCTGAGAAAGTTCCAAAGAGCAGCTTGTTTTAATAAATGGAGACAAAGAAATCTGACCTTTGGTACACAGGAGTTGACATGTTCAATGTCACAAAGGATATTAGTGATATTATATAAATTATATTTGATTAGTTAAAAGTGTTTATTTGCAGGGTTAAATGACATCTTTAGACCAAAATATGAATCTAAGTTTCTTGACATTTTGGATTATTTGAATGGACATTTATTAGTGTGTATACAGATAATTGTTTAGTGTAATATTGTTTAATAATGTTAAAAATGAACATTATAAATATAAAGTAATACCACCTTAACAATGAGGAATTTAATAATAAATATGACTTGCATTATAGATCATGAACTAACTATAAAAAAAATTTTAAACAGCATTTTTTTAATCTAGGTTATTTTTTATTAATAAAAACACAGTTCTTTAATGTTAGTTCATGTTAGTTCATGCATGATTAAGTTATTTTAACATATAATGTTAACTTTTAATTAGTTAACCTGAAATTAACATTAACCAAGATTAACAAATTCTGTAAAAATGTTTACAAATGGAACTTTATTGTAAAGTGTTACCTATTAATATTTGTATCACACAATTCTGGTGAAATATTTTTTGTATTTTTTTTCACAACTGTGAGAAGCTTAATAGAGTGTTTGAGTAAATCTGACAATATTTCCCAAACATGATTTATTGAAATAGTCATCTCAACCACACCCTATTCATTATTGCATTGATTTGAATAACTGTAGAACTCACATTTGTATGTAACATCCAATGCCACTTTTGCAAGTTCCATGTCAAATTCCTCACAATCTTTTAAGACTTGTTAAAGGCTCTCTGACCTGTCAGTGCACCAGGAGGACATTCTTTATTTATCAAGACAAGATGGATTGCTCTGTTTGCTCCTGGAATACTAGTGTAATTATCCTTAGACTGTGTGGACCAGAGTTGCAAATTTTGAAAAATGAATGTCTGTTCATTTGTATTTTTCTGATTTTGTATTTATTTTTTAATTGACAAGCCCACTGATGACTTGAAAGATTTGAAGATATTTTGAGTTCAAGCCAAAATAGTTTATGATTTATTACCTTCATTGCGGTGTTTATAGAATACAGATCTTAAACTCATACTAAACATTCCTAGTTCTCAACATGCAATCTTAAATTTAGCTTGGACAGGGATGGTTACCCAACTCGTAAATAGACTTGTCTGTGTGACACCATGTCCCTGCTGTGTTATGATGGTTGTCTGCTAGGTGATTTTAGCCTTGTGAGTCTGCTTTGGTCCAAAAAGACAGGCAGTAAACTACTAAGGAACTCAGAACAAGAGATACTTCCTGTGACTCCAGCATTGCCATGGTAACGTCTCACTACTAATGGGTTCCAGAATGCAGAAAAGTTAAGAGATGTAAATGTGGATTGAGACATATTGGTCATCCTTCTTAGAAGTTTTAGAAGCACTGCTGGGATCTGTTATTCCAATGTTTTAAATAGTAATAAAAAGTTGATTCTTTGCTTGCAAGTGTGATAGTAATAGTTATTTGAAAAGTTTTGTTTGTAGGTCTGTGAGATTTTTAATTTGTCAGACTTCTGAGAGATTAGACACTAGTTTTGACATTGGATTGTATAGGACGCGGTGAGTTTTCGATACTTCGACAATTTCACTTGGTAAGAGTCATTTGCCAAGCTTGTCAATTTTATTTGACAATGTCAGTGTTGATTTTATTTATTTTTTCCTGCAAAGTTGCCAACTTTTTCAAATTCCCAAAATAAGTTTATATATGCAATGGTGGAATGGCAAGAGGACAGTGCCCTCTTGAAGGACAGAAGGGAACAATTAGGAATACATATGTAACGCAGATCAAGGTCACGGGCAAGGAAGAGGCGAGAAACCGGCTTGACATATAACTTAAAGGTTTAATGGAAAACTCAAAAGACAAACACATAAGACGACGGACATGTCTGTGAACGATCTCTCTCTCTCTTGCATCGCCGCCCGCGAGTGGCCTTTATCCCTCTTGAAGGCTTAATTAGTCTAATACGGGACCGGGCGTGCGTAATCATGCCCCGGTCCCGCCCTCCACCGTGCCACAACATAAAAAATTAAAAATACAATAAATTACATCAGAAGATAAATTAAAAGAAATAAACAATAAATAATACAATGTTTGCAGGGCAGATGAAGAACAAGCTAGCTAAATACTAGGCATAGAACATACAGCTATAAAATACATTTAACATGCAACTGCTACCAATTGCAAAGAATTTGAAATTGTTAGGACAAATATTTGTACCAGTTAAATTACTGAAAATTGGTAACAAATATATAATTGTCCAATTCCAGTGCTTTTACTGATGCATTACTGTCATAAATTGGATGCCATTCACATTATTTGGGATTCAAAAAATAACTGAGCAGTATTTTCGCCCACTCTTGTGTTTTAAATGAGAGAGTGGGGTATTGTCCTGTATTGCATGATAAATGCGCCATCTCGTTTCCACTCTGGCTCTCTTTCTTCCTGTGCATTATTCATAAGGATCACAAGAGCCTCAGTGGCACTGTCTATTCTGCTTACTGAATACATACATTTACAAGAAAATAAGCTCAACTTTCTATCTGGACATTTCCTGAAAGTGAAAAAAAACTATGAAACACATTATCATAATCTCAGAGGAAGTTTCATGCTTAACATTGAACCATTTGTCACATAATACAAGAGCTATTCTCTGATTACACTCTTGTGTTATGGTCATAAACTGTAGCTAATAAGTTCCCAGTTGAGGCTGAGTGTTCTGTAGTTACTCAAAGTGTCATTTTGACCTGTGTTGTATTCCATTGCAATAACATGCCTACAGCAGGGCCTGTTTGCCTGGCTGAGTGCTGAGAAGAGTAAACATTATCCTAGCAGACTCACATTCTCCATCAGAGTATGGTCTTCAAAGCAATGTTCCTTTAACACAGAAGCAGAAATCATCTGAATCATATAAACATGGTCTCACATGAGGTGTCAGTAACAGGGCTGATTGCCAAAGTGTGAATATACAGTCCTTTACTTATTTATTGTATAGGTGCAAATAATAATAATAAAGAAAGTTAAAATACTTTCTCCAATGTCAGCTTAAAATACACAAACTACAATTAAGCCATCTGTGGTTGATTTCCTGAACACGGTGGCTCTGTGCCATGCAAATAAAACACTGCCACATTTGATTGTGCATCCCAACCAACTCAACATAGAAACACTGGCTTTTGGGATGAGACCAACCAGTCAGATCAATGACAGACATGAGTGTTACAGAAACCTGTTGGAAAACAGTCATTATTTGTGCCCTTCTGTTTTTTTACTCCTATTGGACAGAAATTACACTTCACCTTAATTACCTAAATTAATTACCAAATTACTATTTATAATAACACATTTTTAATTACTATAATAAAATAAACAAATATGCAGTGAAACCCCACTATAAACTTGCCTTACATTAGAGGTTGACCAATAGCTGTTTTGTTAATTTAACATTTAATCATAAAAAACATTCCCTGTCTTATGTCAGTTAGGATCACTACTTTATTTTAAGAATTTGTAATGTCAGAATAATAGCAGAGATAATTTTTTATTTCAGCTTTTATTTTTTTCATCACATTCCCAGTGGGTCAGAAGTTTACATACACTTATGAAAAGTATATAGTTAGTATTTGGTAGCATTGCCTTTAAATTGTTTAACTCAGGTCAAACGTTTTGTGTAGCCTTCCAAAAGCTTCTCACAATAAGTCGCTAGAATTTGGGTCAAGTCCTCGAGACAGAACTGGTGTAACTAAGTCAGGTTTGTAGGCCTCCTTGCACGGACACTCTTTTTTAGTTCTGCCCACAAATTTTCTATCAGACTGAGGTCAGGGCTTTGTGATGGCCACTCAAACACATTGTCCTTAAGCCATTTTGCCACAACTTTAGAGGTATGCTTGGGGTCATTGTCCATTTGGAAGACCCATTTGACAACCGAGCTTTAAATTCCTGGCTGATGTCTTGAGATGTTGCTTCAATATATCCACATAATTTTCCTTCCTCATGATGCCATCTGTTCTGTGAAGTGCACCAGTCCCTCCTGCAGCAAAGCACCCCCATGATGCTGCCATCCCCATGCTTCATGGTTGGGATGGTGTTATTCAGCTTTGCAAGCCTCACCTTTTTTCCTCCAAACATAACATTGGTCATTATAGCCAAACTGTAAAATTTTAGTTTCATTAGACCAGAGGAAATTTCTCCAAAAAGTAATATCTTTGTCCCGATGTGCACTTGCAAACTGTAGTCTGGCTTTTTTATGGTGGTTTTGGAGCAGTTACTTCTGCCTTGCTGAGCAGCCTTTCAGGTTATGTCATGAAGGTATTAGGTGTTGCTCCTTGTAAAGTGTGCTCGTATTCCCATTGGGGCGTGCATGGCCTGAACCTGGAATACCAATTCAATAGCATCCATGATCCAGTGGGAGAGCAGGAGACGTCATGTCAAGGAGCCTTGCTTCGTCACCTGACGAAGTGCCCAGGGGCGTACTCTGCATCAAATGCACAGAGGGAGAGAAAGCCACTGAAATCCGCCATAAAAAATCTGAATGAGTGGTTGCGAGCCAGCTCCTTTTTTACCCGTATGTCCGGGGGAGTTGGCATACAAATTCCACTCGACAATTCTCATTGGCCTTTTCTCAAAGATCAGAGGTGTTTGGGGCTCCCAAGAGCAACCTCTAGTGTCATTACATCTACACAACGTCGAGTGAGCGAAAGAAGGGGAACAATAAAATATACTCTTACAACATATTACAATATAAACACTATAAAGTTAACATTGTCATATGGGCTAATACATACATTATGAGCAGTAATCAACAGTAGAGTATACTTCAAAAGTATATAATCAGTGATTGCTCGTCATAATTGACCGGTAATCAGGTATTATATAAAAACAGACTTGTGTGTTTTTTCTAGGCACACCATCAGTCACAATCAACATGAACATTAACATGAAAATGTCCTATTAAGTTATGTTATGAAACTCCTTATGGAGCAGGCCGATAGGTTCAGTTCCCACCTCTACGTAAACCAATCAGGCAATTTCACCCTTCTGTCAAAACGTATAAAATTGGTACTCACCACAACAGCTTCGGCTCAAGTCCAGCAGCGCAGCCTTGCAAAGCATTTACTCTTCACCTCCTCAGCTCCACCTGTCTAGATCTGCTTTACATGGGGGAGATTGTTCAGTAGAAGCAGCATGTCTCTTGTATGAGATGCAGCACATTTCATGCAGCAGCAGTATATTGACAAATATCAAGAAGCAGCAGCAGTGTGTGTAAAGCAGATCTAGTCAGCCAAGACCAAACCTACTCCAATGTTATTTACAGTACATTAAAAAAAAATATCTTTTGTACCCTACTCGGAGATTTGACCAAACTGAAGTATGATTGCTGAAAAACAAAACCATTTCTAACCACTCATTTGTATAACGTTACTGTAGCAATTTGTCTCGAGAACATCTAGAGGCGGTTGTTATACTGTAGAACCCTACAGGGCCAGCCATGGATTAATAATTATAAAAAAAACAAAAAAAAACATTGGCATATGTTTTTACTGATAACAGATGGTTTGAAAAAGAAAACTGTTGGTGCCGTGTATATTGGTTAAACCAACATATTGGTTGACCTCTACTTTACATGATACACACAAATTATTTGAATTATTTCAATTATATATTATGCACAAGTATACTATACAGTATACTTGGCACATGTCCAGTGCAACTATAAGAATCAAATCAATATCATTTTCAACATAATAATGTACAGCATAAGGTGTTTAATTCAAATGTATTTCTTTTTTTTAGATATCTCCTGGAGCAGGACTTCCCTGGAATGCGGATTGGTCCAGAGCCCACAACTGACTCCTTCATTGCAGTGATGCATGGCACCATGGAGGGACTAATCCCCGGAAACGCACTGGTGGTGGACCCCAAAAAACCCTTTCGGAAACTCAATGCCTTTGGCAATGCCTTTCTTAACAGGTGGGATTAAAAATTATAAAATAGCACATTTTATTTTAGTCCGGATGTTTACTGAAATAGAATACTGTCTCCAGAATTTACAATATATCTTTAAAGGCCTTCACAGTGAGGACACGGTTCAACCAGAATTTTGAGATGCAACATGGTTTTCTCATTGTGCATTATGACATCACAGTGGGGGCTTGGGCTACATTCCTTTTCTTGATTGAGTTCCCTTATGCAGGCTGATCCACTCCTGACCTCCCGTCAGCTTGCCACTCATATGATCAGACAGACAGACAGGAGAAAGTAATACTATCGAGCTCACCCTCATATTAAACCATGAACTGGCTCTTTTTCACAATCAGCAAGATACACAACAAAAAAATCTCTAAGGCTTGAGTTGTATGCACAGAAGCAGAATATGGTTTTCAGTCTTGTTGTAGAGTAATGGTTCTGTTCATACACAGTTCGGTTTTGAATGAGAGTGACAACAGCATGCTATAACCGAAATGTCTCCTTTTATTTTTCAGTGCAGTTAACCTGTGCTGTGTGATTTGAACCACAATGGACAACTAGTTGCTGTCTCTTCATGCATTTTATAGTCACATTTTTTTGTTGTATGAGGTTCAGGTAATGTCATCTATACAGGGTTCCCGTGGATCCTTAAAAAGTCTTAAAATGTCTTAAATTCAGTTTTCCAAAATTCATAAAATCATAAAAAATCTTAAATCATACAACAAAAGTAATAATTTTCATTTAAAGAGGTCTTAAATATGGGGGTAGAAAGACAGGAATCGTGATATGATCAAATGTGATTATCAAACTTCAAAAGAATATGGTTTAAATAATAAATGCATGCACTGCGTCCTTCAACATGAAAACACGGCACTGTTGTGTTTTCTTCAAGGATGCGGAGGCCTGTGAGTGTTTCCAGCTGTTGCAGAGCAGTTCGCAATCATTAAGCATATCGGAAATTTATGACAAGTGATCACTAATGATCAACTGTTGATGATGATGATGACATTGTTTACTTTTAATTGTTTATAATGTAATACATTGTAGATTATTGTAGGAATGCACATTTCATTTCCTTTATTTGTTTGAATGAGCAGCTGGAAGAAGTGAAGAACTTACATTTTAAAATAAGAGTCCCCAGTGTTCAACCTTTGAAAGTTAGAAGTTCTGTGCTATGAGTCAAATCTTTTTTTTAAATTATTATTATTATTTATATTTGACTCAATTTGGACTCTTGTAGCCTCTGCCTGGCCCATCACAGGAAGGAAAGATTAAGAAGATTTAATATAAGCTATCAATTTTAAAAACTATTGGCAGATTAATTGCCTTTCTTTCATCACATTATAGTATCAGCAAAATCCAATATTGGTCAACCTCTAATTTGTATTTATTTATATAAATGGTACATTTTAATGTGATATATATGAAGAAAACACGTGAGTATTTTAAACTTTTTTAGATTGTGATTTTATTGGGTTTGTTTTGGTATGGGGATACAGTATTAATTTGATCTGTTCAGGTCTTGAAAAGGGTCTTAAAAATACTTAGATTTGATTTTAAAAACTCTGCAGCATCCCTGTCTAAATGTCTTCCACTATAGCTGCTTCTATCCATTTAATGCTGCACTCTACACACAGTAAATAATGTAAAGCATTTAAAGCTTTTGTTGGTTAAAATTTAACAGATGGACCTGTACCTCTCCTGGCTTGTTTAAGTCATTGATGTTGTGTCAATTGTTATAACAGTGCTTTGGAAGTCATCATCTTTGATATTTAACTTAGTCTTGACATTATGGTTATAGGAGTTATTCACATTTTTTTTTTTAAAAAATATAAAAGGGGATTAACTTTGGTTGCTCAATTATATTGACAGTTGTCCTTCAGCTATGGTAAATTGTTTTATGCACAGGACAATTTGAGAGTCACACCTGCTAGTAAATGGTTGTCAATCCCAAACACTGACTGTGTGAATGTATGGTAAGTTAGTAGGATAGAGTGACAGTCTTTTGTAAATATCCTTAGGAATACGATTGCATGCTTTATGCATGTGATTTATATTTGCAGGTGGTCTGTACTGCAGTTACTTGACTGAGGGTTTGGCAAGCTGCGCAGTTTGTTGTGCAAATCAACAATCCTAGCAGAAACGCTTGAGAAAATTGTCTCTCTGCCTTTTGCAATAGCAAGGCCTGCATATTTGTTGAAATGACTATTTCTCATGCAATTACTCTCAGAAGAGCAGCAACACGCACTAAGAAATGTATATTTCCCACCCACTTTTTTTTGGTATTTGCACTTTATGAAAAATGCTCATGAAATATTTACTTGTCCTGCACTCTGTTTGGATGTGGGTTTATATCATTTGAAATGCTTGAGACAACTGCCCTGGTGTTGATTTATATTTCAAATGGGCATCATTGATGAAGCCCAAAATGGCTGAATCTTATACTTTACTCTATTCTGTGTGGTCTAAAACCCTGGACTGAATTACACTTGAAATTATTAGACAATGTCTGAAAAATAGCTGCAAACATTTTGAAATTAGATGTTAAAAAAGTTACTAAACTTGATGTTTAGTGGTTTAAATAAATCATTTTGTCTGGATTTTGTAGTAGTTTCCTATATTAAATAAAATGATCCTGCTTAAAACATTCATATTTAGCCTAAACTGCTAGACTTTATACTTGATGTGTGGTCTTGTGCCAAAGGTACAATGAATGTAAGTGTTTCAGGAAAACTGATTGATTGTTTCAAGTTGTTTTGTGTTGATTGTTTTATAGAAGGAACTGTCAAGAGGAGCGTAAATAGCGTTAGTCCTTGGTGACCTATTCCAACACATGATACACTTTTTCTGGGCCACACACTGTATGGCACAAAACACATGCATACTAGTTTTTGGCTTGCTTTGAAAGCTTCTTGAGCTACAAACATTTAAAAATCTTCAGTGTCCAGCTTTGTGACGCTCTAAGAGAAGAGAAGAAAGTAGGGATATGCACAGTTACTGTTTTTGACATTAGGTTAACCGCAAAGTTTCACAAATGGTTAATCAGTTTTTCGTCGGGAGTCAGAAAATTTATTGCAATGGATTTTCCTCTAACACTGCTCCAAATAGCAGCAAATAAAGTGCACATTGAGCTATGAGTCTAAATAGCACAATACAAACATCTTCAAATGATCTCATCTGAAAATCTCACATTTAAATCAAACAAAAATGATCAAACTCTCACTGCCTGAATATTTGTTCTACCTGGATAGGTTCACATTTTTATGAGGCAGTGAATGCAAATACAGTATTGTCATGTGCGTGGATTTACAGTGCACTGCTGTGGTTTAATAGCATCTTCACAGTGCATTGATTTTTAAATCGTTTAAAATAAAATAGCATTGAACTTATCTAATTGGTGTATGGAAATATGCACACCAGACCATAATGGACAAGGCAACTCTTACTGTTTATCAAGTGCTGAAAGTTTGCTTGGTTAAAAACAACCTGGAATCATGTTTAGTAATATAACAGTTACACAAAGTCACAAAAAAACATATGCCAGCATATCTACCATTACAAAGGACTTAGTATATTTCCTAATATGTGACCAGGAATCGAGTTACCAACAATTTTTTTCAAATATAAGTTAAATTTAGTTCTTGACAGTCTCTGCAAAGAAAACAAGATGATCTCATCTGTAATAGTGTAAAGCATAAAGAAAATTCAATTACCACTATGTCGAAACTCGGATGAAAGGTTCATATGATAGTCTATGTGCTAGTAGGTGTTCTGCAATGTTTGACTCTGGTTTGTTTGGGTTCATCCACAGGTTTGTATGTGCCCAGCTGCCCAACCCTGTTCTGGAGAGCATCAGTGTGATTGACACTCCAGGAATCCTGAGTGGAGAGAAACAAAGGATCAGCAGAGGTACAGAAACAGCCTGCCAAATTGCATAAACATACATGTGTGAGAAGAAAATAACTGATACTGGAGCTATTGAATGTGGGATGAGATGCATTTAGATGTGGAGCCTAAACACCTCAAATATAATTCACTAGAGTGAGGCACACCTTTACTTTAAACCCTTAATGTCTTCTTTTGGCTGTGCATTTTGTTAACAAGATTCTATAGACTATGATAAATCTGATGAAATGGTAAGGTTTTACATTTAGGGTGTGTCTTAGTTGAGACAGAAAATGTTTTAGGCTCTTTAAGGTTCTCATGTGATTTACAAAAAATTTGAATACAAGTTCTTGCTCCTTGTGGCATCAACTGAAAGCAATTTGCATTAGGAAATTCAAACTTGGCTTGATCCCTCTACTTTTTTTATTATAATTTATAATGCAGTTTTCTCATTAAAAGCAACAACGCGTGTGCCGTGTATTGTGTAACTGAAGTCAATTTGCATTTAATTGTGATGTGTTGAAAGTCTCGGGATGTGACGAGAGATGAGTCTTCATCAACATGAAGGACATTTTTTGGTCCGTAAATCATAAGGACAGTTACAAAAGTCAAGACAGCAGGCTTCATAGTTGCCATTCAAATGCCATTCAAATAAAATTTTAAATATGTCAAAGCGCAATTCATAATGTAATGAAAATACATGTTGCTTTCTCAATGTTGCCATAAGTGACGCTAATGTATACTTTAGCATAAACTGTCTGCTTTTGCTGCCAGTTTTCAGGTCATCTATTGTCATGGCAGAGCAATAGTTTGAAGAGAATTTCTGCCGAGCAAGTTAATTAAAATTTCAACATGTAATATCTTGTTGCTGTCTTTATAATATCTGTTTTTTGTTTAGTTTTTTTGGAGTATTTATCTAGCCTTAATTTTCTGTGACACAACAGTAAGTATTTTTTCTGTTCTTTATGTTATCTCTCGAGTCAGGCAAACAAATATACAGCTTTTTTTCTATATATATATATATATATATATATATATATATATATATATTCATACCACAAATTGAATATCGTCAGATCTCTTTCCTTGCACTTTTGTTGTTCCATAATGCCAGTGTTGGACTGGCCACCTGTCCAGGGTGTTTCCCCAACTTCGTCCCAAGTCTGCTGTTATAGGCTCCAACACTACCCGCGACCTAGCCTATGATAAGCGGCTATAAAAAATGGTTGGATGGATGGATGGATGTTCCATAATGCATAAAATTGATGTGATGTATAGTAACTCTTCACTGTGTTCATTAGGTTATATCACAACAAGTGACTCACAAAACTTGATTCCCTGTATACTGTACTGTATATGCTCCCTGTTACAGCATGCTTGTTTTGCACATGGTTACTTCATCTCTCATTCAGAAAAGTCAATTACAGCAGCAGGCGGCCCATAGTATTACCGCTGGGCTTCCTGGCATCAGCACTTTTCTTTTTACCCAGTGACACCCTTCCCACCATGCTTAGCCCCACAGACTGAACTGATACAGCCTGGGGATTATAGGCACTCACGTTTCTGATGCCAGAGCCAAGAGCCGGGCATTCCAAGGTCATTGACGTGATTTCAGAGAACATTAAACCAATTTTTAGTACCTCACGCCTGTACTGAATGTTGTAAATGTAGCCTCAAAGGCAGGCATTTTAATTTGACAGTAAAATCTGCCCTGATATTGTAGCCTCTGTCAAAAGCTGCCTGCCCAGCTGAATCACCTTTAGCAGGGCTCTTCAACTACTTTCTTGCAGGGGCCAGATTACCCAGATGACAACTTGGTGTGGGACCATTTTTCTGTATTTTCTTAGCTAGCACTTTCATTTCAACATGTTAACATAAAAAAACACCCTTATTACTATGAGTTGATTTATATTGAAAAAGTCACGGGTTGTACTGTATATTGAATTAACATTATAACTGTTTATTGAATCAACAGCGCAATCCATGTTTAGAAGAGTAGTCTAAATGAACTATGGTCATAAAAGCTTAAAGGCATGATCCGGTCCAGACAACTGATTACGAATGAATGCTGTTGCACGAGCCATTAAACGTTGTTAAACTCACTGCTGAATGCTGTTGCTCATGCATATGAATGATGAGTTTTGCGCAGAGAGCGCTCTAGTATTCCAGACTGCCATGAATCAGTCAGAGGGACAGATAAAGATGATTTAGCCAGTGGGCCACCATGTTGACTAGCCGTGCCCTATAGTACAACAGAAGTCTAAAGGTGAAGTGTGTCATTTCTGAAACACTAGCGGCACCAAACAGAAGTGAAAAATGTTTGAATGATTCCAAACTGTTTTCCCATGTACTCCCACTGTCCCTTCAGAAAGTGTCATTTCCACATCAGTGAGAAGTTGTAGTTAGCAGGCCTTAAAAAGAAAATGTGTCTCACAGATCCTCCATTCTCTGCTTATGTCAAGCAGAACTTTGGAATTTCTCCAGAAGTCACATGAGATGTCAGCAAGGAACATTCCTTCTCCTGTTTATGAATATAAGCTGCAGATCACATTTCATCCTGCAGAGAGCAGCTCATATGATATGAATCAAATCTGTAGGCTAAGATTTCCATTGAGTTTTGTTCACAGAATTGTGCAAGGAGGAGGTGTGTTGAGCTTTGTCACCACAGGTGTCTGTGTTTGTTTAAACTGACTGTGAGCATCTGTAATTTGCTGCTGTTGTTGCCGTCCTACTCAGCCTTGGTCCCAGACTTCATACCTCTGTACTGTTTAAATTCACTGTCTGACTCATGTTGTCGACAAAAATGGCAAGAACTGACTGAAACTGGCAGTTCCAATCTGGCAAGCTTAAATGCAATTTCTTGGAGTAAGGGTGCACTAAGTTTCTATTAAATCATTAGGAAACAAAGGTAAGTTCCCAGGCTGCTACAATGAGGGCTTCCAAAGAAGGTTTAGTCGATGGATTTGCTTGGTTCATGGCATTGAATATTTTAAGGATATTCAATATTTTTTTTTATATAACAGTTGGTAAATAAAACCTTCTTTAACACATCTTAGATTCTGTTGTCAGAGAAGTAATGGTTGTTTTAAGACTACATGTAAGCTTGGCTTCCTCCTAAAATGTAATGAAAAAAACAGCAACGATTATTAGTTGAAAAGATCTCAAAAGAATGATTTGCTCATAAATCGAAAATCACTGTCTTGCGTGAAAGTTGTACTCTACACGAGCAATATCTATTGTAGGTGAGTAAATAATTTAGAGCCCCGCAAAACTAGAATAATAATAATATGTATCACTATTTTTTTCGTCACTTCTAAGATTTATTTTCAATTCAATGACTTTTCCAGGCCTGGAAAACATCATTTTAAAATTGCTTATTATTTTCAGGTTTTCCATGACTGTGGTTGGTCGAGCTCTCAAATTTGCAGGACTATGCAACAAATAGCCAAATATAAAAACTTTGATGTAGGCCTAAAGTGTATGAAATGTAAAAGCACACTATGTTGTAGAGCGCACGTCCACCACCATTGTGTCCTTGAGCAAGGCACTTAACTCCAGGTTGCTCCGGGGGGGATTGTCCCTGTAATAAGTGCACTGTAAGTCGCTTTGGATATAAGCGTCTGCCAAATGCATAAAGTAAATGATGTAAATGTAATGTGTGTTCGGCGCTCTGAGATACACGCACGGTTTTTAGCAATCTGAGGTAATACATCTGTTTTGGCATTCATAGTTTTTTTTAACCTATTTTGTTGCAAAAACTTTTTTTAATTTAGATCATTATTTTCACTTAGAATTTTCACTGTTTGAATAGGAATTCAAGCCGCTTTTGGGAGCAACGTTGCATACACAAAAAACAATAGTATGTGCTTCCCAACTTTTGAAAAGCACCATTTGCCTCTGTATCAGAATTATATTTGGTTTCAGCTTTACCTGCCCCCAAAAATCACATAAAATTATCTGTGGTTGGTCACTTTAGATCTGTCAGATGGCCCCTTTCTGTCTTTGTGAGTGGTTCTTGGTCAACATTTGCTGTATTGTCTACTAGACATAGCAGCAAATTGTTATAAAGTGGTATATACTGTATTATCAAAAGTCTGGCTAGGTGAGACTTACTCAGCCTTGGTCTGAGCATAATCAGGATCACTGTAACCTGATCTAAAGCGTATAGAGCACCAGCACTAAGAGATGGTTCCCCACCCAGATCATGCCATTAACTTCTATACAATTTTAACACCTATCAGCACTTTTCCATGCCTCAATTACAGAGGACTGCACCACAAAGAAACCATTAGGTCATAAGCTGCTTTTTCTGAAAAATGCTATCGCGCTCCTTCCATTTAGAAGAAATGGTTGTAGTCAATAATAAACAAAGTCCCACAGACCTGTTCCTGGCCTCATTTCACACCAAATATTCACATTGAATTTCTCTCTTTTTTTCTGAACCTCCTTATCATTTCACATAAGTTGTTTGACAAAGACTTATTTGCAGTACTTAAAACTGGGAGATAATGTTTAGCTCCACTCAAAATTCTCAGTGGTTATTCTGCTGTTCAAATGGAAGCCTTGGGACATTTTGTCAAGAACAGGCGCAAGATTCATCATTCACTTGTCCATTGCTTTTGCAAGACACATTATCCTCTCTCTCTCTCTCTCTCTCTCTCTCTCTCTCTCATCCACTCCATTATCAAGTCTATGGAAGTGCAGCATGTTCTTGGGAGTGCAGCTGTAAGGCTCTATTGACCGTATGCCAGCTTTACTCTTAAGAGCAGATTTATAATTCCCAACTCTCCAACATGCTCAGGTGCTCTGAAATAGAAACTACAAGGAACTACTTCTTGCCAAATCCAATCACTGGAGTGGTTCTGTTGTATTGTATGTTTAGCAGATCTTGTAACAGTTGAGGCAAACTGTAGGTCCAGTGGCTCTGCTGTAGTTGGTTGTTGATGGTACAAGGTGGTCGTTTAAATCACCCTGTTGGCAATTTAGGTTAATTTAATGAGTGTTTTGTTGTGGTTATTTTTAAATAATGCCTGAGCTCTGAATTACTCAAAGTATTAAGCCACACACTTGCTGCCATTATTGTTAAATTAGAAAACAGCTTAGGCCCTATATTACAACAATATGTGAAACATCTTTACATACCTTGATTTTAGAAGGTCTTATGTAGTGATAGACAAATATATTGGTAGATATATTGGCAATTTTGTGATTATTGCCATCGATAACAGAGTTTACTTGGCCAATTAACAGAACAGTTAACTTTCCTTTTGTGTCAGTTCCAAAATCTATGATAGATTTGTCAATGGATAGTTAACTTTCAAGTTTTCAAGTTGATGTTTTTGTCTTTAAAAGTTTATGTAATTATTTGCATAAAATATGTGTTTTATTAACTTTAGAAATTTAGTTTACACCTGATTTGCTGTTGTTTAATTGCATTGTGTTTGTCTACTTTTAATCTCAGCAAAAAAAGAAACATCCTCTCATTATGGAATAATGTGTCCCTGAACAAAGGGGTAACAAAAAATCTGGTAACAAAGTAACAATCAGTATCTGGTGTGGCCACCAGCTGCATTAAATACTGCAGTGCATTACCTCCTCATGGACTGCACCAGATTTTCCAGTTCTTGTTGTGAGATGTTACCCCACTCTTCCACCAAGGCACTTGCAAGTTCCCAGGCATTTCTGGGGGGAATGGCCCTAGCCTTCAACCTCCAATCCAACATTTCCCAGACTTGCTCAATGGAATTGAGATCAGGGCTATTCACTGGCCATGGCAGAACACTGACATCCCTGTCTTGCAGGAAATCATGCACAGAACGAGCAGTATGGCTGGTGGCATTGTCATGCTGGAGAGTCATATCAGGATGAGCCTGCAGGAAGCGTACCACATGAGGGAGGAGGATGTCTTCCCTGTAACGCACAGCGTTAAGATTGCCTGCAATAACAACAAGCTCAGTTCGATGATGCTGTGACACACCACCCTAGACCATGATGGACCCTCCACCTCCAGATCGATCCTGCTCCAGAGTACAGGCCTCGTTGTAATGCTCATTCCTTCGACAATAAACTCTGGTTCAACCATCACCTCTGGTGAGACAAAACCATGACTTGTCAGTGAAGTGCACTTTTTGCCAGTCCTGTCTGGTCCAGCGAAGGTGGGGTTGTGCCCATAGGTGACATTGTTACCGGTGATGTCTGGTAAGGACCTGCCTTACAACAGGCCTACAAACCCTCAGTCCAGCCTCTCTCAGCCTATTGCGGACAGTCTGAGCACTGATGAAGGGATTGCTGGTTTAGAGTTCCTGGTTTAACTCGGGAATTTGCTGTTGCCATCCTGTACCTGTCCCGCAGGTGTGATATTCGCATGTACCAAGCCTGTGCAGGTGTTGTTACACGTGGTCTGCCACTGCAAGGATGATCAGCTGTCCTTCCTGTTTCCCTGTAGCACTGTCTTAGGTGACTCAACATACGGACATTGCAATTTATTGCTCTGGCCACATCTGCAGTCCTCATGCCTCCATGTATCATGCATAAGGCACGGTCACGCTGAGCAGGGACTCTTCTTTCTTTTGGTGTTTTTAAGAGTCAGTAGAAAGCTCTCTTTAGGTTCCTAAATGTTTATAACTGTAACCTTAATTGCCTACCATCCGTGAACTGTTAGTGTCTTAACGACCGTTCCACAGGTGCTTGTTCATTAATCGTTTATGGTTCATTGAACAAGCATGAAAAACATTGTTTAAACCCTTTACAATAAAGATCTGTAAAGTTATTTGGATTTTTACAAAATTATCTTTAAAAACAGTGTCCTGAAAAAGGGACGTTTCTTTTTTGCTGAGATTATATCGGCCTTCCTGCTCTCTAGAAATCGGCCATTAAAAAACCCTTATCGGTCGACCACTAGTCTTAAGTGACAGATATATCAAATCACATTAGCACCTCTGATTAGTATTCCTAAGGCCTATTCACTTTTTACTCCAGTGAATATTTGTCAGGATAGGTTCATTTTAAAAAGTAAATTTCTTTATAGCCACATACCCTCAAGTCTTGGCTACAAAAAAGGTGTCAAATATTTTCACTGTCATTGAATCTTTGGGAAAAATTTTACAGTTAATTGAACACATGCTGAGCTTTTCTGACACCTGTTTTCAGTTCACACTGTATGGGGTAAGTCATCACAAAGGAACCTGGTATTAAACCAGTGGTTTTGGTTTCATGTGATCAGGTTTGCTTTTTCTGAGGCAGAAAACTATTCACGAAACAACAAGAATGTAAAAGGTAAAAATATCAAAACATTATTTTGGATAAAAAAATACAGTAATTGATAAATTAGATATATTTATGACATATAAAATACCTGACTTGACTTCCATAAAAAAATGCTTTTTGTCGAAAGAACACATTTAAACTTTTTGGTAAAAATCTATCTTCTTAATATAGTTTACCTTTGCCTGATTGTATATCAGCACAAAAATATGTTGACAGTGAAAATCAAATTTGGAGGTTACATTTCCAAAAAGACTTCTTATTTAAGAGACTTTTGAAGTAGGTTTTTTGAAACCAACATACTACATGCTGATTTGTGTTGGTGAGTGTGTGTATATATTAGTAATAGCAAGTGTGGCATTCCCCTTTCATATGCATCATCTGGTTTACCATGACAATATTGTTTAATAGTGGTTTTGATTGTGCATGTTGTTGCTGTAACAAATCCCTTTGGTTCTAGGGAATGAGGAAACGGGACACTGCGTTATGCGTTCCAAAATAATACAGTCTTTATTTGACAAATCACACTTTTCAGCAGAACACTCTCAAAATCACACAGACACAGAGCTTGAAGCTCAGCTCTCTCTTTCTTCTGCCACTGTCTCCCCCCTTTTATCTCCAGCATAGCTCACTTGATCACAGGTGTAAATCCGGACCTTTCCCAAATCTCACTCTCCACAGATCGGCGCTCGATCACACCCCTGGCTCCACATACCCCACCACTTGACTCAGGCTGGGGAACTGTCCAGCCTGCTACCTTTTCTTTAGTCCACACAAAACTGTAGCATCCCATTGGACTTCAGTACCAAAACCGCCAGGCTGGCCCAGTCACTGTGGGACTCCTCGATCTCACCCATATCGAGCATGCCCGTGAGTTGTTCTTGGACAACTTTCTTTTTGTGTTCTTGTAACTGATAGGGGTGGGAACGTACCACCACTCCTAGAGTCATCTCAATGTGGTGTTCTATGAGGTTCATATGACGGGGTAGAGACGAAAACACGTCAGAAAACTCCTCTTGCAACCTGGCAACCTCATAGACTTGGGACGGTGAGAGGTGATATCCACAGGGAATTGGGGTGGTTTGATGGGCGGTTTTTGACTCCACATCTGGACCTAAATCTTGCCTCTCTGGGACGACCATTGCAAAAGCCATGGGTTTTAGATTTCTCTCTCCACGGTTTTAGGAGATTCAGGTGATACATTTGCTGTGCTCCACCTCTATCCATTCGTTTTACCTTATAGTCAACTTCCCCAACTCGCCACGTGACCTCAAAAGTTCCTTGCTACATGGCTAACAATTTAGAGCTCAATGGGGGTAATAGCACTAGGACCTTATCTCCCATGGAGAATTCCCGTAACTGAGTGCCCCTGTTATCTAGCCGGGACTGCCATTCTTGGGCCTGGAGCAAATTCTCCTGTGTTATTTGCCCCAATGTGTGGAGTTTTGCTCTCAGGTCTGGAACTTTGTTTTTCCTTCTTACTCTCTGAAGGTCCATCCTCCTAGTTTTACCTCAGAACATCTAGAATGCCCCGAGGCTTGTGGCCGAAAAGTAATTCAAAGGGGGGAAACCCAGGGAAAACCCTGTGGAGGCTTGTGGGACCTCTCATACACAAAAACAGGGATTCTAACCATTTATCCCATTTTTGGGCATCTTCATGTACTACATTCCAAACCATATTTTTAAGGGTCCTATTAAATTGCTTAACCAGGCCATGCATCTGAGGATGGTAAACACTGGTGTGGATCGATTTAATCTCCAGTAGTTCATAAAGTTCACGGAGTGTACGTGACATAAACAAGGTACTCTGATCAATTGGGATCTCTTTCAGGATCCCAACTCAGGATATAATTTTAATGAGTGCCTACGCAACACTCCGTGTTGAAATTTTGTGCAGGGGCACTGCTTCAGGGTATCACGTTGCATAATCCACCAAGTCTAATACAAAGCAATGTCGGACGGTTCAGTATCTTATCTTGTCCCTAATTTCATTGGCATTGGATTATAATGAGCTGCCTGGAAAACCATTTCCGTTGACTCTGTTTTATTTTCTTTTGTTTGGGCGTCCTGCATCACCCAGTATTACCGGCCTTTAATAATTGAATGCCAATGCCGGTAATGCCAGGCTGAAGCTATTGACCATCAATTACTCTCAATTGGTTAAAGGCGTGCCTGAGAGACTCGTCTCTTGTTTTCTCCAGAGGGATGGGCGTAGCCCTCGCTTCTCTTAGAGTTTCCCTGACCTGGAACTGGCATCGATCGCCTAAGCCCTGCCTCCCCAGCCAGTGCTGTTTAAATCCCACATGGAATTATACTGGCGCAGGACCCATCTGCACATATTTCCCTCAATAATGACTGAAATGCAGGCCAATTCATATCCAAGATCAGCGGATGGGTTAGGCAGGGTCTTTTTGTCCCAGGAATTGAACAGTAACAGGCATGTATATCCCCATGCACACACCTCATCTTCCCCCAGAGTGCTGTAGGCAAAGCCTCACCTTGAACCAAGCTTTGGTGAATCGATGTCTGATTACAACATAATTGGCATGTACCCACTTGGATACTCACTGGTATGCGGTAAGTCCCCGCTCGATCGGTGGCAGCTTGTGACGCTTCAGGGATCCGGACCCACAGCCCCACAACCATCACCAGGCATTGATTCTGAATGTGTCCCGGTTCCCTGCAGTGCCAGCACACCGGACCAGACCTTAAACCCACACCTGCGGCCCCGGATTCACCAACCTGGTGTGAATTGGAAATAGGAATAGAGGGGGTCAGGGCAATATAATAGCCTGGGTCTGGGGAGCAGGCTTCGGGGCAATGAACCCTCATCACCGGGGGATTGGGACAGGCACAGTATGGGATGGGGAGGGGGAAGAGAGAGAGGGAGAGGGAGAGAGAGAGAGTTGGAGAGAGAACAGGATTCACCAGCTCACGAATATGCTGCCAAGTGGTCCTCTGCCAGCTTGACTGCCTCTTCCAGCGATGCCGAACGGTGACACTGGACCTACTCTGTTGTTCCCTTTGGCAGACAGTCTACAAACAGCTCCTGTACCATCAGGTTGACTATTCTATTGGCGCCATGGCCCTCAGCCAGCAACCACCTCCACCAGGCATCACGGAGTTGTTGGGCGAAGGCGAACAGACAGCCAAACTGCCCAAATGTCAGCACCTGGAAGCACTGACAGTGCTGTTCTGGATTCTGGCTGACCCATTGCAGGATGGCTCATTTCAGGTCAGAGTACTCAGCAGACTTGTGACAGGTAGCTGTTGGGTCACAAGCTGAGCCCCCCCCCGCCCCCCGACAACAGTGGCAATGAGTGGACCACCCACTGTGTGTGGGACCAACCCGCCCCCTCCGCAGCATGCTCAAAAATATCTATGAAGGCTTCAGAGTCACCCTGGGGTTCCATCTTCGTGAGTGTGATCTGAGGCACAGCGGGCGTAGTCGGGGTCACTGCTGGATTACCCCCCTGTAGCAGCAAGCTCCGGTTCACCTGTCAGTCCTCCGCCTGGGCTTGCATCATGACCTGGAACCATTATTCTTGTTTCGACTGCAGCTCCAGGAGGGCCAGATGTTGTATCTGGTGCATCATACACACACACACACACACACACACACACTCACACACACAGCTTGAAATTCGTCTCTCTCTCTCTCTCTCTCTCTCTCTCTCTCTCTCTCTCCTGTTGCCATCTCCTCCCTTTTTATCTCCACCACAGCTTACTGGAAACACAAACAGGTATGAGCACAGGTGTAAATCCTTAACCACTCAGCTTTCCTGGACCTCACTCTCCCCAGATCGGCACTCGATCACACCCCGCCTCCACATTCGCATTAAAATCCTATGTTAGCATCTTCATTGAAAGTGCAGGATGTTGAAGGGTAGACATAAAGCACAGCTTAAACCAAAACAATTTCCATTTCTTTCTCATCTTTTGAAGTTGCTTTGTTTTTTAATCTTCTTTATCTGTTTAATTCAATTTGTGTTTCTCTCCCTAGGGCCCTGAACTACCTAAAATTGTACTACTCAGTGTCATTCAGTGAAAAATTTGAGACACTTCTAATTTTTTTTTTTTAAGTTGACATCTTTGTATCTCTCTCTCCCTTTCAACAGTTGCTACAGAAGATGGCTTTGGTTATAGCTGCCTGCATAAATGTCTGTATGGAGGTATTGTAGATACTACCAAACTTCTTTAAGCTGGCACAGTGTTAACACCTGCAGCTTATTATGCCACTGAAACTCCAACACTGCTCACTCCAGGCGTGCTGTGAAAATCACAGGGTCTCCTGATATTAACCCACAGATCTGTCCCTCTTCCACTATGTAATGACAGCTGTAATACCCCAAAGCCCTGACCAGTTTCACAACTGTTATTGCTCTGCTTTCAATGACAGTGTTCTCATGTGTCTGTTACTGTATATTCTGTATTTCTAAGACTTTTATATTGTATATGCTAGTCCATGTGTAAAGTTACGATTAAACAATACTGTATAGACTTGTAAGTATTAACTATAAGTTGTTTGAAAGACATTTACCATCGTATTGAAGGTGACAATAAAGCCTCTCCTTGTGAAACTGCCAAATCTGAAGGAATGGTCTTTTCCATTTCTGTAGGCATGGGATCTTCCTTTGGAAGAATTGGCTTCGTCTGCCATATTCCATGTCACTGATTTGATATTAACATTCTAATTCTCCCTCTGAACTCAGGAATATAAACACACTTTGTTACTGGACTGAAAGTTGTTACTGCAGGTAAACATCAGCACAAAAATATAACAGGTTTACCTAGCATTGACTCAAAAGCATAGCCTGGTCAGAATCACCATCACCTCTGCATACAGAAGAAACTATGCCTTTCGGGTTGGGAATTGCAAGTTAAAAATATTTAGCCAAATTACATTCTGCAGGATTCTTCAAACCTAATGTTTAACCATGGTATATTACAAGATGAATATACTGTACCTTCTGTGAGTGCTCAGCTGAGAAAAAAAAACAGCCTAAAAAACAAACAAACAAAAAACATGTTTTTGAATACATCTGTTTTTTTTATTATTATTATTTAAAAACATGTGCTAGATGGATGTCTTTGACAGTTATCCCACATCTCTCTCGTATTTTTCAGCATCTCATGCATGAGCACTGCTTTTGTAAGATGCAGTGTCAAGTTAAAGAACTTCAACTTTTAAATATGTTTCTCGAGATTATTGCATTCTGTTCAATTTGTTGCGCTGTGTCTAGCTTTAATGCAAGAACACATTTGTTCTGAACAGCCCCTAAAATTTGTCAGGCTGGTTTGAGTGGTTTTGTGCACTTGTCACTAGTTGGCCAACCAGCTTAACACTGACTTGACAAGGCTGGTAGACCAGCTTAAACCAGCTAAGACCAGCAAAGCACCTAAGACTAGTTTAAGCTGTTTTTCTCAGCAGTGGTTTGGAGCAAGGGGACAGAGATGGAGGTAGTAGTATAGTGAAAATATATTTCAATAATGTTTTACTTTTGCTGTGAACTTTGCTAGCTGTGTTATAATTTTCCTTACACTTTAAAAAAGAGGGTCATTGTCATGGCTTCTGTTTAATTTAAGCAATATCGCATTGGCATCATTGACATCATCTTTTGCATTGCAGAGAAGATAATATATATTGTGCGAATTAATCAGTCCAGAGAATCAGGTTTCATTTGAGGATTCTGGCTTTCTTGTCCTAATAGCTCTCTTCCAATTTTAAGATCTCAGTTAGCTAGGACTGTACCCAGGGAGTTGAATGTGTATTCACCCAGATGTAAAAACTACTTTTCAGCTCCTGAATAAGAGTGTTTCTCAGCAAATATTATCAAGTATCACAATATATAAATGCGATTTATTAATCAGCATGCAAAGTAATTTTAATCATTCTTAGTTTAGAAGTTTTCCAAATGTCTAAAAATGCATATTATCTAAGTGGAATTTTAAAGCTGACGTATGTAATTTATGCACCACTAGCATCAACAAAAGTAATGATTGTGTTCAAATGGGTTTTCCAATCATTCCACTTGTCTGCTGTTGGTCAACCAATGGCTCATGCCTATGGTTAAGCTAATGTTTCTGCATTGGGCTGGTCAGGATGTTCAAACAAACAAATCTTTTGAAAGATTCACAGAACTTTTTAAGAAATCAACCAATAAATGGCATACTTAAATCTTTCTCTGCATATTAAGCTGGGGTATTGAATGTATTGAAACCTTTAAAACATTATCCACTTTATCTTTAATTAAAAATAAAGCAGTTTTTATATAATCATCAAATACAGTGTTTATGCGAAGCATATTGACCTGAGAAATGCCTTAAAAAAGAGACATTTGCAAATACTCCTTGAATTCATCTAAACAAATCATGTACAATAACATTAATTACCATAATGAAGCTTTAAAATAAACAATCTTTTCTCTAACCTTTTAAATTTAGGACTTACTATTTGAACAGGTTACAGTGCATCCTCAGAGAGGGGTGTAGCCAGAAGTTAAGCTGCAGAAGCCATTACTCACTGGCAGACATTAGATCATAAAACCACAACAGTCCTGTGCATTTTAATGACACCTTAAAGAGGGCAGTTGCTTGCTTTAGCAGTTTTGATGGTTTACTTTTAGTTCTGTTAAGCACCAGAGTTAAAAAGGTCACTGGCCTTTTCTGATTGGTTGGCTGCCTCTCCACTCTATGTCTCCATTGGGCGTGAAGGCTCTCTGAACCATATATACTGTATAGGATTTCAATCTATTTTCCAATCTGTCCTCCAGGTTATGACTTTGCTGCCGTGTTGGAATGGTTTGCTGAGCGCGTGGATCGCATCATTCTGCTGTTCGACGCCCACAAGCTGGACATCTCAGATGAATTCTCAGAGGTTATCAAGGCTCTCAAGAACCACGAGGACAAGATCCGTGTGGTGCTCAACAAGGCCGACCAGATTGAGACGCAGCAGCTGATGCGCGTATACGGCGCCCTCATGTGGTCACTGGGAAAGATCGTCAACACCCCTGAGGTGATCCGTGTCTACATTGGCTCATTCTGGTCACATCCGTTGTTGATCCCAGACAATCGCAAGCTGTTTGAGGCGGAAGAGCAGGACCTGTTCAAGGACATCCAGTCACTGCCACGCAATGCTGCCCTCCGCAAACTCAATGATCTCATCAAGAGAGCTCGCCTTGCTAAGGTAAACTTCAATCACTTTAACCTTTTTAGTTTAGCAAATAATCTAGAAGCCAAATGCCCACATCTACTGTAGATGCCATAAAAGCACCGTAATATTAGTCCGTAAGACTTTTGTGATTCTCCTGTTCCATAGAAGAAAAAAACATTATAGTTGTCATGAATTGGATTTTTATTTTATTTTATAATGTTCCTTGAGGTCTCTATGTTAGTGTGATTTTTTTTTTTCATTAAAAGTAGTCAAAATTTAGGAATAATTGGTAATTTTCTATCCAGTTTTTGTGCCTCTGATTCAAATGCTCCATATTTTTGGGCATGTGTTCTTAAAGACTTAAGTGTAAATGCCCACTGCTGTGGGTAACATCTTTGTATGTGAATAAGTGTAAAGGCCTTCACCATTATGCGCATGTGAGGTTGTTTTGAAAACTTCGAGTGGTTAAAAAAATTACAACCAGAGGAATTGATCCATACATGTTTGAGCTAGGGTCTGATCCCTCTACAAACACCTCGGATACTGCAGTCTGTGACGCCGTGGTAAGTAATCACTGTAATTTAACACAAGTAAATATACATAATAGTAAAGTACTATTTGTGTAATAGGTATTCATTTTATTGTTGTTTAAACCAAGACGTGACACAACGGTGTGTATCTTGTGACATAGTTGGGGCATTTTCCAACGGTGAAACATTTCTGTGTTTAACAAATGCTGAGTAATGCATGACAGTACTAAATAAGTGTAAATACATAATGCTATCACATTTATAACTGTGAAAGTATACACTTACCGTGCAACATGTAACCTTATACAGGATACATTCACTGGTGTTTGTTGCACTGTCATTCATCATATAATAATCTTTCATTATATATTCAGTGTAGTGACAAATGCATACGTTTTCATTACAATGAGACATGTTTTCATTAAAAAGGAAAGAGTTTGTCTAAACATATTGATATAAATACTCTTTAGGTGCATCTGTGGCAATTGTGCCATCATGCCAACAGAACAAGAAAATATATGCTGCTTGGTGATCCCTGTGCATTAAAACTAATACACGCGCGTCTAAAATCACTAGGATCAAATCAAATACTCAGTACACATTTAACAGTGTGTAACATACAAAGCAAAAGAATTAACATGGATACTCACACTTGTTTGTTGCGACATCACTGTTGGGTTCAATATAGTTGCCCCTGCATCGACTTTTATTTTTAAGTCTCTCTGCAAAGCCTGCTCCGAACTGTGTCTTGTTGTGAAAGAATTATCGGTAAAATGAAGCGAGCAAACAAACACGTTCTTACCGACGTGATCCTGGACTTCATTAAAAATAAACATCAGCCACGCTTTATTAATGTTGGGATCCTTGCGAAGCAAATGCAAGTTTCCCACAACCTGGCACTGCCATCGTGACACCTCCTGTTGCTCCAAAAATTATCTCAATGCTCTATTCTAATGGTAAGACTGGTGGGCGGGCCTAAGCAGTGTGGATGATGAAGTAGTCATTGATCTGTTTATGCAGAGGCTGGCCTCTGCTGATGTAATACTTCACTATAACGTATTAGTGAGGAGGAAGTATAGAACGAGTAATTTTGGCACCTTGGTTTCAATAAAGCCTTTTTTTTGGACTAATGAAGAAGTTTTCAGTTTTTAAATTTACAGTATGTTTATATATAATATAAATTATATATATATAAGTGCTGCACGATTAATCATATGGCAATTGCGATGTCAGCCTGTGTGATTATATGACGGCAAATGCTGCGATTTTATGAAATAAATAAGTGCATATGTGGACGTGACAGCCCATTCTCTCCGAGAGCTGTTTGCCCATTTTCTACACCGCTAATAAAAAGATGACCAGTCAGTCTCAGTTTAGGGAGTGGCACGTGTGGTCATGTCATGTGAGTTTCCGGTGTGCAGAGTGGAAATCAGGTGAAGATAGATGCCGAGCAGACCGACACTGAACTGGTGGTCAGAAAAAATATCAGAAACACAGATCACAGCTTGGCGATATATCTTTATTTCATCAGTAATTAAAGTTAATATAATATGGGAGCGTGACATGTAAATAAACACAAACTCCAAAACTGTCATTCTCTGTGCGGTCAGAGCCGTTTCAACCAGTTGCGGAAAGACCCAATCTGAGCGGGAGTCGAGACCGGGAGAGATTTAAAGTACCACCGGCTCATGCACACTCTAAGGCGCTCGTCTCTCACCCCTGCTGTCTGCAGCTTGCAACGTGTTGCATCATTGATCAATCTTATGTGAAAAATAACATTAAAATTACAACAACAATAAAATGTGTGTGAGCGTATATATATATTTTTTATTTATTTTTGTATTCATGACCCCTTTATATGGGTTTGGAACAACATGAGGGTGTGTAAATAATGACAGTATGTTCAGTTTAGTTAAACTAATCCTTTAAGTCCCGAAGCCTTGGGTGATTTTTTTTTCTTTAAATCTCAGCACCAAACCACTACTGACACTAGAGGCGGAAAACAACTGGCTAGCAAATTTTGTTCAAACAAAAACAAACTTAGCACTTATGCATTTACTTAGTCTTAGCACTTATGCATTTACACATTGACGTTCAAAGGGAGAGGATTTAGTTGTGTGATTCAGAATAACATTTCCATCTTTTCTCCGTTTTTCTATTTATTCAGTTGACATTCAGCTAATGTTGTTGGCATTCCGTCATGTTTTTGATGTGGTTCAGCATATAGCTAAGTGTAGAAGTAATGGCAGTCTGTACATGTATTTTTTGTGTTTATGGGGCTGTTGGGTGTCTGATCTATTCACAAGCCTTTTCTCAGTAATGAGGCCATTTTTTAAACTGCACAATGTGTTGTTGTGGCTCTGTATCTGGCCCTGATGTTTGCTTACATTTTTTATCTAAACTGAACTAAGAGGCTTTTTTTGTCTATCATCAGACACATATTTACCTCTGTACATTCTGTCATTATTAGTCCAAGCTTGATACAGCCATAATCAGTTGGCTGATTTTGTGACAATATTACAAAAAATAATTGTTTTGGTACACATTGATGGTATCAGATGGTAAATACCATCCCACTATGATATACAGTAGCCCCAAAATATTAGTATTTTGTCTCTTATGTTGCATTTCAAAATGTATGAATGTACATTCACACTTTTTAAGCATAAAACTTCACATAAAAGGTGTTTGCTAGATTTTAAACAAGGAATAATTGTTGACAGACCGATGAATTGGTAAGGGATAATGTACAGTCAGCCAGTTGTTACCGCACAATAATACCCGACAGGGTGATCAGGACCCTGACGCAAAGAGGAGGACCAAATAAATAAATACATGGACATAAAATATTGATTTGTGTTGAAATTATGTCATTTGGGAAGAAATCACTGAACAGCTGGAATCAACCTAAAAACCGGAGTTCTGGTAGTGCTTATTTTGTGAAAATGTCTGACTCCTCCATAAGCAGCCTATTACAAGACTACTTGCCAAATATATAAATAAATGCACATGAAACATTGATTTGCACTGAAATTATATAATTATGTGAGAAGAAAAAAAATAGCTTGTTGTTTACTTTGTAAAAATGACCGTCTGACTCCTCAATATTCAGCCTATCACAAGACTACTTGCCAAATAAATAAATAAATGCACATGAGACATTGATTTGAGATTTGAGCCGAGAAGCAGGAGAGATGGCTTGCAGAACCTGGATGAGTGGTCTGATGCATCTTAATCATGTGATAATAATGTGCGGTTGTGACAAAGCAATATCTGATTGCTGGATGGTGACATTGACCAATCACAAAAGAGTATTCCAGAGAGCTTTGTAAATAATCATGATAAAATAATAGATAAACTGTTCAAAAGGAATACAAGCAGTATATGGACAGTTTCTGGTTGGTAAACCTTGTGGAAACTAATGTTATGAACTTCACTTGCTGTTATTTTTTAGGGCCTATATTTATGTATCATATTGTTTACATGGTAACTAAATGCCATTGTATAGCCATGGTACATGTCCAGAAAGCCATTATATTACCATAGTACCTTGTCCAAAATCATGGCTACAATCACAAAATAAATTGTACCTTTTCATACTTCATAATTAAATAAATTAAACATGAGAGTCATGGAAGGCATTTGTTCTGTAAGAATTTTGCTGCATTATGATGACTAGACTAGAAAATGGAAAGAAAGTCCTTGCTTTGACTCAGAGGTCAGATCATTAGTGAGGATTGTTGTATGTGCTGAAAGATTCTGAGAGATTGTGAGTCATGATGTCCTTTCACATAAAGGCACAGTTAATAATGTATAAAGAACTATACATTTTAACCATCTTATATGCTTTAAGAATTTAAAAAAATATATGTGAAAATTCCTGAAGATGGGGAGTATTTGGGGAACATTAACAACATGGAAAGCTATTGAAACATCTAAGAAATGATCTAATGAAATAGTGTTTGTTTTTTTATATCAGTGTTTTTATTTTATTTTCATCTTATGTGACTATGGGACTTATGTGTCCACAGGTGTAAGGCCCATTGCCAGTTAGATTCCACATTACAACACTGTTTTCAACAGCAGTCCTACTTCCTAAATATATAAAAGAACACCAACCTAGGTAGTCAAACATAAAACTGTCATTTAAAAGGAAATTGAAACACTCAGATGTCAATTCATTTACGTCTGAAATCCTTGATTATCCCCATTGGTATGGATGTTGCTCAAAAAAGAGACTCTCTCTGGCAAGGACACATTGGGTACTGTTGTTAATGGTCAAACTCAAATTAAAAATCCAGATCCAGCTGGTTCCATTAAAAAAATAACATATAGTTTGTCTCTGACCTCTCCCTGTCCCTCACCCTGATCATAGAGATGTGCTTCCCCTCCTGTCATCATTTATAGTCATCTTTCCTTCCACCCTGGGGTCGGACCGGACCACTCTGCTGTAGATGATGATTAATTTTGTAGCTTGTGTATTCTTGCTACTATCAAGCTTTGTATTGAAAGTTTTGATGTATATTTGGGCTGAATTTAGTAGTCTTGAGCTGTTTTATATACTGTCTGTGTGTGCATATATATATATACACACATACACACACAAATATACAGTATTTTTATTTTTTTTTCTCTAGAGACTTACTTTTTTTCTACTCTCACAGGTTCATGCATACATCATTAGCTCATTGAAGAAAGAGATGCCTTCAGTCTTTGGGAAAGATAACAAAAAGAAGGAGCTGATTAACAGCCTGGGAGAGATTTACAACCGCATTGAGAGAGAGCACCAGATTTCCCCAGGAGACTTTCCCAATCTGAAGAAAATGCAGGTATGTTCAATTTAACGCATGAATAATACTTATTTAAGTATGTGGGCTGTTTCACCTTTACCACCACACAGATTAAATAGCATCTTAAAAGGGCTTTGAAAGGGGCTTTCTCTGGAATCAATGGAGATGTTTCAGTGCACATTCAAATTCAGCATTAATTGTCTTACACTGTTTAATGCAAGAAAGTCTGTACAACACGTTTACTAACACAAGCGATTTCTGTATCCTCTGATTCCGCCAATCATTTATTTCCCCTAATCAATTTTAGTTCCTTTAGAAAACTTTTCAACCACTCATTAAAAAAACAAAACAAAAAAACAGCTTTATTTATCCTAAGAAAAATTCATCAAAAAGAAATGTTATTAATTTTATCATTCAGAAGACAAGCCAATATGTTTTTGGGTCTGGACCATATTGACTGTCTTGCCTGTATTTTGTGAGCACAATATCCAAACTTACCAAAACTTGGAACACATGGACAACAGTACTTGCTGAGGGTACATGCCAAATTTCATCCTACTCTGATACTAGGTGGCACTGTAACTTAAGAAAATCCAAATTGTGCAATTGTTCAAAGCATTTGAAAACAATTGTACACATGGCATCTACTGGACTATTCTGTGAAATATGGCTATTTTGGTCATGTTCTCTTCACATGTGCTTAAATACCGATAATTACCCCTTACGGCTATATTTAATTTTATGTTTTTTTTTTTTTTTTTTATTAAAGCAACTGTTTTAGGCTTTGTTCACTCTGCACGCAGATCTTATTTGGTTTTCAAATCCGATCTGTCGGCACTGTCATTTGGCAATTGATAAAATATAAACCAATTGTTCAGACAGTGTTGACAATATCTGGTGTATCTACATCAGTTGCTATAGTAATGATGTAAGTGTCAGCATGGAAATATAGGACAGAATACTGGAAATTTTACTTGATGACATCTCAATGTGAAGCTGAATTTACGAGGTCATGAGAGTACATAAGCGACATGCTGTTACCCCTTTTCTCCTGTAGTTTCCTTTCTCCCTCTACACTTTCCTACATAATAAAGACAAAAAAATACATAAAAAAAGAAATGGAGACACATTCCAAAAAAGTCACATTTTAAGCAGATTTCAAACCACGGAAGATAAATCAAATAAATGTATTTCAGATATGCCATTAAATCAGTTTTTGCTGCCTGTCTTAAACAAAGCCTTTTGAACCAATTACATTTTTTTACTTCCATGTTAATTCTTGCTTTCTTTCCTACTGTTTAGGAGCAGCTTCAGGCACATGACTTAAATAAGTTCCAACCTTTGAAAATGAAACTTTTGGACACGGTGGATGACATGCTGGCCCACGACATCGCCCAACTCATGGTGCTGGTGCGGCAAGAGGAGACCCAGCACCCCAACCAGGTGGTGAAAGGCGGTGCCTTTGAGGGCACCATGAACGGGCCATTTGGTCACGGCTATGGCGAGGGAGCCGGCGAAGGCATTGATGAAGTGGAGTGGGTTGTGGCTCGCGACAAACCCATGTATGATGAAATCTTCTACACTCTCTCGCCTGTCAATGGCAAAGTGACTGGTGCCAATGCCAAGAAAGAGATGGTTAAGTCCAAGTTGCCAAACACTGTGCTAGGTAAGATTTGGAAGCTGGCTGACATTGACAAAGATGGAATGCTTGATGATGAGGAGTTTGCCTTGGCTAACCATCTCATTAAGGTCAAATTAGAAGGTCACGAGCTTCCAAGTGAACTGCCTGCTCATCTTGTACCACCTTCCAAGAGAAAAGTTCCAGAGTAACATACAGAATGATTGATGTGGTTTGGAATTGGGATTGATTTTGGAAAAGCGGTTGTTGTGAATTCAGGTTGCAATTCATTTTTTGTGGAATTAAAGATGGCTGGACAACTTTCCTTCTTATTATATAGAAGAAAAGCAGTGACTCTTCTGAAATATGTGATTTATGTTTTAGTAGAAAGAATGGATTTCAAATGATCCACCAACAAACTGTGGATGTTTTTATTAAGTTGTAGTTTTATTCTGTTTCATTATCACTTGTTTTTTATAAACAAATCACGCTGTCTGCAATGTCTAAAAACCATTGATGACTTGCACATTTTTATGCCTCAATTACAAATGCTTACAATGGGATTTTGCTCAACTGTTTAGCTTTTATCACTCTAAAGCTTGATCATTCATCCATGTATTTTATTTTCATTCAATTCAAACTAATTTTTTTCAGGAGAGAGGAGACATTGATTACCACAGTAAAATATGTAAACATTATACCTGTTTCACACATCTCGTGTCTGCTGTATGCAAGTAATGCAGATTCATTTCTGCACTCAGCATGATAAAAATTTATTTAGAATACACTGTACACCTATTTATCAACATGAAACAACATTTCATTTATGAAACAACAAAATAAATAGGCTTCCCACAGTCATGGAAAACCTAAAAAAAAAAAATGTTAAAAAAAATTCTGGTCTGGAAAAAAATCTTTAAAAATGTATTTTTAATAAAAATAATAATAATGGAATTTGTAATAGCAAAAAAATAAATAAAATTCTGTTATGCTCAGCTCACAATAGCCCTAATATTTCAAAGACTATACGTTTCTCTTTTTGAGTGCAGTCTCCATAAATTTAAAAAAAAAAGTCCTAATCCAACAATCACAAACAACAGGAAAACAGCTTAAAACAAACAACCCTCTACATGTGCCTGTTGTTACAGTTACATGGCTGCTACACTTACATGCTGCTGAAACGAGACGTGTGAAGCAAGCCTTATTCTGAATCTTTGATTTAGTAGTTATTCTAAGTGCACAACTGATCAAATGTAACAATTTAAAAAAGCTAAATTTCTTGGGTGTAACTGTTATTCTCTTCTTGTGAAGGCAGCATCTTAATGAATGCGAGTCCTTTCTAGCCTGACAAAGAGACTGTTAAAACTGTATAGACGTCATGTCAGAAGACTCAATGTTTAGTATTTAGGTGGACCCATAGAGCTAGTATCCTTGTTAATAGTCTACTGTATGTTATATTGCCTAAAATATCTAAACTAACTTGGGTTATAGAGTGCGTATAGAGTTACAATTTTGATTTTCAAAAAACAAAATGATGCTGCTATACAGCTTTTACACTTTATTTAGATGATTTCCATTCAAATGAGCTTGCCTGAGTGTTTACATGCTAACACACTCTGTGCATTATGAAAATGCAGCGGCTTAGGATCTAATATGTATTTAGTATTATTATGTTATTATACTTACCCTTATTGTAATCATATAAGCATTTAAAGATTTTCTGACGTCTTAAGCTCTGTATCAATTTCTTATAAATTTATTTTATTTTCCGGTTCTCATCTACTTTGATTTACTTACTGGATGTGAAGCATTTCCACTGATATCCTGGTTAAGACACTGTTTGGGACAACTTAAAAGTTGCCTGTTTAGTTTGATTAGATAAATCACCTTGACAGTCAGAATAATATTTGCAAGGTGTATAAAAATGATAATTATGATAATGAACCCCACTACAACTTATCAGGGCTTGTATTAATCATAAGCAGAAGAATTGAGCCTATAAGCTGCCTTGGTGCCTTTGGACACACCCATCTCAATCAGAGTTTTGATGTGACACTAGAGATGTACAAAGCACATTGTCATATTCTACTATGTCATTTCATGCTAATAAAATGAACATGAACATTCTACAAAGACTTTCATTGATGCTGAAGTTGTAGTTTCATTCCATTTCCAACATTGCTCATGAATTGCACATGAGATTTTTCCTGTTTGCCACAATGCAGAGTTGAACATTTGTGTATTTGACCAAGGGTGTACATGTACATGTATGTGGGTGCAAAATGATTTGCGAATGTTTTGTGAAGTAGCTTATGTTTGTGTGCTTGTGTAAAGCACAGATGCTCTGTTGTGTGTTATGTGTTTTAACCAGTGCGGACAAACTATGTGAAACACTACTGTACAGGGAGGTGGACATTATTCTAAATAAAGATCTAACTCATTTAATGGACCCCTCTGTGTTGTGGATTTCTACTTTAGATTGGTTACACGTTGACTCTCATCATTTACTCCCCATCAAGCCATCCCCAGTTGTATATGGCTTTCTTCTTTCAGCCAAACACAATGTGTTCGGAGTTATATTCAAAAATATCTTGGCTCTTCCAAGCTTTATAATCGGAATGAATGGTACCTTAGATTTTGAAGCCCAAAAAAGCGCATCCATCCATCAAAAAAGTAATGCAAACGTCTCCAGGGGGTTAATAAAGGCCTTCTGAAGTGAAGCTATGTGTTTTTGTAAGAAAAATATCCATATTTATAACTTTATAAAATATCATCACTGGCTTGAGGTAACGGCCGTCCGCGTTCCGGCGTATCACGTAGACGTAGTGTAACTCCGGTGAGAAGTGACGAACGCTAAAGCGCAGAGGATAGAGGAAGCCAGTGGACACTTCAGAAGGCCTTTATTAACTCCCTGGAGCCGATGGATTACTTTTTTGATGGATGCATGCTCTTTTTTGGGCTTCAAAATCGAAGGTACCATTCATTCCGATTATAAAGCTTGGAAGAGACAAGATATTTTTTAATATAACTCTGATTATGTTTGGCTGAAAGAAGAAAGTCATACTGTATAGGATGGCTTGAGAGCAAGTAAATTATGGGATCATTTTCATTTTTGGGTGATCTAACCCTTTAATCCTCATTTACAATAAATCTCCACTTTAATTTTCACTTTGACATACTTCTTCTTTTGTTTTTGGCGATTTGCATTCTTCATGCATATTGCCACCTACTAGGCAGGGAGGAGAATTTGTAGTCAAAATAACTTGGTTCACTTGCATTGTGAAGACCGACAGAGCTGAGATATTCCTCTTAAAATATTTGTTTGTGTTCAGATGAAAAAAGTATGTCATATATAACTGAAATGCATGAGGGTGAGTGTAAAAAGGTTTAAGGGAAAGGAGGAGGCGAGAACCGGCTTGACAATATAAATAATATTTTATTGATAAACTTAAAAGAACACACGCACACACACATAAATGAGCTCTCTCTCCTCACACCACTGCCCGCAATTGGCCTTTATCCCTCTTGGAGGCTTAATTAGCCTGATAAGGGACCGGGTGTGAATAATCAAGACACGGCCCCGCCCTCCGCCCTGCCACAGTGAGTAAATGATGAGAGAATTTTCATTTTGCGTGAACTATCCCTTTAATTAATTACTTATGCGAATAATGACAGTGATGCTCTCAATTTTTTTTTGTCAGGATGTGTATTTACAATTTTCAAAGTTCACTGATTCATATATAGTCCTGGAGAATGGGTCAAAAAGTAAGATTTAAACATATGGTTTAAATTAGTTTTAATTGTATAAATTACAGTGGTTCAATTACATTTACATTTTTATGTTTACATTTTTCCATTTAACAAACAGTATAGTTTAAATGTAGGAATGCTGCTTACTTAAGTTTAAAAAGTTAAAACTACACATTATTCTTTAGTGAAATACTTCACATTGATTCTGAATGTATCATATGTACACCATTTAAAGATTGCTCAATTCAGTTTGATGGAAATTTGTCCTACAATTCATAATCAAAAATCATAAAAAAGACTGAATTTTTTTTTTTTTTTTTTATACAAGTCAAATAAGCAATTAAATAAGCAATGCAAGGTATTGTAAATAAATGAATCAGAATCTATGAAAAGCAATTCACAATAAATTCTTAATAAAATCAAAATACGACCCAGTCATGATGTTCTCTTCATTTCCACAAAACACTCAAATCTGGCAAGTCTCTACAATGAATATACAGCATGAAAACACATATTGGTAATCATACTAAACACAGGAACTCCCCATAGGGACAGTACATAATGTTTCCAGCAGATCCTTGTCTTGCATTAACAGTACCCTCTGCATGAGTGATGAGTTCCTGTTCGTTGCATCATGTACAGTATGTCCAAGGAAACATGCGAGAACAGGGTTCATCTGTTCAGTTTCTTGACAGCAGGATGTGATAAGAAGGGATCACCTGACTCTTCCTCACCACCAGTCACAAAATATTCTCTCCAACTAATGGTACTCATACAGTTTTGGACAAGCTACAGTACATGGGTGTGGAAAAAGAAAGTACACTCTATTATTTGTTGAAATTTTTCTAAATTTGATCATTTAACTTACAATTCCAAAAGATAAGTGTGATCTAATTTTAAAACAATACAAAAATGTTGTATTTGGCCTACATTCATTCACACTAACAGGCAGGGGCGTAGATTCCAGGGAGGATGGGGGTGAAGTAACCCCCCAATATTTATACCATGATCAATGGAAACATGTAAATTCTTCACACTGTAACCCCCAAATGTTCAAGCCAAATCTTTACCCTTAAAAACAGGTGAAAATACTTATAACTTCATTAGAAGACTCTGGCAGAGCCTTATATAAACGTAAAAACCCAAGCTCTCTTTAACCATTTGAGGCATTTATATCTTGGTGAAATGAACTCTCAGAAGCCCTCTTAAAAGTATTTATTGTCAAACACTCTTATAAGACCATTTCAAACTAGGGCTGGGCGATATGTCTTAAAAACTTATATCTTGATATTTTTCAGCTTATAGACGATATTCTATATATCTCGATAATTATGTATTTGCTCTGAAATGGCTCAAAAATGTTTTTCTTTTTTCAGAAGAATCATCATGTCATCCAAACAGCCATTGTAGCCAAGTAGACTCAATATTTTAAAGACATTTAATACATTTCTACTTAAAAATAATGAGTTTTTTATTAAATAAACACAAGGAAGTTTGAAATCCCATCATTTGAATTGATATGTACTTTATATTTAATATACATTGATACATATTATATTAATAAAGAGCATTATTTACCTTCAAATGTTTTTACTAATACATTTTTGTGAATGAACAAGGTGTGCAAAGCTACTTAAGTGACTTGTTTTTTAAACCCCAGTTGAACATTGCATAATACAAAATTATTACTGGGACACGTCAGGTTTATTATTAAAATAGAATTTTGAGTTATCATTATTATTCTGATTATTAGATAAGCGTTATACAGAGTTAATACATTTCTGTCCTGTTTATGTCACCTCCGCCTGGGGCTTTTATTTTGACACTGAAAGTGCTGTCATATATCCTTCAACTTTACAAGGAGCTTTTATTGTGACACAGAAAATGCAACGTGTATTTGACAATTTACAATGTCCCGCATTTCATGAATCTCTGAAATCTCTTAATTTTTTTGTTATTCTGTGCCGCATTTGTATATTAACTTGTAACAGTATTAGTAACCACTTTTGTGGATTTGTAATAACATGTGACCAACTTGACATTTTGATGTTTTTTTTATTTATTTATTAACTGTGCAGCCCTAACAGATCATGAAATTAGCCTACTGAGACATTCTTTATAAAACTTAATGGCCAAATGAAAGCACATTTTAAATCGCCAGCCAAACGATTATATCGTTAATATTCGCCCAGCCGTATTTAAAACCAAGAAACAAAACAGAACATTTCAGACCTTGGTTGTTTATTCAGGCCAGGTGGTCCCGCCAAGTTCAGCCTAATAGCAAAAATATACTGTAGACCCATGCAACAACATTTGGAGATCCAGGAGTGTTGGAACAGTGTGTTGTGGAACAATTAGACCCAGTTAGAGCTGACTGGCAACTAAGTCGGGCATGTTTGGAAAAAAACAATAATTGCCTTTGTCAAAAAGCACTACAGACCAAATGCATGGTGGTTGAAACATTATGGTTTTGGGATCCTGTTTTGCCTGAGGGATATGGGCAGCTTGCCACTACAGAATCAACCAAGAATTCCACATTGAACCAGAGAATCCTTTAGTAGAATGTGAGACCATCTGTCCAAAAGCTGAAGCGGAACCACAATGGACCATGCAATAACAGTGACCTAAAACACTCAAGAAACACCACAAATTAAAAGTACAAAACGGAAAAAAAAGTTATGCAATGGCTTGTTGGAAAGAATGTAAGGCCTACTTCTGTCCACGGCAGAATTTATATCATTTACATATTTGCAAAGACTAATTCTCGGTATGATTTGTTAAATTTGTCACAAAAAAAAAAAAAAAAAGAAATCTCATTATAAGTAATATCTTTGAAATGAAGATTTATACTTGTTCCACAGTAGTATATGACCTGATTTTCTTCCACACACACCAAATAACTTAAAATCCTACAGTAAATTTCTTGTCATGATGACTCCAGTCATAGGCTAAAGAATCAGGGTTATGTATGTCCAGATCCCCTGGCCTTGAATCCTTCCCATGTTGAACCACAAGAGGAAGAGGAAGATTTCATGATGTGAAAGCTCCCAAATATCCGCCTCGCAAGTCAAATCCCTCAGGAAGAAAAGCTCTCATCACAGCTGGTTAGGGACACCATGTGCATGTCTGAGAATGTGAATGTGCATGAGTGAATAGGATGTGTGAGGATGAGGGCTGTGTGGGCATGAGATTGTGTAATGAGCTTTCAACTTTTTAGAAAGTGAATTCAATAAAAAAAAAAAAGTAATTTTCAAACACTTAATTCATTTCCATTCCCTTTCAGTAGCAATTTGTAACTCAGAGTGAAATGTCTAGATATAAAAGGGAAACAAATATGAAATGTAAAAAAGCAACGTGTCTAAGCAGGCACAGGACACGAACACAACAGGATTTTTTTATCACTAACTGAAGAAACTCAATCATGATTTTCATTTGCGACAAAATATGATATAGTTTTCAAGATAAGAGAGGAGGATATACAGAAATGTCAGTGCTCATTATCAAGTAGAAATCTCATTAATAATCCTGATAAGAACTTACATGGGTTAAAAGGAATGTGCCTTTAAAAAGAGTCTGAAAGCAGATAGCTGATGGTGAGATAAGATATAATGAAGATGGGAAAACACATGCTCTCAGTTCTGTTCACAATAATTCCCTATACGCAACAGCTTTCATGTAAAATTATTGGCACCCTTACAACATACTTTGATCTGCCAAGTCAAATTTAAGGAATATTTTGGGTTCAACTCAAGTTAAGGTCAATCGACAGTTTTTGTGGCATGATGTTGATTACCATGACATTTAATTTCGCCTTGACCCTCCTTTTAACAGAAGAATTACTGTAAGTGCTTGCCAAAAATGGAGTGTCAATTTGCACCCCGGTGTAAATAGCATCTGCCACACAGTGCAGGTATTTGCACCCCAATAGTCTGGTGAAACCACAGGAATGTACGACAAATTATTCATTAGATGTCACTGCAGTAGTGTGGGGTGCAAAGATGGTGTGTGAATGTGTAGTGTTGTCCTTGCGACTGTGATTCGAATCTGCATTTTGTCCCATCTGATTTCCTGTTTCCACTCTTAATATTTCCTTTAATACTATTTGTAATAATAGATCAAAAGTAATATAAACTTTGATTTCATCACAGTGATTTGGTCACGGTGAATGTCGAGAAGTGCAGAGAATGTTTGATCCAGAGGTGAGGTCTGTCGATCACTCTCGTTCCCTCGGCTCTATTGTAAGTGCCTTAATTTAACGTCAATTTTTTATTTTATAAAGGAGGGATGAGTTGAAATTTATTTTTTGTTGTTAGCAACATTCTCCACAAATGCTGTCAATTGAGCCTAACTTGCATTGAACCCAGAATTTTCTTTTAACATTCTAAAGTATGTTTTAAACTGGATAGAGATAAAGAGAGATAAAATGGTGTAAAGGAGAGAAAACATTCTTGAGGATGTATTTTCAGGGTCAGCGAGTGTAAAAGCAGAATTCTCCCTTGAGTCCGTAAGTATAATAAATGAGTTCAGTTATTGAAAGAAATGTCTGTGTGGGTCAGGCCAAATTTTCTATTGGTAAATAAATAAGCATCCAGAGGATGTGGAAAGAAATCACATGTCATCGCATTGAATAAATAATATACAGAGAGAGACAGAGAGGAAATATGGCTGTCATTGTAACATTTTAATTCAGTACAATTACAAAAATAACTTGCATTTAATCATGCCTCCTGACCTGTACAGAAATTGTTTACACAGAACATATTCCATCTGTGCTATATTTTTTAATTATTTGTTTACTTCATTTTGTTCATCTTGAGCTGCTGTGTTGTGCCTTGCTGTTTTTTTTTTTTAAGGAAAAAGTTGTTCTACTTCTGCAACACCAAGACCCATGCATTCTCTTCCCTTCAGATGTCCTTATGCATTTGAGATAGAGAGATTTGGCTTGTCTCTTGCCACAATAATGTAATGTAAATTGAATGTAATTGTAAATGTAAACAAATGGTTTTCTTCATTTTAGGGGTTTTATCAATAAATATTTTTATTTGTGATTATATTCCAAATAAATTCCCAAGGACTCGGAATCTCATTCTTTTGCATTTTTGTGAGATTAACAAACTGAAAGAATGTGACTTGAGTGTCAAGGCTAGGCGGTTTTACTCATGAAAGCTCACACCAGGTTGCTAATTGTCTCAGACATGAAGATCCCTCGATGGATAACGCTGAAGATGAGCTGGCTGACACGAATGTAGAACTGGCCATGAACCCGGGGCACAAGGTCTCACGAGTGCATTACTCACCACCTGAATGTGTTATTGGGACCTAGAAATGTGAGTATTCTCAAGTATGTGAGGAGAATGCCTCTTAAGATACAGCGAAACCAATTTACATCTCCGTGCTGAGCTAAACTAAATATCTGGAAATCTACCAATAGTATTGTCTGTTTGTCTTGGATAGATAGGAAACATAAGGATTTTCTCCAATGACCTACGTGCTACTGAATATATTGGTAATTCCATGGATTGGTAAAGTGTATATCATCTTACTGACATTTGGGTTTGATTTTGAAGAGCTCTGCCTGATATATTTCAGACAGGATGTTATCAACCAAACACATATAGTGGGTTTTTGCTGTTAGTATTTGTCTCCCCCTAATGCATGACAACATGTAACACATATGGCGTTTCAATTACAAGAAACTCTTTTGGCTTTAAAGGGATAGCTGAAAATTATGTCATAACTTACTCACCTTGATGTTGTTCCAAAATCCATATGATTTTTTTTCTTTTATGTAGAAAACAAAACATTTTGTATAATATCCAGAGGGCATTCAAGCTAGAAATGCCACTGCACCTTAAGGTGCATCACACCAGTTGTACATGTTTATATATGTATGTATTCATCATTCACTTTCTTTGAATCTTTTTTTCCATACATTGAAAGTGAATGGTGATGAGAACATTCTGCCTAACATCTCATTTTGTGTCCCATGTTGAAAATGACCGCCAAAACAGTTGTTGGCTACTTAAATATATTTTACATAACATATGTATGGACACTAACAAAAAGCCATAGCATAGCGAGAGTAATGTGTGCTGATTACATGTTCCTGATTTCAAGATCAAAGAATCCTCTGGAAAATGGTTAAAATATATTTAATTTAACTCAGCACCCTTTGGCAAGTGAAGCCAGGTGTTCTTTTTAATTTGGGTTTTTTTTTTTCAATAGTGGTTTTATGTTTGTTTGTGTTAACGAGTGTGCTCGTTTTTGAAATGGTCTATATCGTCTATTATAATTTCGTCTATTTACATTCTGTGACACTGTGTATATGCATCAATTTGAATGAATCTCTTTTTATGTGTATTTTCATTTGTGTATATGTATTTAGTCATTTCTTCGTGTAGTTTCACGGTGGTACAACGATTCTCGAAATTGCTGCACAATGGTGCTCAAAACGGGTTCGTTGTACTTTTCTGCATATCGCGGCGCCATTTTGTGGTTTGTTCTGCATAACGCGGCGGCACATTTTAGCTTATCGCGGACCATTCGGCAGGTTTCTCGGTTCTCCCGATTGCCAGTCCACCCCTGATCGGCCCCAAAGTGCATCGGCCCACCAGATTATGCCAGATTACCAGTCCAGCCCTGGTGGGGGGACTGATGGTGCGTTCACGTGCTATGGTAAATATGATATTTTCCACTTGTGAACTGGTATTTACCAATGTGTTGCGTTCAAGTGCTTTTGTTGTTGTAATGTGGTAAAAAGATGGAGATACACACACACACAAAATTGCAATCTTGACATCGCAGCCTGTTCATTATGCTGCGTTCACACCAAACGCGAATAGAGCGTAATTTATCGCTATTTAGAGTTTTATTTATTTTTATAACGTGTATTCTCCGTGTAAATTCATGCACTGGACCGCACCGTTTCGATTCAATACGAATGTACCGTTCCACCCCTAGCTAACAGTAGCAAAAAAGGTTTGGTTTTGTACAATGCTTACCATTCAACACTCTCGCGATGCTCTCCGCCATTTTGAAAAGGTCAAAGGTTATCTCATCTCGGCAACTCGGGCATCAAAATATTCTACGAGTTGCCCAGTGGAAAATACCACATGAGGGGGTGTTCATGTGCATTTTCCACGTCGGCTTTTGGTATTTACCATAATTACCATAGCACGTGAACGCACCATGAATCTCATGGTTAAACTATAGTTACTGTAGTGAAACCATGGTTATTTGTGTAAGGGTAAATACAATAGAAGTCTAATAATTTTCTGTTTAGGCTCACAAATGTAATAAATAAATAAATTTACATTTTGAATTACTAATTTTATTTAAAAAAAATAATAGATGTATGGTAGTTGTATCGACGATATTGGACTTGAAATTACTGGTATCTGATCGGAAAGAATATAAGTGGTATTGCCCATCCCTGCTGTATTAGTGCGAACGAGTGCCTAATCATTACGTCAGCGTCTTAAATGGGAAGATCGTAAAGAGACCTCACATCATCCTACATGCACTACGAATGAAGAAACAGTTTAGGATGAGCATATTTTCACTTGGAATTTGAAATGCCAAGGTAAAAGGGAGATTGTTTAAAGGGCATTTAAACATTAATACCTGCGAATTTTAAAGGGGGATATAATATGGTTTAAAATTGAGATACAATACTATATTGTTGTGTAATTTGAACACTGAAGGTTAAAATGGTTGATTTTATTGAGCATCATGAGAGTTAAATGATAAAGGAGTACAGTAGTATATACAGTCATAGTTTATACAGTACTATATACATACAGTCATAAATTCCTGCTTAATTCTTCTTGTAGTAAAACATTTATATTTCTTTAGAAAACATTGCTTGAATGTTAAAGTCCATGTTAAAGCAAGTTATTGTTGTATGCTTTTTGAATTATTCCTGTTGGCTTAAATGATTGGGTGCTTAAATACTAGATGTCTGATGTGAGTGATGTCACTCAATGCTGAAGATAGGTCCCTCTCACTGAAGTTGAAAACAGACACGGCAATGGAAGACACAGTTGACCAAGCAGCTAAAAATGTCACCCCCTGCAGAAGAAAAAAGCAACCCCCTTCACGTGCAACAGGTCATGTCAAGTTTATGTGAAATAAGTTTCACAGAGTAAGGCCTAGAGATGCGCGACCAGGAAGCAAACAGCAAAAGAGACTTGGTCAAGATGAAAATGTTCTGTTCATGAGAGAATCTTTACAAAATACAGCAAGACATTCAAAGCAGACATGACATTAGTTTATCAGTGTTATGAACCAATGCAACGCAACCATACTACTACGCCAGACGTTGTCAATAGAGTGGATACCAGCACTGCTCTGACTGCAGAGATTTGTGAGTTTGTGAGTAAAAGGTTAGAGACAACCGATGAGGTCTACAATGAAGAGCTTGTGAAGGAGAGGGTGAGACAAGTGCTAAATAAGGATGTGTTTGGTCTTTGGATTCACATTAACAAACAGTAATCTCAGAGTCATCAGGGGATCTGACAACCAAAGACCTCCTCTAAGATTTCAGGCAAACAAGCTGATGCCAAGACAGAATTTGCAGCCAAAGTTAAACAACCAAAAGCTATGTAAGACATCCCTGATCAGCAAGCAAAGCTTAACAAGATGAAGAGTGACTGGAAAATTCATGAGCCAAACTAAATTTGCAGCCAAAAAAATTATGAAACAAAAATTTTTGTAGAAATAAAACAGTTAAAGCTACAAAATGAGAGAAAAATCTACATCAGCTGCAAGTTGAATAAAGGAGTCAAAGTAGCAGCAACCAGGGTGAAAATATGTAATGAACTTGAAGGCGATCGTGAGTGTTGCAGGGATGAAATAGACCCTCTTTTCTACACTGGCTGCCAAAGGACAGAACCAACACCTCAACTAAATCCAGAAGCTGAACCTTTCCTACCTCAGCAAGCATTCTTTGAAGTTCTGCCATCTCAGGGAACAGAGGTTAGCTCAGCGGTTAAGGCTCTGGATTACTGACTGAAAGGTTGGGGGTTCAAGCCCCAGCACCGTCAAGATACCACTGTTGGGCCCTTGAGCAAGGCCCTTGACCCTATCTGCTCCAGGGGGACTGTTTCATGGCTGACCCTGCGCTCTGACCCCAGCTTAGTTGGGATATGTGAAAAAAAACTGCATTTCATTGGCTCTGTACATGTACAATGACAATAAAGTTGAATCTTAATTTACAGTCTTTACTGGCAATCACTTGAAATTCATTGACTAGAAAATGACTTTCATGGCCCTAATTGACTGGAATCCCCTCCTACCAGGTGAGATGTTTTAGTTGAAAAAAAAATTGAAATCTTGCTAGAGAGGCTCACAAAGCTGTGGAGGGATTTTTCGACAGAACCTCTTTGTTTTTTGCGCTTGGAAAGTCTTACAATAGAGGTATAAAGACGAATTTGTTGCACAAAGGGCTTTTCGAGATAAGCTTATGAGATGGTCCAAAATCAGCTCAAATGACCCTTTGGCCCTTCGAGAGTTTACAGACTTCCTGCAAGGCTGCGTTTAGGCAATTCTTCATGTTAAAGTACTAGCCATCCTAAATGACTATGAAGAAAATTACAAGCTACTTAAGAAACTGCCTGAGTGGATTGTAAGCAAGTGGAAGAACTTGACAAATCAGGCGATTATCCAAGTTTCAAACATTTCACAGAATTCATCCATAAGGAAGCCCGAATAGCTTGCAACCCTATCACCTCCCCACTCTTAATGAGTCTCGAGACCTCAGAAGAGAGGTTCACCAAGAGAGCTAAATCCCTCAGTACAAAGGCACAACCAAAGTATTTCAGCTCAAGGCAGATAGCTGAAACTTACAACCATAAGCCAAAATCACTGTGTTCTGTCTACAAGGATGAAACACACAGCATTGCTCGATGCCCTACATTCACAGAAAAGACCACTGAAAACAAGAAGGCTTTTGTTCATGAAAATAACATCTGCTTTGGATGTCTGTGAAAGGGTCATATCACTAAAGATTGCAAAAGACAACATGCTGTACCTGTGAAAAATGCGGCCAACACCATCACATTCGCTTGCATGAAGAAAGTTACAAAGTAGCTACCCTCAAAGGAATTAAAAAAAGTTATGCTCCCACTGAAGTTCAAGCAAGCCAGGAAGTCCACAAAGTCATGGCTCATGCACTTACACAATGTTCTTCTGTTACATCCTGCATTGCCACAGTTCTCATGTCAACAGTAGAGGAGAAAAAAGAAAAAAGTTCTCACTTATATTCTCTACGTACACACAGAGTGATTTAACATTCATTTAGGAAGATCTTCTTTATCAACTAAATGTAGTTGCTCAACCAGTGCAGCTGAGGTTTAGCAAAATGACAGTGATTGATACAGTCACAGTGAGCAAAAGGGTCTGTGGTCTGCAAGTATGAGGATTTATAGATAAAGAAGTATTCTGGACAGATTCACAGTTTTTTCGTGTGTACATCAACAAAGAAGCAAGAGAGTTTGTATTCATTGCAAATTGTGTCCAGCTCATAAGAGAAACCACAGATCCTAGCCAGTAGTATAATGTTGACACAACAGAAAACCCAGCTGATCAGAATCTGGCTATCAAGATCCACATTTCTATGGGAACAAGAAGTACATCCAACAACATGCACCTCTGTCGATCTACTCGTTGGTGATCTTGAAGTTAAAGGGATAGTTCACCCAAAAATTAAAGATTTGTCAAGATTTACTCTCCCTCATGTTTTTTCAAACTCGTATGACTTTTGTTTTTTGTGGAACACAAAAGGAGATGTTGGGCAAAATGTTAGTCTCAGTCACCATTCACTTTCATTGTATAGAATAATGTGTTCCACATAGAAAATAATTTCATATGGGTTTGAAACAACATGAAGGTGAGTAAATGATAACAGAATTATTTTTTTTTTGGTGTGAAATATATCTTTAAATCAGTCCAGGTATTTGCGACCAGAGTCAGTGATGGAACTGATATTCTAAGATGTCTATATGATTCTAAAGGTGGTTACAAGAATAAAGAGGCTGGGGGTCAAAGCAGAAGTATCACAGATGAGGAATGTGATAGGGTTGCTGAAGTGGTGATCAAGCTTTCTCAGCAGGAAGTGTTCTCCTACGAGATAAAGATGATACAAAGAAGAGACAGTCTACAGAGTTCTAGTCTAGATGTTTCAACTTGATCCCATCCTAGAGAGAGGTCTTCTTCGTGTGAGTGGAAGACTGAAACTCTCAGTCATGGAATTAAAACATCCAGTAATTCTCCTAAAGGACCACCACATTACCTGACTAATTCTGTCTCACTATCATGACAAGGTTTGTCATCAGGGATGACATCAAGCTCAAATGGTGAGCTTAGAACCAGTGGGTTTTGGATCATCGGAGGCAGCAAATCTGTTGCCAAGCTGATACACAAGTGTGTGCAATGCACGAAACTCAGACGACCAACGGAAGAACAACGAATGACAGAGCTTCCCAAAGAGCATGTTGAAGTTTCTGCTCCTTTTACATACTGTGGTATGGACTGTTTCAGGCTATTTGTCATTAAGATGAATGGCAACGAATGTAAGAGATATGGTCTGATCTTTACTTGCCTGCATTCTCACATTTTCCATCTTGAAATGCTTGAGGTGCTTCATCAGCCTTAGAGGAGCTCTTAGTAAACTCCAATGTGACCATGGCTCAAACTTTGTGGGAGAAACAGATCAACACCAAAACCCTGGAAATCTTTCTCACTGAGAAACAGTGTGAATTTGTCTTCAACGCTCCATTGGCAATCCATGCTGGGGGTGTCTGGGAACGGCAAATTTGAACCATGCATAATGTGCTCAATGCTACACTTGCTCAGTGCCCAGGCAGGCTTGATGATGCCACGCTTATAACTATTTTCTACAAAGCAATATTTTGGTTTATTTTCTCCCCTTTTCTCCCCAATTTGGAATGCCCAATTCCCAATTTGCTCTAAGTCCTCATGGTGACGTAGTGACTTGCCTCACTCCGGATTGCAGAGGACAAATCTCAGTTGCCTCCACATCTGAGACTGTCAATCCGTGAAAAGTTATTATAGAGCACCGTTTTTAAGCAACCCAAAATAGCTCCTCTCCATATACAGTTACATTTGTACATACAGCTTAACCTTGTGATATCTGCATGGTCGCATACTATATATTTGTTCTCTTATCCAAGTGTTTAGAAGAAAAAAAACAGGATGCAGTGGAAATCTATCTCCCTGAGTGGTCTGACAATAATATCCATGTGAGCAGAGTGGGTGAACCTCAACTGGCCATGGCCGCTGGCGGGCTATTGAACTTCTCTCCTTGGCACGGGTGAAGGACAAACAAGGGTAGTGTCCTGTCTCTCCTTGTCAAAATTATTACCCAACCCATGGATGCCTAGATAGTCACAATGATAGTCTATTCATATTTATCATCATCTTCTCATTGCTGAGTTCAAGATTGTTGTAATGCATTTACCCACTTCCTGTTGTTGTGGTTATTAATCATAGATGATAGGTTATAGCCTGAGGAAATTACTCTCATTTGATTTTGTTTTTACATGTCACTGTATTTCTAAAGATACCATGAAATTACTTCATTGTACTTCATTGTAAGGACAAACAGCCTCGCTACCAAAAATTTTATTAATTCATCTGTTATTTTCTCTCTTTTCATTAACATCCCATATTTTATCTGTCTGAAGCTATGAAGTTGTGCCTGGCACGGCCTTACCCATCACTAATATGCATGACAGTTTGACTGAGTATCTGTTTCAACAGAGACATCATTACATTATTATCTAAACCAACTTAAAACATTCTGTGTTCAGGCTTTTTACAAGAAATGTCATAAAGGAATTTCCATTGGATATACAATTTTCTAGGTGCACAGGCCCAAAGATCTAGATGCACCGAAAGATTGACCTTTGATCTTTGAGATGAGGGCATATGTGGAGTATGGAACGGAGATGCTCACAAAAGTCCTGTGAGTGCGGGCAAAGTTCAACACATGTTTTCTCCACTGGCAGATTTACAGCTATACTTGTTCTAGAAAACCAATGTGGTGATAAAAAAGGAATAAATTAGGAAAAATATTGAAAATATGCTTTTAGAGAAGAGGGAGTAATCTGATCTAACTGAGGGAGATGAGGCTTGAATGAACCATTTCTGCCTTGCTCTGGGTACAAAAGTCGATTAGTGCTGACCAATGTTGTGTAGTGTGTAAAGCACACTTTAATATACAATTGATACATTTGCTTAAAACTCCTTTGGGCTTTGTCTTTCTATATCTATCTCAAGAGAACAATGTAGTTGGGTTTGCATTGCTGATTATACTGTTCTAAAATAATGTTGAAACCATGTAGTTTTGGGGTCACTCTTCTTTTGTTCTTGTCAGGGTTTGTTCGAATGCTTTCTCAACTCAGAGGAAGTTTTATAAACTGACTTCTCTGCTAAAAGATCACCCAGCTGTGCTCTACAGGGTCAAAGCATATACTCCTCTGTCAATGGACTGCAATAGCTGATTTGTGTTTTTAGAAACACTGTTAACCAAACTCATTTGTGCCCTTGGAAATATTTGAAACTAAAGAGGAACTTTAAAGGAATAGTTAACCCAAAAATGAAAATTCTGATCATATTTACATTTACATACATTTACATTTATTCATTTGGCAGACGCTTTTATCCAAAGCGACTTACAAAAGAGGAAAAACATAAGCGAATCATCTTAAGGAGACAGTGGTACTACAAAGTTTCACTAGCATCAGAATAGTATACAAAACCGATTTAAGTGCAACAAGAATTGTTAATTTTTTTTTTTTTTTTTTTTTAGTGACTGGTTAAATACTCTTGGAAAAGATGTGTTTTTAGCAGTTTTATGTTTTGGTACGACAAGGCGACGTTCCTTAGCCGACCGCAGGCTTCTGGTGGGAACGTAGCTCTGCATAAATGTTTTTAGGTATGCTGGAGCAGACCCAGTGACTGTTCTGTATGCCAGCATCAGGGCCTTGAATTTAATACGTGCATGAACCGGCAGCCAGTGGAGAGAGACAAAGAGTTGTGTAACGTGCTCTCTTTGGTTCATTAAAGACCAGACGTGCTGCTGCATTTTGGATCATTTGCAGAGGTCTACTTTTTTACTCACCTCAAAAGGAGTATTTTTGAAGAATCATCAAACAGCTTCTTTTTTTTTTTTTTTCAAACAACGACAACAAAACACCACAAATGTATGACTCATGCACTATTTTACGAGTCTCCATATGACTTGTGGATTACATGTCTTCTGAAGTCTTTCTTCAATTAAAATGAAAGCTAAATGCATTGCTGCACCTGAATGTAATATATGCCAGTTCAAATATGTGGAGAGGAGAACAAGATCTAAGAGTTGCGGTTGTGGTAACGATTTTTAGTGAATAATGACTTAAAATTCTGTATGGAAAAAAATAGTGTGAAGATACTTCGAAAATTCTAATTTGTGAACAGCATGCAAGTTTGAATGAAACCACATAAGGGTAAGTAAATGTTACAGAATTTTCATTCTTGAGCATACTGTTCCTTTAACAGTTTGCTCTGTAATAATATGTTGTTCTTGTCCTTGAGTTTCATTGTCATGGTCAGTTTTGGTATGAATGAACCTTTAAAATACAGGTTATTATAAGGGTATTTACCCTTACTTATACTGTACCTATAATTAATCTATAAATTTAATTATACCCTTATCTGGTGTCTGTGAAGAAACAACTGCTCTGATAAGAGGTTCCAGGACACTAATTGATTTCACTTGTAATAGCAAGTGGTTGGTCTTCTAAACAGCTTCTTTCATTGGTCCATGTTTCAAGCCCACTGTTACACTTAAATTTTATTGGTGTAAGATGTCCTGACATCCGGTTTTGATTTTACAGGCTACTCATTTGTGTGTAGGATCAAAAGGTTCTAATTTTTACTAGTAGTATTGGAGAGATTTTGACAAAAAGTCAAATCCATTTCTAGTCGCACAAAGCATATCTGCTCTCCAAAGATCAAAGTGAATGCTGTTTCCAAAGACGCACTGTAAAACGTGTGCTTAACTTGTAGCAGTTAAAATCATTCCCCTCTGTTTTGTCATTTCCTCTGGAACATACCAGACATGTGTTTGCACTAAGAATTATGCTAATCCATTCAGTAGATACCGAGGCCCCTAAAAGTAATAAATCAAGTTTTTTTTAGATACTTTGGGACATTAAGGTCACACTGAAATGTGTGAATTTCATTGCATTAGATGCAAAACATCAAACCAAGGAGCATCTGCAAACAAATCATGCTAGAGCCTGTCTCAGAACCAAATGTCTTAGAACTCACGTTTCTTAGCCACTAATGTCAATGTGATTGTTAGAGTTGATAAATAAATAAATGTATGCCAACATAACAATTTGTTGCACAATGTACTGTACCATAGCTGTAGATATAGGAGAGGAATTTATTGGCATTTGTAGGTAACTTGTGTGGGGTTAAAGAGGAAAATACAGTGTCAGTTCTCATCATCTTGCCCTCCCTGTGTAGTTCTATTTAGAGCTCTGTGGTTTCATATATTGCTCTTGCAAAAATCCACATCTGCCTATGCATACATGAGTCAGAGAATGATTAAGGTAAACTAAACAGATGATAGATAGATAGATAGATAGATAGATAGATAGATAGATAGATAGATAGATAGATAGATAGATAGATAGATAGATAGATAGATAGATAGATAGATAGATAGATAGATAGATAGATAATATTAAAATGAAACAAAATGACACACAGATGTATTAATGTTAAAATAACTAACATGTTTTTTCAACTTTTGAGGGAATAAGGTCTCTTTTTTCACATATGTGGACTTGTTTATCAGTGCACAAAAAATCATTTTTTAACCGATATATCAAACAAAATTAGAGATGCTAATCTTTACAACCAAACAGGTTTCAATCAAAAAACGTTCTTAACAGAGGCACTTTTGTTGGCGCAGCCCCCATAGAAGCACTTCCATGAAATCGATGCCATGCTGTTGCGTCACGTGAAACGGTGTGCCATAAATGTAACCCTTAAATGACAGCGTAGTGTTGTGAACAGTACTCAGATGGTTAAAATGAATAAAAATTATGTGCTGCGTATAGCAAAGCCAAAATACAACGTCCACCCATATGGATGCGGGGTCGCACAAGGTTTAAATCTCCACCTTTGACCAGCCCCAAACAGTAGGTGGCTGAATGTGAAAGTGAAAGTGTAGATTTACAGTAAAAACAACTTAAATATTGATCTATTTCTCACCCACACCTAACCTATATCTTCAGGAAATATGGATTTAATCACGGTAGTGCTGTCTTTATGTCCTTTTCAGACCTTCTGGTCATCATTCAGTTGCACTGAATGGACTTTGAATACATAGCTGAGATATTCTTCTAAAAATCTTAATTTGTGTTCTGCAGAAGAAAGTAAGTTACACACCTGTTATGGCATGAGGGTGAGTAAACGAGAGAATTATCATTTTTGGGTGAACTATCCCTTTAAAGTCGAAGTGTTTATTTTTTTCAATGTTATGAAACTTTCTCCTATCCTGAATTTAGTATGCAAAGTATAACAAGGAGTGATAACTGAGTTAGCCATTCGTAGGTTGATTGCGCTGTAAAGGCCCAAACATACTACAAAACATACGCAAACGCTTGGTCCCATTGTACATAAATTACAAGCGTGCTTGCATTGCTCAAGCGGTTAAAAGCCTTAGACCACAAGGGGGCAAAAAAGCCACGAAACCATGGTGGTGGAGTGTGTTTTTGTATTTGCTGAAAAGATGACAAAAAAATATGTTTGTATAATCTAACTTGTTCGGCAAGACTCACCACAAATTATTCCTCCGCCATGACAGTTGTTGATTGAAAAAATAATATACACTGTAGTGCCCCTTGCTGCAACGCTGAGATTACAGCACTTACTTGCACAGGGTTATGGATTGCACTTGGACACAATGCAACAACATGTGAAATCAAACTTTTGTAGCAAGATGCATCCATGTTCACATACTTACATAGAGCATGTTTGGGCCTTTAATGTTGCGACTCTCACCCTCACCTTCAAGAATTTAAATATTTACGTCTGTTATTCTTTGATGTGATATCTTACTATGTGGTCATTAGTGATTTACACAGGTTTACAAAACTCCCCAGTGAATAAGTACTGTTTGAGAAAGTGATGTAATGTGGGCTCAATGGATGAAGAGGAATAATGACCTGACACGTGTAGCTCAGAATAGATCAGATGTGTGAAAAAGTAATGGAATGGAAAAAAAAAGACAGTTAAAGATAAAGAACCTCAATAACAAAAAATCGAAAATGTTGCTATAAATGCATTCTGCAATACATCCTGTTAAAGGGATAGTTCATTCAAAAATTAAAAGTTTGTGGCAAAAAAGATTCTAAGCACGATAACAAACAAGGATGAAGCATTATTTGTTTGTGTGGTATGAACTCAGCAAGTAGCTGCTGATATTATTGAGATTGGATCACACTGTGTGCAGATCTGTTAACCACACTAAACACTTTCAGTCCAACCACATTGCCTCCTTCACCTAAAAACGAAGCTTACCATTTCCTGCATTGAGCCCCAGACTCATTTTCCACCATGCTTTTGCAGAGAGGGACTTTTCTTGCATTGCACTGCACTTGAGAGTATGGGGCATCATCTTGAGACACTTGAAAACATGTAAACATTTTATATATAAAACTGGCTTTGACATGTTGAAATGAGTCAATGGGGTCCTTATGAAGGTTCTTAATTATTTGGGATGACAATCAGGGAACAATTGGGGACATAAACTTGAATTGCTCTTAGCTTATCAAACACTTTCTAAACAGTTTCTAAACTAAATGTTTTGGTTTTATTAAATAATAATAATAATAATATAAACTTGGAGTGAACACCAGTGCAATGTTGTTCATTGATTATGATCAGTATTTATTTAAGCTAATTTAATCTAAACCAGACTGAATGACAAATAAACAACATTTTAAGTCAACATTACAATGACTTAATATGTTATTGATCCAACAGGGTCCTTATAAGAATCCTTCATAAATGTAAAGACATTTTCCATGGGACTGCATAGACTTTGAAGAAAGAACATAATATGATCAACTTTTCAGGTGACTTGTATCAGCAATTTAAGTTAGGTTCGCAGAATTGGGGAGGGGGTACTACAGGAAGAACTAGCCCTGTAGACCACATCATGGTTTTCCCCCAAGCATGTGATGTCAATTCTTCCTCGTTGGACAGAACCCAGAGGTTTGTTTAGTGGAAACGTACAGGCACACGTGGATGCACACCTTATAAGGCAGACGGAATATGTGAGGTGATCATACTCAAGACGACCAGCCAAAGACAGCGCATCAAGACACACTGATCAACGACAGACCACAGACTGAGAAACAAAAGACAAAAGAAACATGAGAGCTCACTGCATCATCATCGCCTGTCTGGTGCTCTTCGCCCTCTGCTCACTCACTCGCAGTGAATGTGCGTCTTTTTCTAATTTATGATTTTTCTTTGTAAAAAAAGGACTAGATAAATACTCGACTGCCAACAATTTTAAATACATCTGTGAGGCATTTTTCTAAATTGTTAATTGTATGTAATTGACTGTAAAAATGGTAATCTACAAAATGCGCTTCATGCAGTTACATTTAAATTACTTGGATTCATTCAGGTCAGAAATACTACAAATTATTAAATATAACTGAATCAACTTGATTACATTAGTTTACACTAATTCAATTATTTTTATATGGGTTAGATCAGATAGAAATAGATCCTTATGGTAACAATTGCACATCACCACTTTTATCAGTGTTCGTGAACTGTTAGCATGTTATTTTAATATTTTGAACATACTGTTAATTACAATGTATTGTTTGCTCTATATTTCTCCTGCAGGGAGTCAAGGCCCAGATAAGTGCTGCTTTACTTTTTCCAATATAAGAATCCCCATGAAGCAGGTTGAAAGTTACCATACAACACATCTCGAATGCCACAGGAGTGGTATCATGTAAGTAGCTTTTGCACAATGTCTTAATTGGAATGAATAGCAATCGTAAATCGGTTATGTGAAATCATGAACCATCTTCTCTTTAAAATTCCAGTTTCATCACAAAGGCTCCAAAGGAGATCTGTGCTGACCCATCAGACAAATGGGTTCAGAGACTGAAGAACCTAGTGGATGCTCGAAACCTTAAGGAGATAGGATCAGATGGCAGCTCTGTGGATAGTGCCTAATGTGTAAACTGCTCTTTGCTTTGAAAAGTCTTACACTGAAAAGTTTGTAAACTGATTTAAGCTTTTTTTTTAAATTTAAGCTAAGTTTTACAAGTTCAATCTGAACCATTTTGAATCATAACATGACTATATATAAATAAACAACATTGAGAAACATTATCAGATTTTGGTCTTCTTTTTTAATAAAACATATAGGTGGCAAAGCATTTTAAAACCAAATCTAGAGATTAATCTGATTCACTTTCAGTTTATTAATTTAATAATATTAGCAATAATAATAACACAATTATACAATTATTAATAATATTACATAACAGATAATTATTATTAGTAGTATTATAATTATTAGCTAGATAACCACAAACATTTTGTTTTTCTAACTTTAATTAGGGGGTTTCAGGGGGGTCTGACCCTCCTAATTAATGTATGTTACTATAGCAACAATAAAGGTGTGTTATAAAACGCTCGAGTCATAAAGAGGTTTGCTATCAAATGTTTGTTAGAAATAAATACCATCAATAAGAATAATAAAGAAATAAAATAAATCCATTCAAATTTCAATTAATATTAAAATGGTAGTGTTGCTGAAAAACAAATTAGTCACAAATGCACTATGTTTGATCCATGAGGAAGTGCACTTCAATTAGGTGAATTATAGTGAATTCTGGCAACAAGAGGTGATATTTACACCAAAAACTAAAGCCATGAGCTAGAAAAAGAGGATTGTATTTTACTATTCAGTGAAGAAAAGTTAGTTTAGTAGTTGAGAAAGTGCGTGATAATATTTACTTTTTAAAAATATTTAATTTCAGGTTAATGTGGGCTATTCATGGAAGAACTGTAAGATTGCTTTTTATTCAACATATAGTTAACACTGCAATTAAGGCTGTGCTTAACAACATTAACCATTAACATTAACATTAACAATACACAATTTTTAAACACGATAAAGAATCATATCTTATCTAATCCCACAACAGGGCTCCAAACAAAAAAAAAAATCAATTAAGGAGCCAATGGCTCCTACAGGGGGAAAAACAGGCGCCAAATATTTTAAATTTTTTTTAACTCCATCCATTCCTTTTCGTCCCGCAGCTCGCTAACAGTGTAGTCTGTGGAGCATTCTTCGCAATTATGTGATCACGTGCATTTTTATGCTTGTTACTGTCACCGTGTTTTCTAACAGTCTCTTTTTTGAAATTGTTAGTTCCTGCAATGAACTCCGTTTTCCCCGCTATTTCTTTGATATAAACTTTTGTTATGTATCTCGGGAAATGTAATGCAAATTTTAAAATCAAAAGGGAGTAAATTTTTACTGTCGCCAATGGCGACCTTGACAGAAATTACACTCACAAATAAATTTATTTGGTCACAAATGCGACCATTTTTAGTCGCAGTTTGGAGCCCTGCACAAGGATGATGATTTATCGACTTTATAGACATTACATTTTTATCGTCTGTTAATGCTGAACTTCTGTAAAGCTGCTTTGAAACGATGTGTGTTGTGAAAGGCGCTATACAAATAAAATTGACTTGACTTGACTTGACAATAGATGACATTAACTAAGAATCAACAATACTTTTACATCATTCTTAAATCTTTGTTTAGGCTATGTTCATTTCTACATATAGGCTACTAATAATTTTTTAAGATTAGTTATGCAACATTATTGAGGACTAACATAAAATAGCAATGAACAATAGTATATTTATAAAAACATTAAACAAAATGAAAAAATACTTGAAAATAGATGTTATTTTTTAATTAATGATACCTAATTTAGAATGTAATTTATGCTGTGTGAGCATATGTTATACACAATGCCAGTCCTAGCCTTTTAGGGTCCCTAAGCAAAAATTTGTGTGGGGGCCCCCTTTAATATGTTCGTAACACTGCTTATAATATCTTTGACAGTGTGGGGGCCCCCTGGTGGATTGGGCTCTCACTCCCAAAACACGAGAGGCGGTGGGAATGGAGAGGTTTCGAGGGGGTAGCGGGAGGGTACCGGGAGGGCCAAAGTGGATGATAGACGCGCCCCGTCCCGAGGGGGCTACCCCCACATGGCAATCAGGGTTTCTTCGTCTTAGAAATTACCCCCCTGAGGTCTTGCTTTGGGGGCTGCCGAGGGTGACGAGCCTGTCCCCAGTCTTTACGAGGGGGAGAACGACTCGCCACGCTTTGTTTCTGAGCCTCCCTTCAAGCAGGACTGGGACGGGTCTGGGTGGACGACGACCCCACCCCTTGAGTGCGGTGAGGGTGAAACTGCCCAAATGCTTCCTCGTGGCAAAACCGGGGCATCAAGAAGGAAAACTTTGTCCTTATCTCTGATGCCCGATAGGTTGAGCCATAGGTGTCTCTCCGTGCTGACCAAAGCAGACATAGACCGACCAATGGCACGGGCTGTCTGCTTGGTCGCATGGAGAGATAGATCCGTGGCTCGACGAAGCTCAGAGAAAGATTCCTCGTCGGGCGTGGTACCCGCACTCAGGTCTTTCAGCAGATCAGCCTGGTATGCCTGTAACACTGCCATTGTGTGCAGAGCAGCACCAGCCTTACCCGCTGCTTGATAAGCCTTCCCTACTAGCGTGGAGGTAGTCCTGCACGGCATAGTGGGGGGAGAGGGTATTTTTAGCGATGATGCCAAACCCGGCGAGAGATAACCCGCAAGTGTCTCTTCAACTGTCGGCATCATCAAATACCCCCATGTCTCAGCACCCACGATAGTCGAATATATCGACGTCGAGGGCACGTGGACACAGGAAGTATAAGGTTTCCTCCATGAACGAGAGAGCTCGTCAAGGAGGTCATCAAAGAAGGGAAGGGACTGATGAGGCGTTCCCTCCCCCTGGCCACCAGACAGAAATCTGTCCTCCAACTTGGAGGGTCCCTTGTTCACGTGGCCAGTCTAATTGAAGCCTGGCCACAGCACGAGTAATTACCTCGAGTAATTCTTCCGATGATTTACTATCATGCCCGGAATGCTCGGAGGCGGGTAACTCAAAGTCTGCAGACTCAAGAGATTCAAGGTCCCTCTCATGAACCGAAGAGGCACCGGAGCACGCTTCAGGATCACGGGAAGGACCAGCTAGGTCTTGGAAGAGAGTGAGCGAAAGGGACGGACCCGTCTCTCGCTCCTCAGCCAAATCCATACGAGAGCCCCACGATGAAGTGTGAGCACTGGCTTTCGGAAGTAAGCGAGACGAGCGCAAAGCATTTTGACCGAAAGCAGATCGCAATGCTTGCACCTGCCCTGCCCCAACGCGAGAGCAGCATGCTCTCCAAACAAACGAAGCAACACTGATGTGTGTCCCTCTCAGCCATAGAGCGTAGACAAGGGAACACACATCGTTTGCTCTGACTTTCAGTCATTCTCTCTTTTTTTTTTTTTTTTTGAAAGAAGAGAAGAAGAGAAAGGTTTTCTGCACACTGCCTAACAAATTCTAACTCCTAACAGAAGAAAGAAAGTTCTGACAGGCTCATGAAGCACACACACACAGAGTGATCTGAAGACAAAAGAGCTGATGATGCGCCTGAGACGCATCTATTTATAGCCCTGCCACAGGTGCATCCAATGATTACACCGGCAGAGGCTATACATTCCGGTCAATGTTCACTGACGTGTTGCACAAATATTCACAGCTGGTCACACCTAATGTTGTTCCCAAAGCGCTTTTTCAGCGCAGCATCATAAGTGTAGCTTTTTGAAAGGGAACACATCAAGATTGCCACAAAAAAAGGCATCATGTAAATATCTTGTTGATATCTTAACTTAAATAAAAATCTAGTTTCATCACAATATCACATAAAGAGATCTGTGGTGACCCATAAGAGTATTGGGTAAGACATTGATAAGGACTCTTTGGACCATACCTGAGATGCCAGTTCACAGTTTTGAATTTGGCACAGTGAGAAAGTAAATTACTCTTTGTATTTCAAGATCTTGTAATTTGTAAACTTTGCAAATATTCAGCAAAGCAAAAAAGCAAAAACGGTTTTGTTTCGCCGGAAGCCATAAAAACTCTTTAACGATCGTAAAAATGGCATCACTCTTCCTTTCTGAAAGGACAGAATCAGAGTCAATCAGCACAACAGAGACAACACATCTCCAAAGACTAGAGGAAACAGCTCTAGTCCACCTCAAAGAGTCAAACAACCAGAAAGATTTTCTCTTATTGTCTGTAAACTCAATTTGGATATGATAATTTGTTATTTAACTCAGACAGCCGCAACAGGTACTATGTGAGTGGCATAATACACAACTCCAGTGTAAAAAGTGCACATGGCACTGCACTGAAACACACCATTAACACAACACAGCAATAAAAATAATGAGCGTACATACTCCAAAGTTAAACATCAAAATCCATTTTTCCTGTCTCATCAGTCAAAATGTGATTCTCATATTCACTAGGGAACTTTATTGCAGATACATTTCACTTTAAAAAAGACTTTCAAGAGAGAGAAAATAAGGCTTTAGTTTTTGTGGCACGTGAGACAAATGTAGAAAGTAGCTATGCATCTATACATTATATACTGACTGCAGTCTGTTTCACAAAGCAGGTCCACTCGTTTCTGCAGGTACCCAAGGGGAGAATAACCGAATACATTTCATGAGACACTGTCATCACTGTCATCAGGACTAAAATATTGGCACATTTGCACATTACTTTTACCTGTTAGAGCATTACAAAATGAGGTGTTTGTAGAGCATCAAACAATGCAAAGCTGAGTTCCTAAATGGCTCTTTTGATTCTCTGTTGAGAGCTGCTGTAACATTTGTGTATGATGAGGCTGTCAGCAACATTTGTGTGGTTGATTGTTTTCACTGTGTGAAACCACGGGTTTGAAGTTTTAAACACCACCTTTTCTCCAGCCTAAAATTCAAGCTTTAGACATTGTTGCCCAAGCAATCATCTGATTTCTTTTTACATACAACTTGATTCTTTATTCAACCCTCTACTTTTTGTATCCACATACTTGTTTGTTTGTTTGTTTTTTATTAGTTTTTTTTAACACATTATTTAATTTGTTTTTGATATCATATTCTTTTTTTCTGTTTCCATATTCTTTTCCATTCTCTCAACTTTTGTTTATCAGCATTTCTTACATCTTATTTTCTCTATTTAATTTTCCTCCATCCTAATTTTCTTCTGATTTCAAGAACCATATTCAATTTCTCATCTCATTGTTCTTTTCAAAACTCAGTTTTATTCAAGCATCATTTCTTTTTTATATCCTCTGAGTTTCTGATCTTCTCTTCCATTTGTTTATTTTCCATTTCAGCACCTGTTCAGTTTTTTCCGTCCTGCTTGAATCCTGATTCATTTACTGTAAACTCATTTATTCGAATGTATTTTTCCTTCACTGCAATTCGTGTGATGTTAGCTGCTAAATTTCTTTTTAGATGATCACTGTGATTGCCAATTTATGCTGCTGCTAATCTTTGTTTCCCTTCAGAGTGAGTCATTCACGAAATCATCTCACTGTATTGGGCTCTTTATCTTTCTTTGACTCTTTCAAGCTCTTGGAGTTCTCTGTTCCCTCCAGATCTGTTAAAGACATGCTCCTCTTTTCTTTATTACGCTACTCTTTCAGACAGCCTGTCTTCACTTCTCTCTCATCACGAAGGAACTGGAATCATCCAGTGACGTGCTTATTCTGACCACTAGTGGCCGCTATTATATTACACATCTAATGAAGCACATTGACGTATGGCTGAGATATTGTTACAAACATCCAATTCAACTAAATGATTGTCTAATAATAACTCATGTGAAGGTATAAATAAATAGAAATTAATTATTTAAAAAAACATTTGAAGCAGGAACAAACAATTCCTTTAGGCACTTTCAGAATTTTAATCTCAAAATTTGCACAAAAACTGTTTTAGAACTTTAAAGGAATATTCTGGGTTCAATACAAGTTAAACTCAATCGAAAGCATTTGTGACATTGTGTTGATTACCAAAAAAATAAAAAATATTTTGACTTGCCCCTCCTTTTCTTAAAAAATAAAAAATAAATAATAAATGTGAATGGGGGGCCTTACTTACTTTTTCTAAAGTATAACCACAAGACAAACAATATGCCTGTAAACATAATTTTAGTGTGATAAAATCATTTACTAACCATTTCTGGGTAAAGTTATAGCTAATTTTACAACCTTGTTGCCATGGAAATGTCTACAAAGCATAAAACCCTAAAATGACTGTACAAATGACCATTTAAACAACGTTACAGCTCAAATAATACATGAGTTTTAACAGAGGGTAATGTCATTTAATGTAAGTGCTTGTATAAAACTATAAGCTTCCCTTTTCTGTGTTTAAACCCTCCAAAAGCACTAATAAAAAGCTAAATTTTTTCGCTTCTTTTCTTTTTTCTTTTTTTCTTTTTTTTAAGAAAAGTAGGGATGAGTCGAAATTCATTTTTGTGGTAATCAATATTATGTCACGAATGCTGTCAATTGAGCTTAACTTGTATTGACTCATATGTATTACATGGCACCTTTATTTACCTCTCTTTACCTTATCAGCTCTTTTAGTCACTTTGGTAGAAGCTGTATGAGCCTAAAAGTAACAGTAAAGATTTACAAAAAATACAATGCAAAAAAATCACCAAAAAAAAACAAAAAAAAAAAAAACATTAAAAACAGAAGGACAGGAAATAATCAAAAACTGCCTCTCATTAAATGCTAAAATAGAATAGCAGGAATAGCAGGCCTATTTAGCAATAATGCTCTTGCTCTTACATAATTAGTGCTTTATTTAGTGCTTACAGCCCTCAATATACCAGTGACTCAATATAAGTCACTCAATTTAAATGAGTGGAGAATTATGTGTTTTTTTAGGTTCCAGTCTTTGAGGTCGATTAATTTTTTAATTTATTTTTTGATAATAAATGCAACCTGTTATGACTGCTGCAGCAGTTGATTAGGCCTACTGGATAATGTGCCAGGGAAGCTCTGATGGTAAAAAAATAGCTAAATCAAATCACTGATTGCACAAATCCCATTCTAAATACAGTTGTTTGTTCTAAAAACCCTTGGTGGATGAAAGCTAGTTACACTATATTTTGTGCATGCATCTCCACTTCCATCGCCCCTTTGGATTAAAAGGAAAAATAAATATTAAAAATTAGATATAAAAAAACCTATTAATAGCATCTTTTGTCTTTCCAGATGGAAGACTATAATAACATGTTGTGTTGTTATTATTACAATGCATTAGAATGTTCTTGATAATGGGCCAAAATACTTGAATAATTGTCGTTTTTACGTTGACTTCAGAACAGAAAACATATGTAGATATTTTAACCAAGAATACCCTGTTGCTAAGTGACCTGAAAATAAAACGACTGACTTTGGGAATCACCTTCATGAATATTTACTGAGACATGTCATAGGACTGGTCCCGTTTGTAAAGCTGGAAAACTGAGCAAATAAATCTCACTGGAGCTGACATTGCTGTGGAGTCTCTAAAATCTGACGAGATACAATTAAACCAAGAATGCATATGTGTAGGGTACAACGGGGCTAATGGCAACCCTTAAGGAAAAGTTAGCTTTTTCTGTTCACAAAATGCATCAAATGCATCAAAACATTTTGTATTTGTATTAAATACGTATATTTATATTTCTATGTAACGTCCAAATACTTCCGTCTAGCCATGTTTACTTTCAAAAGCAATAAATAAATAAATAAAAACAGCGCGGATGGACGCAAAAAATGTCTTCGGTGTGAACGGCCCCCTATTACAGTGACTTTAAATCTATTCTGTAACGTTCTATCGCTCACTGACACCGTAGTAACTGAGACGCCTACCGTTCGCTTCGTGCACTGACTTCAACATCAATAGGCAAAGCTTACGGTCGCGTGCGCCTGATAGTGTCCAACACACATCATATCAAGGATTTCTAGGTTTGTTTTTTGTTTACAACATTTGAAAATGGACCAGAAGGACACGGAAATGAATGAAAAAGGAGTCTCGTCTTCTACCAGCGAAGTTGTTGTTCAAGTCAGGGAGAAGAAAGGACCTTTACGCGCTGCTATCCCCTATATGCCTTTCCCAGTAGCAGTCATCTGCCTGTTTTTCAACACATTTGTGCCGGGGCTGGGTGAGTAAGGGGCGGCTCGTTCACCATTCGTACCACCTGCGAAAATGTCAGTTGTGTTTACAACCTGGTGCTGTGATTCAAAAATAATGAAATCAATACTTTATTTAAATGTGCTGGCTGAGTCTCATTTACTTTAATATAGAATATACATTGTTTATAGGCTACTTCGCAATATTCGGGATGCGGTTGGAATACGCGAGACTTTGAGCACTGCTTATTTTCTGTTGTCTGTTTATATATGCATAAATCACTGAAGCGCACTTTTAGGATCTGGACGGGAATGGACACATCAGATCAAGTTTCTTGCGGTGACATTTCGGTCAAGATGCGCAGGAGCAGCATTTCCAGCATGTGTAGAATATTCACTGTGTAGGTAACAGATGTGATTTAATAGCCTACAATACAAATACAAACCTTCCAGTCAGATATAGTATACACTGGCAGCCAAAAGTTTGGAATAATGTACAGATTTTGCTCTTATGGAATGAAATTAGTAATTTTATTCACCAAAGTGGCATTCAACTGGTCACAATGTATAGTCAGGACAATAATAATGTGAAAAATTACTATTACAATTTGAAAAAAAATGTCAGAACTTCTTCAGTGTTCTCATCAAAAACTCCTCCACGTGCAGCAATGATGGCTTTGCAGATCATTTGCATTCTATGCATATATATTATATATTGCATATAATAATGGCAAGTAATTTTCTATTACCAAATTAGCAATTTAGCGTGATTACTCAAGGATATGATATTGGAGTGATGGCTGCTGGAAATGGAGCCTGTCTAGATTTGATCAAAAATAACTAAATAGTGATAGTGCTGTTTTTTACATCAGTAAAGTCCTGACTATACTTTGTGATCAGTTGAATGCCACTTTGGTGAATTAAAGTACCAATTTCCTTCTGAAACAGCAAAATTTGTACATTATTCCAACTTTTGGCCGGCAGTGTATGTATAATTGCATCCACTCCATTACTCTGATTGATTGACCTTTTCTCCTTCCTAACTGATCCATTCATCTCAGAATAGTCATTTTCACCTTGATTCGCAATCATTTTTGTTTGGCCTGTGGGTCTAAGTTATTGGTATCTTTAGTGTTTGGCCCTTTGAGTTATTCTCTTGTGTGACATTCTCCTTTCATCCTTTCTTATTGCCAATAGATTGTAGCATTACGGAGGTCTCCAAATACTAAATGGATTACCTTATTTCTCTGTAATATTCTAGTTGTAGCTCTTTTTGTATCTTGTTATTTTCAATTGTGGCACACAGTGCTGCAGAATATTGATCGACAGAGTTTCTCTCATGTCAAAACGGCTTGTTATGCATGACTCCAGGGATCTTGCATAACTTTTACATTTACAAAAAAATCATACTCCATGCTCTTTAGTTATGTCACATCAAAGCCTTCTGATACAAGGCAGTGTGATGAACCTTTATACCTACACATCTAATATACTATACCTATACTTATACTCTTCTTTTATGGATCATACAGTACATTAGGTTGTCATCTATCCTTTTTAACCCATAGACATGTTTATTTTCCCCTTTGGGTATTTTTGTGCTAATGATTTATAATACTAGGGCACTGGAAATATGAAGCTCATCTACGGCATCTCAGCCCAGCCTTTGTGTGTCTGGGAAATCTGCAGAGCTTAGAACCCAACAGTTAGACTGAACAAACATTAATGAAACAGCAGCTGTCAACCCGGTAACTGCTTCACTCAGCCACTTGTGGCCCTCTGGTGTTTATGTCAATTTTGGTTTCATCCATCAGGATACCCCCATGGGAACTGTACCTCAGGTCATCTAATCTTGGGTCTACTTCAGCATAGCTTTATCATTGGGCCTTCTCAAGTTTCAGCCAGTCCCTCTGGAGTCTGGAAGACATGTGTATGCCGTAGATACTGCAAGAGTGATCAATGTGTGTAAATTGCCCTTAATCGGTCATGGCAGATACAGCACAAATTCTCTCTCAATATTTGTTAAACTGTTGCTGATATTCAATAAACAGCCTGATCTCATGAAAATTACATGAATTTGGCATTCATGTAATTGGCATTGAAATATTTTTGCAAATTGATGTTAAGTGTTCCTTAAATGTATTGCGGCAGTTCTTAGGTGAAATGTTCAATATACGGCATTGTGTAAATTAAACACAATGTCGGATGAAATACGCAATTGCAACATGATCATACTCAAATATAACTTGTAAATGTAGTTGGTTATGCAAACGTTAAAATGTATTGTCTTACAAGTTATGCACTATAGTAAAAGTGTTTAGATGTCACAAGATAGCATTGTATGAGGTACAGAGCTAAAAGTAAGTGTTTATGAACTGATGGTATTTTATTTGTGATTCGTGTGAAAGTGAATAAAAGTCATCGTTGCTCTAGTGTTCATTTCACCAGGCAACTATTGCAAAACATACAACTGACCACATAAAAAACATTTAGCAAAAAATGTAAGTATAGTAACGTGATTCAACGAGACCAGGTTGTCCATAAATATCTTGAAATGTTCTTCAGAGGAACTCTTATATCGACCAAACAGCTGTTGTAGCCAAGTAGATTCAAAACAGTAAAATACTGTAAACATTTTCGTTCAAAATAATGCATGCAAATAAGGCATGTTTCACTCAATTAATACTAGGAAGAATGATTATGAACAATTTAATATGCACTAATATAACAATACCTAATAATAATAATTGTAGAGCGGAGGAGGGCAGGGCCGGGCTGGAACAACACACACCCGTTCCCAATCAGCCTGATGGACTCCCTGGCCTGAGGCAACATAAATAATAATTTAATAACTATTTGAAGCTGGGGAGGGGGGGGGCCTAGTGCCCCATCTGCCGGTGGGTCATCCCCGCCTTCCTCGACCTGGGAGGATACAGGAGGGCAAAACAGCAACAAAAACATAATAGGTGAGGGATAAAGGCCAACACGGAGTGACAGAGAGAGGAGAGAGGGAGAAAAGAAAACTCACTCACCAGTTGTCTGATGCGTCGTCATGTGGTCCCCGATCATTCCTCCACCCTCTCAGGCAGACGGCAGCCACTCCTCCACCCTCTAAGGCAGATGGCAGCCACTCCTCCCTGGGCGGACCGGAGTCAGACTGACCCCCAGTGGACAGAACGCCCCTCCGTGTTCTCGGCGACCCGTGGGGACACTCCTCCGCCCCTGGCAGTGGCCCTACCGCTCCAGGTGGTCGGGAAGTCGCTTCCCTCCACCCCTCGTGGACGGTGGTCTTCTCTACCCCTCCACATTTCTGGGGGATGGCAGGGCACTCCTCCGCCCCTGGCAGTGGCCCCTTCGCTCTAGGCAGTCGGGAAGTCCAGTCCCCACTCGCCTCGCGGAGTCACGGCCATTCTCCGTGTCCGGGCGGTCGGGCAGCGGCACACCCCTGGGTGGATGGCAGTGTCGAGGACCCCGCGATGGGCATCCCTCCTCCCTCCCGGGTTTCGGTACCAGTGTAAAGGGGTATGAGGGAAAGGAGGAGGCAAGAACTGGCTTGGCAACATAAATAATAGTTTAATAATGAACTGAACCAAAAAACACAAACATAAATACACAGAGAAGCTGCGTGTCATTCTCTCTCGAACTGTCGTCACCGGCCGCCTTTATCCCTCGCGCGGCCCCATCAGGCTGGTTGGGGACCGGGTGTGTGTTGTTCCAGCCCGGCCCCGCCCTCCTCCGCTCTACACTAATAAACACCAATCGATTCACTGATTTACAGTTTGATTCACAAACATCAGTTAAAACCGTCTAAATCAAACATAATAATTCAAATGCTACTTTTGCTACTGAAGTTTAAATCAGACTTAACACTCTCATTCTCATGAAACTAGTCTGATAAAACTAAATGGCCTAATAAAGGAGCATTAAAATCATCACATTATTTGCAATGTGGCTTAATTTTATATTACCAAATAATTGTGTATCTACAGTATCGTGAATATTCTATATATCGCCCAACCCTACCCTCCACCTCTTTTATAATTAATGTTGCATCAAAATCTTTACAGAACTAATATGCATTAGAGACAGTAATGTGTCTGTCTCACATCATCTCTACAAGTGGGCATGCTTTACCAAGCTCATGTCTACTGCATGGTTGTTTATACATAAACCAGGGTAGACTATTATGACAAGAGAGCCCATGTTTGGATTATGAGGATGATACAAGGGAAAATGCCAAGAGCCAAATGGGGCTCAGTTGAGCACAGAATGACCTCAGAGATTATCAGAGACCATTTCTACTCTAGTTAGTTAGTCGCACTTGACAAGCTTCTCTCTTCACTTTAATTGCAGAAACTTGGCAGGGCATGTGCAGGGTGCCAGATGAGGTTAGATTCAGATCATGATAATTTGCATGTGCATGAAATGAGTGTCATGTTAGTGAGTTTCTAGACAAAATAAATTACCGCTGTGTTACAACAGCTGGGCACACCTGTATCCTTGTTTACACTGGAAAAATTCAGTGGCGACCTCTCCTGCATATAAATGGATGTCACTCTTTTTTATTTGCTCTGAATCACTTACTGCTTTGGCATCTGGAGGCGGCAGTATTCCCTTTCAGGAAAATCACAAGTAAAACAACAGATTATAAATTCATAAAACAATTTCACCACCTCCCTGCCTGCTATTTTACGACATCTAAACACTTTTATGATTTGTTGTAAGGTGATGCATTTTAACGCTTGCATAACATAATCAACTACATTTACAAGCTTGCTCTGGCATTACCCAGATAGCAAACATACATCTCCGAGATGTCTTAGATGTTTTAGTTCTTTTTATCTGGAAAGCATCACAGTCTAATTAAAATCTGCTGAACATCTTAAAAAGATTAGATTTACAAAAATTCTAAATCATAAACATCTCTAAGACATCTGCTGAATGTCTTATTGACATCTGAGAGGAAACGTCTTCAGATAAGCAAACAACCTATAGCAAACATTTTCCACATCAAAAAGATGGGTGATGTGATTTGCATTATGTGTTCAAGCATACCAGAGAAATTAATGTCTCGTTTTAATATAAATCTCTGTGTGGACTCTGATATCCAAGCATGCAGCCCTTTCAAAAATATATTTACTGTGTAGACACAATCAGATATGGATGGAATTTAATCTGAAGAAAGGAGTTTCTCAAGGTCTAAAAGTGGAAAACTGTTGACTTTTGATCTTGACCTCATCCCAATCCTCATCCCAATTCCATGTGAAAGGCATTTCACATGGAAAAAACTAAAGCCTGTTGTGATCTTTACTGATTGCAGATTTCAGATGGTTAAAATGGATATTCAAATGCAAAAGATTGTGTCTTCAAAAGACAGACACAGATGATGATGTGATTGTCAAGTAAAGGACTCTTATGTTTGACCTCAACTCAGCTCTCTTGTGGATTTGAGCTAAAAATAGGCTGAATGAAGAGATCACCAAGAGTGCTGTACACTTTTTGATGTTTCTTTTTTTACATTATTCATGTCTTTTTTAATTATTATTATTCCAACATATTCAAAATCAACTCTAAATGTAAAACGCTAATGTTAAAATAATAATAATATAATGCATTTAAAAAATTAACACAGTTTAACAATTTATGCTCCCATTTGTAAATTCTGTAATAATGTTCGTAATGTAATGTTTTCTATCTATCAAAACAAAACAGAATGTAGATCTCTCAAGATGCATTTTTCAAAGCTGAACTATTTTTAACTTGATGTGGTGTCTCATTGAGACACTGAAAAAAAAGCAAGATGTCCGATGCAACAGTGACGCTACAGCCGAAGTGATGTCCGATGGAAATTGTGCATGAATGCATCTTGTGTAAGTCAATTAGATTGTAAAATTGATTGCTGTGGACTGTAGCACAGGGATAGGAATATGTTCAGTAATATGGAAATAATAAGCAAGATATTGATTTCCAAAACTCCTTGTTGTCTATTCAATGCTTAACTCAGCTGGCAAATGAAAAAAAACATTCTTTGGGGCAGTCACATTACTATAAAATGGTTAGTGGATCAAGAGCTCAGTTGGTGTTTTTGTAACAACAGTTCTGAGAGCAGGAAAAGAATGGGGGGGGCCTTGGTAGCTCGGTGAGTATTGATGCTGACTACCACCCCTGGAGTCGTGAGTTCGAATTCAGGGTGTGCTGAGTGACTTCAGCCAGGTCTCCTAAGCAACCAAATTGGCCCGGGTGCTAGGGAGGGTAGAGTCACATGGGGTAACCTCCTTGTGGTCGCGATTAGTGGTTCTCGCTTACAACGGGGCGGGTGGTAAGTTTTGCGTGGATCACGGAGAGCATGAGCATCCACATGCGGAGTCTCTGCGGTGTCATACACAACTAACCACGTGCTAAGATTGGCGGTCTCAGAAGTGGAGGCAACTGAGACTTGTCCTCCACCACCCGAATTGAGGTGAGTAACCGCACCACCATGAGGACCTACTAAGAAGTGAAAATTGGGCATTCCAAATTGGGAGAAAAGGGGATAAAATATAAATAAATAAAAAGAATGACACAGTGCAATGTTTTTGGCAACATAGGACCACTGAGCATTACAACTTGTAATGGGATAAGTTGGGCAAGGAGGAGGCAGAAACCGGCTGAACAGTCAACATAAGTTTTAATAACATAAATTAACTTGAATCAACTTAAACACAAACACACACAGTGGCCGCATATGCCTCTCTCTCTCTCCCGAACTGGTTCCTCTGGCTCGTCTCCATCCCCCTCCTGGCTGATTAGCCTGATTCAGGGCCCATAGGTTGGTGTTCCCCATAGCACCGTTAAACATTAAAAATAGAGGGAACAGACTTAGACTTAGACTTAGACTTAGACTTAGACTCTAACCTTAGGTGAAACATAGGGGGAACAGAATTCAACAAAGACGAAACATAGGGGAACAGACTTCGACACAACACTGGGCGTGTGTCCTCATGGCCCGGCCTGGCCCTCCTCCTCGTCACACAACTGTTTCCAGGTTCCTCATTGTATAGAGACTGAGAAGGTCTCTTCAATAAAATGAGATGAATGGGATAATGTCATTCGGAGACGGTTATTGCTTGTCTAATTTTTAATACAGCTGCAGTCAGCAGACACCATTAACAAATAACAAGTGTTTGCTTTAGATTACACAAGATTTGCAGAGTGATTAATGACAAAAACTTTGAGCATTACACAGTGCCTCTCATTCACCAAATCCCTCCAGACACTGTGAGAAAAAAAAAATAGATTGGCAATAAAGATTTGTCTTGAAGAGTAACTTTTAAGCCAATGTAGTGAAAATTTGTTGTTCCCCTAATGGGGTTTTTCCATATCATAAAATTCTAGCTTGCCTTTTAATCTTTTCAGGGATCTTCAAGGATTAAACCAAAAAATGAAAATTCTGTTGTTATTTATTCACTTTCCATAAAACACAAGCATAGCATTCTTGAATAATTTACTGGTCATTCTTATCCATGCAATTACAATAAATGGGTATTGGAGTTTTCAAGCTTCAAAAAGGATGTTAATCCAATACAAAAGTATATTGAATGTTGTCCATACTACTTGTGCACTATATTCCATATCATATGAAGCCATATGATAGCATTGTGTGATGAGCAGACTGAAATATAAGTCATTGTTAACAAAAAATCTGTACATACACCTTAGCTCTTCATGTTGCATTAATGAACGAATCAGTAAGTCAGATCTTTTTAAATAATCGGTTGATCTGGTTCACAAAACCGGTCAAATGATTTTTTCACAAACCAGACTGATCTGTTCAATTCCCTTACTAAATGATCCTGTCGCAGTGATTCTCATTTTGAGAGCTCACAGGAGGGGAAGATTATCAGTGCACATATTTATTAGTCTGTTTCTCACACAAATTAAAATTTTAGTTTGAACTGTTCCATAAAAGTCTCTTTAAAGACATGCAATGAGCGGTATATTTGTGCAGTGATCCTCATAAAATATAGTGTAAACACAAATAAATCTCTTTGGAAAGGACTGAACAGCCAATAAATGAGTGATGAGTATTCAGCTCTCACAGAATAGCTGAGAACTGGCTGCAGGCAGTCAGACTGACTTCATCATTTCTCCTCGCAAGCTGTCTTGGCTCTCATCTTTGAGCCGTTATAAATAGGGGTAACCAGGGCTGGATTGGAAATCTGGCATACCAGGCATTTTCCCAGTGGAAAGACCCACTTTGGGGCCGATCAGGGGTGGACTGGCCATCGTGAGAACTGGTTGAGTCATGGTAAACTGCAAATGCAAAACGGCACCGTGATATGCCGAAGGGGGCAGTGATATGCAGGAAAGGACAGTGACAGCCCCCCCCCCCCCCCCCCCCCCGCCCCTCAACAACAAAAATGACCGGACCCCATCTCCACCCTCAGTCACAGAGTGAAACAGGAATGTTCCAGAAGTATTTTTCCCCATTCGTTTATTCCATAGGCATTTCACAAGTCTGCAATAAAGAGTTGTGCTGAATCAAATCAACCTTCTCCAAGATGACTCACAACATTACAAATTTGATTCAAAACAAAACATGATTTGAATATCTAAAAAAATCTAGATGAGGCATAAGACTATGTTTTTGAGGAAATCAATGATGTACATATCTGATAAAGCATTAATTGAATAAGTTTGGGGTTTTGTGGAAACAAGTTCATTCTCTAACACTACAACAAACCATAATGAAGTCAACAGTAAATCAAAATTGACCCATGTATTTACTTTCATACGTCATGTTCCTGGTCTATTGTGAACAATTCATTGGTCCGTTTTATTCCAAAGTATAACAATGGATGTTTTTGTAATCTTAATGGCTTTCCTTTTTCCTTTTATTAAATAATAATACTAGCTTATTAGCCAGTAGTAGCATTAGTTATGATAAAAATAATAACCATTACCCAAATAGCTATTTGAACCTTTAAATGCATGGGTGTTTCGCCAAACATTCTTGCATACCTCTGGTCTTTAGTGACCCAGCATGTTTAGTATATTTACCACAAATTGATCGACAATATGCTCAGAAAGTGTCACATTTTCTAAACATTCAAGACAATTAGAAAGGAATAAAATAGAATATATTCTGATATATTTGGATGTTTTATTTTTCATATATAATAGAGATTATGCAAATAGAGTGCTGGATTAATTACTTCCAAACTGAAATTTCATGAGACCCGACTGGCTGTCAAACACAAAACCTACACAAAGCATTTTCTCAGGTACTTTTTGAGTCTAAATAGATTTACATTTACATATATTAATTTAGCAGATGCTTTTATCCAAAGTGACTTATAAATGAGAAGAACAATAGAAGGGATTCATCCCAACGGAGACAGTAGGTGGCAACGTGCTCTAATACATGTTTCAATCATTTGCTTGGAGCAGTACACATTGCAAGGAAGGTGAGGGAAAGAGGAAGAATGGAATGAGAGTACAACAAGTGTTTATTGAAAGAGGCTAGAGAAACAGATGCTCGGGTGGAATTCGGCAGGTCATTCCGCCAGCGGGTCACAGTCAGGGAAAGTGATTTTGTGTTTCTATGAGATGGCACCACAAGGCACCGTTCACCCGCAGAACACAATAGATGGACAACTTACATAATTTCAAATGTACACCCAAATGGCAATACCCAAATCATACTGTTCATGTGTTGCACTTGCTGTTGTTTACTTTCACATTGTTTCTTCATCAAATAGCAATGTCAGATGTAAATAAATCAATCACTGAAACATCAGTGTCAACTTTTGCAAGAAATAGTATGTATAATACGTATGTGTATACCCATATGGAATGCTGATAATTCACCATGTCACACAGAATATCAAGGGCCGTGATATAGTAGTAATTTGTGTGAATATAGTACTCATTTATCTTGTAAAAACAAAGAAATGTACTGTATACCCTGTGAAAGTACACTTATATAGATATGAAATTATCATAAAAATATGATTTATGGAAGTGCAAAAAAGCAGTATCATTACATTTCTCTTGTCTTTTATGAACGTATACTCTTTTGGTAAAGAAGCAGTTTTTTTTTTTTAGTTATTTTGTGCACTTTTCACAAGTGAAAGTTTAAGGAATACTAAAGAGGTGGGGGCATAACTCTGAGGTACCATACAGTGGATTGAATGTGGTCCCGGGTCACTAAAGAACTGAGGCATGCATTAACGTTTAAGCATTGTTTAAGCGTACTCTCATCCTGTCTGGCTCCATTTTGGTATGCTTATTTTTTAAGATCCAATCAATTCCCAATGGAAAAAAATTGAGTACTTTTTCATTGAATATCCTGTTCCACTGTCAGTTATGTCACGGAAGTAAAACAGGTCGCAAATGTTGATTCATGTTGACTTTAACTGTAATGGTAGGAAGCTAGTGACTAAAGGCTTCTACAGAAGCATGTACAGTGCCATTACTCATAGCAGCCTTGGAGCTCATGATTGGTCAATCTTGAAAGGTTTATGCATTATTGCTGAAAATCCATTTACCTATAGAGTTTGGCATTGAATGGCTTTGTTACCCCCTGAGCTCTACCTACTCAATTTACATCTGAAGAGGGGGAGTCAATAAGGAAAGTGTTGATATGTGTCTTTCGTAAGACGGAAGGTCATGTTTTTATCCAATGGGGTGACAAATCATGCTCGATGACTTGAAGAAACTCAAATCAATTTGTGTAATCAACAAGTGAGTAGATTTGTGAATGATTTCCTGTAAAATGTGTATTGAATGGTGCATCCACAAGCTCCACTGAGGCTCTTAAGTGATGCTAGCGCTGCCCACAATGATGGGTGAAGCTGAGAGGAGATAAGTGGACTGATTTTCGTTCAAGGCAAAAACACCAAAAGGTCACCATGGCTATTTATACTGAAGGTGTTTATATAACAGATATGTTTAATACAACAATTCAACTTACCTGCAATTCAGGCACCTGAATCGGCTACCCAAAATGCCTATGCATGACTGCAATGCTCCTATGAATACATGGCCAGATTTAATGGTCTTCTTTATCTTTTGATCATCATTTACTGCTACATCGTTTACCATCGAATTACTGCTGCCATCAACAGAAAATGGACATTAACATTTTTTTTCTCTTTCTTTTACTCCATGCATATTTTTCCCTACTTTCTGATCAAATTTGGCTATTATACCTACATATAATAGCCTAATTTACATAAAAATGTAGGTTGAAAATAATGATAATGACTAGTTAAATTTAGTGCATTTAGCACATGGTTAACTGGATTGCAGCTTGTTATGTGAATAAGATGCAGTTTTTTGTGCTAAAATACCTTGCACAAAAGTGGTGTAACTTTTCAGTGAATTCTACCATCTATTAACATTCGTCTCTCTCAGAAGAAAGGGAACCAAATGGGATAATTAACCTCCCACACAGGCAGTGGGCGCATTTGAGAGGCCAAGGAAAATTATAGTCATCTGGACCCTAATGTGCAGGAATCAGGACCCCTCTGTCTCATCTATGTGCATCCCTTCCTCATTGAGGGAATGGGTGGGAATGTGTGTCACTTTTGTGTGATTATGAGAATTGAAGTGGCCTCTAAATTAGACATTAGCCAAGGTATCCCATGCAGTGTGACAGGTGGAAGCATAGCTGACAGCCCAATGAAACTTCACACAGTTGATTTGCAGTGTGCATGTGTACTGTATATGTCTGATAATATGGTGGGGGTCCTCACATAATTGACTGTAATTAGAGGGCTACAAACACCGAAGGCTCTGTTTGTCTCTGAACACAGAGAAGTGTTCACTCAACCATGCAAACAGAAATCAGGGGAAGGATAGACTTTTGAAGTGGGAATGGGTGGGATAGAGGGTTATTTTCCATTTTTTCCATTTTTTAGATTTGTTCTTTAGTCCCTTGGTGTCTGTCGTAAGCTGCAGCTGCTTTTTTTCTGATAATAAGAGTATTGTTTGTTCAAGGTAATTTTGAAGCAGTTATGCTGTAAATGATTCATTTTATTTAATTTTTCTGTCAACTTGGAAAGCCTCTTCCAAAAGATACATTTTAGGAACTGGTTCCCATAAAAACATTTCATACCACCAGACTGCACTGTCGACTAGTAGTGGTTCTCGGTGGAACATGAATAAATGGGTCACAGGTCTACCTGATGAAAAAGAATTTTAAACCATCCTAAGCTGGTTTGCTGGTCATCTAGTGTTCCAGTATGGTTAGACCGGTCTGTAGCTGGTTTTAAGGGTTTTTTTTGACACTCAAGACCATCAAGCCAGTTCAGTTTGGTTTAGGATGTTTGTTTGTTTTTTCAGCAGGGCTGTTCTTAAAGGATCATGGACTAACGTGATCACACATAAATTTTCCATGTTGTTTATGAAAAATCCAGTACCAGTCCAGGATCTGACACATTATGCTGACTCATTGACAAGCACCATCTCCCATCAGACATTTTTGTGTCGGCTCAAGCGTCAGCAGAGCGGAACACTCATGTTTATATCTGTCACAGTCTGTCTCCCTTGTTTCATTGTTTTATTGTCAGTTTCCCTTCCTTCCTTCATTGTTTTATTGTCGGTTTCCCTCTGACAATATTTCCCATCATGCACTGCCCTCACCACTGCCATCTGTTCCCCATTGTTCTCACCTGTACTTGTGTGTGTATATATATATATATATATATATATATATATATATATATATATACCCTCTAGTTTTGCATCTTTGTCAGTTCTTGTTTTTTGCTGTATGATTTCACTTTGTGTCATTGTCATAATCATCATTAAAAGCCTGTAATTAAATCCAGCATCTCCCATCTCATCTCAGCATCTACTTGTGATAAAAGAACTGACCAACATGGATCTAGCAGCGGACAGAATTCTGCTTATCAAGCAAGGGGACTGTCCAGTTGAGGATTATGTCAGTGAGTTCTTAGAACTAGCAAATATCTCACGGCCACGGAGGTCGTTCCCCAGTTGCTGCCAGTGCTGTCTCTTATGGTTGGGTTTAGGTTTGGGTTGCGCGGTACAGTTTACAAAATATTAGTGCTTTCAGCATTAATGCGTTAATGCATTAATGCAAGTGAATAATTAAAAATATATAACGCATAATTTTTTTTTCAAATCACGATTAAGGCATGTACCGATTTTACATTAGATTCTGACATTTTATTCAGTTCTGTGTGAGTTCTGAACACTGGTTAGAGGGTGGAACCTTTGCGATGTGATAAGTTTTTCATGTCTTTTGGAAGTCAGCATTTTCCACTTAAGCATCTAAATTCTTACAAGCCTGCTGCACAGCTTGTTCACCCTTGGAGGGTCTGTTGACGCTCCGCTCAAATTTAACATATTTCAACTTTTAACCCATTGCCGCCAAGCTTCTAGAGCACGAGCCAATGATTACCAGACAATTCTGAATTATTTGGAATTAATTATATTTCCATCTGTAGTGCTTGCGCTAAAAGCAGAACAACACACACTTTTCATTTGGAGTTCAACATGGCACTTGCTGCCTTGAAACAAGTCATGTGCATTCCATATCCAAAGTGAAAAGACAGCTTGATAATGATAAATATTGTGGAAGATGAGGGTTTAAGAGATTTAATGTGCTTTGCAATAAATAGTAGTTCTATCATTCAGCCAACATGTTACTTGAATTGGTGCTATTTTAGTGAATTTCTGTCTTTGTTCTGTGGAGTTTAGAAAATGTTAATAAAGCATTATTGTTACATACTGTGTTGTATTATTGTGTTGTTCTTTCCAAAGAAGGAAACAAATGAATTTTGACAGGAAATACGTATATATAGAGTCATCTTTCAGCACTTTTAAAATCTGAGATTAATCTTTTTTTTTTTTTTAATGAATCTACTGACAGCTGTACAAAATATACATTCCTGTCTTTGGATTCAGTTTATAAAGGCTGATATTTTCATCTATAAGCTTAAATAAAGTCAGTTCCCCATAATAAGTTGTTTTTTGTTTGTTTGTCTCAGTTTTGTGAGCTATGATAAACGGTTCTGCAGTTGTCCTCCCCATTTGAAACCAGCTATTGTGATAACACTAATGAGATGCTAAATTGCACTTGGCACACCAGCAGCCATACAGACCGACTAGCCAGTCATCCACCATATTAATCAAGGTGCAATGAGCGTTCAATGATAGCCTGAGAGGCATGTTTGCTTTTGCTCTTACCCAATCAAAAGCTTTGATCATACAGTATGAATGTTAAGCTGACATGTTAGTGTCAGAAAAATGCTACTGTATATAAGTGTAACATTTATTCATTCATTCATGGTCCTCAGAACTTACCGTTTTGAGCGCAGACCTGCATAGTGAATTAAAGTGTATTAGAATATAATAACTGAAAATATTCAGTCTTTTATTTTCTATTCAATCACCATTGTTAATACATCATAATACATAATTATGTCTCTGACCTCACTGTAATGGGCTTTACAATTCACAACATGAAGAATGATACCATTACAGGGTTTCAGGCCCATTTAGTAGGCCTAAGTGTGTGTGTAAGTTGAGATGAAGGCATATTGCTTGTATTACCCATTGCAAGCAGAGAACAGAATCATATCATCTGTTGTTGGCATCTCTTTTATGTTTTTGTGACAGGCACGTTCATCTCAGCCTTCACGGTTTTGTGCGGAGCGAGGACGGATCTGCCCGACCGGCACATGTGCTGCGTGTTCTGGCTGAACATCGCAGCTGCCTTCATTCAGATCCTCACTGCCATCGTCATGGTGGGCTGGATCATGAGCATATTTTGGGGAATGGATATGGTCATTCTTGCAAGTGAGTATGCCTTGATAATACCACTAGACTTTGATAGAGTGGAGGCAGGGGGTTCCCATTTATTCATTTTATATATATATAATATAATATAATAGCTTTTGGTTCTGCTTTTGTTTAAATCGCACTATATACACTTTAGGATAAACATTTTAGTCATTACTTAATACATTACTTAAAGCCCCCTCCCAGCAAAAATGAAATTGGCATATCCTTACCTACGCGCAGATCAATACGAAGTAGAGGGTGCATCCGAATCTGTAACTGTTGTCACCTTGTACTTTTCGCTGGCAGCGTTTTTTCTCAGTTCGCGCTTGTCTCTGAAGAGGTAATCGTAAGATGCAGAGCAGTCCAGTCCAAAATTAAGACGTACAAAAAGCATTGTCTTCAATTAATGAGAACACACGCTCCACAGATGGAGATGTCCCCGGCAGGAGTAAAACAATCTACAACCTTGATTAAGACTCCGAAGTTGATGGTCTTGCTCTCCATCTCACGAAAAACATCTGTCCATCTCTCAGACATGGCCGTCTTGTTCATGTTCCTCTCAGTGATGATGAGTTACAACGTTTTTCATGCAAGCTCACTCATCAAAGAGCGCGGTTTCGTCAATCAAACTGAAAATGGGCATTCCAGATTAGAAGTGTTCGAGGCTGCTCTGAATGTCTTTCCACTCTAGGATTTCTCTCAGTAGGCCCCACTCAAGTTTTTCTGTGTTCTCCAATGAGCGGCTCCAATTTTGTAGGTAATCCACCAATGCTGAATAAATGTTTCTCACTGTACAAAAGAAATCATCCGCTTGCATGTCATCAGCTTCAACCAGGGCATCCAACTGCTTTTTAATGTCAGAGGGTATAAATGATTCCTCCAGCCTGGCCTGTAAGACTTTTCTCTGGTCATGAATGTGCATAGCTATAGGTTCACTTGTGTGCACATTGTCAGATTCAGAACATTTCTTCACAAAAGGATCTCTAACACTTTGTGTCACACACAATTGCAGCATCCACATGCTTTTTTATATGAGCATGCTGCGTGATGTCGTGATGTCGTGTGCGGCCTCCATGGGCGATACTACAAATCTCACACCTCACTTTACTTGGCTCTGTCTGTGATTCCTCATTAAATGTACGTGCACGCTTCCTTGGCATTTTTCCAGCAGCAACTTCATCTGTCTGCTCTTTCAAACTGACTCTTCAATCAGTTCACTAACTGGACGTCTATTGATAGGGGATTGTGTTTGGATAGTTTAATCCAGTCATGTACTTCAAATAACACAGGGTGATTTTATTGGTTTTACCAATAAAAGCCGTATCCTTGGCTAACTTTGATTAGAATACTCACGTGACTGAGAAAGCCACATAGGCGACAGAAATTCTAGGAGAGGGGAAATAACCCTAATACGCGCTATAGTGTTTTGATGTCATAAACAGCATTTTGTGAGGAACGGGTTGAAAAGTAAGTGTTTATGGACTGATAATCAGCAGTTGAACTCAAGATTTGTGTGAAAGGGAATTAAAGTTGTTGTCTTAGTGCCTCTATTGTCCATTTCAATCGGAAAATACCGCAATATGTACCACGAGCCACATAAAAAATAATTCATTTTTGTTATAGTAATGTGACCAGGTTGATAATTTGAGTGAAAAGTTGAATTAGAACATTAACCTGAATAACAGAAGTCCCCTTTTGTAGGTGAGAAAAGCAATGTGTAGAACTTTGTCTCTGTATTTCTCCTGTAAAACTTTTTTACTGTTATTGAATGTATTGTAATCACACCAATTTACCAGAAATCCTGTGCGAAAGTCTTTAAACATAACTTTATTTTCATACTTGTTTTTTGTCATGTTGATCTACATGCAGCTTTTTGCAGATTAATTTCAAAGTTCTAACCTTTAATTTATTTACTTTGCTACTTCATCATCTCTTGGATTGACAGTCTCTGAAGGTAAGTGAATCTGATATTTGACTTTGTCCAATCACAGCTCATCCTCTGACCTGTTTCAAATAGAACATCATTAAACATACCAAATTACATGAAAAAAAAAAAAACATGAAATACTACACCAATAAATAAAAAAAAACAATGCTAAATGCAACAAAAACATGGTATAATCCTAAACAGCATTACACTATATTTGATACAGGTCTGTTCTCTTTACTGTTTGGTCACTCATTTCAGCCCATCACCACTATGCATGCCTCAAGCTTGGCTTCTACTGTTGTGTGTATTCTGAACCGTCTCAGATAATGTTCCTCCCACCACCTGCCATCTGTCAGTCTCCTCTCAGTCTGTTTGATCCACATTTGTCTGTTAAATGCCAGTAGAGACATAGTGATCATTAGAATAGAAGCGCTACACAAGCGCGACTTTATACAGAGACTGTCACGATGCACAGTGCCATCAGTCTTTTCAGTCACTCTCTGAGCCATTTGACAAGATCTTGTAGTGGCTTTGCCTTTGTGGCACGGCAGCCTTGGAGGACAGTTTAACGGTTAACTTTGCTTTGAAACCCCGTAGTAGAGATTACTAAATGGCTTGCATGCAACGGTGAATCACCTTTTTAAAGCTTGTTCCTTGATCTATTTAAAGCTGCATCATAAATGCATTAATAAGATTCATCTGCATTTAAAAACCTGTTGTAATGTATTGTTTTATGAATAGGTTGTCATTTTTCTTGCTAAAAAAGGCCATTTGGAATGTGTCATTAAAGTTCACAAGCACAAGTTCAAATCCAGGGTGTGCTGAGTGACTCCAGGCATGTCTCCTAAGCAACCAAATTGGCCTGGTTGCTAGGGAGGTTAGAGTCACATGGGGTAACCTCCTTGTGGTCGCGACTCACGATAAGTGGTTCTCACTCTCAATGGGGTGCGTGGTAAGTTGTGCGTGGATCGTGGCGAGTAGCATGAGCGTCCACATGCTGGGAGTCTCTGTGTTGTCATGCACAATGAGCCACGTGATAAAATGCACGGAATGACGGTCTCAGAAGGGGAGGCAACTGAGACTTGTCCTCCGCCACCCGAATTGAGGTGAGTAACCGCGCCACCACGAGGACTTAGTAAGTAGTGGGAATTGGGCATTTCAAATTGTGGAGAAAAGGGGAGAAAAAAAATACATAAAGAAATAAAATACTAATAATAATTTACTAACCCTCAGGACATCCCAGATGTGTATGTGTATTACTTTCTTCTGCAGAATACAAATAAAGATTTTAGGAGAATATCTCTGTAAATCCAAGCAATGCAAGTGAAAGTAGGCCAGAACTTTGAAACTCCAAAAATCACTTAAAGTAAGCCTAAAAGTAATCCATAAAACCTCAGTGGTTAAATCCATATCTTCTGAAATGATATGATATGTGCGTGTGAGAAAAACATCATTATTTATGTTGTTTTTTTACTGTAAATATCCACCTTTACAGTCCCAACCAGTAGCTGGCAATTTGCACAAAAAATGTCTTTTATGCTTTTATGCAATGGATTACTTTTTATGCTGACCTTATGTGATTTTTTTGGGGTGTTTCAAAGTCCTGGTCACCATGCACTTACATTGTATGGACCTACAGAAATCTTCATTTGTGTTCTGCAGAAGAAATAATATCATATACATCTGGGATGACATGAAGATAAGTGAATGATGAAAGATTTTCATCCAATTTTAAATACCGAAAGATAATGTCAGATCTTTCGTGACACAGCATGAGTGCACAGAGATAAAACTGTTATAAAGGAGATTGTTGAGCCAGTCCTGTTAAATGCAGTCCCCATTGAGACGATGGTTGATTGATGTGTCAAGTGCAGCTTGCATCAGGTGGTAGTTGAGCATTTTTGATGAGGAACTTTTTTTTTTTTCTTAATGAATTAAGGTAAGCTGATGTTGGTTTCAAAACCTTCTCTGAAGCTTTTTCTAAAAAATGACAAGAAAAACTTGTTTGGTCATTCAGCGTGTTATCTTGATATCACAAAAGGATGATATTCTAAAATATAAGTAAATTGCCCTTAAGTTAATAGGATAGTTTCACATCATTCAAGATTATTTAACACCATGTTGCAAACTGTACACCTTTCTTACATTGAACACAAAAAAATATATTTTGAAAAATGTTTCATGCTTCTCTTTTCCTTACAATAAAAGAATTCAGGGACTGACAAGCTCCACAAAGGGCAAAAAGACACCATAAAAGCACAGTAAAGGTGTGCCTGATCTCATGACAATTACATGACTGTGGTAATTTTTGCAAAATTAGAATTTTCTTCATTACACGTATTGTGGCAGTTTGAGGTGAAATATCATTTGTGTGGCACTAAAAGAGTTATATTCACCCAAAAATGAAAATTCTCTCATTATGTACTCACCCTGATGATATCCTAGGTGTGTATGACTTTCGTTCTTCAACAGGACACATATGAAGAATAATAGAATAATATCTCAGCTTTTTAGGTCCTTAAAATGCAAGTGAATAGAGATTGATCTTTTGAATCTCCAAAAATCTCCATGACTGTCATCTATACAACAGCTGTTAAAGTAGCCTAAACCTATCCTTAAATTAAAGCGATATGATGATTTAAGAACTTTTTAACTATTAACAATCACTTCCGGTAAGAGTCACTAGAGGGCTGAGATCACGTGGTCTCTCATGTGACGTATTCATGTTGCTATGATACAGATTTAATCTCATGTTGACCACACCATTGTGAGTGTGCACCATTCAAATGCACCATTGTGAGTAAAGAAACAGATAAATGCAGATCTAAACAAAAACCAGCCAGGCTACTCTACAGCATTCCTCCTCCTCACTTGTAAACAGCGCTGCTCTTCCGGCTGTGACTCACGTACCTCAGTTCTGATGTGATTACGCCACACGCATGTACCACTGCGGAACAGAAGCATGATTTAGAGTTGAAAAGTAGTTAAATATTTATCTTTTTTGCACCAAAAGTGATCATGTCGCTTTAGAAGACATTAATTTAACAGCTGATGTCATATTGATGACATTTATGCTGACTGTCTGTAATTTTTAGAGCTTCAAAAGAGAAATCTCAGTTCACTTACAATTTATGGATCTACTGAGCTGAGATATTTTTCTGTATTTCTTCAAACGTGTTCTGGTGAAGAAAGAAAGCCAAACACACCTGGGATATCATGAGGGTGAGTAAATGATGAGAGAATTTTCATTTTTGGGTGAGCTATCCTTTTAAGTCACAATTGCTGAAGCAACCACATCATTTTGTGGTGCTTTTATTAGGCTTTTGGCTCACGTGTTGACTTGAGTGCTCTGCAGGACCTCAGTCAGTTGAGCTACCGTGCAAATTGTTTGCGCTTGAACAAGCTTGTAAATATTGTGGGTAGGTATGTAATGCCAACACTAAAATGTATTGCCTTACAAGTCATGCACTGTAAGTGTTTTTATATCATATCAATCAATGAATAGATAATCTGCCATTTTAAGGTGTGTTCACACCAAATCCATGGCGATTTTGTGGGATGAACTTCTGACAAAAGGCACACCATCACTGGCACGCCAGCAACGGTGAGAGAGGAGTAGACTATTTTATTTATATAAATTCCGCACCAGCATTCCAATCTACATCTTGATGTAATCCTTCCTCGTGATCATGCAGCGTGTTTTCATCAGCTGAATGGGTTGCTAAACACTAATAAAGTGTGACGAGACTCGTGCAAGCCATTCATTACCATTCGCATGAGTAAATGTGCCCGCTTTGCTGAGGTCAGTCTGCGCGGATGACAGCCTACATTTGGTGTTTTATTTGTTTCTTTTTGTTTTCAGAAAAACGCGTGCTGTAATAAGGAAAACACAATTTTTAATCCTTGAGATTTCCAACCCACCATACAGGTACACCCTCCTTAAACCATGGTTACACTCAAAATTGCATTAAATGATTAAAAGAGAAAACATAAACCCACATCGTATGGTTCAAAAATCTATTTGGTCTATTCAAAATATAAATTTAACCTGGAAATAAGCGATCGGCACAGTCATTGACCAGGAAAATAAAAAATGGCACTCCATGTCAGGAGGAACAGACTCGAGTAACAACTTGTTATTCGCTTAAATCTTTCCCATTAGCTCTCAATTTCAATTCGCACATGCAAATTGACTGCACAAAAAGCATGATGCAAAAGGATTGAAGTCGTCGACCCCATAGACCATTGGTCCTTTTATAGTACCATTTTGTCCTTTTCGGAGCTTGACAGCCTTGAACATTCTTAAAAATTCCATGGATGGAACAAAAAATTCATACTGGTTGGGAATAACATGAGGGTGAGTAAATGAAGACAGAATTTTCATTTTTGGGTGGTTATAGTTAATAGATTGGCTTTTGAAAGGCTTAGACCTGCAACCTGCCACATGACATCCAACCATTCATTTCACCCATAATGCAGTAGTATTATTAGCCAGAGTTATGTGCTCTGACACTGTGCTGCTTTTCTACTTACAGGCTACAGGGAGCAGGCCGCACCCCAGCAGCTCTGATTGCTGTGCTTGAAACTTAATCTTGAATGTGCACCTTTTTCCTGTGCTGTCTGGTCAACATAAATGGGAGTTTTGAGAAGGCCCCCAGATAGCTTGGGAGATCCAGGCGTTGATCACATATAGATTCTCAGTCCAACTCTTATTGTTCCTTCATGTCAGGTACTAAAATAAAAGGGACCTGACTGTCAAGAGACAGAAAAAGTATGAATATGGTCGGTGAATATCTCAATAATTGTAAAAATGTGCGAACTGTCTATGTGCCGAACACATAAAAGGGAAAACCGATCTTGTTTAAACATGCTCTAATCTGTAGTATTAATGTACATTAAATTGACCAGTATGCAGTTAAGGACATATGAACGTCTTAAACTGGTGGACCGGGGCTAGTTTAATTTAAAGTGAATATTTCTCAGAGTATTTTTTAAAAGCCAATCACTGTATAGACACATACCGTAAAGTAACAAAAAGCTAATGAATATTTCCACTGTTATTGCCAAAGAATAAGATGAATACAATTTGACCTTTTGTGACAAAATATACCTTATGGTTAAAATTTCATTTCATTGTATGGTTGACCCTTTCCTGAATGTATGCCAATATGGTGTTATTGTGTTCACTTGTTTACCTAAGAGCTATTACAAAATATGACAATATTTGAAGTTTAGTTTGCAGGTTAGAATTCACAGGTTTTTCACAGAGGGTTTTGAACTAGAGTTGTGTCCCAAATGATGCACTATACACTATGCACTCAGTCATGTAGTGTGGAACACTTCAGTTTTTTGTACTACACAGAAGCATTTGCCGATTAACAGCTGACGGAAGAGATGTTTCAAACACATGCAATGTGTTTGCTAGTTGCTACGTTTTCCATTATTTACAATTGTTTTGTCATATGAACAATGCAGCCAGGTATCTCCACCCCTTCCACCATGGGTGGAACCCCAAAGTTTGGGGTTGTCGCTGTCCTTTTCTGCATATTGCAGCCACCTTTAGCATATTGCAGTGCCATTCGGCATAACACGGCAGCCTGTTTCAACTTATCGCTGCCCATTCCACACCGTTCAGCCCCGTTTCGAGGCCAGCCCACCAGGAAAAGTCCCGGCTCTCCCTGCCTTCCACTACATACGACAAGCCGCAAACGCTGAGTGCATAAAGTGTCCAACATTCCACACTCCGTTTGGATGGTTGAAGAAGTGCATCATCTGGGTACTTATAGCATACTTATTTTTAGTGCATTTCCTGTGTTAACATACTACTCGCACTACTAACACTTCAAAATGACGTAGAATAGTGCAGCAGCATGCGGTTTGGGACACACCTTAGGTTTTTGAAACCAACATACAAAGCCACTGCTGTTGTAAACAAGCATTTGTATATTTTGACTCATTACAAAACCTACTCACTAAATTACTGGTCACTAAGATTTAACCTTTGTGATAACTTCCCAGTGTGTAACTAGCCCTGGTCTCCACTATTTACATTTTTAAATAGTTGTATAGAACTTTCAGTTGTCCAATGAAAAGCAAAGCTTAATAATGCTGAATATTTTGCTTCCCACTGAGCACTGTATGAATTTATATTGAACTGAATATTTAGTGTATATGATCATGTGCATTATCCACCTTATTTTTCAGGGAAACTAGGGAACTGCCATTATCAACCTTGAATGTGGACCACTTCCGGTATCAGCCACTTCCAGCTATTTTAGTGATACAAAAATACTACATTATGCTGCTTTCTATTACAGGCTGGCAATATATGTCGTCATATTATTATCATTAATATTAATATTGAACGCATATAGTTTTACCATTTATCACATCTTGCCATCGTTCTATCACACTGTTGCACAGGCAGAATGAATGAGAGATCAGGCACTGATAGGACAGTCCTCTGTGCCTTCTGACACGCTTCCATAAACTTTACACAACCAGCAAAGAGAAGAAAGCTGCTGGGCAAATGCTGCTTTAACTTTCTTTGCACCAAAACTGCATCTTGTTTCATCTTGGCAAATTAATAAATGCATTTTAATCTCCATTCTTGTCCGAGGGCATTCTCGTTGCAAAATAAGGAGGATAATGTCTATAGTATTTCTTTATTGTGTGCTGTGTGTAACTCAAATTAAGCCTTATAAACAGGAAGTGTGTATTTATTTGTTTTATAAAACTTAAGTTCACATGTTATTATTACCTCTACTACTCTGAAGTACACAGAGACCAACAGCTAAAAACAAAACCTTTTCTCTTCACTCAATAAAACAAGTGATTACGCTTACTTAATTGAATTTGAGAAAGTTTTTACAAGCAAATTAATCTATTTAATTCAAATTAAAACGGTTTAATAGAACTAACATATTTTATGCAATAAATGCAATAGAGTTGGTTTAACTCAACTTTATTAGATTCAACTAACTTATTTTTTTATGTTTGTCAAACTTATGAATTTACTAAGGTTTATTGAATTAATTGTCATATTTTAGTCCAAATTCATTTGTTTTTTAATCGTTAGCATATGATTCAAATAAGGCATCACTTGAAAGTGTAAGTCCATCCTCAACCAAAACACAAGCACCAGTCTTCACCACAATGGTAACAGCCCAAACACCAGCTAAACAAACACTACTTTTAAAAAATGATAATACAGACCAGTAAACACGGACAAAACTCATTATGTTCCTATCTTGCTAAAACATGCATTAAATAACATTCACACCATCCAGTCCCCTGCAAAGCATGCTGGGAAATGGAAATTCCCTAGCCAGTTTTATCAATGCTACAAAAAATATTCATGTAGACCTTACTCAAATGGATTAAGTAAACTTTAATTGAATTCAGGACAAAATGTTCTAGAATTGTGTTGCTTTAGTTCATTTTAATTAAGTAAAGTGAACAACCTGAAAAATCCTATTTTTGAGTGTTGTAATTATCAGTTTTTAAGTATTGGTGAATAATAGTGGGCCAGTTGCCATAGTGACCTCCCACTTTAATCAACTCATGTGAAGGGGATGAAATAATGTAATTAGAGTGAGTTATTTTTATTTAACCAACTTTGGAAAAAGGTACAGCACAAACTGTAAAAGTCATAATAGTATAATTTAAGAGTGAGTGAAATCGAAGAATTTACCACCAATTGCTAATGGTGCCAGCAACTGAGTAAGCAGAATATTTGGCGTTGCTGAGTGCACAATGTGTTTGTAAAAATCCACTAAAATCTGAAGTGGCCCATTACCAAATATTAGATACTTTCATTCACAACATAACTATTCTGAGGCATTTCAAATTTAGTTGAGTCTCTTTTTGGATATAAATAGATATTAGCTGGTCTCTGGTGTGAATGTATTTGAGGGTTTGTCGCAAATATGGATAGAACATGAATATGTTGTGTAGAGTTGTGTGTTCTGTTTAGTGCTGCCTTTTTTAAATACAAACATTACTGTAGAATCCAGTGCTGTCCAAAAGCATTAATTTATTACAGCCAAACATACTATATGTTACTCAGCAGACTCACACAATGACATTGTAAACTGTCACACCTCTGTAAATCATATCTAATAAATTTTGCATCTAAAAGTGACAATGTGGTGATTTTTTTTTCCCCCATCAAAACCAGAGATACACACATTTTAAAATAGGCTTAACAAATCTGTGTGTATGACCACAACTAGTAGTAAAGTTTCACACTCAAAATGTAATAAAATCCTGTTAATGTGAAATTTTATATCATCCCCAGTGTGTAAATTTTGTGATGTTAAAATACATTCTCTTATGCAAGTAAGCAATTTGTTAAGGCATGACTTCAAGGCATTATGTGGAGATGAGATGAGACTTCCTCTCTTGGGGAAAGAGAAAGACGTTTCACAAACAAATCAAGTATGAGGCATGCTATCCCTTAGAATGAAAAAGCTGTAATGCCTTTTGCATAATATTGGTTTTCAATAGTTTAATCTCAATTAAACATTGCAATTCATTAGATTATTTGACAAGAAAAATAATTAATTCATGATTTTGGAATTATTTTTAATAATTTAATATTTAATCTTAATATCTGTTTCCCAAATATCTACAACAAATGATGCCTTCTAGAACATTTTCTCCCTCTTTAGAGTTTGTTTGGAGCTAGGGTTATCTCAGAATCTGTTTTTAGAGCATATTCATTTTTCTCCTTTTACAAGTAATGCATTGAATTCTATTATTTTAGGGCTTTGCACTGCATTCCTCTAGCCTCACTGTTTTTTTTAAAGTGATGTTGTGTGTATACCACACTCATAGATCATGAACATGTTTGAATGTATATGCCAAACAAACTGTTCTGTAGCATGAAGACTCATGTGAAACATATACTGGCTTGTTTTACAGCTGAGAAGAGCTTCTACCCTGCTAAAAAATCTAGCATTACTGGTCACCAGCTTAAGTTGTGTTTAGTTTGCCGGTCCCCCAGCATGGCATGCTGGTGTGCTGGTGACTGTACCAAGCTTTTTAATTAGCTATGCTGGTCCACCAGCTAGACCAGCATCAAATCAGCACTAAACACCATTAAACTAGCATGGGAATTGCATGCTGTTTAAACTGGATTTTATAGCAGTGCAAGGTCTGAGTTTATCACTGTAATGTTGTCATTACTGGACAAATCAAGTTGTCTTAATTAAAAATTACTTGAAATGTCAATTTTTGGGCTCATGATGCATATATCTAAGTTCCTTGAACCTGTTTATCTTACAACTCGAATGACTTAAGATTTTAAGTGTTACAGTAATAACTCAAACTATTGAGGACAAAACTGAGGCCATGAGGAGTACACATAATGTGTTGTGCTTTAATTATTTAATTATGTTTCCTTGGTCAAAGGGAACAAATGGGGGCATTTAAATAGCTTTTATTAAGAATTGTATAAAGTATGGGTGTTTTACGATGACTTTTTTTTAGGTTATAACCTGGTAATTACAAGGGTATAATGCAATAAATGTGGTTTATGATGATATTTCTAGTGTAAAGTCAGATTATAAATCAGATTGCTTGAAAAACATACTAAATTGTTTTATTGAAAATTTTCAAATGCAGAAAGTATGGGGGTATGGGGGGGGGGGGGTGATGATCATGTTTTAGACACAAATGACTGTTTTTGGTGGTATTAAGTAACCGACGGTAGATGTTTTCTTTTTTGGAAACTATATAAAGCAATAACTATTGGTTTAAATTGCATGCTCCCTATTGACCACAGCGGAATGTTTTGAAGAGAAATTTTATGACCCTCTTTGTTTACATATTTGAAGTCATAAAACACAGAGCAGCTGGATGGAATTACATCTACTGCATTCCTCAGCCGCCAACTGCCACCATAGATACAAACCATGACATCTCTATAATGTAATTGCTTTAATTTCAGGATCACAACATCATGAGATAAAATCTCAAATTAGATAGAAATAAAAACACAAATAATGATGACTGTGAAATTTTTGTTTGGCTTAGAATCAGTCCATATGAGATATCTAAAGATGAATGTTCTGTCATAAATCACTCACACTCATGTTCTTTCAAACATGTATTACTTATTTCTGCAGAACATAAAAGGAGATGCAAGGCAAAATGTTCCTCAGTTCATCAGAGTAAATTAAGTTTTTTTGTGAGGTTTAAGTTTAGGGGGTAGGGCCTTTCATGGCCTTTCTCTAAGCTCCCTGCTCCCCATGCTAAAAGTATTTCTGAGGCTTACTGTCAGTGGTGTGACTCATTCTAAGTATGACTAAATAAGGAAGTCCAGGGGAGGAAAATGAAATCAAGCTACTTAACCTTCACAGTTTATGCTATCAGATAAAAATACTTTTATTTGCACACCTTCTGCACTACAAAGTATCTAACCAATCAGGTCAGGATGATGGATGCCAAGAAAATATCCCCAAATAAATAACACCAAATAGCGTTCTGGAATATATTACAGTTTGGGATATGTTTCTACATTTTTGGAATTATGAAGGTCATAAGTAACGCATACTTATTTTAATAAATTTTTTAATTAAAAAAATAATATGCATCGTTTTGACTGGGCTGTAGACTGCTCCAGTGCATTGAACAAGAGTGCCACTAGGGGGAAACTGTTCACTGTGAGAGAACTTGGCTTTCAGTCATATGGAGTAAATTCCAGTTAACTAATTCAGACCAAGGGCATAGCCAGGAAATTTCGTTTGGGTGGGCCTCAACAGAAATAGATGGGACAAATTTTCACCCAAATGTTTTTAAATACAATTTTCCTTAACAACAGAGAAACGGCGCATTCAAACAGTTCTTTCACACTTATAGAAATCAGAATTTTGCATTTTTTTTTACTATTTTATAAATATATATTTGAAGTCAAAGAGTCATCCCAAATATTCTGGGTGGGCCTGGGTCTAGTTTGGGTGCGCCATTGGCTACACCACTGATTCACACAACCTTTGAACTCTTTGACTAGCATGCTTTTTTTTGTGCTTACCACTATTGTTCACTTCCATGCTGGCATTATTTACATAAATTTTAGCCAGGAAGGATAAAGAAATTAAAAACACTGGATATGACAATATCAGACTTAATTTAAGCCTCCTCTCACCCTCTGTAGGCATACAAGCCTTTCTTTCCCAAAATGTTTTATGATACCTGTACATTCTTACTTGGAAAATGTCTATGGAGCCACATTTATGCCAAAGCTAACATATAAATGGAAAGATTTGCAAATAAGCACAATCCACTTAGCATAGAAAAACTAGACTCTCAAACAAATTGCCTTTTTATAATTATTATAAAGAGATTTGAAAATACAAAGGGAAATTTAAGAGAAAATGAATGCTAGTTGTCATGTTCCACTGGCTTAACAAACAAATGCGCTTTTTACAAATATATATATATGTGTGTGTGTGTGTGTGTGTGTGTGTGTGTGTGTGTGTGTGTTATATAAACTTATATCATATTTCACAAATAAATACATTCTCTTTTAGAAATTCTACTGTATTATTGAATAAATACAAAGTCGAATGTGAACAAATCCATACCATTTGTGAGTCACCTGACTTTTGGCACAATTTTCCCAACCACAGTCTTGATTCTCTCACAAATCCATCAATGCATATTTTCTTATGAATAGGTTGTGCAATGTCCTCTTTCAAAACAGTAGATGGCGCAGTGCTGCCACATAGGCTGCCTATATTTTTTCACTGAGTTGTGTCATTATTATTACAATGTTATGTGGGAAAAACGACATTCCCTTTCTAGTTATAATTAGATATGTCCTGAATTACGACATTTTCTAAAAACTACATCTGATCTGGTAAAAGCTAGACATATTCTAGTAATATTAAGATAAAAACAACATAATTATGTTGTAAACGTGGAATTCGTTGTAATTGTAACTAGATGAATTTCACGTAACAATGAATTAATGCTTATTAATGTGCTTTTTCCACATGTCCTTGGAACACTTGCTGCTCAGTGTGGAATAACTGCAAATAAAGTCAACCTACAGGAATAGAGTTTGTAGTCATCATAGCATAGTTAAATTAAGTGATCTATTTACACTTCTATTACTAATCATTGCCTTAAAGCATAAAGCAATTTTAAAAGTTTCTTTAAGTTATTAATCGTTTAATCATTTATGGATCAATGAATGAACAAAATGTCTCTGTATGGAAGTGTGGAGTATTGCAATTCTGAATTGCTTTCGGTTTGCTCAAGAGTCGAGTTTTCCTTTGTGAAGTGGATTGTGTTTGTTTGCTAAATGTTCTATTTTTTGTTAAGTTTTGGCACAAATCTAGCTCCATAAACGTCTGTTGAAGTAATTAACTGATAAAAAATAAGTCAAGTATAAGACAAAGGAAGGAGATTTCATGTTGCTTGTTTTGTTTACTACAAAAATGGAAATCCAAATGACACTTGTATTGTTTCTGTAAAGCCTGTAAAAAATAAATAAATAAAAAAACAGAATAAACCATGGATATTTTTTACCACATTTTTTGTTTACTGAGGAAAAACTGTACAACCAAGCATAGTTAATTAATTGCAGTATTAACATGGCAAATATACATCAGGGCAGAGATGCAAGTTGTTCAAAATGTTATGGATGGAGCTCTGCACCACAACACGGATACTTGACCAATACAATACAACAGGTCAAATCTTGCAGGTTTCAGAAATTTATTTTACGAATGAGAGAGACACTTTGAAAACATTTGCACATTTTTACACAGCAATAATCTCATCTTACATTACTATGAACAACTACACCAAGGTATGGAAGATACAGGCAACCAAACAAGCGCAGACAAACAATGCAGCTACATTTAGTGTTTTGTGCAAAATGTAACAAATATTAGTATATAAATATAAGTTTGCGTATGACACCACTAGAAGTTCCCTTTATTTTGACACAAATATGGCATGAAAGGTAAAACGTTTAGGGCAAGAGAAGGACTTTGTCAGTTTTGTTTGTTTTAATGTAATACAGCACCATAACAGCAGGGGGAGTACTACTCCCATGTCTTAGCTTAAGTGGGGAGAAAAATGTGTCGAGTTCCACGATTGGCTTAAAGATTTGATATTGGGAGAACAGTCAAACATGAAATAAGCAATATTTTCTTCATTGGTTATGACTCTTTTATCACCTTGATTTGATAAGAGAGTAGGCAACGCTCTGAAAGTTCCAAGTATTCCATATTAAAGGAACAGGCCGGGTTCAATCGACAGCATTTGTGGCATAATGTTGATTACCACAAAAAAAAATATTTTGACTTGACTCTCATTTTCTTAAAAAAAATAAAAAATAAAATAAAAAATAAATAAATCTAATAATTGAGGTGACAGTGAGGCACTTACTATTAAAGTAAATAGGGCCAATTTTTAACATTAAAATATAATTTTTTTCAAAAGTATAGCCACAAGACATAAACAATATGCATGTTAAAAAGATTTTAGTGTGCTAAAATCACTTACTAACCTTTTCTGTGAATAGTTATAGCCAATTTTACAACTTCGTTGCCATGACGATATTATGTCAACACACCCTACAATCCTAATGACTGTAAAGATGTTTTAAACAACTTTACAGCTCAAATTACAAGCTTCACATTTCTGCCTTTAAACCCTCTGGAAATTCGCCACATTCACTTCCATTGTAAGTGCCTCAATGTAACCTTGATTTTTGCTTAAAAAAAAAATGCAAAATTTTTTTTTGTAGTAATCAACGTTATGCCACAAATGCTTTCAATTAAGCTTAACTTGCGGAATATTTCTTTAAAGTTATCGTAAGAGAGTTTTGCGCCACTACCATCACCAAACACTCCCGTCTTCCACTGGTCGTGCCAACAGATACTCCCGCCCCAAATTCCTGCCATTGCTCGAGAGCCATTTACAGGAGTTCTGTTTGGCTAACATGTGCGAGCTGTAGTCAGATTCATTTTAATCAATTTGAGTTTTTTTTTGCTGTTTACAGAGACTAGGACTATCAAAGAGACAGTGTAATTTTTCAGGACATCTATTTTAATTATATCTGTCAGGTAATAGGGGCTGATAAAAATAACTTACAGCAGCTTTAAAGTCTTAAGGTTTCATGGCATATAAAGAATCAAACTAACTGGCCACATACATTTTTTTCAGCCTGTGATTAGGGAACTAAGACAGTTGCACAGGACTTTGAGAAAGGCTTTCATATCAACCATTAACCTTTAGTCCTCTTGGTTCCTATAGCATTCGTAAAAGGTCATTTTATTTAACAAGAGTGAAATCTCTTCATCACAAATAAAGGATATGTAAAAAAAGCAGAACCCCAGTGTGGTGACATTTGGTTTGAGGCCTCACAATAACCCCTTTGCCTTTTACTGTGTGTTTGGAATGCGTCGCGTTGACGTACCAAACTGTAGGTCTGCCCTAGGTGTTCCGTGCCCTGGGCTAAATCAACTACGATTATTCACTGATTGTGTTTATTCTGGTGTCAGCACATGGTTTCCATACTGACCAACAAATTAGTTTTTATCTCCAACAATATTTTGCTTAGAGCATATCTCAATGTTTTGGGTATGCAGGGATGGTTCATTTGCATGGCAAATAGTCATGCAAACAACAATCACCTCTCTAAACCATGATGTGCTCTTTGTGGTGAGTCGGCATTTAAAGGCATTGCATCAAGGATTGCCCCAGGCACTTTTTGTGAAGGAAAAACAAAATTTCTTAAGGCTCTCATGACACCTAGGAATGCTTGGACTCCAGCAAGGAGCTTGGACTTCATCCAGCGAGGAATGGTTTATATTTTTGGTAAACAGGTCTATTAGTCAGGATGAAAAATGGAAATTGCCACTGACTTATATAGATATCCATAAGTCATTACGAACATGTTTTATCTTCAGTGAAACACAAAAGGAGATGTTATGCAGAATGTTAAGGACTAACACTCTCAGTCACTATTCATTTTCATTGTATGGTTTTTGTTGTGTTTCACGGAAGAAAAAATCATCTAGTCAACTATCCCTTTAACTTGAAACAAAAACTTAAGTGATACCATTTAGCACTGTCAATGTCTACTGTTGTTGTTTTACCATTCACCATCTGCCATTTGCAACCCTTTCAGACTCCTGTTAAGACAAACACAAGTTCAGACTGTGCGCCAACAGGGCACTAGAAAACATTTCACAAACTGGTAGTGACAGACTAACATTTAGACACGCGAGACAGATAAGGAGACACTTCCTGAGAAACCCCTTGATTAATTGTTTTGGCCACTTGGACAAAATTGTGACTGAATTCATGGAACATCAATATGAATAATTTTTTTCATATAAAAGCACATCATTAGACCATTCACAACATGGGATCATTTCATTTGTTCCACTATAGGCACTCAGTATAGATGACACAATTGGTAAAAAATTATAAGTTACCTCAACAGTGTAAAAGCTATAAAACAAATAAAAACATATTGTTTGGACCCAGCAAATATAAATATAAAATATTCTAATAAAAAGTGGTGGATCAAGCGTGGTGGTCAGATTCAACATTATTTATAAACTTAAGATTTTTTGTTTCAAATAAAAAAAAAGGTCCTTAAATGAGACATTTAAAAAAAATCTTACAATTTTCTGCTACACATGCAGCATCTCCAAAAAAATTGTATTAGAGGGACAGTTCATCCAAAAATTTTAATTATCATAATTTACTCACCATTATTTTGTTCCAATGTTGTGTATTCACTCTTAAATTAAATCAACAATCAACTCATCAACAAATCAAATATGGTGACACTTGAATATCAAAGCTAACTGATTTTTGTGCATCTTGAAACCAAACGTCATGATGTCATGACACAAATAACAATCAGTTTTTATAACAAGAGTCTAATAATTAGAGTAACAAGAGTTTTTATGTGATTGATTGACGCTATATTTGGACTCTTGTTGTAGATGACTTGATCAATTTGATTTAAGAGTGAACAGTGATTGTATGCCTTCGGAAGATCGGACTATGACGCATGGAGTAGCATTGACTATTTTCTTTTATTCTTTTGGGTGCTTTTTTAAGCTTTAAAAAGAGTCACAATCAGCTGCTATTGTATAAAATTCTGCCATCGCAATTTTTTTTAAATATCCCCTTTTGTGTTCATGTTCATTTGGAACGATATGAGGGTAAATGACGAGAATCTTCATTTTTGGTTGAACTATACTTTTAAGATTACTAGTAAAATATGCCTGTTCTGTAACACTAGCATTTTGAAAAGAACTCGCTTGAAAGGAGAAGAAAAAAGGGAGTGTGGCTTTAAGATGTGCCAGTTTTAAAAGCAATAGCTGCAAAGATTCTATTCACACATTTCCTGAACTAAAAACACTGGCTTTTACACTACATATGTACAGCATCTACAAGTTTACAAACATACACGCTCGTTAAAAGCCATTGCGGCATTTAACAGTTTTCTTTTTTGCCAAAGAGGGAGATCCGTTAGGATAGCTTTAGGGTAACCCAGCGAGGTCCTGATCTGTAGTGCGGGCAGCCCACCCAAGGGTGGGAGGAGAAGACCATGTCCTCTTATTCTAGTGAGGTTTAGGAGCTAGCATGTTTGTTATAATGTCTATGACATGGTCCAGGCCGTAGAGGTAGCCATCTTCCCTGTTACCCTCCACCCAGGTGGCCCTGTGGCTCAGCTCCTTCCCTTCCAGCAATGGAGTGGTCTTCCCAAAGTCTATCATCCACACTTTTGCATGCTCCCTTTTGTCATGGACGAAAAGGAGAGAACTGCCAATAACCTGAGCATGAGAAATGGGGCAAAGTTGTAAATGCATGACACGGAAAAGTGTTCAATGTCAGAACCTGCTCCATGCATTTCGTATCTTTGTGAGACTTTGAATGTTTTGCCACAAATACAATTTCAAACTTGACACAATAGACACAAAGATCCTGTTTCCTGAAGATTTGTGCAGCAAACATATGTTCACTTATTAAACAGATAGTTTGCAGAGCTGTGCCCTGTTTCTCCACCATATAATTGTGTGAATAAACAACACTGTGTTTGCAGAGCCTGTTATACCTCCTTGTATTAATACAAAGTTGCAACAGTTCCAATGTATGAAGTGTATCCTGTGTATTTATCTTACACGCATTAATAGAGATTGTGTAGTGATTTGCATACAACCAAGCTTCTTTTCAGGCGTTAAGTATCCAATGGTATCACATTATGTAATTGCTTTTATGGTTACTATTATCAAATGATTTTTTAAAGCTTTCAAGTTCATAGTTGTAATTCATGTGTTTTAAGATAATAAAAGACAGTTTACCTCATGTGTTTTGAAAAACGGTGATATTTCCAAAGTGTCCCTGATCTCGTTCAGTCGGTTCAGATAGGAATTCTTTGGGAAAGAGACAAAGTTAGTATAAGATGCTTTAAACACTAAAAGCACTGCTCAAGTGTTGTTTTATCAGGTTTTGAATCAAATATTGATTCAGAATAATGCTAGTTGCGTGTTAAAAATAACTAATACAAAGAAATGTTTAAAGCCCAAAATACCTACTATACGAGAATTTAATGAAGTCAGAAGATATTTTTGTAATAAATAAAATGACTTTTTAACACTGTCCACAAATTTGAAAGAAACTAGACAAAACAAATCGATTGTATAACCAGGGTTAGGGAAAAACGAAATGCATGTAACGGGAATGCGTATTTAAAATACAAAACATAAGTAACTATATTCCACTACAGTTACAATTTAAATAATTGGTATTTATAATACAGTTACATTCGGAAAAAGTGTTTTAATTACTGAAGAGATTACTTTGCATTTTATTGTCATTTGTTTCATTTAATATTGAGACCTTTCAGATGGAAAACATTTATACATATAAATGATGCGATCCAAATTGCATTTGAACAGCGGCAAAATATTTTCTTATGATGTGTTACATTCATACAAGCAGACAGAGAAGTAAGTTCGAAGTAAGTTTGGAGCAGAAGAAATATCAATAAATCTTGTGTAAATTGTCAGCTTTACGCTAAGCTAAAATGCTATTTCTAGCCATTTTACATGCACACGTTACCAGGCATGATCATATTTTTTTTAATCAAGAAAATTCACGTTAGATCATAAAGTAAGACCTTTGATATTAGGGCAAAAATCGTATTCTTTATAATAATGTTTGTATTGTTTTCCTAGAAAAATATCTAAAAGTCATTAAAACTAGATCAATTTGATTAATCTTATTTTAGAAACAACATACGATATTTAGGTTTTTCAGAGAATGTATTTTTAACATGTGTATTTTGTCTTACTGTATTGGTAGAGATTTTATTGTCAAAACAAGTGAAAAAATCTACCAGTCCTGAAGAAGTAATCCAAAGTATTTAGAATAAATGCAGATTGAGAAGTCAAGAACAAAGTTCTTTGGAACTGTTTATCTATAAGGCTTGACACTGAGGAAACATCCCAATTCCAAGTGAACTAGGGAGCCCTGCCTTTCAATGTAATTAATTTTAGTAGTCACAACATATTTAAATCTGTAAGAATTTCCAGGGTACTATAATGACACTCACACATACTATAAAATGTACACAAGCATTGTCTATTGTCAACAATCGCATATTGCAAAGTACTGTGTATTTGCATGTGTGTATTTCTGTGTACATAATCAAGTGTTTTAAGTGTATGTGCTACTTGAAGAGTGGTTTTCCCTGACAAATACAGTAGCAGGTGAGCTTTCATTGGGTTTCAAACATCTATAACCCTGAAGGGCTGCACCGCACAAAGGAAACCCTTAGTTACACAAACCATCTTGTGGGGTAAACAAGAAGAGTTTTGCTCCACCTGTCACTTGCTTCCCTTTGCGTCTCACACACAAGAGTTTAAAACTGGCAGAAGGCCCAAAAGCACACAAACACATGAGCACAAACTTACCAGGATGTTCTGGTTTCCTTTGACAAAGTCTTCGAAGGCCTGCGTCACTTGTTCTTGGGTCCTGGTCTTTTTAAAGTCCCTGTTTACTGTTCCATCCTCTTTCTGTAGGAGGGAAAGGGAAGGGAATTCATTGTGAGTGTCAGAAAAAATCTGAAAACAATTTTTAAAACCTATATTGCCTCAATATTGTATATTTTGGAGGCACAAATGTTTGCAGCAAATGTTTTGCCATGTCAAGGCCATCATGGCAATTTTGCAGTCAAGAAAAACATTTTTGCTGAAAAATGTATATCTTTAGTCTTCTCCAAGTCATAGATATCGCCATCTGTACATAAAAAAACCGACCATATATGGTAAAACAACACCACACAATCGATCTTGCATTGAGAGCAACACTAGAGTGAAAAACATCCTATTGATTTTTACATATACTGAAGAAAATGTAAGTGGTGCTTGCTTGTGCAAAACTCGCTAGGATGTTCTGGGTGGTTGCTAAGGCGTTTTGGGTGGTTGTCAGGTGAGTAATTAATGGGCTAAGTAAAAAGAGCCCTTCTTCAAATCTCTTGATAGTACATCCATAGATATGGCTTTGTTACTCTTTTTCCGTTTAAGTCTATGGGATTTATTTGCCTGTTTTACAGTCCAGAAAGCAAAACATTTTTATTGCTTTGACAAGGAATAGCACAGCTCTCACAAGCAGCACAATTTGTGACATCATTAATATCTTTAATACAAATGGTGACACATTTTTAAGCCAACATTTTGATAACCTCCTCAGTATGAGTAAGAGTAATTGCCTTAACGATCACCACTAATTCTTGAATCTATTCTTGACTCAACATTAAATTTCTAGACTGTGGGCGAAATAATGTGCCTCTATGTTCAGACAATTGTCACATCAACAAAATGAATTGAGCCCAGCCACACTGTTCTTCAAAAAATACTTAATCTAGAGCCACCCAGGGCATTCCCTATCCATGAAAGGAAAGAAAGAGGGGGAGAACCCCCCTTTTTGCTGACGGGAAGTGCGAAAGGAGAACATCCCTTTAACTATTCATGCAGGACATCTGCAACGCTCCAATGAAGAGCACTCATTAACAGATTTATTTTGGAAAATGATGACACAGACCAACCATAAGCTTTCTAATCACCTCTTCCCTTTCTTAATGGAATCAGGGCAGTCTGGTTTGACTTAATTAGTTAAATGTTTTAGAGCTTTATTAAGTCTCTTTGACATTTTCCAAGAAGATGTATTTATGTAACTAAAGCCAGGTGTAGTTAAGGCCGGAATTATAGGACTGAAATCATGTTGTGAGAGCCATGGCCTGTCACTGACTGATGTTGGGCTCAATGGATGTGCCACAAACAGCCTGTTTGTATGACAAAAACATTCAGTCGCAATCATCCTCTTGAGAAAAGCCATGCCTGCCCCGTCACCTCAAGTCTGAAGGCCATTATTTCATTAAAACATGAATAGGTACAGAGCTGCCATGACTCGCTGGATTAAAACAGCACTGCACTTCTAGTTTCACTTTTTCTAACTTGTGGCTCACTTAAAATTAAGGGAATATGTGACAAACCCTGAACACCGTTAAAAAAATACTTAAAAGCTAGAAAAACATGACCCATAGATGACGTAGGCTACATAGTCAAAAACTATTTCATAGTAAACAACTTTATTTTAACATTTTAATTGGATGTGACGGTATTACAAAGTGATTAACTTCCCACACTTTGTTAGTATTTGGTAGCATTGCCTTTAAATTGTTTAACTTGTGTAAAATGTTTTGGGTAGCCTTCCACAAGCTTCTCACACTAAGTTGCTGGAATTTTGGCCCATTCCTCCAGACAGAACTGGTGTAAATGTGTCAGGTTTGTAGGCCTCCTTGCTCGCACACGCTTTTTTAGATCTGCCCACAAAGTTTCTATCGGATTGAGGTCAGGGCTTTGTGGTGGCCACTCCAGTACCTTGACTTTGTTGTCCTTAAGCCATTTTGCCACAACTTTGTAGGTATGCTTGGGGTCAGTGTCCATTTGGAAGACCCATTTGCAACCAAGCTTTAACTTCTTGGCTGAAGTGTTGAGATGTTGCTTCAATATATCCACATAATTTTCCTTCCTCATGATGCCATCTATTTTGTGAAGTGCACAGGTCCCTCCTGCAGCAAAGCACCCCCACAACGGGATGATGCCACCCCAATGCTTCACGGTCGGGATGGTGTTCTTCGGGTTGCAAGCCTCACCCTTTTTCCTCTAAACATAATGATGGTCATTATGGCCAAACAGTAAAATTTTTGTTTCATTAGACCAGAGGACATTTCGGCATTTGGCGCTGTTATGCACAGGGTTAATATGCACATATTTCTTTTTGCTGTTTGTTTGGTTCGGGTGGAAGTTTGGGGTTTGAGTGTTGCACTAATGTTGGAATGTAGTCTTAATAATTTTATTCACACAATCTATTTTTTCTAATATGTCAAAATGTCAGATGTTAATATGAGTGGATTATCTTTCTCCATGTGGAATGTGAATGGATTGGGGCACCCCATAAAAAGAAGGAAGGTTATTTATTTTCTTAAACTTAATAAATATGAAATTGTGTTTCTTCAAGAGACGCGTCTTTCCCTGCAGGAAGCGGAACATTTTAGGGAGATATGGGGTGGACATATTTTCTTGGTGTCCTGATGGACTCAGTCCTTGATCATAGTGAAGCAAAAGTGTGTAAGCCCCCTAGGGCAACAGTGACTTTTGAACCCATCAGGTAGGGACTATACATTTTTTTCATCAGTCTAAAATTGTTTTTATATCTAAGTCCCTCATTTCATCTGTTGTTGACTGCCCAATTGGAAACATGGTCTCAGATCATACCCTGGTGAGTTGTTGAGGTGTTGCCAAATATGGAGAAAAGGAAATCATATAGTTGGCGCTTTAATGTATCCCTTTGCAAAATCCTGAATTCCAACAAATGTTAAAGGCTTAAATCAATGTTTATATGACCAACTGGTCCTCAGTATCCTCTGTGGGTGTGGCTTGGGAGGCACTTAAAGCAGTTCTTAGGGGTCGGATCATACAGTGTGCCTCATTAATCAAAAAATACATTGCACGAGAACTCGTGGATTTGGAAGGGAATATTAAAAATGCAGAGGCAGAGCTGAAGCGCCAAATGTCGTCTGATGGTCTGATGACCCGATTGAAATACAGATATAATACTATTTTGTCATGGAAGGTGAAGTTTTGGCTGTTCAGGTCAAGACAGTCATATTTTTAGGTCAGGGGATAAAGCAGAGAAGCTTTTGGCTACATACATAAATCAGAGAGTCATTTTCTACCATTCCCTCAATGAAAACTGCTAATGGTGAAATATTTACCTCGGCCACTTTGTCTACTGATGAAGATATTAGAAACTTTGTGGAACCATTAGTTCTCCCTAAACTGATGGCTGAGCAAAATATTCTCTTGATTCTGAGATGACCTTGGAGGAGGTAATTTAATTTGAAGAGGTAATTAAGGCTTTGCCTCAAAAATGTTTTTAGATCTTATGCTACAGAACTGGCTCCACTTTTGTTAGAAGTTTATATGGAATCAATAACGAATGGAAAGCTTCCGCAAACCATGACACAAGCCCAGATGTGTCTGATTGTTAAAAAAGATCCAAGCAAGGGTAAGAGTTACCGTCTAATTTCTCTGATCAGCTAGATGTTAAAATGTTGTAAACATTTTGGCTAGCAGATTAAGTCAAGTTATGACATCTCTTATACATATTGATCAGGTGGGGTTTAATCAGAGTCGTAACTCTTCTGATAACATTAGGCGTTTCATCAATATCATGTGGTCAATGGCGAATGATCAGATTGCGGTCGGTGCCATCTCACTTGGCATCTATGGTAGAATGGGATTATCTTTTTAACATTTTGGAAATATATGGATTGAAAATACTTTTATTGAATGGATTAAGTTACTTTAGAACCCAGTAGCAGCGGTACAAACAAATTGATTAATCTGAGATTCTTTTACTCTGGATAGTGGCACATTATTGTTCTGTCTTGCCCTGGAACCATTAGCAGCCATGATAAGAAAGAAAGATGATTTTCCAGGGGTGGTGGCAGGAGGTGTGGTGCATAAGCTTTTGTTTAACGCAGATTATATTTTGTTATTCGTCACCGACCCCACTAGATCCTTGCCTCAACAAGATTATTAATTACTTCTCTAAGTTCTCAGGATACAGAGTCAATTTGTCTAAATCTGAAGTTTTGGCTTTGACAGTATACTGCCTAGTAAAGGCTTTTCAACAGGGTGCCTGAAAGTAGCCCAATCAGGGCATTAAGTATTTGGGTATTTTATTCCCAGCAAATTTGTGTGTTTTAGTTAATTTTGACTCTTTAATAAAAAAAAATTTGAGTAATGTGTGTAGGTGGGCTTCATTACATTTATCGATGATTGTGAAGGTTAATTTTTTTTCAAATGAGTTGTATTCCAAAATTCAACTTCCTGCTACAATCTCTCCCTCTAGATGTCCCCCTATCTTATTTCAAGCAATATGATGGCATAGTGAAGACTTTTATTTGGAATGGTAAACATCCCAGATTACATTTCAACTAATTACATGGGCGTATTGACAAAGTTGGGCTAGGCCTACCCAAGATTTAGTTTTATTATTATGCATTTGGTCCCAGACATTTTGTTCATTTGTCACTTCCACCTGAGAGTGCCCCTCCCTGGTTTTTTATTGAACAGGAAATCCTTGCCCCTATTTTGCCATTGCAAAGCCTTTCTATTACAATAACTGGAGAAGTTAAGTCACCCCGTTATCTCACATTTGCAAGTGTCCAGAGTGTTTAATTCAGACTTTTATTTAAATGTAGCCTCGAGCATATGGCTGAACCCAAAATGACATATTAATAAGTCCCCTTTCTGTTGGTCAGAGTGGATTGTGAGGGGTGTTACTACACTCAGTGACCTATATGAGAGTGGAGTTTTGAGATCTTTTGAAAATTTGGTTCAACATTTTAAGATTCCTAGATCTCAGTTCTTTAGGTATTTACTGCTGTGCCAACTGTTCTGCAGTATTTTTGGGAGTAGTATACACCCACCTAAAGTGGGTGTTACTCTGGAAGTGGTGATTACTGCTTCTGGAAAAGGTCATGAGGCATCAGTGTATTACTCCCTGCAAATTCAGAGTCTGGGGGACGAAGCTTCGTCTTCTCTCAAGAGATTATGGGAGAAACATTTAAATTTGGTATTGGAGGAGGGAGTGCGGGCTTGGATTCTAAAAAGCATCAAGTCTACATCTAGAGATGCAAGGGGCCGTCTGATGTAATTTAAGATTTTGCATCGATTCTTTTTGACCCACTCTAGATTGTATAGGCGGTATAGATTGTATACCTGCTGGCAGTGCCAATCAGAAGACGGGGACACAACACATGTTTTTTGGGGATGTGTTAAGATCCAAGAATTTTGGTTGAGGGTTCAGAGCTTTATTTGTGAGGTACTGGACACTCAATTTTCATTTTGCCCCAGACTTTGTATCCTGGGTGATGGGACGGGTATTAACATTGGGGATATTTATTAAAAAGTTGGGTCCAAACCAGAGTCATGATTGGCAGAAGAATCATCCTCAGGGGATGGAAGCCATCTGGGACACCCTCGTTTAGGGAGTGGTGCGAGGAGAAGAGCAGGGTGGCGGCATTTGAGGAGGTGATTTTTAGAAGGCTGGGCAAATGGGATTTGTTTGTCAGGAATTGGGGGGGGGGGGGTATTTGACTCTTGGGGATGGGCTGTGGAGAGGGATTTGTAGTTGAGTTGGGTATGTGTATTATTGATGTTGTTTGAAAGTTTTAATTAAAAAAAATTATATTTTTATGTTCCAGTTGTTGGTGACCACTAGTGCGTGATTGTGTTGGGTGGGGGGGTGTTCGGGGGGAGGGGTTTAATGTGAAGAATTGATTGTGTATTTTATGTTGTGTTTGTATGTTTTATGATTGGAATCAATAATAAATTGTTAATAACAAAAAATGAGTATTAATTACTTCAACCTAAGTGCATGTAAACTTCTGACTTCAACTGTATTATTCAAATGAGGATGTTGAAGATTTTTTGCCATTTCATCTCAATCATCTGCTCAATCATCTGCTCAATCATCTGTTGGTTTCCTACCAAGGGGAAGTGGCAAAGTTCCATCATAGCGTTCAACATCTCACCTTGATGCCCTCAATCCGGAAGCCCAGTGTAGAGGTGGAGCTGATGGTTTCTCTCCACTGCATATAGCGCGGCTTTGTGACCGCTTTCTGTTCGTGCTCTTCGGCCGTGGGAGCATCAGGGTCCACCTCGATCATCTTCTGGTACATGTCAGCTCTTAAGCTAGGCTTCTTTCTGGCTTTCGTCAATTCCTCCTCCAGATACGTCCTGCAAGAGGAGAGAAAAAATTACCCACTGGCTCAGTTTCAGTGTTGTTTTCTTAACATGTTGCATGTGTTGCAACATCATTAATTTTCTCTTGAAGTTCGTAGAGCATACAAAAATGCAGTTCTCTTGAAAACAAGATCTTAGACAGAGGGATATTTCAGGAGAGTTGTTAACCTAAGGAGTTCCTATTAAACTAAAACTTCACACAGTAAACATTTTCTCTCCTTTTAAACTAGCCTGGGCCACCCTGGAGTCAAGCACTACTAGTCAGAATGTGTTTTGTGCACTGGACCATGGCATGGAATGCTGGTGTGCTGGTTTGCTAGTCCCCAGCACAGTATGCTGGTGGACCAACAAACTTTGTGTTTTGGATGCTGGTTTACTTGTTGAACATCATGGGATATGGTGTGTTGGTTGAACAGCAAATATTGTTTTTTAGATGCTGATACCTGGGGTACCATGGGATGCTGGTGTGCTGGCTGACCAACCAATATTTTTTTTGGATGCTGGTTGACCAGCATGGGATTCTGGTGTGTAGGTTGGCCAACAAATATAATATTTTGGATACTGGTTGACCAGCATGGCATTCTAGTGTACTGGTTTACCAGCATATATTTTTGTGGATGATGACTGACCAGCATGGGATGCTGGTGTGTAGGTTGGCCAACAAATATAATATTTTGGATACTGGTTGACCAGCATGGCATTCTAGTGTACTGGTTTACCAGCATATATTTTTGTGGATGATGACTGACCAGCATGGGATGCTGGTGTGCAGGTTGACCAGCAAATACTATGTTTTGGATGCTGGTTGACCAGCATGGCATTCTAGTTTACAGGTTTACCAGCATATATTGTTGTGGATGATGATTGACCAGCATGGGATGCTGGAGTGCACCAGTAAATATTGTGTTTTGGATGCTGGTTGGCAAGCATGGTGTACTGGTTGACCAGCCAATATTCTGTTTTGGATACTGGGTGACCAGCATGGGATGCTGTTTTGTTGGTTGAGCAGCAAATATTGTGTTTTGGATGCTGGTTGACCAGCATGGGACGCATGTATGCTGGTCCCCAGCAAGGGATGCTGGTTTGCTGGCCGACCAGCATATGTTTTTTTTTTTTTTTCTTTAGCTAGGTGTTCTATTTGACTAGGATGGATGCTGGTTTGCTATAGGTTTTGCCTGTGAACAGCATGACCTAAACCTGCACCAGACCAGCATAAACCAGCCTGGACAAGCATGTAATTTATATTGGTTTAAGCTGGTCTTTTTAGCAGCTCAGTTTGACTTTTCGTTGTAAATGGTAACACAGAAACTTCTAAGTGGACCGAATGTGCATCTTAAAACATAGCATTGTTTGGATTGGACAGGCCAGCAGTAATTCTGTTAATATCCAGAACATCTGGTTATCTCTTTATTTGTCCTTTGCAGCTGCTGTGTTGTGGTCAGGCTTGCAACAGCAAACTTAGTGATCCCAGAAACAACGGAGATGAGAAGGACAAGCCGTGAGAGTGGGAAAAGTGAAGAGCGCTAACCAGTGGGTTTCAAGGTCTCCCTACACCAGTCGCAAACAAGCACAGCTATCTTTCACCCAATTAGAAGACAAAGAGATGCTCTTCTGCACAGTTTCCATTTTTATAGAAGTTATATGGGTGCTTGGAATGTTTAACATCTGTACAAGTAATGGGTCAGTGGATGGAACTCTTTATTTTAATGAACAACTATCAGTTTCATAAGTGGACAGCAATTGCACAAGTCCAAGATAAGAATAAGATTCAATCTTAGCAGAGTGGACTAATCTGGTTTACTTCATTCGCATTAGTGAATTATATATTCCTCTACTCTCTCTCTATCTCTTTCTTTCCCTTTCTTGTTCTTATTGTACAGAAGAGGTCTTCCCTGAAATGGTCCAGCTGGATTGCTCCTCACAGTTAAAAACTCACTGATTCCTTAAGTATGATGTCCATTTCAATTCTTTCAAAAAGGATTGAAGAATATGCAATAATTAAACATTCTAGGTTGGCGACTAGGCATAGTTCACCCATAATACATTACCTAAATAAATATTAGCAGCTGAAGGAAATACAACATCACCAAAAGGCTAATATCTTAAATTTTCTAAGTTCAAAACTTTGTAGCAGCAAAAAAATTTAACATTCCCTCCTCATCTCTGTGCAACTGACCTGACACCCATCTTGCAGTCCATGACACAGGGCAAGTCAAAATCCGCCAGCAAGTCCTCCATCTGATTGTACTTCTCTCCATCCTTCTCTACATCTCCATGGTATGCAGGAACGTAAGGCTTCAGCACATCTTTCATTAGCCTATCGAGACATTGCTGCTCACACTCACAGTGTTTCTTCAGGATACGACCATTCACCCCTGCCTTAAAGTTTCCTGAAGTAAGCAGAATACGAGCAGTATTAATAAGGACTTTGCTTTACTCAGGAGGGTTCCTATCCAGGTATTGCCAGGCTCAACCCCACTTAGCTTCAGTGGGAAACAAATCGAGAGCTGCAGAGTGCTAAGCTGCAAAAATTAGCACATTTACAGCATTGATGTCTCGTTGATGAGAGATGTCAACAGAGAATGGCTAGACTGGTTTGAACTGGCAAAGTCTATGGAAACTCATATAACCACTCTGTATAATTGTGGTGATAACTGTATAATTGGCGCTGTTTTGGCGGCACAAGGGGGACCTACACAATATTAGGCAGGTGGTTTAATATTGTGACTGATAGGTGTACTATAGGGCCCAAAACATACATGAATGCAAACACTTCTAGCTGTGCAAGCTCATTTTTACATGTCATTGAAAAAACAGGTTTGTTACTGCAACTGTTACGCAAGAATGTGCATTAATTTACAATAGGACTTTGGGCTTGCAATGTTTGGCCAAGTTTGTGTGCCTGTTTAATGGAGTTAAGTATGTTTCTGACCTAAGATTCACTGTTTTAAGAATGTATTTGCTGAGGTTATGTAATATCTACACCTCCCTTTTGAGGCCTACCTGCATGGCCAGCCAACTGGATCCAAGGGTACTTCTTCTTGAAGGACATCAGAAATGGTGACCATTGCACCATGTTCTTGATCTTCTTCCATGACTTATGCTGTTAAATGACAAAGAGTGGGAAAGGTAAGTCCCATTTAGATTTCATTGCTACAGTAATAAACAATTGCCTGGCTATAAATGGCAACAAATACAGTGGCCTTAAATGTATTTGGACACTTAAGCGACACTTAAAATCTATGAATATCATTGCATTATAATGGTCCAAGCCATTTTTGTTTTTAGAATTATTTTAAACCAACTGGTCCATAGGCCACTTGTAGTCAATGTATACATGTAATTACATAATTTCCACTAACGTTCACATATGTACCCTTGCAGAGTAACCACAGGCGCTTTATAATTACAAACTTGGTTTTGGTTTGATATTTTAATATATAACATTCATATATATTTCATGAATGTGGCTTAATTGTCCAAATACTTTTTGGGGCCTTTGTATATAAAGGCAAAAATGTAGTTAGCATGTTAAGTGGTGCATTTTAAACAACTTTTTATAACTCTTTTATAATTTTATGCATGTAGTTTTTATGGCTTCCACTATTTGAGACTCAGTGGAGACTATTTATAATTTAAAAAAATGTATTTATCACACTGCAAGACTATTTACGTAAGAGAAAAGCTAAAATGTGATTAAAATGGTTCAAACTTAAAAGAAATGGTAACTAATGGTAACATCACTGTTCATTATGTATAATATAACAAATGCATATAAATAAATTCTATCCTAAAATCTTGATGTGAAAAAAAAAATCTTTTGTCAACTACCCAAAACATGCACCAGAACACGTGCCCGAAGGACTAGGAATAATTATTACTTATGTAATTACTTATATAAGGTTTGGCAGGTGGGGTTCATTTTCCTACAGCAAAACCCAGAATACAATATGTGGGAGAATAAACAAACAGGTCTTTTACATGAATTTACATACATTTGCTGGCCACACCTGAGGCAGTCAGTGCTGATATCATGGTTTGCACAGCACACTACAGCACTTTAAGCAAAAGATTTGTTTATAAACATACAATCAGATTCACTACAGTATATAAAACCTTTAAATAAATGCATAATTTCATCCATAGATGAGGTTTGTTTTAAAGCGTTGAAAGTATCTAGAGATCTGGTACTGGCCAAATTTTGATGAACCGATTATAGAAGGCAGTGATAAACTCACAACAATTGATAACAAACTGATTTTATTTCTTGCAATGGTTTTCCAAACATTCTGAGCACCAATCCATGCCAAAACATTTGATAAAAAGCAAACAAGCAGATTTGCAAACTTTTAGATGGGCGGCAATTTACAGTAATGCAATTATTGTGATTTATTTTTAAAAAGTTAGCTATTCTTACATCTATAATACTAAAGGACTTTTCCCGACTCTAAATTAACCGTATAACACATCTGGTGCCTTTCATTTTTGCTGTATTTATTACAGGAAGTGGTCCTATCATCTGACACTCCGGGAGTTCCCAAACCAAGGTGTCTTTGATTATTTAAACAAGCGCTCTTAATATTTAGAATCAGAATCAGAATGAGCTTTATTGCCAAGTATGCTTACACATACAAGGAATTTGTCTGGGTGGCAAAAGCTTCCACTGCATAAACGATACAACAACAAGACAGAAATAATAATAAAAAAATAGAATAAAAATAAAAAGTGAATAGAAAATATTGTTATATTGAAATACACATAAAGACAATATATATAAATATATATATAAATATATACACACAGTGTGCAGTGTTTTCAAAGCTGTTTTTCTGTCAAGGTGAGTCCTTTCACCTGGAACCCTCTCAAAGTATTCTAGCTCTATTTGGACACACTCACACTACAGATAACAGGCTCTGTTTTCAGTTCAAGAGGAGCTGCTCTGTTGAGCCATTACACTATTATTCCACTTCACTAAATGTCCTTGAGTGAAATCTCTTAAACTTTCCATTTTGGCATGGCAAACACATTCTTTACTCCAATCTTAGAGATGAATGGGGGGTTTCCTCGGGTGACCAGGGAAGCCTTTCTCTACCTCTACAACCCCCACCCCAGCACATTTCAATCCAGCTCTCCCAGGAAGAGCAGTACATCACTGAGCACACTATGACCACAAATCAACCCCCTCCAAACTTAGTGAGCCCATCCAGCCAACAAACACAAGCAAGCGCATTCAAAGTCTGGTCACTTATGCTTTGCCATACATTTTGATTAAACAATAGTAAACCGATTTAAGATTAAGCTATTACAATACTTTTACTATCAGATTAGATGATTTAACAGATTGTGATGAGCAGTGATAAAGCTGATAATAGACTTATTTCATATCTTCCACTAATTGTTTACACATTCTAAGTGCTAATTCATGCAAAAACATCTTGATTCAAAGGAAAATGTATAAGCACACAAGTAGATATGTAATTTGGATGGGCAGTGGAAGGGCAATTAACAGTGATGCAATGAATCAGATTTTTTTTTTACCTCAAGCTATTTGAGCTGTTTGTTGTTACATACACCGATCAGCCACAACAATAAAACCACCTGCCTGATATTGTGTAGGTGCCGCCAAAACAGCGCCAAACCGCGGTTATCTGAGTTACTGTAGACTTTGTCATTTTGAACCAGTCTGGCCATTCTCTATTGACCTCTCTCATCAACAAGGCATTTCCATCCGCAGAACTGCCGCTCACTGGATGTTTTTTGTTTTTGGCACCATTCTGAGTAAATTCTAGAGACTGTTGTGTGTGATAAACCCAGGAGATCAGCAGTTACAGAAATACTCAAACCAGCCTGTCTGGCACCAACAATCATCCATGTGATTATCTAATCAGTCAGTCAATTGTGTGACAGCAGTGCAGTGCAAAAAATCTTGCAGATATGGGTCAGGAGCTTCAGTCAACGTTCACATCAACCATCAGAATGGGGAAAAATGTGATCTCAGTGATTTGGACGGTGGCATGACTGTTGGTGCCAGACAGGCTGGTTTGAGTATTTCTGTAACTGCTGATCTCCTGGGACTTTCACATGCAACAGTCTCTAGAAATTACTCAGAATGGTGCCAAAAACAAAATACATCCAGTGAGCGGCAGTTCTGTGGACGGAATTGCCTTGTTGATTAGAGGTCAACAGAGAATGGCCAGACTGGTTTGAACTGACAAAATCTACGGTAACTCAGATAACCGCTTTGTACAATTGTCGTGAGAAGAATAGCATTGGCTCTGTTTTGGTGGCATGAGGGGGATCTACACAATATTAGGCATGTGGTTTTAATGTTGATCGGTGTATATCTAAGAGTTTTCCAAATCTATATCAATTTACATTTAAATATTTTAAAGGGAAAGTTCACCAAAGATGAAAAGTCTATCATCATTTACTTACCCCTGAGTCTCAGTCACCATTCACTTTCAATGCATTTTTTATCCATTATGATGAAAGTGAATGTTGACTGAGGCTGTCAGTCCCTAACATTCTGCCCTCTTGTTTTTCACAGATGAAAGAAAGTCATACACATTTGGAACATGGTGAGTAAATTATTTTAAAAAGTTTAGGTGATCTCTCAAATCACAATGACATAAATGGCATTAATTTGGCATTTGAGTGCTGCACTGTTTTTATGAGTGGATATGACAGCAATAAGCTTTAAATTACTCCCTGTAACTTCCATGACGAAAGGTCTGATTAAATTTAGACAAGAAAAAGAGGCCCATAAATGGTATTAACCACTCTCCGAGTGCAGCATGAGTTTTATCTGCCACATAAAGGTTCTCCTGTTCTGCTCCAATGGTGCGCCATGAGTTGTCATATTAAAGAGAATGCAGCGTGGCAATGAGGGTTGGGGGTCTGTTTCCTGTGTCCCCCCTCTATACCCCCAACAAGGGTCACCCCAACAGGCACATGGTGGAAAGTCAGTGATCCAGGAGTCGGCATCGTTGCTTGAGAAAGCACAGGAAAGGTTGTTAATAAGATTGTAGCTATGAGAGCATGAGGGTTCCCTCGACCCATGTCAGAAACACCCAAACAGCGATAACACAAACATAGAGTTTACATGCCCTGTTTGAACACAGCCCTTTGACAGGAACATTTTCAAACCTCCAGCAGTTTTCCATGTACCATTTTTTTCAAATGGAGAATGTTTTTTTTCCTTTTGGAATATATACATTTTAATTTCAACTTGTATATAAAACACATTGGCCCACTTGAAAGGTGCTCTATATATACGGGTGCTTATGTAATAAGCATTATTAATATAATCAGGAATAATAATAAATAATAATTAACAACAAATATTAATTAATAACTACTACTACTACTATTGTAATTATTATTACAAAAACAATTACTATTATCATTAATAATAATAATAATATTAATAATAATAAAACCTACTATTAATACTAATAAAAATAACAACACTACAACTTACGTTATCACTTTATTATTATTATTATTATTATTATTATTATTAACTACAAAAACAACTTATTATGAGGGTTCCCACACCTTTTAATCAATTAATTTCTGAGATTTATAAAAAAAAAAATTTAAAAAAATATTTTATAGAGATAGTCCTCAGAATAAGCCATTTTTAGCTGATTACTTATTTTGATCTGAGAAAAATTACAATTTTAAAATTCACACATATTTCCAGGTTTCCTTTAACCGTGGGAACCCAGCATTAATATATTCTATCACAGTGTGCAGAAAATACAAATAAAGGTTACACAAAGGGATTTACAAAAGATTTGTACTGTTATTTCTGCAGATTAGACAACATTATTGAATGTAAGGCGATACTCAAAAGACTTCTGGCTAATATCGGAGCATTTGACATGAAGCAGATCCTGTCAGAGCGCTGTGGTTTGGACCACCTCAGAAAGCAATTAAAAACATTAGGACTGCTGAACAGGTAGTGTTTTCCAGACCGAATGTTAACATCAGAAATACAAAATCCTGCCCCCAATGAATGTAGAATTTAAAGTTCAGTGAAGATAAAAGTGGATGTAAATTAAATGTCTGTAGCGAGGGAAATCTTCTGGATGTGCAAAAACAAAGCCAGTGGAAAACTCAGTCGCAGGAAGTGATGGGAGTTGTAGACTCACTCAGAGAACCAAGGTCAGGTCAAAATAACTATTGCCGACCATATACAACAACAGCTCTAGATCAGTAGTTCTTAACTGGTGTGTCACGACCTGGGAAAAATCAATGCTATTGCTAAATGCAAATAATCAGATGCAACTAACCATATATTCGTGCATATTTAGGATAGCAAAATAACTAGGCTTATCAATTTTGAAAGACTAAAAAAAGACTAGATTGAATATCTCCGACTAGATTATATTCCTGTTCATATGCAACAAGAATAAACATGGTTTGTGCCAACCACATTGACATTTCAATGCTTAATTTTATGGACATTTTTGCTCACTTTTATAGTCCGTGTTGCTTCTGGGTCCAGAAGCGAAACTAGAAACAACTGCTTTAGATCATACAACAGTAGATTTCAAAATATATTGGTTGTATTACAATTATAAATGTGTTTGATTCACACCAGTTTTTACACATTTATTTGTTCACAGGAAAAATGTACTATATCTGTAACAGTGAGCTTACTTGTTGCAAAAACACCCAACAAATCCAACAAATTCTACATTTTCCTAATGTTATCTCGTGTGGTTTCTGGCTGATAAGGTTAGAAGAACTGCCTGATAATAACAAAAATAACAACAAAAACAAGAAATACCAACAACCCAAAAACTCACTTACCATTGACACATTTTTGACACACATCAGAATTGTGAAGAACTGTGTCATTTTTTTGTGCTCAGCAGTTTGGCTTCCATATTAGAACGTAGAATTTTACAGTCCATCTACCGAGAAGTCAAAGCAAAACCAGAAGGTATTACCTGAAGTGATTCGAACACCAGGATGATTGAAGTGGTGAAAAAACCCAGCAAGGGGACAACGAAATTCCAGATGTATGTGATAAAAGTTAACATGGTAAGATTGTAAGATTATACACTAATGTGCTGCATGCAATAGCAACATAGGCTAGAATCTGAGTGAAGGAAAGTGCAGGGTAATGGGAATTTCTCATTTGTTTCCATACAAAGCATTTAAAAACACAATTGGCCCATGCAAATATGCTGGTAGGCAGAGTACAATGCGCAGAGACCATATTAAAACTCTATAGGATGCCTGCAAAGGCCATGAGCGATGCAAAATATACAGGGTTCTTCAAACTCATCTGCAATGCATAAAGATCTGAAATCGCAAAAGAACAGGATATATAACGCCTACTCATTTTATGGGTCCTCAGATTGCACATTAAGCCCTTTAAGACAAAAAAATCAAGCACTCTATCCACATCTGAAAGTAGGCCTAGGTGATAAAACAACCAAAAAATAAAATAAAATAAAATATATCTAGATACTTTTCAGCCTTTTGACAATATTCAGTTTATCTTTTAATATTTATGCATTTGCTCTGAAATGGTTCAAAACAAAATATATATTATTTTCTTTCAACCAGAGATTCAAAGTAGATTCAAATTCATGTGAAAACTACAACACAATAAAAATCGAGTTAATCGTGGCATGTTTTTTACTAAATGAATGCAAGGAAGAATATTACATATTTTTATGTATACACAGAAACAAAATGCAACATAGTAATAAACAGATATATTTACCTACATATATATAATAAAACATTTTCATATTTAAAAAATTCCAAATGGTGAACATTTCTGTTTGATGACGTGAACTAATCGTTGAATCAGAGTTTGTATTCGACTCATTGACAATGAAACAGTTTGTGTCTATAATGGCCCTGTGGTGTTAGTCAAGAGGGTCAACCATCAGGATGTTTAAATAACTAGAGGACCATGTCACTGTTGTTTTCAGACTGAGAAGAGGTCAGAACCTTGTTTTGACATCACCAAAGTGATTTGTGAGAAGATTTATTACTTTTCCCAAAACGTGATGATGAATGAAATATTTTTGTGACTGTTGTAAAGCAAATGTGAGAGTTATGATTCAAAAGCATAGAAAGATTTTCAAAGTACATCTTTCATTACAATTATAAGAAGAAGAAACTACAGCAATCTATTAATATGATTTTCATACAGTGTGCTTTAAATAGTTTCGAAAGCAATAAGTAATAGTCTATTAGTATAAGTGGTCGTAAAAGTAAATGTAAAAGAGGTAAATATTTTTAAATGATAAATTGTGCTATAGGTACACTTAAGTAATTTTTTGGTTTGTTTTGCAGGCTGATATGGAGTCATCTTGGACATATCATGCCAAAGCAAAGGTTTTCAATTACAGATGCCAATGTAGAAATGTGCTGTTTGCAGTCAGCCACTATATATGACGACATCAAGGTTTACACTGATAGCGTAACGTGTTTCATCAGGAAGTGCATAGAGGATGTTGTTCCGACCAAAACAATACGGATCTACCCCAACCAGAAACCATGGGTTAACGTCGATGTTCGCGCGACACTTAATGCGCGGACTTACGCTTTTAATTCCCGGGAATGCGGATGAGCATAAACAAGCCAGTTAATCAGAGCAGCCAAACGCCAGTACAGGCACAAGATTGAAGGACAGTTCCACACCACTAACTCTAGAAGTATGTGGCAGGGAATTAACATCATCACGGACTACAAAGGTAATAAAAACTCTGCCGTGAACACCGCTGCCTCTCTCCCGGATGAGCTTAATACATTTTATGCTCGTTTCGAGGACAATAACACCGTCCTCGTGAGCACTTCCAGACGGCATTCTGAGCCGCATCATCAGAGTGTGCGCGAACCAACTGGCTGGTGTTTTTACAGACATTTTCAACCTATCCCTCTCCCTGTCTGTAGTCCCCACATGCTTCAAAATGTCCACCATTGTGCCTGTACAAAAGCAATCAAAAATCACTTGTTTAAATGATTGGCATCCTGTTGCTCTGACCCCCATCATCAGCAAATGCTTTGAGAGGTTAATCTGAGATTACATCTGCTCTGTGCTGCCCACCTCACTGGACCCATTGCAGTTTGCCTACCGCAACAACCACTCCACTGATGATGCCATTGCATCTACAACACACACTGCTCTCTCCCATCTGGAAAAAAGGAACACATATGTGAGAATGCAGTTTATAGACAGCTCAGCATTCAACACCATAGTGCCCTCCAAGCTTGATGTGAAACTCCGGGCTCAAACAGCTCACTGTGCAGCTGGATCCTGGACTTCCTGTCAGGCAGATGTCAGGTGGTTAGAATGGGCAGCAACATCTCCTCATCACTGACCCTCAACACTGGAGCCCCACAGGGCAGTGTTCTCAGCCCACTCCTGTATTCTCTGTACACACATTACTGTGTGGCAACACATAGTTCCAATGCCAATGTAAATATGTTGTTTATTGTAAATTGGTATATGTCTCGCCACTGTCGTGACTGCTATGTTGCTCAGAACTGCTATCTATCTATATATATATATATATATATATCTATCTATATATATATATATATATATATATCTATCTATATATATATATATATATATCTATATATATATATATATATATATATCTATATATATATATATATATATATATATATATATATATATATATATATATATATATATATATTTATATATATATATTTATATATATATATAAATACACAAATTGTGAGTTAGGTATTCCATAATGTGGAGTTACAAAATAAAATGACTGCCTATTTTTCAAATAATATAGAGAGTTTTGCAAGCAGTTAGTAGCATGTAGACTTGAAGATATGAATGTGATAATTTAAAAAAGTTAATGTAACAAGTTAATATTTTTAAATCATGATTTATGTTGAGGTATGATGCAAAAAATTAAATCCCTGCTGGTTAAACAAGTCTCGCCACACTGGGTAGCTTGCATGCAGATTAGGGTCCGGTATTTGCATGCAGAAATACATTTGCATGACTTTAATGGTTGGTGGTTGGAAACATATTTACATCTTTTGATGTTGCAATAACATTTTTAATTATCTCAATATTGTTATGAACAGATATGGCATTTTTGACACTATAACAGAGGTCAACATTCAAGTGTACTCATATTAATTAATTTAGAACATTACTCACTAATACAATCATTTTTGTTTTTGAAACTGAAAACAAAGAAACTTGCTGCTTGTAAACAAATACCTTTTAATCCTGATGGGCAAGCAAAACACAACAAGTGTTTGCAATTTGATTGGTGGAAAAATATACATATATATATTATATAAATATAATATCCTGGTGGAAAAAAATGTAATAAAATCAACAACAAAAAAAATTGGAAAAAAAGGAGTGCGGATCATTTTTCTTTTGAATTTGCCATTTATTTCAAATTATCCAGCTCCACAAGCTGGATCAAACTATTTCTGACCCTCATTCAAATGCAGCTGAATTCAAAATTACATTCTGAATGTATTTCATTTCATTTCCTGGATTGGCGTGGTTGATCATAAGCGTATATAATAAAAACGTGAGTTTAACAGTAGGCTAATAATGTAACTCTTAAGTTTGTTTGCAGCATGATGAGAACAGACATTTTTATCATAATGCTGCATTAAAGATTAATAGTATTTGATGGCATGTACAACAGGGTCAAAAGCAGAACTAAAGGTGAGCGACCTCCCTACTGATGATAAGTGCAACATCATCGCAAAACCACAAAAGTTTCCGAAAGCAATGCACCCTGGGAAACACCAGACACATTTGAGATCAAGTGGATGTTTGTTTGCAGCAAGTCTTGCTTATTTTGTTGCAGACCAAAGACTGTTATTCTGCAAACATCACCCCACAATAACAAACCATGTCAATTCCTTTCTCAAAGGCACACTGTTAACCCTAATGTTGTCATTGGAAATGGGAAAATGTAGTTTTCTTAATTAAACATTACTTAAAAATGTCAAGTTTGGGGTTTCCTTGAGCTTTTTATCTTAAAAATCTATAGACTTAAGTTTTTAAGTGTTTATAACTCAAACGATTGTGTGCACAATTCCCTTTGTTCCAAGGGAACTTATGGGGGCATTTAAATAGTTGTTATTAAGAATTTATAGAGGTTTTAGGTCTTTTGTAATATTATTTATGTTGTTTTGTTGCAAATAGTTGTTTTGTGTGATGACCTGTATCACCTCTGGTCAAGTTGGACACTATTTTTATAGTTCACATTGTACATGTGCAACTGAAGTACAGGTATTTATGCATTTCAATGGAGAATAAAGTTTATTTAATTATTGAAATTGAATCGATTATAATATTCTTAAAAATTTGAGCTGGGTTAATGTTTGATTAAATTTAAGTTAATTCAACTAAATTGATTAAATAGAAACTACAATATTTAACTCAAGTCTATTTGCATCTTGTTACTTAAACTTAAATAGTTAAGTTCATTCTATATGAACATCAAGTTAAATAAACATAATTACATAAGTTTTGAAGACACCATTACTTAATTAAGAGAACAAATATATTTAATAAATTGAGCAAAGACAACTTTTTAGTGTTTTCAGAGCACTTTCTACAAATGGGGTACAACATAGTGCTTGAAAAAGTTAGTTCCCCGTCAGTCGCTCACTTCAACGTTGTGTCGAAGAAGCGACACTAGGGGTCTCTCTTGAGCGCCGAATATGCCTCTGATCTATGAAAAAAGGCTAATGAGAAGTTGGCAGCCAGTATTTGCATACCCCGCTCCTGGACATACGGGTATAAAAGTGGGGAAATTCGCTGAATTCATTCAGAAATTTTCTTCGGAGCCGATGGTTGTATTGCAGCTAGCTGCGAGCCACACACCCGTTCCTGTTCCTCTGACGCTCTCTGTTGTTGAAGTGCTTTCAGTCTTTTCTCAGCACAAGAGCCTCGGGACGCATCCTTGCCTCCCGACGTCATACTACCTGCTCCGCCCTGCTGCAAAGCCCCGCTGGGTACGTCAAAAATAACCGAAAATAACCTTTCCTCGGCTGAGGTAAAACTGTGCGCTTTCTCTCCCAGGAGATCCCACTCATTTGGATCCCTGAACGAGTCCTCCCTAGCCCTTTGGGTCCACGGTTCAGCGGAGGAACTCTCCGACCCAATCCACTGCGGGTACTTAATCTACCCTGGCAAGTGTCGCCTTGTTCCCCTGCCTAGGGTAACCAGAAGGATTCTGACTTTTGGAGCATTGGGGAAGGGTACGTGCAGTCTGACACAGCTGGTCGCCTTTGCACGTAGAATACCTGCCTGCTCCTGTGTCAGCAGTACACGTACACGTCTCAGCCCATGGCGTGATTTAAATTGGACCCCTAGTGTTGCTTCTTCGACACAACGTCGAAGTGAGTGATAGACGGGGAACGTCTAGGTTACGGATGTAACCTCCATTCCCTGATGTAGGGAACGAGACGTTGTGTCCTCCCGGCCACGTTGATGAGCAGAGTTACTGTAGTGGCCGGACCATTTCCTGAATGAACTCAGCGTATTTCCCCGCTTTTATGCCCGTATGTCCGGGGGCGGGGTATGCAAATACTGGCTGCCAACTTCTCATTGGCGTTTTTTCATAGATCAGAGGCATATTCCTTGCTCATGAGAGACCCCTAGTGTCGCTTCTTCAACACAACGTCTCATTCCCTTCATCAGGGAACGGAGGTTACATTTGTAAACTAGACGTTTTTCTTCTTTTCCAACAAATTGTCGGTGAAAGGAGCACTGTCAACCTAACTAAAAATGATGAGCTATATAAAAAGTTATATTTTCTATTTATTTGATATGAAGCTTGACATTTTTTGCAACCCTGTTAAACGTTGTCTAAAACTTTTGATTTGTAAACATTAATAAATATACAAATTTAGTATATAAAATAAATGTTGGTTTGTATTGATTGCAAAACTTTTAGCTCCTATAAATTAAATAAATACATTTTTGTTAACTTGAGTAGTAGAGCTACAGTTGAAGCCAGAAGTTTACACATACCTTTTTCACAATTCCTGACATTTAATCATAGAAAACAATCTAGTAGTAGTAGTAGTAGTAGTAGTAGTAGTAGTAACCCTTTATTGTCACATAGTCACAAGTAACCAGTGAAATTGGCCATCATCATCATCTCTGTCTTTTGTCAGTTAGGATCACTACTTAATTTTTAGAATATGAAATGTCACAATAATAGTAGAGAGAATTGTATTTCTTTCATCACATTCCTAGTGGGACAGAAGTTTACACTTTGTTGTATTTGGTAGCATTGCCTTCAAAATGTTTAACTTGGTTCAAACATTTTTGGTAGCCTTCCAAAAGCTTCTCACAATAAGTTGCTGGAATTTTGGCCCATTCCTCCAGACAGAACTGGTTTAACTGAGTCAAGTTTGTTTGTAGGCCCCCTTGCTCGCACACGCCTATTAGTTTTGCATACAAATTTTCACAAATCAGATTGAGGTCAGGGCTTTGTGATGGCCACTCCAATACCTTGACTTTGTTGTCCTTAAGCCATTTTGCTACAACTTTGGAGGTATGCTTGGGGTCATTGTCCATTTGGAAGATCCATTTGCGACCAAGCTTTAACTTCCTGGCTGATGTCTTGATATGTTGCTTCAATATATCCACATAATTTTCCTTCCTCATGATGCCATCAATATTGTGAATGCACCAATCCCTCCTGCAGCAAATATTATGCTTCCACCCCCATTCCACTTCATGGTTGGGATGGTGTTCTTTGGCTTGTAAGGCTTACCCTTTTACCTCCAAACATAATGATGGTCAAGAGGACATTTCTCCAAAAAGTAAGATCTTTGTCCCCATGTGCACTTGCAAACTGTAGTCTGGCTTTTTTATGGTGGTTTTGGAGAAGTGGTTTCTTCCTTGCGGAGCAACTTTCAGGTTATGTCGATATAGGACTTGTTTTACTGTGGATATAGATACTTGTCTACCTGTTTCCTCTAGCATATTCACAAAGTCCTTTGCTGTTGTTCTAGGATTGATTGCACTTTTTACACCAAACTACTTCATCTCTAGGAGACAGAATGCGTCTCCTTCCTGAGTGGTATGAAGGCTGCATGGTCCCATGGCATTTATACTTGTGTACAGTTGTTTGTACAGATGGACGGGGTACCTTTAGGCATTTGGAAGTTGCTCCCAAGGATGAACCAGACTTTAGGAGGTCCACAATTTGTTTTTGGGGGTCTTGGCTGATTTATTTAGATTTTCTCATGATGTCAAGCAAAGAGGCACTGAGTTTGAAGGTAGGCCTTAAAATATATCCACAGGTAATATATCCTCCAATTGACTGCAAATAGCCAATTAGCCTATCAAAATCCTTTACAAAATGTAAATGTTTGACAAGCTGCTTGAAGGCACAGTTAATTTAGTGTATGTAAACTTCTGACCCACTGGAATTGTGATATAGTCAATTAAAAGTGAAACAATCTTTCTGTAAACAATTGTTGGAAAAATTCCTAAAAGTCCTAAATGACTTCCCAAAACTATATTTGCAAATATGAAATCTGTGGAGTGGTTAAAAAATGTGTTTTAATGACTAAGTGTATGTAAACTTCTGACTTCAACTGCAAATAGTAAAGTAATTAAAACATTATATTAACAAATCAATAAAAGTTAATAAAAAATTGTTATTACTACGATAAACTACAATAAACAGATTGGTCAAAGTTATGACATTGTTGTGTGATTGTAATTGTTGGATACATTGGAGAAGGTCAAGACCTCTGAGGTTGGACAAGTCAATACAGACGTGCTTAACTACCAGTAGCCACTTTTGTGTTATAGGTTTATTTTTAAGTTACATAATAGTTGATTTAACATTTCTAATAGTTCTCACAATATAAACACGAGATTTGTGCCTCCAAAGCTTAAAAAAAAAGAAACAAATTATACCGTATTCATGAAAAATGCCCAAAGCAATTCCTCCTCGCCTTGGTAAAAATGAGACTGGGTGATTTGCAAAAATGTGTTTTGAGAATCATACAACAAGTCTAATATGACATAAGAGCTCTGTAGTTTTTCCTGTGAGCGGCCTTCCCTTGTGGAATGCCAGAAAAATAAACTGTCCAGAGAGGACATTAACCTGACCGCAGATTACTTATTTAGTCCTGTCCCCCCTCCCTCTCTCAAACTCCCAATGCCCTTCGCTATTGTATAAAACCGCTATCAATAGCTCAGGGTTTTGTTAATTTGGGGATCGGAAGAGGCAGTGGCGTATCGCAAGGGGAGCACTCCGCAGCTCTGGATCGTGCCATTGTTCAGATAAGCGCAGGGTGAGCTATACTGAGATGGAGGAAAGGGATGCCGTTCTACACAGCGTCTGCTTGACCTCACGGGTGTTGTTAAAGTTTCCACTGAGCACTGTGGGAGGAAGTGGCTTTTAACCCCTCGAGAGGAACCTCTCTGCGAGACAGGAAAAGGCTGAGGGCTCCGAGACAGTATTTTCCACATCTGCAAGCCACACTCAGTGACATGGGCAAAGACTGGGTGCTATTTCATGGAGGCAAGACGGACACCATTAGGGCTTCAAGCGTCTTATGCCGGCCGAGGTCAATGTTGCCAGCAAAACCACAAGCTTTCACATTTGAAGGCAGACACTGTTTTCAATGTGGAATAACAGAGTTAACATAAGTCATTAAATATTATCAATGAAATAATCATCACCTGTGATTTCATTGATAATCAAACAATAATCAAAAATAACAATGTGACTGAAATTATAAAAAGAAACATGTGATTTTTATATTACTATATTGTAGTAAGCCATGAGAGGATGTGCACCTAGTGCCTATGAACACCCATTACCTGTGGTAAAATCACCGTAACCTACGAACTCAAGTGAAAAAACAGCGAAAACAGCAATATGATATGTTTCCATGGAACATACTGCAAAAGGTGATGTTTAGCAGAATGACAAGCCTCAGTCATCATTCACTTTCAATGAACAGAAAAATGCTTTGAAAATGAATGGCGACTGAAGATAACATTCTGCCAAACATATCCTTTTGTGTTCCACTGAAGATAGTATGTCATATGAGTTCATAAAGTTAGAACTATCTGTTTTATAAATTGAGATTGTTTCGTCTTTTTTAATTTTAATATTTCAAGCAATATCATAGTGGAAAAATTAAGGCCTATATCAAGATACAAACTGTACTGTGTGCTCACAGGATCATAGAGCATAACAAAGACATGGGGTCAGGGCTTTTTGTTTGACCTACAGATGAGCTTGAAATGTGTATTTGTACATATCGTACATTGATTTTTGAGTGTCAAATGACACCTGGAGTAAATAGAACTTTCATTATGATTTCAATGAGATCAACATTCATATCAATTTTCCATTGGCAAGTCAGGTACATGTCGGAATTGAATCAGACTGTGCCTGTTTAAAACAATATGCACACAAAAATAGGTTAAAAGTGGTTAAACCTAGACCATCTAATAATGTTTGTTTAAAGGAAATACAGCTCAGACTAAAGCTCAGCACTTATCCTATATATCAACACTCAACTGAATACTATTTGAATTCCCCTTTGACAGTTGAGAAATAGACCGTCATGTTCCTTGACACTCCTAGCCTTTCAAAGCATGCCATAGCTGTTCCTGCTTGTCATGAAACCAGTCTTTTTACCATTAATGACAGGAGAGTTCTTTCACAGAAGCGAGACCTGCCAATAAACTGATGTTTTACTGCACCCTAATATACGCAAGTGTAAAACTGCGAAAAAAAAAACATTAAACAAAGTTCACTCGCTGCATGAGGGATTCACTGAAAAAAAAAATATAGATTTTTTGATGGAGTGAGACATTGTACTCCGCTTCACATTGGGGTCCTCCTGATCAATGACCACCAGACTTTACATTATGCAACTCATTAAATGGCTACTTAGCAAATAAATGCTTTTGGGTTCAAAAATCGCACACACTGAAAATCTGTGATTCAAAATCGAATCTAAAACTGGAATTGAACAAAAACTTTTTGGATTTTGAAAAAACGTAAAATATGATTTTCTGAAATAAAATGAATAAGAAATCTTTAAGATTCAGCACTGCACTAAATGTAATTTTCATGATAATTTTCAAACTATACTTTTTGCTCAAATAGTTATGCTGATTATATACTGAGTATATATACAAATACAGTATATACACCGATCAGCCACAACATTAAAACCATCTGCCTAATATTGTGTAGGTCCCCCTCCTGCAGCTAAAACAGTGCCAACTCGCATCTCAGAATGGCATACTGAGATGATATTCTTCTCACCACAATTGAACACATTATCTGAGTTACCATAGGCTTTGGGAACCTACACAATATTAGGCAGTAATATTGTATACTAAGTGTAAGTACTGTACATATAAATTGCTTTGTAGGCCATGGCTTATGCCTGTGCATCAAAGACACCACTTCAAGAGAGTCTAGCGATGTGCGGGGGTCTAGCGACTGCTCGTTTCCAGGAGTTAACCATTCCATTCTTCACATCAGTTTCTCAGAAAGAAAGCCACAACAACATTCCTTAACACAGCCACCCTTGTTATAGTATAAGGAATAGTGCACCCGAAAATAAACATTTTATCAAAAGGAGATCTTTATGCTGACACTGCTGACGCTTTTCTCTATACAACAAAGGTAAATGGTGTCCAGGGGCTATCAAGCTCCAACAATGACCAAAAATTACCAAAAGCACCATTACAATGGTTGAAAAGAGTATTTGAAAATTAGTCTATAGTAAAAAATAATATATGTTTACACTGTAATAGTAGATACAAATATTATAAGTTGTGCACTATATCCTGTCTTCTGGAGCCATATGAAATCTTTTTTGAAATTTGGCCAGTTATTCACTGTTAATCTTCTCCGCTGCAGCTCTCAAACCTCATTCACTTGCACATACAGTATTTAAATGTGATGCGTCAAGACATCACACAAGGTTTGACATCAATGATGCCAAACATTATTGGCTCTTGTGTGTCTCATAATGATAAAAATTTTAATTTGAGATTTCATTCAAAATGAAATTCAAATTTTGATTTAAATTTTGGCCTATTTTTCCCACACCGCTACCATACTCAATTACTTCAAAAGACTTGGAATATAGTTCATTTCATATTGACTACTGTGAAAATCCTACTTAACATCCCCTTTTGTGTTTGACAGAAGAAAGAAAATAATATGGGCTTGGAATGATATTAGAGTGACTAAATGATGACAGAATTTCATTTTTGGGTGAGCTATGCATTTAAAAACACCTCATGTAAACCAGGCAAAAACTGAAAAAGAAAATAATATGCTATGCAGATGTAGACACCAACTAAAAAAAACAAAACCATAAGTAGCCTACTGCACATTTATGAAATGCAAATGCACTTTCCTTCAATTTCAAATGTAAACAGTCACTCGTTATTAGTAGGGTGCTCTCCCTTTCTTTAAGGGTTCTACGGTGCATACGAGTGAAGCCTGCCCAGCCGGCACAAAAAGAAAAAGGGCCGGTGCACTTCCTGTTTGATGCATATGAAACGGCTCCCTCCAGCAGTACAACTGCAGCACAGAACCCCAGCTGTTTGAACTAGGCATGCCTTGACGTCAGCTGGTCGCTAGGCAACCGTCAACCACAGGGGTGTTACATTTTCCATTGCTTGTAGCCTTCAGATCCTCTAGTGTATCATGCTCCAGCACTTGTATGCTCACAGTTGGGGTGATAGAATCAACCTCACACAAAAACTGTTTGTGCTGGGTGGCTCACAAACTGAGCGTAAGGTTCAAAGCTACGCTAAGACTGAACAAATATTCAGACCTTGTTTTGTCACACTATATCTGATTACTAAACAGTTATATTTTACTTAAAACAACAGGACACATCCTAAGTTGTTTTAAGTACACTTAAACTTTCTTTCTTGCACGGAACATAAGGAAATATTCAGTGGAATTTTAGTCTCAGTCACCATTCACTTTCTTTATATGGAGAAATATACAATTGAAATTGAAAAAAGCAATGAAAGTAAATGGTGACTGATACGGTCATATTTTAACATCTTATCTGTTCCACAGAAGAATGAAAGTAACAAAACAAAACAATAGGGTGAGTAAATGATGGCAGAATTTTATATTTGTGGGTGAACTATCCCTTTAAGGTCTTTCAAATTAGGAAAAGTAAATAATTCCCTCTATCAATTTTCTCTAAGAGCAGAAACATTTCCAAACAAAGCAGCACTCTTTGTGTCTATGAGTGTGTTCATTCACTGAGCACATGACATACACATATGCACCACTCACACACAATCTCTAGAAAGTTATCCGCCTACTTGCTGTAGCCTGAAGCCTGCTGTGATCACAGGCCTAGACATGTTTCATCATATTGTATTCAAATTTTCTCATGACTTTAAAACCATGACCTTTACTATTTGGACTGCATCACGATTAAAACCACCATTACATGCCAGACCACTTTAATGTAGCTTAACATTATTTTACTATTGACCAACAGAATACAGTCACAAATTGCAACAAGGACTACTAAAGCAGACTAAACAGAGGACTATCTTTGTTAGAGATGCCCGATGCAAACAGACTGATCTCATTGTGAATTTGGCTACAGTAGGTCGAAAATTCCTCAGCTGAATTAAGTCTATGCACACCAAAATTCAAACCCTGCCCCCAGTGGCTGAAGCTGTGAGTTTTGTTGAACTTATGGGTACGTGTGAGCTCCAGTTTTTGGGTGAAACGTCAACAGAGTGTCGCCAAATGAGAGTTGATGTTTTTTAGTTGTAAATTATGTCATACAGTCAACAGGAATCAATATTTTATTAACCATATCCCAACAGACTGATCTCACAGTGAAATTGGAAACAGTAGGTTGACTTTACTTTAGCTAAAATTGGTCCTTGCTTACCACGCTCAGTGGTCAAAGTGGTAAGGGTTGTTGGGTGTGAGCTCCATTTTCAAGGTGAAATGTCCACGGTGGGGATCCAAAAACGTATTGTAAAGAGAGTTGTTTTCAGCTGTACAGGCTGTAATACAGTGCAGAGGAATGCACATTTTATAAACTGTACTTCCAACCCAAAACCTAAACCTAACCATAAGTGGAGTAAAAATATAATGTTAGAGGGGAAAATGCAACCTACGAAACGCACTTGTCACTGATTATCCGAACGCGATTAATTCCTGGTTTCAGGTAAACATGCAAGATGCAAAAATGTCTAATTTGAAAAAAAAAAATAAGAGTAATCTGCAACCTCCACATTGTGCTTATTATAAATTATGTTAATGTGATTACTTCCTGATTTTCGAGTCTCTGAGATTATCCTCGCAGTGCGCTATCAATAATGCCACAAAAAGAGGAAAACACATTTGAATTGGAGCAAAGATGTTTGATGGGACATGTCGCTTCTCAGTAACTCAACAGAATGGAGTCAATGTCAGGGTACAATGTTATGGAGCCAGAAATGCGACAAAACAATTTGAATTTGAATTTTGTAAATTTGAATTATAGACTTTTGAATTTGAATTATAAGTATGTTTTTGCCAAATGAAATATTACGTTGTATTTTAAATAGGTTTGAATTAGAATTTTTTAAACTCCAATCCTGGACATTTCATATTTAACCAAATTGAATTGTTTTTTTTATGGCACATTTTTATAAATTTGTATGAGATGAGGAAGAAATTCAGAACACCAAATTCAATATTCTAAAATTCAAACCGCAGAAATTCAGATCTACAGGAAGTGGGTCAGAGATCAAGCTTCCGTGTTCCATAGGGAAGACTAGAGGGTCTCGGAAAAGACGAAAAATTTGCTGTTTGAAAATACATATTTATAAAATTGTGCCATAAAAAAAACTATTCAATTTGGTTAAATATGAAATGTCCAGGATTGGAGTTTAAAAAAATCTAATTCAAACCTATTTAAAATACAACGTAATATTTCATTTGGCAAAATCACACTTATAATTCAAATTCTAAAGTCTATTATTCAAATTTACACAATTCAAATTCAAATCGCATTTCTGGCTCCATACAATGTTCCTGTATGATCATGCAAATATGTAAAGTAATATGCTGAATACGCCTCTTTTTAATATAACAATGCACACTTAAGCACACTAAAGTGGTTCTCAACTGGACCCAAAAATTAGTGGCCGCATTAGGGCATAATGTGTGTGTATAATGAGGAATATCAAAATAAATATGCTTCTCAAAGAAAAGAGAAAGTGCTTCTCATGTCTTCATTATTCTTTCATTATTATTAATTATTTATGGTACTATTTTGGGTCGCCACTTGACATCAAAGTAAAATCTTGGTTGTGAAGAAAAATCACTGTTGTAAATCACTGCACCAATGTATACTGAATGCAAATTGTGTCTGATTCATGCAATATGTTGCAGCTTGGAAATTAAGCAACTAAGCAAAAAGCTATGAGCTTTGCCTGTAGCATGTTTGGTTAGGTTACACTTGCTGTCGGGTTTGTAGAGCAAGTTACCACAAGACTATGTGCAGTGTGCTCAGCCAAATACACACACACACACACACACACACACACACACACACACGAGGGTTCTTCCCTCATCTCATTGACACAGGAAAAGGAGACACCAGATCAGGGGAGTAACTCAGCATGCAGAAAATGAACCACACCTCTTGACTTTTGCTAGGTAAATATTATCTTGCATATCTCATCTTCCCTATTAATAGAACACACCACATAACAAAAATACACTGTAACCAAAAGTTAAGGCTGAAGTGTATCATTTCTGTGCCACTTCCATCACCAAACGAAATTGCACAAATTATGATTGTTTTCAAACAGGTTCCCTGAAAACACTCCCCGTATTCCATTGGTCGGAAAACATAGTCCCAGAGTAAACTCACATCATTGGTTAAAACATTGGTTAAGCCATTGATAAAGGGATGCTCAAACAAATAGAGCAATGTTTTGAAACTGCCGCAGACCCATTGTTCACACTTTTCAGGGAAATCATGGTGTATTTAAGTTTTTAACATTTTGACAAAGCAACAACAACAACAACAACAACAACAACAAAACCCTACATGCATCAGCTTTAAATGATTCTGAATTATCTTTTATTTCAATCACTTTTTTTTTTTTTTTTTTTTTTTTGGTGAGCTATTCCTTTGAAGCAGCAAAACATTTTTGTTTAAATGTCAGACAGAAAGTCCTTTTTAAAGAGACAGTTCAATTAAACTGTATGACCAGTCCAGGGGCATGAACTGTAAGAATGTGAAAATGCAAGCACATCCCAGTGGCACACCTTTAACTTGGTTGAAACAAGGAAGTGCAGAAAAAATTATCTTTGGAAACTGTGGTATAGTTTCACTTTCAGTACTTTTGGTGATCCAAAAAATGTATGAGTTTGCAGTCTTGGTAAAGTGAAATGTGCAACAGCTGTCAAATGAACCGTGCATGAGGGATCCCCTGAGCCGCTCTCTGCAGAGCACAAGGGGCATAATTAGAAGCACTAAACCAAAACACACTGCCATTAGTGCTTAAAAAGGCAAGCCCATTGGAAATTTTTCTGGGTCAATAGTTTGACCAAAAGCGCTGAAAAAAATTTGTGGTTTTTATCACTCTTTAATTTTCCAAAGGCTTTGTGCAACCTAATAAATCGAAACAACGTGCAAATGTGTGTAGAGTAAAATTAACACAGATATGTTTCCTGCTCATAAATTTCACCCCTGACCTTGTTACTGTGAGAGGAAGGAGGTCAAGCAGAACCATGAAATGTGAGATAAACATGTTTTTAAAAACAAAATTAGCTAATTAAAGGTATAGTTCACCTAAAAATGAAATTTATATCATCATTTTCTCACCCCCACGTTGATTTAAAGTCATACAGGTTCTGAATAACATGAGGGTGAGTACATGATGGTGAACTATCCATTTAAAAGTATTGCAATTATTAGATTTAAAACTCTTTGAAAAACTTCCTTATGATACTCTTGTGAATCCATTTGCTCCTGGTCTCAACTTAATGACGACCATAGAATATTTCAGCAGTCTAAAAAAACACAGTGTGAGCCAAAGAAAAGAAATGGCCCCCAAATGTGATGAACTGAGAACACAAGCCTGCTGAGAACACAATGATAAACGTCAAGTGGAATATTTCTTGCAACTGGATTTTTTTTTTCTACAGTAAGTCTATTTTTATAAGTATTATGCGAACTGAGGTCATCTACAAGTGTTTTAGATATTTTTGATCAAGCCATGCTCACCAAACCAAAGGATATAAGCCCAATTTAATACAAAAATGGGAATCAAAAGAATGTGCAAATCATTGCACGTCATGAACAGGTTTAAATCAAAGTCCATTAATTTGACCAAAAATGTAAAAAAATGTCAGCATTATTTCACTCTCATATCGTTCAAAACCTTCAGTGTGACTTTTTTTCCCAAAATGTCTGAGCTGCTCTCTTCCATACAATAAAAGTGGATGGGGACCAGAGGCTGTCAAGCTTACAAAAATGACAAAAAAGCACCATAATAGCATCATAAATGTAGTCTATATGTCTCATGCATTATATTCCATATCTTCTGAAGCTATACAATAGATTTTTGTGAGGAATAGACTGAAATTTAAGTAAGATTAAGAAAATCTTACCTTAAAAATCTTGACAACAGTGGCAAATATTCATTTTCATTTCATTTAATTTGTATGGTAAAGAGCAGCAAATAACTCCTGTGTCTCACGGAAGAAAGAAAGTCATACAAAAGCTACACAAGAGGGTGAGTAAATGAGGATTTTTGGGTGAACTACTCTTTGAACCTTGTGGGAGCATAGAATACACATTATACAAAGACTAGTGTGCTCACTGCTCACCGAACCCTTAAAGGGATAGTTTACCCAAAAATAAAATTTCTCTCATCATGTACTCACCCTCATGCCATCCCAGACGTGTATGACTTTCTTTCTTCTGCAGACAACAAATGAAGATTTTAAGAAGAATATCTCATCTCTGTTGGTCTTTACAATGCAAGTGAACGGAGACTAAAACTTTGAATCTCCAAAAATCACATTAAGTCAGCAAAAAAATTATTAATGTGACCCCAGTTGTTAAATTCATGATTTAGAAGTGAAATGAAAAAGTTTGTGTGAGAAACAGATCAATATTTTATCTTTATTTTTTTAAAATGATTCTCCATCTTTGACCAGCCCCGACCAGTATGCATGAAGAATGCTAATAGCCGAAAAACAAAAGAAAAGGAATGTGGAAGTGAAAGTGAGAGTGGACATATATAGTAAAAAAGGACTTAAATATTGATCTGTTTTTCAACTACATCTATCATATCACTTCAGAATGTATGGAGTCTTTTGGATTACATTTAAACTGACTTTAGGCCTATTTGTTTGCAAGATTCAAAGGTCTATGATTATGTGTGTTCAGCAGAAGAAGTCAAATGAGGGTGAGTACATTTTCAGAGACTTTTTATTTTTGGGTGAACTATCCATTTATACATCAAGCAAAGCTCATTTTCATTGCAGTAACTGTTCCCTGAATCCCAGCCACATAAGGTACTCATAGAACATCTACACACCAAAGCCATTCAATTACAACGGCATATGTCTGGAAACATCAAAGATTCCATCACAGAAGATCAAGGCTATCAAGTAGTCTTGCCCTTGTAGTTACTTTGAATAGTTAAACAATCTTTTATGAGTGCCATCACTCCTCCAGAAGGTACAATAGGATGATTTGCTCTCTTCCACTGTGTGTTTATAAGAAATAGACGTCACATAAAGGGGCGTAAAAGCCTGAGTGGTGAGCAGAGCCACATTATTTTACAACTTATAGTGTGAGCCCGGAGGACTGTGTGACATCTATGTCTAAACAATGTCAAAGTCCTCAGTGACAGCAGCAACAGCATACTAGATGCACGCACTCGTGATGCGGCTGCTAACATGGTGTGCCTAAATATATGAGCCTACACATTCTCACCAGGGCAAGCATGTCTCAAAGACAAGTGTAACCCCCTTGAAAATGTGTCACACATGTAATTTCCACAGGTGATGATTATATAATCAAAAAACTTTTCTATGGGTAATGCTTTACGCTAATGCAGTTGACTTCAGGTTCTCCACGTTTCAATTACATTTCAACAAAAAATGACAATTCTGTCATCATTTACTCACTCTCATTCTAAACCTGTATAACATTTGCTCTTTCACAAGAACACAAAACAAGATGTTAGGCAGAATGTTAGCCTTTGTCACATTCACTGTCACTGCATCTTTTTTCCATACAATTAAATTAAATGGTCACTAAGCAAAGTGTGAATAAACATAAATAGAGGCTAACATTTTGCATAAAACCTCCTTTTGTGAAAACAAAGGAAAACAAGTAATACGGGTTTGGAACAAGATCTTTTGAATGATGACATAATATAAATTTTCCGGTAAATTAACCCTTTAAAATATTTTAAGTAGGTTGATTTCCCCAAAAAGTGTTAACACTGTGGTGCTATCAAAACATTGCTTTTGGCTTGTTTGAGCAGCCAAAACTGAATCCTCCAACAGCATACCTTTTGGTTTATCTAAATAATGGAAGACAGTTCCAAAGGAGTGTTTTGCATTTCTAATTGGTGATGCTTGTGGAGCGGAAAATACACACTTCACCTTTAAATAATAGATGATTGCTTGCTATACAGCAACAAAAAATACTTCACATCCATTTCGTTTTTCTTCTTCATGCATGATTTTTTGAAAAATCACTGAGAATATTTGGAGTGTGAGACCGTTTAACATTTGGTCAAGAACTGCTAGCCTTGTATTGCTAATTGTTCCCCACTCCGCTTTTGTAATTTGCTTAAAGGGCAACCAGCTAAAGTCAGAGAAAAAATACCATCCAGTCTAACAGCAGGACACAGAAGTACCTTTGTATGTGAGAATGTCAGTTACTCGGGAAGAATACAGATAAGCTCGACAAATGTACTGGAAGATGTCTAGAATACACAACAACAATTCTGGGACTGACCAATACACGTATAGGCTATATTCACCTCGAGGTGAATCTGCACCCAGAAGGCAATTCTCTCATTAACAGAAATTGTAGATGACCAACAGCACATTCTTGAATGAGATCAATAATCAACAAGGACACATTTGTTGCCCCAATTTGGAAACTCATCAAGCCACATTGTCCAACTTACAAAATAAAAACAAAGATCAAATCACAAGTGGACTCACCGCTTTCTGTTGAGTCTGCAAGAAAGCTGGGGACCGCTCAGGGTCGCTGGAGATATCGTCCTCTGATTCCTCCCAAGATGAGGAGAATCCCGTAGAGGAGGCAGATGAGGAGGAGAGCTTCCTTATGGCTCTCGAAGGTTGAGGGCTAACCTTGGGCTCTTTGCCTTCCCCACCCACCTCCATGCCGTGGTCCGTAATAATGACAGCAGGTATGGCGCCCAGCTCTGGGCTGCCCCAGTCAGCCTGTCGCTGTGTTGCTGTCGGATCAGCTCCGTCCTTTTTCGAACATGTCTCTGTCCTAGATGCTGAGCTCTTGTTGGCAATCGAGTAGTTGCTAACCTCTTGGGAAGTCCTGAAGTGATTGTCGGTAGAGCTGTCAGCTTTGCTCTTATGTGGGCTGCCCTCTTCTGTATTTGGGTAAGCCCCGTTCTTCTCATCACAGCTGACCTGCAGCCCCTCCTCCGGGCCAGAGAAGCGCTTTCCATTTTGCTGTTCTTTGGGGATCCCTGTAGAGTGATCCTTGTTCTGCGTAGCCAGGAGTGTTTCTTCTGGGTTCAAGCAGAGTTTGGCAAACTGAGTGGCTGTGTCAGTTTTCCTGGAAATCCGTGGGCTCTGCTGATTGTCTCTGCTGTGCACATGGGCCGATATGTGAGCCTCAAAGAGGTCCACCTTTTTGTTCACCTCTACATTCTGAAGTTCCTTGTGTCGCTCCAGTTGCTGAGCAGCACGTCGCTCTTCGTTCTCCTGGTCTTCTTCCAGGTCGGACACGCTTAGTCTGCGCACACGATTACCCACGTTCACCCCCAGCAGTTCTGGCTGCCGGCATGGGGAACGAGCTCTTGGGCTGCTGGGACCGGTAACTGTCGGGTAGACAAAAGATTTTTCTGGGGACCCGGGGCTCAGACTGCCTGGGCTAAAGGGACCTCCACTGCCCCCTAGCACTGGGCTAAATGTAGAACGACCAGGTACTGGAAGCACAGGCCTTCCTGTCCGAGGGCTGCTTTTATTGGTCAGATTGTTCGGGTTCATCATTATCAGGCTGTTCAGAGCATAAGCTGCCATAGTGGCAGGCTGGCTCTGTCCGTATGAACTCCCATTTAGGTCTATTCATCCACAGTCCACTGGCTACTGGAGCCAACCATCATTACGAGGGACTGAAGGAAAGCTGGCACGCACTGTAAAATACAATCCCAGACTCCTTTCCTCATTCACATGTTATATCCACAACTGGTTCTTCCTTGGCAGAGTTGCTAAAAAGAAGCACAAGATAGTCAGATGTTTCCAATTTCATAAAAAGTGTATGTGGCATCAGTAAGTAAAGGTTTACAGGTGAAAGTGTATTTATCAGAGGAATGGCAAAATAAATGACCTCTCTTTAAACTTCTAGAAGTTTCCCAAAAATGAGGACATCATCAATAAGAAGACAACAATCTTAATAAACTATGACTATATCAAGACAAATATTAAGGTTCCTTTCTTCATATTTTATCAAATACTTTGACAAAATAATGTGTCTCAAATCAAAGTCTTGTTTTACACAAAAGATTTGTTAATTGTGTTGGTTTTGATGGTTATCAAAATGTTTCTGTTTGCCTTTGTAGTAAGACATTGCCATCTAAAAAAAGGTTTAAAAGATTTGCTTGTCCTTACGTCTGTTTAATACTCACTCGTTTACTAAGTTGTCTGAAGAATCTTTATTATATCACACTGCTTAGTCAGTCATGGCATTCTACACATTATTAACACACAGTTTCAAGTATGCCGGAAAAATATGTCCTTCCACAAAAACAAAAACAAACTACTCAAATACTGGAAACACATGTTACTCAGACGCAGTCAACGTAACCTTTTATACCTTTGCCTGAGAGAGAAAGAGCGAAGGACTGAGGGTGTAACACAATATGGCTTCATGAAATATTATTACACATGCCATAGCACTTATATCACATTTAGTTTGTCTTGCCAGTTTGTAAATTAAAAGATGTTGGCGCACAATAGTCCTCATATATCAACAAAACTTTTACCTTTTACCTTTACTTTGCAAACATAAATGGTTGTGAGGCCTCAACCCTACTAATGTTAAACATCTGAGGATTTTAAGGAAACAACAATCAGTGAGGTATCCAGTAGCTGCTTCAATTTATTGCCAAAGCCTCGACATGGGAAAAGTTTTGCTTAAATGGTACATAGACATTTTATTAACTCGAAAGGCTGAGGCAAATTATTTCATAATGAACCATGACAATTTCCAGCGTTTTCTCAAGTGGGACTAATTACTTTTGCACTTAAAAAGGCAAATTATCTGAACAAAAGAGCCACACACCCAAGGAGAAGACAAAACATATCAGAGAAACTGTTTAGTTGTATTCGACTGCAAATATATCATGTTCCGAAACACATTGTTAAGATGCTCACCATCTCGTTCCAGCAACCATGTGTGAGTTAAAAGCCACTTCTTCAGGCTGAATTCAGTTATTTGATTAAATAGTGTTGGTTTATGAAGAGTCAAGATAAACATCACATGTTTTGGCTAAGAAATCAGGTGGGATGGGTAGATTGTGCCCTGCATTTTAACTCCAGTGGGGGAGGTCAAGGTTGGAATGCACCTCCTCTCTCTTAACCCATTCACCATTTTAAAAGTTGATTATTGCCCTTAAAGCCTGACAGTTCAAATGCATCTTGAGGCAACCCATGTCGTGGTTGAAACAGTTACTGCACCACCAAGACTCTTGTGGGTACTGCGTTTAGAGAAAGTGTCTAAAAGCATGTTCATCACAATGGATCATATGACCAATACGAAATAAATATGACTCCACGAAAATGAAACTGACCCTCACAAGACTTTGAAGCATATCAATAAAAGCTTTTTACAGAACTTCCCACTCTTTGGCATTCAGATCATTTTAATGAGCTGGAAAACACGTGGTATCTCTTATGAACTGACACATTCTTCTTCCAATTCTATTCCAGTAGGATCACTTATGGTCTAATGAACATTAAGTACTATATATGAATTATAAGAACATAAAAGGAATAATCGTGACTCTCTGGCGTAATAATTAGCATTAAACACCCTAGCCTTCATCACCAAATCTTGCAGAGGTGGAACATGTTCATATAGATTTTGCACATTCACCTAAAATGTATAGGTTGCATTTCTATAGGTAAGCCTCTATATGTTAATATTAGCAAATGCAACAATATTTTTTCAGCATTTAATATATATTTTTAGCATTTTAATACAGCATTTATAATCGTGGTCAAAGTTAATTGATGAAAGTACAATGTGTTAGTTAGTTAGTTCATAAGCATTCATTAACATGTGAAACTTTTCTTATAAAAATGTAGTAATATATTTTGAAATTAACATTAGATTAATTAGATACTATAAGATTAATAAGTGATGTGGAAGTATTGCTCATTGTTAGTTGATGATAACTAATGTAGCCAACTAATGTTAACCAATACATCCTTATTTAAAAGTGTTACTTATTTAGTTTACACGGACAGTCTGGTTTATTACAGTAGTTTCCAAAATTTGGTGCCAAAATGGGTATTAACACCAAAAATAACCCCTTAATGATGAACCATGCAGAGCATATGATTGTAGTTTATTACTATAACATAAAGTAACAGATTTCAGCGACTCTGCAAACTTAATTAAGTCCGATAAACATGTTGAGACTTACTTTTTTGGAGAGGTAACACTGTTTTGGGTCTCCTTCCTTACATAGATCTGTCTGAAAAGTTAACTTAACCATCATGTCGGATACCTCACCTCGCTTTAATTGGGACAAGCCTCCTTGTTGCAGAAACTGTTGTCGTTCGTTCAAACGCTTATTTGTCGTTCCATACACGAACAATAACCTCAGTTTCTCCACTGACGCGCTACATTCCAAGAGTTCATTTTGGGCGATTTTAATAAATGTTACACTTTGTTACTTTGTATCGCACGGCATTACAGTCACTAAGAGTAGTTCGACACCTCGCGTCAGAGCCGTATGTTTGTTTAATGTACGAAAGGCAGGAAGGAAGTTCGATGATAGTAAGGCTGAATTGAACGGAACAGGCAGAGCCTCCCTGAGCTGCTTCACAGTTTGAGCACAATGGGAAGAACAAGGCTGGATGTTCAAGACTTCAGCTGGAGGACTAGAGCTCTTGGTTTATTGCTTTATTTATTCACGTGCGATGTACATGCGGAGTTGTGTTGTGTAACGGGAGCTGATGGATTGTTGTTTGTTCGTTTTTTGTTTACATGTGATTTACCAATATGTACACACCAACTGTCAAAAGTTTGGAAACACCTCACTTAATTTATGCTAAATAATTTATTTAAAAATAGTTTTGATATAAAGGATTATGCTTAAATGCTTGAAAATAGTTTTGTAAACAGATTGTGTCTTTGTACGAATGTATTTATAAAACTAAAATTTTAATTAAAAACGTAGTCCTGTTTATTTATTCATTTATTTGTTTGACATATAAAATATTTCCATTTCATTTTATTAATTTAAATGGACCAGATAATTCCTAGAATATGCCGAGCTGTAATTTAGTTAAAAGATTGCTAATATGAAGAAGCTAAAATATTAATGGTTTTTGTTTTAGTGTTTTTGGTCACTTCATAAATTCCGTACTTCCATTTGTGTTAAATATTATTGTAAAATTAGGAGAGAAAAAATACTAACAATGTAGAATGAGTAAGTGTGTCCCAAACTTTTAACAGGTAGTGTATTACATATATTTGTAACTTTCATTAATATGTTATAAACAAAAACATGATGTAATGTCAATTAGTAGGCCATGTGCATTTGAATATGAATATATGAAAACATGTGAATTAATCATAATTTCTAATTTTCAAAATTATTATATTCACACATATATAAATATATATATTCAAATTAATGATAGACAAATGTACAGTACTGTGCAAACATATTTTATCTGTTGACAAAAACATTTGTCTTAAGATTGTTAATGATATTTTCAGCTTTAGTGTTTTAATAGGAAATATACATTTTAGACTCCCAAACATTTATTTTGCAAATAGAATATAATAGAAGAACAGGGAGCCCTGCAACAAATGCCATTGTCAACACAAAACCCCCCACTGAACATCGAGTCAGTCTGAGATCACATGAAGAGACATTAGCAATTGAGACAGCCAAAATAGATAGAAGAACTGTGGCAAATTCTCGAAGAAGCTTGGAACATCCTATCTTCCAGCAATCGAGAAAAATTGTGCTGTAACTAGTACAATTGGTGCTGTTTTGAATGCAAAGGTGGTCACACCGAATATTGATTTAGCATTTTTTATGTTTACTTGACTTTGTATAATGTTAATTGATAAATGAAAACAATTTATGACATTATTTCTGAAGACATCCTCACTATGCAACATTTTTCCCAAGAGCCTAAAACTTTTGCACAGTACTGTATATATTTTTGAACAGATTCTTAAATTACTACATTTCATTGGTACTAAATTACCAATCCAGAATATGCTTCCATCCTTATATATTGTAATTATGTTTGTTGTTGCGACTAATCCAAGTTATTTATCGTAACTCTTTATTGAAAGAAACTCTTTATCTATTGTAACTTTTTGACAACCATCGTTTGTGGCATGAATGACTCACCAGCCATTTAGAAGAAGAATCTTAGTACTTCAGTGAGGTATTTCTTCTTTGATGTTTGGTAATGAAAAGCATAAAAACAGGCCTAGATGCTATCAAAGGTCATAAAGTGAAGTGAAGTCTTTCCATCAACCATGCAAGTGCCTGCTAGTGTATAGCTCACCTATCATCTGTCGAATATTTCGTATGACTGCTCCCTAGATTTTTTGTTATATCGCTTTTAGGCACTGACCAACCCAAAGTATGTCATATGCATAAGTATGGTGGAAAATATAATGCTGTAGTGGCCACTCTGATTTGAATGAGAGAGGCTTGCTGATAGGTGGTATGAAAATTATTTTTCCGACCTCTATGATTGAGATGACCGAGTTTAGCATGAAGATTCCTGTCCTCAACGTGCAAAGCTGTTTCTAAGATCTGTCGAAGTTTCAAAGCAGGATATGGGTAATATGAGCCCTCAAGCAAACCTAATTTGTTTCCACTAGAATTTCCATATCAACTGCAGCAGCTATAAAATATGCAATCTTAAAACTCATAAACATGAGTTCCAAATTAGTTAGAAATAAATCTGCTACTCACATACATTTATTTCCACCTTTGTGAGACAAAAGTGTGAGCTCCATAAAAATATTTATTTATTAAACTAAGCATATATTTTAAGTATGATGAATGTTCAGTGCTATTAATGCTTAATCAGACTGTTTTCAGGCACTGCATATTGTTATGACTACTAAATCTGTCTATGTGCATTCATCCAGATTGCCATATTTAAGGCTGCTGCAAGTTTGTCCATTCCAACATCATGTATGTTATATTAAACAGAGCCCATCCTAATCCAATAAAGCAAGCCAGACAGTTGCAATATTCAACAGTAGACCAAACCTAACTTGTTATTGTTAGCACAGTAAAAATTTAAATTTAAACATTAATCATAAACGCTGCTTGAATAAATAGACGTGTGGATTTCATGCAATTAACCCTTAAAAGTATGGGTGTTTCGCCAAACATTGTTACATACTTGTTTTTTTAGTGACCCGGCACATATATCTGTCACAAACGGATCTGCAAAAGGCCCAGATAGTGTCACATTTGTAAAAAAAAAAAATTTAAGACATTGAGAAAATAGAATAGAATATATTCTAATATATTTTGATGTTTTAGTTTTCATATATCAAAGAGATGCAACCAATCTAGAACAGGATTCATTACTTCCACACAGAAATGTAATGAGACACAACTGGCTATCAAACACATATTGAGTTACATAAATCATATAAGGTACACAGAAACTACACATTGACTACACATATGTATTTTCTCCAGCACTTTTTGAGTCTAAATAAATGCACAACTTACATCATTTCAATAGTTCACCCAAATGACAATAGTCATGTATTACTGTTCATGTGTTACACTTACTATACACTCACTGAGCACTTTATTAAGAACACCACACTAATCCTGGGTAGGCCCTCCTTTTGCTCTCAAAACAGCCTCAGTTCTTCACGGCATGGATTCCATAAGATGTTGGAAACATTCCTTTGAGATTCTGCTCCATGTTGACATGATTGCTTCACACAATTTCTGCAGATTTATCAGCTGCACATTCATGCTCATACCTCCTGTTCTACCACATCCCAAAGGTTTTCTATTGGATTCAGATCTGGTGACGGGGAAGACCACTGAATAACAGTGAACTCATTGTCATGTTCATGAAACCAGTTTGAGACGACATTTGCTTTCTGACATGGTGCATTATCATGCTGGAATTAGCCATTAGAAGATGGGTAAATTGTGGCCATGAAGGGATGCACATGGTCAGCAACAATACTCAAATAGGCTGCAGAATTCAAGTGATGATTTATTGGAATTAACAGGCCCAAAGTGTGCCAAGAATACGTTCCCAACACCATTACACCACTGCCACCAGTCTGGACTGTTGACACAAGCAGGTTGGGTCCATGGGTTCATGTTGTTGCTGCCAAATTCTGACCCTACCATATGTGTGCCTCAGCAGAAATAGAGATTCATCAACCCAGGCTAAGTTTTTCCGGTCTTTAACTGACCAGTTTTGGCAAGCCTGTGCCCACTGCAGCCTCGGCTTTCTGTTCTTGGTTGACAGAAGTGGAACCGGACGTGGTCTTCTGCTGTTGCAGTCCATCTGCCTCAAGGTTCGACGTGTTGTGCATTCTGAGATGCTATCCTGCTCACTACAATTGTACAGAGTTGTTTTCTGAGTTACCATAGCCCTTCTGTCATCTCAAACCAGTCTGGCCATTCTCTGTTGACCTCTCTCAATAACAAGGCGTTTCCGTCAGCAGAACTTCGCTCGCTGGATGTTTTTTTGTTTTTGGCACCATTCTGAGTAGACTCTAGAGACTGCTGTAGGTGAAAATCCCAGAAGATCAGCAGTTGAACCAGCCTCTCTGGCACCAACAATTATGACAATCATTGAGATCACATTTTCCCCCATTCTGATGGTTGATGTGAACATTAACTGAAGCTCCTGACCTGTGTCTTCATGATGCATCTGTGTCTTCATGATGCATTATGCATTGCAGTGCTGCCATATGTCTAGCTGATTAGATAATTGCATGAATAAGAAGGTTTGAAGGTGTACCTAATAAAGCGCTCAGTGAGTGTAGTTTACATACACGCTCCTTCATCAAATAGCAATGTGA